>OX123183.2:61754586-62954586 GCA_944739405.2 Euclidia mi
AACGCAACAAGCTTTACTTTCATTTTCGTCTCCCAGAAAACATCATCTCTTTCTGTAATTTCTATTTTTAGTGGTATACTTTCGCCACTCCACACAGCAAATAAACATTTTTGTTTGCGTGTTACGTGGCGTTGCCCCTGAATTAGGTATTAACAATTACAATTTTTTTTAAACTAGTCAGTTCACTTTTTATCATGTTTCCATATTTGTATTTTATTTGCTCTTATACTATTCTCCAGGCCATTCTTATAGGCAACTATAGAACATTAAATTTCCACAATCGTGTTTGGACCTATTAATCCATCTGGCGTGGCACCAATAAACGGATAATCCACAAGGCTCGATTGTTACATCTTCTTGCTTCGCCAGTTGTTGCAAAGCCAGTTGTTCATTTTAGACTCCATGCGCAACTGCATTTACATTGCAAATATTTTATTCGTACAAAATATTTTTTACTAAGTTGGCTTTACTGCTGTTATCTCTTCTTTTGACCACTATACCAAGATTTGAATCTGTCAACATATTCTTACGCAATTCGAACCAGTCACTATTTTTTGCTTATCACTAGGGAGTTGAGTCAGTCAAAAAAAATATTTGGCATTTCTTGGCTAGCTCTTGAATAAATCATGTTAGGAATTGCTGCAGTCAAATGTGTGTAAGACGTTGCAGAACTGTTATCTTTAACTTCACTGTAATTACAATAAAGATAATTAGTTAGGTACTTTATTATTAAAAAGAATACTATATCTTCTGTTATAGCAAACAGAGAAGTCACCTTCTTACTTATAAATGATTGATTTTAGAAATTAAAAAGATATTAGATGTACTGAGACATACGTAATAGTTTATGAATAATCAAAGTTTTACCCGATGTACCTAAATAGGTTTATGTTCACAACACAATAATACAACATTCGTTACCGCTTGTTTGCGGAGCGCCATATTAGCGCTGTTTATTGTTCGTCGTGGCGTGGCGGCATCTTAGCGCTCCAGGCGCTCTGACAAGCTAATGAATTTGCAATATAGGGGTACCTACATAAAATGATTCGATTTTGTGTTTTTACTCTTTCAAATATTGAAAACTGTGGCAGCTATGTATTGTGAGAATAATTTTTATAATTATATTATGCATAATCGATAATCTATAACACAGTCAGTCATAAAAACTCTTATGAAAATAATTTGTGTAAAAATGTTTCACATTTCATAATCACTTGGCCATGGATGAATTTCTATTTTATTACGTAGCTTTCTTGTACAAATCGTTCGTAGAACTTTATTTCTCTAATTGTCCATATTTTATTCTTCTAATTATATATTTATAAGCACAGAAACAATAACACATTAAACACAATAAGAATATAAACTTAGGTCCTAATTATATGTGCCCATAGTCACATGAAAAGTCTATTTGATTCAAAGTATTCAGTCTATAACATAAAACATGAAATTAGGAACTCAAATCGGCGTATTGCAATAACAAACAGGTTTACGTAAAATTTCGTGCAGCGGAGACGCAAGCGACATGACCTATCTCTCACAGGGCTCATAGCCGAATGATGAGGTCTGGGCGGGGCGTAAACTAGCAACTGACACTCAATACACCGCTTATGCTAATAAGGTTTAAATTGCCGAAGCGTTTGATATTGATGGGATCTACCGAGCGTCAAAATCATAGACGTTTGGCAGATTTTATTTAATTTTACAAAATATACACGTATAATATGAAAATAAATAGGGTAATTCTTTAGTTCATTAGGTTTCCTACAATATTATCAAATAAAATATCACAGTTTACGATCAAAATATTGCAAATAGTGAGACGAAAGATTATTTTCTGCCTCATTTTTGTGATTTTTTTACCGTGATTCTATTTTACATACATGAAAAATTCTTTCAAAAGTCTTTTGTTCAGACTTTTGACTTTAAGCTTTATTTTTTGCTAGTTTGTAATATGTACCGTTATGGCTAGTTGCGCGACGAAAAATTAGGTGTTTCACGGCTTCTGAGGTATAACAGCGCCTTAAGCTGCGTTGCGTTTGCAGAGTTTGCACTGCAAAGGGTAATCAAAAATATGAGCGTTATTAAGTTAAACAACTAAATTAAGATTTTATATTTCAAACCAATATTATAAACAGCGATGTATCTTTTTACTTCACTTACTAAACGTGTTAGATAGTAACGAGAGAAGGATGGCTAGATGTTGTTTTTTTTCCGCCGAAGTATAGTTTATGCATTATTTATTTACTTATTGAATATTCCTTAACAACTATCATTAAAGGATTTAAACCTAATGCGATAGAGTGGCATATATATTATTTCACTAACTACTACTCTAACATATAAATATAATAACATATTGGCTACTTTTAGCCGAAATGCGACCACTTTGCGGACAAAGCCGCGGAAACTTGTGAGCCTTTTCTTTATTGATTTTCATTATATATAATTTTCCAATGGATTGTTATTCGTTATAATTATAAAACAATAATAATATACTAGGCGCTTATGGGCTCTTTGTATGCGATTGTAACGAAGTGCTTATAATTAAATTCATATGAAACGTGTTGTCTCAAAAATTAATGTCATTAACTTAACCATTTCCTTATGATATGGAGTGGTGTACGTAGATATAAGTAGCGTCACCGTAGCTTCGACGCTCACACGAGCAGTACCCTCGTACGAGAGTAGGTAAATTTTACCGAAAACCACTTTGTCCCAAGCTGAGTTTAGTGCCTTGTCAAAACTTGTTCTCTTATGGTATTCCCTTTTGATTTATGACTTCGATGTGTCAATTTAACGTCACTCAGTATGATTTATATGGTCAGTTGCACAACCTTACGTGTCGTATCGAGCCTCACACATTCGATATTGCGCGTGCTAAATATTCATAATCGCAAATAGTCCAATATGTAAACATGCATTTAGTATCACTAAACGATTAAAATTCATGAATCATTTAATGGATTTGGATTCTGGTTACATCCAATTGTGATACGTGACGGTAAAATCTAAAATCATTTTAAGGGTTCCATACCCCAAGGGTGCCAACGGACCTTATTACTAACCCTCCGCTGTCCGTTTGACCGCTGTCACTCAACTAAGTACATAACTGGACTGCATCTTATGAACCGTAATAAGGAAACAGTTGGACTTTTTACCGATAATTTTACTTTTCTGCTCTAAATGTAATCAATTTCTTTTTTGCGGTAATAATGTTATAATTAATAAATTATTTTTTGGACATTACAATAATGGTGTTGTTATGACTAAAGGTGAAGTTTGCATTTATCTTATCTATCATAAATCAGAAAAATGAGAAGCAGGAGAGGGTTTAGAAAATTGACAACGTATTCATACGAAACTTTTGATTGCCGGGCAGATCAGGAGTCATATTTTTATCACGATGGCAAATTACAAGCTTACTTCAACAAAATGTTGGTCTTTTGTGAATACGCGAATCTCTACATTGCCTTTTTAAGACGATTCGACAATTTGTAATATAAAATATCAGAAATAATAGGCGTAAGTAAATCTAGTACACATAATGCGGGTGTAGTTTGTCACATTAACCTTTCAAGTACCGCGCCCTCTAAAACGTCAATTTGGCTATACGACCGCGCCGTACGGCATCATCGCGCGCGGTACTAGACATTGAATGCTATCGCTCTGAGAGGTCTTTGTTTATGTTTTCAAGAGTTCGAGTTATAATTTCTTGAAACACACTTATATAGCCAATATAAAAAAATTATAATAATAACATTTGAGTGTATATTTAGTTTTGTATAGCTCTCTGTTTTGAACGGATCTTAGAATACCGGTTCTATCGACAATTGTAGCGTATTATAATCAAAAATAAAATATTTTTTTGTTTATTTTTGTATTTTTATATTCTGTATAATATGGGTTTTCCAATTAAAACAAAAAATATGCATGTATCCATTATAATAATTCCCCCTTTTCAATAGCAAACATTTGCTAAAATTCTCAGTTTCGCGTGCATTGAAATGAAATGACCTTTTACTTTTTAATTTGACATCAAATTGGATCAGAAGAAGGTTTCATAGCTGTTTATGATTCGTAAAAATGCAATGCCATTTGAAATAATTTATAAAATGTACTAGGCCAGTGTAAAAAACGTCATAGATTGAAGGACGGAATCTGGACATGAATTCATGTCGTCGGTAAACAAGGGGACTTTTTTGTAGGACATGAATTTATGTCCTCGGTCGTCGAAAGGTTAAATGAGCTTTAATCGAGAATACATTTATTCTGTAATTTATTTATTTAATTCATAGAAAATAGAATTCATTTAGCATGATGGCTGTCAGTTTGTAACAAATGAATTGAAAGAATTAGACAAGCTATTAGCGTAATATGTTTATGTTATACTATAGTAGGAATAGGGCATCCTTCGTGCGTGATTCCGACACGCACTTGAACGGTGTTTTATTTAAAGGCCGTCTAAAACAAAAATGTAAATAAGTTGAAAGCGCGCGTCAACCCTGTATTGAACGTATCGCGTGTGCCTCATCGCCCGCATCAATCATATTGATTGTTCTACAAAACATTTAAAAATGGCCATTCAGGAAAATCGGAGTATCTCATGTGGAGTGCGTTTAATAAATATGAGTCTGAAGCCAAACAGTATTTTCCATTAGTGTTATAAAAAGGTATCATTTCGAAATAACCGCGAGGCCGGGACCATATCCACGTGTGATAATGCGCCGTAACATTTTATAAGGGATCTAAATGTGAGCAGATGGCACAATGCGAATTGCTGGTAGTACTTCCCGGCACGGCCGCAATCTGCCATTACATTATAAGCAAACAGTGCCGGAATGATTTCGGTTGTACAATTTCAAAAATAGAATACCAACATACTTTTACAATACCGGCCGTAAATTTTGCGTACTTTTAATTCCCCACATATTCTGAGTTTTATAATACCCTCGTGAAAAAGTTCGTCAGCAGAAATGGTTGCAGTTATTACAAAGTTTTTATGGAGTGTACATACTGCTGCATTAATCTGAGATTAACATCTCAAAAATGCGCTTGATTGGCGCATAAACCTTTGAACAAAGCGCTCGGCTTGCTTCACGCAACGTTGCACGTGCCCATATTCAAATACCTGCCTACATTTACATTTCACTGTATGTCAGTATTCCTCATTCATTATATATTAGATTTTATCTTTAAAATCACGGCTTTGTATATTTCATTTTTATGGGATTGAATATTTAGCATTTTAATGGGTTTTCGGAATACAGATAGCCTGATAAAATATGTTATAATTGTGTTCTAGTTACGAAATGTGTAGCTGGCATGTGTCCTGCTAAATTTGATTATTTAATTTAGTAACAATTAGATTACAATTATAGTTCAGTATCTTTAATACGATCACTGTACGTGGAAACTGTTGAGCTAAAGGTCATTCGAATGAGGTAATTTATTCACGAAGTTTTTCTATCTTTAGTAGGTATACCAACTGGAAACCAGTTTTGTACAATAATCGACTTAGATAACATAAATAAATCTGTTATCCAAAGTGAATCGTCAATCGGATTGTAAAACGGTTTGTACCGCGCTCGTACCGAAGAATTCTTACACAAAATTTGTGTAATGCACCGATATTTGTTCAAACACTGGAAACTTTGTCTTCTTTGTTTCATCATATCAGCCAAACGACGTTCACTGCTGGACATAGGCCTCCCCCAAGGTTCTCCACACAGACCGGTCTTGGGCCGCCCGCATCCAACCGCCTCCCGCGATCTTGACGAGATCGTCGGTCCACCTTGCGGGGGGCCTACCTCTGCTGCGTCGTCCGGTATGTGGCTTCTTTGTTTCAATCTTTGTAAATCTCCTCTCGATATCGAAACGACTAATGAATTATATCACGGCAGTGGGCAGTAAATTCAGTGTGGATCCCAAAGCCAAATGACAGCCGAGGACATCGAATGACCATCGTTGCTAAGCAAAACAGCTAGCGGCACTTTCTCGGATGGCTTATGTACCGATTTACATATTGAAATTATTCTGAGTTAAGACAGTTTAAAGCCGTCCCTTTGCACTTTGTATTAAATAATTTATATGTTTCAAAGGTTTTTTTATAAGGTTCAAAGAAATTGGGCGCAATTTCGTAAATAATAAAGTAGTGGAAGCGCTGATAGGTACAAGATAGTCGTGTGACTTCGACTTTAGGTCATTTCATTGTGACCAAATAGATTAGATGTTACACTCAACACATTGAAATAGAACGATTAATATAATAATTTGAAATTTATATAATATTTCTTGCGCTCTATATTAGTGATATTTGGTCGGCGAAACATCGTCTTATCAAAAGACCAAAGTGAAACTTCCCATGAACAATCTTATATTAGCATTTCAATAACATTTATCGACTGAGATTTCCTATTTTCCTTTTTTTAACCTACCTTAGTGTTGTAAAGAAGTAGGTACAAGAATGATAAAAAATATAAAAGTTAAATCAAGTATTTTTTACGAATGTGATTAACATACACCTTGTTCAGAAAATTTTTAGCCATAGAAAAATAAGAAAATAATAGTATTATAAATTAAAAAGAAATTAGAATTATAATTAAAGTAAAAACATATTTTTCCGCAGTTATCGCTTTTGAGTGTCGCGGACGATTCCATTTGTCTTCGCCGCGCTCAAACAAGTGTATTCCCCGTAGAGTTTTCAAAGCAAGTTTACTGGTCTCGCGATAAGATAGAATAAGCCCTTTGCGCTCGTATGTCATGAGTTATTCCTGTGCGCGAAGGCCAAGGTTTGTGAAACTTTTATAAATGATTATTTCTCTCGTTGTTCACTAATGAGACAGAAGAGAACATACAATTATTGTTTTGGTTATTGTTAGGCATAAGCCTGCGGCTCCACCAAATTGGTAATTATTATAAAGCCCTTGCCAAGCCCTTAATTAAGGTCAAATATTCGCACGCCCCTTAAATTAAGAGTGCTATCTTTGATCAATATTATTATAACGTAGCATAATACTGCTAAAAACAAAAGCTTAAAAAAATATTCTCTGCTCTGAAATAAGTATTCGTAAATACACAAACTTGGACTTAAATATTAGGTACCGATGGGTTGGAATGATGTATATTACATACTAAGAGTAAATATTTATGTAGTCATTCAACCGTAATAGAAAGTGACCTTTATTTCTACAGAACACAACTAGTGGTTTGTGTTCGGGTGGTGACATATTTTGATATTACGGTCATATTTCTCGGGAATCAAAGACTGCTTGCTCCATTATTTGTGTACCGAAACGCCACATAGGTACATTATTTAAATTAGTAAGACTTAGTTTAAAAATTATCAAAATTACATGGTATTTAAAAATATTTGACTAACTTAAACCATTCACAAATAAATGTACTAAAATTATTAATGTTGTTATTAAAATTGATAGTACAAGTAAATGTTCTTATCCACTAAAAGGTGGACATATTGTGGATAAATACAGTTGTCATTTCTAACGTGCGTAGAGTGGAAAATTAAGCCGAACTGACGGCCCACTCTGAGTGATGGCTATTCATCCTAACACCCTTTCAGCTAATTACTTAGATGGAAATCCACAGTTGACAAGTACGTAGGTGAGTAAATTTGTACAACAATAATAACGGACACGGGAACTATCTTCCTAAAACATATTGTTTACTCGGAAATTATGCGGTTAACAGCGAGAATGAGAAGTACATCAATTTATTTCCTGTCGTTAAGTTGTTTTTATTGTTGCCTGTGATAAACAAGCCCACTGTCCTTTTGATATAAAGTGGTAAAGGTTTCAGTGGCAAGGAAGGCTTTCCTTTACATAATACTAGAAGATACCCGCAACTACGCTCACACATTTTTTTTAATCGTTCTGTTTGATTCCGTGGGTATTTTGAGAAATCCATTCATAGTGATCCCCTGCGGTCCCCAAGGAACATAAATAAATTTCAGCTTCTTGCGCCCAATGGTTTTGACTGCGCGTTGTCTGTCACGTAGGAATTTCATACAATAACGTTAGAATTTTATATGTGCAGAAGAAGGTTCCTAATAATGTTTGTTTATAGAAAAGGCTAAATCTGTAGATATATGTATCTCGACCACTCTCGACGACACTCGTCACCGCATAATGGAAGCTGAATCTTTCGTGTTATGACAATCACATACTCAGCAATTCATTATTTAGTAGAGACGCATATCTATGGGATGGGGACACCGGATGGCTATTAAGCCATCCGGTGTCCTCACTGAAAGCCACAGTGCCATACAGGTACGTAATATCTACCAATCAAAATTTTGTCAGGGAGACGTATTTCTTCAGTTAAGCCGATCTTTTTTTGCAACCAGCGCCATTAAATTGAATACATTATAAATTTGAGGTGAATTTAAAATTTAATAATACCATCGATCGTTTTATTTTAGCGGCAGAAAGGGATGTGTAAAGATCGCTCAACTTCCAATATGAGGGACAAGTGACTGTTTCCCTTCAAGAAACATTTATTTAGACGTGGCTCCATTTTATTCAATACTCAATACGAGTTGTAAGGAATTATTTAGAGACATCTAAATTTCGGGTATTCTCTAGGAGATCAAACTTGACCTGGCTAATAAATTTCACTGAGTAGTTGTTGCGGTCAATGGTCTTACAAAACTGGATTCGCGAGGAAAATAAGCGGAACCTATATTTTGGGAAGGACTCGTACCTGGCTAAACATAATTCCCTACGAGCTGCGTCAAGGATATTTCGGGCAATAAATCAACCCACTTTCGGGATTTTGCCTTGTGCGCGATAATGCGATCCTTGTCATCGTATCTTATTACCTGTTGAACATGGATCCATTTTATTACTTAAGAAATGAAGTGTTTATTTTGACAATATTGAACCAGTATCACAAAGAAGACGCATTGTCGAGAATAGACTTGGTTGAGACTAAACCTACATGTAATGTTCATTAGATCGTAGTGCCTCGTGTACACAACGGTGTCTGTCACACAGCGGCTAACAGCCTCGAGAACGTTCTCCCAGTGGATTCCAATCTCTATATAAAATATTTTTCGTCTAAACCGACTTAAATTTTAACACAGTCAAGGATGTCTATCACATTTAAAATTTTCTCATTCTCTGGCATGTCGGCATTTCACTCCCCTCATGTAACGATATGACACGACATGCTGCGAGCAATGTTTAAAAAGTTTTCCTATGAATATGCAGAACAGGCTCAACATGTTTAGTCTATTACTAGCTTCCGTAACCACTAACATCGAAGTGATATGTGGATGTGCCTTGGTTACATATGCAATTTTAGTTATTAATGACAACTATTATATATGGAGAATATGCAATTTCTATTCCACATTTATCCCAGTACATTGCAATGTGTGTCAATGTCAGTTAACTGGAGAATTTTTGTGACTGCGTATGCTGCAGAGCTGAGTCTATTCGACAATTTACTAATATGTGGTCCCCATTGCAGCTTAGAATCCAACGTAATGCCTAAAAACTGGGTGTTAACCACAAGATCCAACACATCATCCTTAACCTATACTGAGGCGTTCACTTGTTTGACGTTAGGCATCCTCCATGAGTTCGTTCAGCCAAGTGTTTCTTCTGCAGACTACGGTAACGAACCGTCTGCATGCTACACAACCACATCTCAATCACTAACATCAACTAAGCTACATGTACTTTTTGTTGTGAAGCGATAGCCGGTCTGGCGAACTTGCATTAGAGGGTGCCAAGCGAGCGTCGAACGAATTACCATTTAGTAGACTTACGACGGCACGCGGCGACGGTGTCCTATCGTTGTGGTACGTGTGAAGCAAGACTCATCGGAGATAAAATTACGTGAAGGCAGTGTGGGCAGGTTTTGGGCAGATTCAGTGTCACACCAGACATGGAGATACGGGGTTTGGTTTTGTTGATAGCAGCGGCGATCAATGTCACCGCTCGGGAATATACAGGTACCATTTTATTCGTAATAACTATAATTTATTAATTTATTTATTCTGGATTTACACAATCTATAGGTGCATGCAGACTTAATGGAACAGTATAATGTATTAACTGTATAATAAGTCAAAGTCAAAGCGCATGTGTTCATAAACGGTCGGATGTGGCAGGACGCGAGGTCCCACTTGGATTCCTTACTTCTGCAGGACAATAGTAAATGAGAATTGCCCTTAATTGGAATTGTAAATTAGTTTTGCGGCGCTTTCTTGTCGGTTGAACGTCCGTTTCGCCATCACAGTAGAATAAACTGTGATGATTTCATTTAAATTAATTCTCAGTGCGAGAGGGCCGCGGACGAGATGTCTAAATTGAGACTTCTCTGAATCGTTTGTACAGACTTCTTGCTCGTTTAAGACGTCTCGTGTCCTAAATTCTAAGGGACCGCCTCGTTAGGGTTTCTTTTCCTCTTAAAACACGAATTTCTATTTTTAAAAGTGAATTACCCTTTTAAGAAAAGCATTAACTCTAAGACCAGGAATTAGTTGTATTTGTCCAACAAAGGGTAGAACTTATTGCGTTGTTACAAAATTATTGCGTCGAATAAAACTCGAAGAATTACCAGAATAAAAACAAAATCTAGTAGCGAATGGCTATAAACAATGGCTTTGATATTGTCTGCATGACTTGTTAATGAAATGTATATTTGAGAGCATCGTTTTAGTTAAACGTTTGAAACAGCGTTCTGAATAAATTGTCATTCGATCGTCAATTTATTTTGTACGATGTGATGTTTCGAAAATAAGAAACGACTGGTGCGACTTATATTATCACAACGTTGATTTAGAATTTATTGCCGTAGAAATTCGTAACAGGCGTCAATACTGGATCCAGTGGCGTACACTTGGTGCCTTCACCTTCGTCACGCATTGACGCGGGTTACAAATTAGTCACAACTGTGTAAGACATGTATGCAGGTCGGATGAAGCCGAGTAAGCCGACGCGCCTGGACCCTACAACAGCGCACATATTCATATTCAAAATAATATCATTTTCATTTTACTTGTACGTTGCTGCTTTGCAAAAAATGTTGACAAACGCGACAGTTGATCGATAGCCCACTCTACTTTTATGTACAGTTGGTAATCTAATTTGTAAGAGCTCAGAAAATTTCTTTGATGCTTAAATCTGATATTCAGGCAGT
Source organism: Euclidia mi (assembly GCA_944739405.2). Lineage (NCBI taxonomy): Eukaryota > Metazoa > Arthropoda > Insecta > Lepidoptera > Erebidae > Euclidia > Euclidia mi. Next base: position 61,765,756 of record OX123183.2, read on the forward strand.
TAGTGAGAGTATTTACTCGTAATTATATTGAACCATGGAGACGGACATGCCCTACCATTAGTTGCAAAAAAGGTTGTAGGGTACAAATCTAACTAAGAACGCATGCGCCGTAATAATTGAGTGCGCACATGCTTATGTCATCTATCTATACTAATATAATAAAGAGAAGGAAGAGTTTGTTTGTTTGTTTGTTTGAACGCCCTAATCTCAGGAACTACCGGTCGGATCTGAAAAATTCTTTTTGTATACGATAGCCCACTTATTCCGGAAGGCTATAGGCTATATAACATAACGCTTCGACCCTTTGGGGCCGGGCAAAAGGCTAAAAAGGCTAAAACATAATGTCGGCTAATCTCAGGAACTAGCACTCGGATTTAAAAAGTTGTTATTGCCTATGATAGCCCAATTATTCCAAAAGGTTATAGGCTATATAAAATTACTCCACAACTTTTAGGGGCCAGACAAAGTGGTCAAACGAGAAGGGGGGGTTGGGTCAAAGGCAAAAAAAGGCTAAACGAATAGGTTACAATCTATATGGGTATCGTTTTCGAGATTTTCGGGACGCTGATTAATAATATGAAATTTATTTAGTTATCCAAGATGGCGGACGGGAAATCAAAGATGGCGGATGAGAAAGTTTGAAATATCAATATGGGTATCGCCTTCGTTAATTTAAGGGGTGGAGAATCGAAATACAACATCTATTTCGTGATCAAAGATGGCGGATGGGCAATCAAAGATGGCAGATGGGAAAATTTAAAAAAAACAATATTGGTATCGTCTCCGATGTTTAAAGGGATGGGGAATCCAAATACAACATCTATTTCGTGATTCAAGATGGCGGATGGCAAATCAAAAATGGCGGATGGGAAAACTTAAAAATAAATATGGGTATCGTCTCTGATGATTTAAGGGATGGTGAATCCAAATACAACATCTATTTCGTGATCAAAGATGGCGGATAGGAAATCAAAGATGGCGGAAGGGCTTTTTTTAAAAGTCTATATGGGTAGGTATCGTTTCCGATATTTTAAGGAATGGGGAATTCATTACTATATAAAAATCTATGTTTGTTTGTTCATCATTTATAGACTCTGAAATGATAAGAGATTAAGCGCTAAGTCAATGGTAACTTTGGAAAAGGGGCTTGGAAAAAAGGGAATTAAATAAAAACTCTTAAAAAGCCGATACGGAGTTCGCTGGGTCAGCTATCTATACTAATATAAGAAAGCGGAAGAGTTTGTTTGTTTGTTTGAACGCGCTAATCTCAGGAACTACCCGTTAGATCTGAAAAATTATTTTTGTATACGATAGCCCAGTTATTCCGGAAGGCTTTAGGCTATATAACATAACGCTTCGACCCTTTGGGGCCGGGCAGAAGGCTAAAAAGGCTAAAAGATAATGTCGGATAATCTCAGGAATTAGCAGTCGGAGTTAAAAAATTGTTATTGCCTATGATAGCCCAAATACTCCGAAAGGTTATAGGCTATATAAAATTACGACACAACTTTTAGGGGCCAGACAAAAATAATAAAATGGTCAAACGAGACGGGGGAGGGTTGGGTCAAAGGCAAAAAAAGGCTAAACGAACAGGATACAATCTATATGGCTATCGTTTTCGAGATTTTCGGGACGCTGATTAATAATATGAAATTTATTTAGTTATCCAAGATGGCGGACGGGAAATCAAAGATGGCGGATGAGAAAGTTTGAAATATCAATATGGGTATCGCCTTCGTTAATTTAAGGGGTGGAGAATCGAAATACAACATCTATTTCGTGATCAAAGATGGCGGATGGGCAATCAAAGATGGCAGATGGGAAAATTTAAAAAAAACAATATTGGTATCGTCTCCGATGTTTAAAGGGATGGGGAATCCAAATACAACATCTATTTCGTGATTCAAGATGGCGGATGGCAAATCAAAAATGGCGGATGGGAAAACTTAAAAATAAATATGGGTATCGTCTCTGATGATGTAAGGGATGGTGAATCCAAATACAACATATATTTCGTGATCAAAGATGGCGGATAGGAAATCAAAGATGGCGGACGGGATTTTTTTGAAAGTCATTATGTTAAGGAATGGGGAATTCAATATTATATAAAAATCTTTGTTTGTTGGTTCATCATTTATAGACTCTGAAATGATAAGAGATTAAGCGCTAAGTCAATGGTAACTTTGAAAAAGGAGCTTGGAAAAAAGGGAATTAAATAAAAGCTCTTAAAAAGGCGATACGGAGTTCGCTGGGTCAGCTAGTACTTAATATAATAAAGCGGAAGAGTTTGTTTGTTTGTTTGAACGTGCTCATCTCAGGAACGACCAGTCGGATGTGAAAATTTTTTTTCGTATACGCTAGCCCAGTTATTCCGGAAGGCTATAGACTATATAACATAACGCTTCGACCCTTTGGGGCCGGGCAAAAGGCTAAAAGATAATGTCGGCTAATCTCAGGAACTAGCAGTCGGATCTTAAAAATTGTTATTGCCTATGATAGCCCAATTATTCCGAAAGGCTATATAAAATTACGCCACAACTTTTAGGGGCCAGACAAAATGGTCAAACGAGAAGGGGGGGTTGGGTCAAAGGCAAAAAAAGGCTAAACGAATAGGATACAATCTATAATTATGGCTATCGTTTTTGAGATTTTCGGGACGCTGATTAATAATATGAAATTTATTTAGTGCTCCAAGATGGCGGATGGGAAATCAAAGATGGCGGATGAGAAGATTTTAAAAATCAATATGGGTATCGCCTTTGATATTTTAAGGGATAGGGAATCGAAATACAACATCTATTTCGTGATCAAAGATGGCGGATGGGAAATCAAATATGGCGGTAGGGAAAATTAAAAAAAATCAATATTGGTATCTGCGATGTTAAAAGGGATGGGGAATCCAAATACAACATCTGTTTCGTGATTCAAGATGGTGGATGGGAAATCAAAGATGGCGGATGGGAATTTTTTTTAAAATCAGTATGTGTATCGTCTCTGATGATTTAAGGGATGGAGAAGCCAAATACAACATCTATTTCGTTATCAAAGATGGCGGATAGGAAATCAAAGATGGCAGACGGGATTCTTTTAAAGTCGATATGTGTATCGTCTGCGATATTTTAAGGAATGCAGAATTCAAAAACACCATCTATTTCTTGATCAAATATGGCGGATGGGATTTTTTTTTAATCAATATGGGTATCGTCTCCTATGTTTAAAGGGATGGGGAATCCAAATACAACATCTATTCGTGATTCAAGATGGCGGATGGGAAAAATTTAAAAATCAATATAGGTATCGTCTCTGATGATTTAAGGGATGATGAATCCAAATACAACATCTATTTCGTGATCAAAGATGGCGGATAGGAAATCAAAGATGGCGGAAGGGCTTTTTTTTAAAAGTCTATATGGGTAGGTATCGTTTCCGATATTTTAAGGAATGGGGAATTCATTATTATATAAAAATCTATGTTAGTTTGTTCATCATTTATAGACTCTGAAATGATAAGAGATTAAGCGCTAAGTCAATGGTAACTTTGGAAAAGGGGCTTGGAAAAAAGGGAATTAAATAAAAACTCTTAAAAATGCGATACGGAGTTCGCGGGATCAGCTAGTGTGTTTATATCTGTCAGTACTGTCGCATCATACATATTGTCAAAAAAAGTGTTCGTGACAGACATTAAAAAACTCTATAGTGAATAGTGTATTCGAAACCGCGAGTGAAAATCGTGTAAAAATTGTGCTATCCAATCGTGCGGTACAACGGGTTCGGTTCCCGGACGCGTCAAAGTGATAAAATAACGCTAAAATAGTGAACATTCGCGAATCGTTAATAAGAAGTGCCGTGTAGTGCATAAGCATTAAACGTATACGTGTATTAACCGTAGGGACTTAGATATCGATCATAAATAGAGTTATCAGTTGTAATAGATAAGAACTAATAGTTGATAAACAGCTGTTTTGTTTACGTAGTAGTTTTATATGTGTTTTTTAGCTTTGAATAGGCTTGAAATCATGTCTAAATAGTTTCTTGTCGCTAGTTATTGGTTTATATAGTCGAAATAATCGTAATAACAAAAATTTGCATGTTTATCATAAACTTTGTTCATGTACGATAGTGTTTACTTATGAAAGTTTGTATTTTTATTTATGCATCGTAGGTTTTACTATGTTATCTTAGAATTGAATAAAGATATTTTCATGGTGTTTGGTTTATTATGCTCCATATAGTTGCACACAACGGCCCACCAAAATTACATATATAACTTTAGTATTTAATAGCTTTTTTATAGAAAATATAGTGGGCGGACCCTTGTGTAACAACATTTTTCGATAGTTTTTCTTGAATAACTTAGTGATGCAAACAGTTAGGTTTATGTATTACTAGCCTTTGCCCTAGGCTTCGCGCGCGTTAAATTCGGGGTAACACAATTCTACATTGTCTCAAGTTGTGTGAAGACACTCCCTAAACTCTATAGGGTACAAAATAACTCGCTTAGTATCCATGACATTATCTACCAATGACTACCGAAAGGTACATGATAACATCGCATTACATAAAGTCAAATGTCTAAGCGATGTTCCAATACATGTCCTGTATATATCTATCAACACTTTCGCATTTATAATATTAGTAGACAATATCGTTTCAGCCGCTTAAGCGTAGTATATTATTAGTTTATATATGCGGACAATATAATGACCGTGCATAATATGACAATATGTATGATGTGACAGTACTGACAGATTATATGCGGACAATATAATGACTGCACGGTTGGCGTAGTGGTTTAAGCAGCCGCCTCACCGCTTGACACTGTGCCGAAGTGTTGTGGATTAGATCCCCACACGAGACAACACTTTGTGTGATTCATAAATTGTTGTTTCGAGTCTGGGTGTTCATTGTGTCCGTTAGTTGTATGTCTGTAAAGTTTCCCGCGACACAGGATTTAGTCCTAATGCGGGAGTTCAACTCCCGCATTAGGACTAAAGGCTCGACCGAGATGAGTTTTTTGTTCTCGGCCGAGACCGAGACCGAGACCGAGAATAAAATAATATCTCGGCCGACACCGAGAGCCGAGACCGAGAAACGATAAAGCGCGGAAAAAAAACATTTAAATGCTGTTTAAATATTTTTAATACAGTACTAACTGTTTAACAAAATTAACCGTTTTAATAATCAAAGTTAAATAACATTATGTTATAACATATAATTTAAAAAAAAACTCCCACGACTTATTACACCAATCGACATTGCGCTGCGGCGCTTGGCCGCGCGCGGTAAAATTTAAAGGGTAGTATTTAACTCTCTCTCAATATAATCACGGATTTCTACAAAAAAAATACCGTTGTTCCACCAAATATACCTATTGCACCACTAAATATACTCACTAAAATATATCATAACGAACACCTGTTTAGCGACCGTTGCAAATCTCTAATATTAAAATTAATCCTTTTAGTTAAAGAAGTATTTCAAATTTTACTTTTCCTCAACAACCAAATAACAAGTCATTTGGTAGTATTAAGTTAAACTAAATTCACGGAGCCCTGCGAAGCAGGGCTCCGTGAATTTTTGGGTGCAGGGTCGCAAGAAAACCTAACATAACCTATTAAGTTTCCCAAGCCGACGAGACTTTTCATATTAAATGATACTTTATGGAAAGATTGGCATGTTTGGTGTGCAATGAGTGTTTGATTATTATTTTAGTGTGCAATAAGTATTTTAGTGAAAGAATAAAGTTTTTAGCGTAACGCACTCAGAGTGTTGCTTAAGATTTTTGATGCACTGTTAAAAATATCCCAAATTTAAATGCCGATCCGAACAAAGTTACAATCTCGGTCATAACCGAGAATCTCGGCTATAATTAGCCGAGAACCGAGACAAATTTCTCGGTTGGATTTGTAGCCGAGAATGCCGAGACCGAGAACGGGAACGAGATCTCGGTCGAGCCTTAGGGAGTTGTCTTTTAAAGAAAGTTGTCTTTAAAGAAACAATGACCGTGCACAATATGACAATATGTATGATGTGACAGTACTGACAGATAGCACATGCGCAGCACTCATTATTACAGCGCATGCGTTCTTACTTCCAAGAGGTTAATTTGTGCCGTACTAACTTCTACCCTCCCTACAATCCCTCCCAGTTTAATTTTTGCAACTTATAGTAGCCTATGACCGTCTCCATGGTCCAATATATTTCTATATTCAATTTCAACAAAATCGGTTCAGCCGTTTTAGCGTGAAAACTGAACATATATACATACATCCAAACTTTCGAATTTATAATAATAGTAGGGATATACCGATCGATAGAACTTTTTAAGACCTATGTAGCTATGTATAGAACATATATGCATGTACCATAGTATGTAAGATGTTTACCTTATCACAAATAAAGATTTGTTGTGCAAAATGTTGTGCAAGGTTCGGTGCGGTGGTCGTCGTTAAGGTACAGTTCCGAAGTAGCTAAGCGACCATATTTTCGGCCCGTTCGTTGGCGTCCCAGCCACCATCTTGTGACCAAGTAAGCGTCAGTAACCGAATGTAACCATCAAGCACCGAACACTTGAACAGCATCGCTCCCAACGTATGAAGAAGATGTTTTATTTCCGAAGCCCCGATGGATAGAAGCCATACAGTCCACACACGCATAGAACACACGTCGTCGTAGGAACACTCGCCAGTCACACACCACCAGCGCACTGTGGCGGACGAGCTAAGGTTCGATTCCTGGCATCCGTCACATTTGTTGGTCCCATCGAGCCTGATCGAAGATAGTTTGAAGAATACCTACGACGCGTTCAAGAGGTGGTGCTCCCGAGATCACCGGGGGAGTGGCCGGCGCCGGGCCTAGTTCCAGTAGTACCCCCGCCCGCGCCGCCGCTGCCCGCAATTCAGCCGCCGTGGTCGTCCGTCACGACGGGACGCCGCGATCGCCGTCGTCCACAGTCGGGAGTGACGCGCCGCCGCCCGCCGCCCACCCCGGCCCCGCGGGGAGGGACGAACGAAACATTACGCTTCAAGATGCAAGGGAGCGAGTAGAGGTGCAGTCGAAAAATGAGGACGGCAAGGAGAGGACGTTGCAACCGTCCGATAGATCGAGCGTTTTTACAGCGCAACATAGTATTATAGAAAACCGAGATAGAAAAATGTCAACAAGGGAACGCGACCGGCGCCCAGCAGCTACGGGACGCTCCAATAGGAATGTGTTGTTGGCTCGCGAAGAAGTTTTGAAGATAAAACTACAGTTAGCACTACAGAAGGCTGAAGAGGAGGCGGACTCGGACGACTATGACGAGGATGGACAGTCGAAACAAGATTACGTGCGTTCGTGGTTGGAAGAGGCTCCAGAACCAGGCCCTGAAGATATAGAAGTGATATCGGCGCCCGTTCAGAAGAGCGTCGTCGACGGGGCACAGAATAGTAAAGAAGATGGACCGCCCTCACAGAAGATGGAAGTTCATCAACAGGGAGGTGATTCGCTGAAGCCGTTCATCACGGATCTCACCTCCGCGATCGCCGCGCTCGCCAACAGGAAGCCACCGGACACATCGATAGCTGCACCACACCCGGCGGTTTCGAAAGTCATCATGACTTTACCGACGTTCGGTGGCGCGCACACGGAGTGGCTGTCGTTCAAGGCGATATACGACACCACCAAGAGTTACTTCAACGACGTGGAGAATACAGCGAGACTGAGAAGAAGTCTCAAGGAGAGCGTTGGAAACAGTGAGCTCGGAACTGATTGGACATGCGCGACCGGATGAAATTATGAATGAGTTGGATCTGCAGTTCGAACGACCGGACTCCATCGCGCAGGCGGAGACGGACAAGCTGAGGACCCTGCCACGCTGTAGCGAAGCACCTAAGGACATAATATGCGCATTCGCGAGCAAGATACGAAGCGGCGTCGTCACACTTCGAGCGTTGAAAAAGGAACACTACCTCATCAATGCGGAGCTAGTGCGTGTGTTGACCGAGAAGCTACCGAACTCGTTACGTGTGCAGTGGTACAAGACGTACACCGAGAAGTGTCATTCGAAGCCGGACCTCAGCCGATTTAGTGATTTCGTGACGGAGTACGCGCGTTACTGTAGCGCGTTCGCACCGGCTCCCTACGGCCTTCGCCTAACGCGAAGTGCAGGATATGCGAACGCGAAGGACACTACTCGTCGGCCTGCAGCACGTTTCGTAACGCCAATGCAGAGAAGAGGTGGCAGCTAGCTAAGCAGCATGGATTGTGTTTTCGCTGCTTACCCGTACGCCGTATAGAACACTCGTGCAAGCCCAAGAAGTGCGGTGTAGAGGGATGCCGCACCTACACACAACCAGTTGCTTCACTACGATAGAGGAGCCCATAGAACTGAAGATGCGAATACAGAGAAGCAAGAAACGGTCGCCAGTTCGTGCATACGTGCAAAGGCTTAAGCGCGCTTACCTGAACATAGTGCCCGTTCGCCCTACTCGACGACGGAAGCACCGTATCGCTCATAGATGAAGACATAGCCAAGGAAGTCGGCGTGGAAGGGAACCTGGACCCTTTCGCGATCCGTGCCATAGGCGATACGTCGATCGACAGGCCAACGTCACGACGCGTAGACGTACACATTAGAGGAGCCGGCGCCAAGAGCAAACAAGTGCCTTTGTGTGCGCGCACCGTAGCCAGCCTACACCTGTCGCCGCAGATCGCCGAAGAGGACCTGATAGACTGCAAATACCTCGAAGGCATCAAGAAGAAATTGGTGTACGACATAGGCGTGCCGAAGGTACGAAGAGGACCCAACGATCAACCGGTGGCGTTGCTTACGTCGCTGGGATGGGTACTGCACGGCGCGCGCTCACGCACTTTGGGAAACACCGTACACTTCGTCAACGGTCTCTCTGCTACAGATGAAAATATAGAAGCGCAACTGAAAGAATGTTTTGCTCTGGAATCGCTCATAGTGAACCCACGTCGAGCGAACTCGGACCCCGAGAAGCGGGCTAGGGCAGATATGTTAGAAAAATTTACGAAACAGTTAGAAGATAGACACATAGAGACGGCTCTTCTGTGGAAACAAGAAGACATCGTCATGCCAGATAGCTAAGAAAACGCGGCAAGGAGGCTCGCGGATATAGAGAAGAAACTAGATAGAAACATAGAATTGAAAACCCGATATACAGAACAGATGAACTCGCTGATAGAAAAGGGATACGCAGAAGAAGCTCCCATGAATAGTACGCCAGGTAAGACTTGGTACCTGCCTCACTTCGATGTACACAACCCCATGAAGCCTGAGAAAATTCGTATAGTTCACGGCGCCGCGCCGCCGCGAAAACCAGAGGGGTGTCACTCAACGATTTCCTGCTCACGGGACCGGACTTGCTACAATCGCTGCCGGGGGTGTTGATGAGGTTCCGTCGACACCGCGTTGGCGTCTCAGCTGATATAACGGAGATGTTTATGCAGGTGAAAATACGCCCAGAAGACAGAGACGCGCTGCGTTACCTGTGGAGAGGTGACCGGCGGAAGGGACCGCCCAGGAATACCGCATGAAGTCCATTATCTTCGGCGCCGCAAGCTCACCGTGTACAGCTATATTCGCGAAGAATTCGAGAACGCTTGCAAGCACTCAGAAGAGTACCCAGAAGCAGCAGAAGTCATCATAGCCAACCATTACATGGATGACTATCTGGACAGCTTCAGGGACGAGCAGGAAGCGACGAGCATAGCGTTACGGGTGCGAGACATACACAGACAAGCGCACTTTCACCTCACGGAATGGGTGTCGAACTCTAGAAACGTCATCGAAGCAATAGAACCAAGTCAACATCCGTCAGTCCAGGAGACAGTCGGCCTCGCCAGCAAAGGGCAAGAAGAGAAAATTCTCGGCTTGATGTGGAAAACGAGCACGGACGAGCTGAGCTTCAACCTTAAACTCGCACGGCCTCCAGACGGCCTCATCGGCACCGAAGCGCCTACCAAACGAGAAGCGTTGAAAATAGTTATGTCGTTATACGACCCACTCGACCTCGCATCGCCCGTGACTGTTCGAGCCAAACATATACAAACTGGGACGAGAAGTTTGACGAAAGCCTCAGAGTACAATGGGCATCGTGGATACAACATCTAGAACAGTTGAAGTCGATACGCATCCCGCGGTGTTACCCCGGGTACAGTGACGTCTGCACGCTCCAAGTACATGTCTTTACGGACGCCAGCGAAGCAGCCTACGTGACAGCGGTGAACTGGCGAGCGACGACACCAGATGGGCGTGTACACGTGACGCTCGTTATGACGAAGGCGAGAGTGGCACCGCTTAAGGTGGTATCAAACCCGAGACTCGAACTGCAAGCCGCCGTCATGGGTACGCGAGTCGCTCAAGCGGTAATAGAAGAACATCGCGCCAAACCCGAGGCCGTCGTGTACTGGACGGACAGCAAGAGCGTACTGACGTGGATTAGAAAAGGAGCGAGAGCGTACAAACCATTCGTCGCACACCGCCTAGCCGCCATAGAAGAGCAAAGTAAAGTTGAAGACTGGCGCTGGGTACCTACGAAAATGAAGGCGCGGATGCGGCTACACGCGACGTGCCGGGCAGGTTTAACTCCGAACATGAGTGGTACACCGGACCGTCGTTCCTGTACGAAGACCCGTCACTATGGCCCGCAGAGAAGCACATCGCCCCTGACGCGACAAGCGAAGAGTGCACGATGACAGCTGTAGAGAAACGTCAAATACATAGAATTATAGAAGCCGTACCGGACCCGTATAGATTTTCCAAATGGGAAAGGCTCTTACGAGCAACGACAATCGAGAGTTCTACAGTTTATAGCTTTGTGTAAGAAAACCGCAGAGAAGGTTCTATACAAGAGAACACATAAAAATAGACTCCCGAAACTTCGTGCTTCTCCCCGCAGAACACACCTGCGACGCCGAGGACCTTCTTGTGAAGGCGGTACAAGAGGACTCCTTCGGCGCCAACCTTCGGGAGCTGCGGCGCGGGGGAGTTTTCGTTACCCGTGGAGATGAACAACGGAATGATCACTCTACGCAGTCGTATAATAGCTACAGAAGAATTCTCCGAGCAGACAAAGAGACCGCCAATCTTAGACGGCGATAATTGTATTACGCAGCTATACATAGATTGTGTTATCAGTTGTAATAGATAAGAACTAATAGTTGATAAACAGCTGTTTTGTTTACATAGTAGTTTTGTATGGGTTTTTTAGCTTTGAATAGGCTTGAAATCATGTCTAAATAGTTTCTTATCGCTGTTTATCCTACTAATATTATAAATGTGAAAGTTTGTGAAGATGTATGTATGGATGGATGTTTGTTACTCTTTCACGCAAAACCTACTGAACGGATTTGGATGAAACTTTACAGTAATATAGTTTATACATCAGAATAACACATAGGCTACAATTTATAAAGGTTCTGTATAATGTTGCCATAGTATACGGGAAGTTATCAACTAAGTCGGCAAAAATCCTGTATTAGGTATCTTTATTTGTTTGCACAGGTCCAATTTAGTAATTGGAATTTTACCCCCTTCCTGATGACAGATTGATCTGATATTTGGTATACACTCATATTGTCATCAAGATTAAAAGATAATATTTAATGTAAGTAAATTCAAGATGGCCGCCGATACAAAATGGCAGATCACATATTACTTCACAACAACCTCAATATGGGTATCAGATGAAAGGGTTTGATTGGTAGAATGGATCTCACTATGAAAAATCCAAGATGGCCGCCGCCACAAAATGGCGGATTACTTATTTTCCACAAATACCTCAATATGGGTATCAAATGAAAGGGCTTGATTCGTAGAATAGAGCTCACTATGAAAAATCCAAGATGGCTGTCGCCGCAAAATGGCGGATTACATATTTTCCACAAATAACTCAAAATTGATATCGAATGAAAGGGCTTGATTGGTAGAATAGGGCTCACTATGAAAAATCAAAGATGGTTGCCGCTACAAAATGGCGGAATACATATTTTCCACAAACATCTCAATATTGGTATCAAATGAAAGGACTTGATTGATAGAATAGAGCTTACTATGAAAAATCCAAGATGGCCGCCGCCACAAAATTGCAGATTACCTATTTTCCACTAATACCTAAATATGGGTATCGAGTGACAGGGGTTGATTGGTAGAAAAGGGCTCACTATGAAAATAGAATGAGAAGTATCAACTAACAACAAAACTGAAAACTTAAAAATAAAATTAACTAAACAAAAAAGGTTTTGGGCGTAGCGTATCTAGAGTAAACATTATGATAGAAATTTCAATTGCCCAACGATTTTATATTTGTCTTATCAATACCCCAGATTGATGAGAAGTTTGGTGCGATCTGGTAGCTAGGACTTACCGAATTACTTTTTAGCTTTTAGTACATGACCAAAATAAGTAAATACACCATTTTTATTGTAATAAAACAGTACAACATAAAAAATATAGATTTATGTTTTTTACAATGCTCATTCTACAGTAGTTATCAAATTGTTTTCAAAATTGATAGATTTATTGCCAGCTCAGTATTTAATGTAAATGAACTTTGTCTTTTACAGTAAGTAGTTTGGACGTATAGTTTAAAAATTATCACGATTTATTTGACCTCAGCGCAGCGTCATTAAAAGCTTTCTATGAGTCGGGGTGGAGGGACGGTCTGATATGTACTTTGTGGTAATTCTTTCAGTTTTATTTTTTGCTGCTGTTATATCCAGTAGGTATATAAGCTCTTCATAACTTCAATAATATACCTATATACTAATCTTTACCTAAACTTCGACGATTTTGAAAATAAAATAAATTTTTAAGTATTATCTGTTTATATTTGTATGCTACACGGCTAATCTGCAGAGCCGTTTGTGATGAAATTTGACATGAATAGTCTGAAACCCGGGGTAGTACATAGGCTACCCTTTATTAAAATTTCATGCTGGCAAAGCCGCGAGCGAAAGCTAGTTGGTTTATATAGTCGAAATAATCGTAATAACAAACATTTGCATGTTTATCATAAACTTTGTTCATGTACGATAGTGTTTACGTATGAAAGTTTTTATTTTTGTTTATGCATCGTAGGTTTTACTATGTTATACATACATATCGTCACGCCTTTTATCCCCGAAGGGGTAGGCAGAGGTGTATTTCTACACCCACTTTTCGCCAGATATACTTTAGTCCCACGTAATAAGGGGCGAGCCTATTGCCGTACCGGGCACATTTCCAGACTCCGTGCTGCTACTGAGAATTTCGTGAGAGAAAAACCCAATAACACTGCCCGGCCCAGGAATCGAACCCGGGACCGCCCGATCCCACGCGCACATTTATGCCGCGAGACTAACGAGGCAGTCATATAGGGTTTGATATCGAGTTTTCCGTCTCTACGCAAAGATGGTAATTGCATCGTGTTATCCCTTAGTCGCCTCTTACGACACCCACGGGAAGATAGGGGGTGGTGACACTTGTATTCTATGCCGTCAACCATACGGAGATATTTTCATGGTGTTTGTTTTACTAAATGCTCCATATAGTTGTACACAACGGCTCACCAAAATTACATATATAACTTTATATTAGTATTTAATAGTTTTTTATAGAAAATATAGTGGGCGGACCCTTGTGTGACAACATTTTTCGATAGTTTTTCTTGAATAACATAGTGATGCAAACAGTTAGGTTTATGTATTATATACCGTTCGATAGAACTTTTTAAAACCTATGTAGCTATGTAAGTAGTGTAATATTGGGGATTCTGTATCATTTGTTCTCGCTTCGCTGCGAACCGCATGATACAGAATCCCCAATCGTTTTCACCGTATCGTATATACTTAACATTCACAAACAATAATATCAAGTTCGACTCGTTCGATCAACATTATTGATCTATACTTTATTACTTGACGAGTGTCATATTTATAAGTAGAACAATGCAGTGTGCATCAATTAGTTGATCAAGAATTTATTTGCATTTTATGCTTTGGTCTAGAGATTGCGAGTTGGCGACAACCGTGCATGGTTTGATTTCCGATGGCAAGTTTTAGGTAGGTATTTGGTATTAGGGATCGAACCTACGACATTTAGTGCAGAAATTGATTCAACCACTGTACCAATAATACCGCATTATCATTAAGTATGTAAATAAATTAATAAATACCAGGATATCGAGATCTAGCCTCATACTTGCTCAATTTTCAAAGTAGGTATCTATTATTATTTTATAATTAAGAATGGCTAAATAAAACAAAATCCAGACCGAAACAAATACTTATTTGTTCCGTGCGGGAATCGAACCCGCGACACTTGGCGCATTTACTAGCAGTACATTTACAAACTAATATTTACATTGTGATGCATAGAGCCGAGCTCTTATCCAATGCGCCAAACATGTCGTCGAAAATGTGACAAAATACTGAATCGCTTCATACGTTTTTCTCACTAGTTCGATTCCCACGTGGTTCAAATATTTATATAACCTAAAGATGGTGTTCAGGATCTGTGATATTGTATGTTTGTAAACATATAACACAGGAGAAAGTTTGGGATATTAATCATTTTCAATGAAATAATATCATACACCATAACACAACATTACACCTGTAGATATACCTCCGAAGGGGTAGGCAGAAGTGATTGCTGCATCTGCGGTTTATGCCCATGTTCTTAGTTAATGATGCTACTGAAGGATTCCTGACGATGAATGGTGATAAACCCAATAGCGTTTTGCCTGACCTGGGAATCGAGCCAAGAACCCCACGCTCAACAGTCACAATTGTACCACTAGACCAGCAAGGTGGTCTAAAACTACTGCTAATAAGTAAATTATTACTACTTTGCTTGCTCTCGCGTCGCCGCTCGAGCTGCGTGATACAGAAGCCCCAATTTTACAATCGAGATCGATTAATATAAATGTGATCTGCATTACTCAGAACAAAGTGAGCTGACGCAGACGCTCCCAATAATACCGTTGTTATCTGCGATCCGTCTGATTCACGATATAATATTGTATTTCATTCACCGACATATCATTGTAGTAGCAATGCAATGGGACAACTTACTGTCGTTTCTAGTTTGAGATGCTAATGTAACAACATTCTCAAGTTAGACTGCTGTGTTCAGTCGACGCGATCAGTCCGATCGGTTGTTGTGTGTTTCATAATCTGGTATGGTGTCGAACTGACATAGCCAAGCAAAAATTATCGCGCGCACTTAAATAAGTACAATAAACAACAATATCATGTTCGATCACGGCACATCGTTGCATCGAAACGATTTGGTGCACATCTTGTACTAATGAATGCATAGGCCTTCCGTATAATGAGAGGTTAGCTTTTACTAGCAACTATAACTCAATAATAGAGTTGTGGACACTACCACAATGCAACAATATAGCTGAGTGTGCACATCAAGTGCACATATTTGTCACAGACTAATCTTATGCCTTGCAATGTTTTCTTTTATATGTAATACATTTTCTGTGTCTGTGACAAATAAATAGTTTTTCTCTTTCTTTCTTTCTTAGTAAGTAGCCAACAGTAGGTATTATGGAGACATAATAATTGATTATAATACAAAAAAAATAAAGTAAAAAAAAACATAAAAACAAAATCCAAACCGGAACAATACTCATTTGTTCCGTGCGGGAATCGAACCCGCAACACGTTGGTGCATTAGTTGCTGCGTCTATTAAACCTACTATTTACATTGTGATGCGAGTCATACTCTTAGCCAATGCGCCAAACGTGTCGTCAAAGATGTGATAAAATATTGGACCACTTTGTCTTAACATGACGTGTATAGAATTATCCAAGATAATCAATAACTCAGTACAAACGTTTATTTTTTATAATTACGATAATAAAATCTTCTAATATATAATATATTTAAGTAGTAGACAATTAGGATTCTTGATGGATGATTTATATATCTTAGTCTTAAAACAGATAGCACTTTAAAATACAATAAATGTTAGATTAGGAATCACTTATTTCTTATAAGATTGTTTAATTACTCTTTTAATAATAATAATTATGCATTTCATTTTCATCTACTACAGGCATTCAATCCAGCAAACCTGCCGTCTTTCTGATTTAGTCAAATCGTAAAAAGGAAATGGTGGTTTGATTAAAAACACTTGTAGGTTTTTATTACACCATACAGCTATTTCTTTTAGTATAAATTCATTTGCTTACTGCATCACTCACCTCGCTTCTCTCCGTTCGCAATGCAGAGCGCCCCAAAAATCACACTACTAACATGATCTGCGATACGGACGGTTGGCATTAGAAGTATAATATTATTTCATTCATCGATGCATCGTAATACTGGTAGCATAGTAACAATGTTTTTACTTGGGATGACATAATATAAACAACATTCTCAAGTTCGTTCGACGCGCTCAGTGCGGCTCGGGCACAGCGATGCATTCATAATAATTTATATGTACATACTGTTATCTTTGCACAGCTCATTGTTAATTTTAATGAATAAATGCAAAATCTTAACAATGTTGAAAGTAGGATCGGGTGGCTCCCGGGTTCGATTCCCGGGTCGGCCATAGTGTTATTGGGTTTTTCTGTTAGGAAATTCTCAGTAACAGCATGAAGTCTAGAAATGTGCCAGGTACGGCAATAGGCTCGCCTCCCTATTACGTGGGACTTAAATATATCTGGCGAAAAGTGGGTGTAGTAATACACCTTTGCCTACCTCTTCAGGGTTACAGGCATAAGACTATGAATGTATGTACTTATGAATTATATAATTGTTTTATCCACAACTAGCTTTTGCCTCTGACTTCGTCTACATGGAACTTGAACCCACGGTCACTCGGATTCCAGGTGATGCGGACGTATCGAGATAAAGCCGATTGACTGCATGTGTAGTGTTCGATCGATTAATATAAATGTGTTCTGATTTCTGCGTCACTCAACTCGCTTCGCTCGTTTCGCGACGCAGACGCCTCCAATAATACCTACTTTTGTTATCTGCGATCCGTTTTATTCACGATATAGATTATTAACATTATGTTTTCAGCTTAGAATAATAACACCTATTCTAAGGTTTTCAGGTTAGGAATTTAACTCCTTGTCTTAGTGACCAATGTAACTGTTCTCTTTGCTGAGTTATTTATTGTACTTATGAATGTGTATCAATTCATGTAATATTCCAATCATAGTATATATTAAAACTAAATGGGTATGTTAGTGAGTATAGGAAACGATTAAGTAAAATTAAACAATCTATATTGTATCTTTTTTTAAAAGTTTATTATCAAAGCACCATTTTTTTAAGCACATAAAATTTTTTAATGCACATATTGAGTCATGATAGATACAATTGTACAAATCTCCGGAATATTTATAGCGATCGTATAGGGCTAACAGATTAGGACAACCTTTATCTTCTAAATTAATTACATTAACACTATTTAAAATATTTTTCAACCATGACACTTTTTCAAGACCTTTAACAAAAACACACTTATCTTTTAAGATATCTAAAACTAAATATTGATAATTTGAGTAAGGTATAAATCCTTCGCTCCAGTATATTTTTCTATTACGCTCAATCCAGCAAACTTGTTGTCTTTCCGATTTAGTCAAATCGTAAAAAGGAAATGGCGGTTTGATTAAAAACACTTGCAGGCTTTGATTACACCATATAGCAATTTCTTTTATTATAAATTCATTTGCTTCTGTTTTAAAGCCTAGGATGTCTACAATAGCAGTCATGATAATCTACGCACGATGTTGCTCAGAGGTTTGTATTCCACAAGTCGGTCGTTTATAATCAAACAGTATGCAGTTGTCTTATCTGGTATTTGTGTTGAACATTCAAATTCCAATCTTATATCCACTGGACCAGTTTTTAAACTATCGTTTTGCCTCGAGCAGTCTAAGATGAAGACTGGGGCCTTTTCTTTGAAATCCTGCTGATCAAGCAACGGTTCTACCGGAGAGTTGTAATACGACTGGCGAAATTTCACATACATTTCATATAATATACTATATTTGTTCTCACAAAACTTTAAAGATAAAGGCTCATAAGGATAATATTCCGAATTTAAAAAGAGCGTAACATTTGTCACCTCACAATGATCAAATACCAAACTGTCTTTAGTTCTATTATTTTTTCTATTAGTTTGCAAGCAAAAAATGACATACCGAGGCTTTTCTAATTGAGAAGCAGTCTTTACTGACCAAGAATGCTTTGTGGTTTTAGGTAGTAAAGGATACTCATATAAATCCCAATTTCTAAAGGCCATCTGAATAGGTTTATCTCTTTCTAAGTGCTTTAAAAGTATTAAACGTTCTCGATAGGAAACTTTTATATGTGGTACTCTCCATTGAATTCTCTGTATATCTATTTGAAGCTGAACGACTTCATCAGTAAGAATAATACTATTTAAGTTAGAATTACTCCTATTCAATATAAGTTCGTGTTTACAATTTATCACAATTTTATTGTAATCCTCTGCAAACCCTAAAATCTTATTTAAGGGCACCACAATGCTAAAATGTCCATCACTTTGGAATCCGTTTAAATTCCAACCCCATAATGGTAAAATAATATAGAAAAAGGTAAAATATTTAATATAGGTTAGATAAGAAATAGTAAAATATAACGAAATACAAGACCTATAGATTCACATAATAAATATCTAAACTGTGGAGAATTTGATTCGTGTACTAGCAGCAGCACTAAATGGCGTTTTCGGTTTTTTGTTATTTTATGTTGAAATTTCAAAATGATTCGTATTTTACAGATACGAGTAGTATCCAGAGTCCTTCTTATATTTTGCTGAGTTATTTTTACTCAGGGTAAAAGCGCAACTTGGCATTGTACAGCAAATTATTTCCGTAATTAATTTGGTGGCTATATGCACCTGACACACGGCTGTCAGTGTGACAGGCTCAACCATGCCAGTTGGCATGGTTTTTCTGCCTCATCTTACAAGTATGAGGGCTCCGTCTAGTAGAGCAGAGCGAGACTAATTATTCTATGCTACGGATACTCTAATATTTACTTTTTGTGACGGATGCCAGGAATCGAACCTTAGCTGGTCCGCCACAGTGCGCTGGTGGTGTGTGACTGGCGAGTGTTCCTACGATGACGTATGTTCTATGCGTGTGTGGACTGTGTGGCTTCTATCTATCAGGGCTTCAGAAATAAAACATCTTCATACGTTGGGAGCGATGCTGTTCAGGTGTTCGGTGCTTGATGGTTACATTCGGTTACTAACGGTTACTTGATCACAAGATGGTGATTGGGACGCCAACGAACTGGCCGAAAATATAGTCGCTTAGCTACTTCGGAACTTTACCTTAACGACGACCACCGCACCGAACCTTGCACAACATTTTGCACAACAAATCTTTATTTGTGATTAGGTACATACATGTAAATATCTTACATACTATTGTACATGCATATATGTTCTATACATAAGTAGTGTAATATTGGGGATTCTGTATCATTTGTTCTCGCTTCGCTCGAACTGCATGATACAGAATCCCCAATCGTTTTCACCGTATCGTATATACTTAACATTCACAAACAATAATATCAAGTTCGACTCGATCAATTTACTGTTATAGTTAACATAATTTTTTAAGTTTAGCAATTATTTAGTGATCAATGGTAGCGTTACTTTTAGTGAGTTTTTATTATGAATGTGTGTACCTAATGAATTCCTCACTCCATGTAATATCAATGTAATCATGATATCAATTTAAAAAATAAATGGATATGTTAATGAGTCTAGGAAACTACTAAGTAAAATAAAACAATGTATACTTATTATCAATTAAAAAAAAGTTTATTATCAATGCACCATTTTTTTAAACACAAAACATTTTTTAAAGCATATATTGAGTCATGATAAATACAATTGTACAAATCTTCAGAACACTTATAGCGATCATATAAACATAACAAATTAGGACAACATTTATCTTCTAAATTAATTAAATTATTAGTATTTAAAATATCCTTCAACCATAACATTTTTTCAAGACCTTTAACGTACATACACTTATCTTTTAAAACATCTGCAATTAAATAATATTGATAATTTGAGTAAGGTATAAATCCTTCACCCCAGTGCGAGTATATTTTTCTGTTACGTTCAATCCAGCAAACCTGCCGTCTTTCTGATTTAGTCAAATCATAAAAAGGAAATGGTGGTTTGATTAAAAACACTTGTAGGTTTTTATTACACCATACAGCTATTTCGTTTAGTATAAATTCATTTGCTTCTGTTTTAAAGCCTTGAACGTCAACAATGGCCGTCATGATAGCCTACGTACGATGTTGCTTAGAGGTTTGTATTTCACAATTCGGTACTGAGCTACTAAATTCAGCCACAACATTTATTTAATTTTTACATAAATATAAATCATGCATACAAACATTGACTCATAACAATTACACATTTTTAAAAAGATAACATTTATTTATTTTTAGAAATACAACTAAACTTAAATAAAAACATTATCTTAAGACTACTCAGTATCACACAATTTCTTATTTTTTTTTTATTAATGTCTCTGTGATATCCATTACATCATCATAAGGCTCCTCAACCACATCTAAAGAACAAATTATACTGAATTTGATTTGCCATGTTAATTACTTATATATATACATATAAACAGTCAGTCAAATGTAAAAAACATATCAAAGTTCTGTCTGTACCTTCCATTATTTAATGACGATTCTTTATTAATAAGTAGAAAATTATAAGGTTTACTCCAAACAGTTTGACAAATATTTCTAAACTCTTTCCACTGTAAATCAGAAGTAACATGCTCTTCATAAATATGTTTTAAATTCACATCATCTTGTTTGAATATAATAAGAAAATTCACATTGTCACGCAACAGTTGTTTTGGAATTTTGGAATAGGTTTGAGATAAATAGAAACAATCTATTTGTTTATGTCTACCCATACAAAAATAATTGCGAATATTAACTTGATTTTCACACGCAACATCATCAAAAATAAACACAGAATTTGTTAAAGCTTCACTCGGAGAAATTACCTCTTTATCATCGCTAAATTTGTAGAAGTTAATCTGCGAGACTCTTCCTAATACTTCACTCAAGAAACGATACTTTGGTTGAAATGAAGTTTTGGATTAAAGATAAAGATTTTAAAATTTTAGACCATTTTCATGTAACAACAAACTAATCATAACGTTTGTTTTACCACAGTTCGATGGACCGCACATTATACATCGAATCGTATTCGGTAATAAAGGACTATGTCTGATCTGGTGAGAAGTTTCATTTAAATCTATATTATTAATTTTCAAAGATATGGGTTGCTTGATCAACTTCATTTTGACAATTACTGTCTACTAGACATTCATTATGTCTAACACACATATTTATAGGTAGCTATAACTTTAACACTAAATTAGATATACATATCATAAAGTATAAATAACAGCATTTAACATGTTTGAACAGGTCTAGAAAGTTAGGAATTTTGTATTCTCGTATTACAATATTACATTTTTAATAGGTAATTGATTTCATTTGGTATTGAATATCATACAGATTTAAAATTGCATTCCTTATTTCATTATGCTGTCATAGTCAGCCGAAACAGGACCTGTTGCTAGCAGAGAAATCAAGTTTTATTGGTAAGTACATTTTTAATGTTATTAGTTATTACAATATTATATTATATTATTATATGAATAATTAGATATCTTACTTTAGTTTTATTTTCAGAATCATGTCATACAGCCCCAGCATTCTCAACATTGGAGGACTTAACAGATTTGTATTTGATAATGTTGATTCTCAAATCCCAAGTCCTTTGGACGAAGTTGACCAGACAGAAATACAAGAGGTTAGTAAATATTATTTTATTCCTCATAGTTAAATTCATATAGTTATGAACTTTTCATTTATATTTTTTATGTTATTATATTGCAGGACAATGCTTTGGCAGAGAATGGTAGACAGTTAAAAAACAAGCCATTTTTTTACTCTCAAGGAAATTATGAATGTTTTGAAAAGCATCGGAACAAATCCTCTGATCAGGTAAGCACTACATAAAATGTATTTATGTTTATAAACATTTATTGTGCGCGTCCACATTATTATATATTTATGTGTGATTTATTTTTTTACAGGTTACTAGCCCATATTTCTCCACTCAAGACGATGGCATAACATACATTGAACCAAACTTTTCTACAAAGTCAAAAAAATTGTCACCGTCTAAAAAGCGTCAAAGTTTATTAACGTCATCGGCAAATTCGTACATTGTTCGAAGAAATCGTCCTAAGCAAGGACGTCTTCTAATTAAGATTGATATTCGTGAATTAGATTAAAAAAAACGAGGCTTGCTTAAGTGCACAATATGTGGTTGAGGAGCCTTATGATGATGTAATGGATATCACAGAGACATTAATAAAAAAAATAAGTAAGAAATTGTGTGATACTGAGTAGTCTTAAGATAATGTTTTTATTTAAGTTTAGTCGTATTTCTAAAAATAAATAAATGTTATCTTTTTAAAAATGTGTAATTGTTATGAGTCAATGTTTGTATGCATGCTTTATATTTATGTAAAAATTAAATAAATGTTGTGGCTGAATTTAGTAGCTCAGTACCGAATTGTGAAATACAAACCTCTAAGCAACATCGTACGTAGGCTATCATGACGGCCATTGTTGACGTTCAAGGCTTTAAAACAGAAGCAAATGAATTTATACTAAACGAAATAGCTGTATGGTGTAATAAAATTCTACAAGTGTTTTTAATCAAACCACCATTTCCTTTTTATGATTTGACTAAATCAGAAAGACGGCAGGTTTGCTGGATTGAACGTAACAGAAAAATATACTCGCACTGGGGTGAAGGATTTATACCTTACTCAAATTATCAATATTATTTAATTGCAGATGTTTTAAAAGATAAGTGTATGTACGTTAAAGGTCTTGAAAAAATGTTATGGTTGAAGGATATTTTAAATACTAATAATTTAATTAATTTAGAAGATAAATGTTGTCCTAATTTGTTATGTTTATATGATCGCTATAAGTGTTCTGAAGATTTGTACAATTGTATTTATCATGACTCAATATATGCTTTAAAAAATGTTTTGTGTTTAAAAAAATGGTGCATTGATAATAAACTTTTTTTTAATTGATAATAAGTATACATTGTTTTATTTTACTTAGTAGTTTCCTAGACTCATTAACATATCCATTTATTTTTTAAATTGATATCATGATTACATTGATATTACATGGAGTGAGGAATTCATTAGGTACACACATTCATAATAAAAACTCACTAAAAGTAACGCTACCATTGATCACTAAATAATTGCTAAACTTAAAAAATTATGTTAACTATAACAGTATGGTATTACTGGGCACTATAAATTATTTTTAAATAGTTGACATGATAACATTGATATTACATGAAGTGAGGTTCATTAGGTACACACATTCATAACAAAACTCACTAAAAGCTACTATTGATCACTAAGAGAAGGAATTAAATTGCTAAACATAATGTTAATTATAACAGTATGGTATTACTGGGCACTCTCGGTGATGCAGAACACATTATATTAATCGATCGGATATTGAAGTAGCAGCTAAAGCATATAATGATCGACAGCAAAAACCAGAAGAGCGAAAATTGAAAAAAATATTTTTTTTTTCAATTTTCGCTCTTGTTTGTGAATGTTAAGTATATACGATACGGTGAAAACGATTGGGGATTCTGTATCATGCAGTTCGAGCGAAGCGAGAACAAATGATACAGAATCCCCAATATTACACTACTTATGTATAGAACATATATGCATGTACAATAGTATGTAAGATATTTACATGTATGTACCTAATCACAAATAAAGATTTGTTGTGCAAAATGTTGTGCAAGGTTCGATGCGGTGGTCGTCGTTAAGGTAAAGTTCCGAAGTAGCTAAGCGACTATATTTTCGGCCAGTTCGTTGGCGTCCCAATCACCATCTTGTGATCAAGTAACCGTTAGTAAC
Source organism: Euclidia mi (assembly GCA_944739405.2). Lineage (NCBI taxonomy): Eukaryota > Metazoa > Arthropoda > Insecta > Lepidoptera > Erebidae > Euclidia > Euclidia mi. The sequence continues at coordinate 61,789,786 of OX123183.2, forward strand.
CGAATGTAACCATCAAGCACCGAACACCTGAACAGCATCGCTCCCAACGTATCTCTTCTTTCTCTTAGCGTTATCCCAGTTTCAGTCTGGGGTCCGCTTTCTAGTCTAACCGGATTTGGCTGAATATTAGCTTTTCCACGGAGCGACTGCCTGTCTGACCTCCGCAACCCGAAGGGATAGCGATATTCCATGGTTTAGACTAGTGTCAGATTATTTAGAAGGTACTGACGCCCTGTAACGACTGTCAAAGATCTTCATGACAACCGGGACCGACGGCTTAACATGCTCTCCGAGGCACGGGACAAGCGATAATTAACAATTCAATACGCACATAACTCCGAAAAGTCATTGGTGCGCGCCGTGGATTCGAACCTGATACCCTCTGCATGGCAGTCTGTTGGTATATCCACTCGGCTATCCCAACGTATGAAGATGTTTTATTTCTGAAGCCCCGATAGATAGAAGCCACACAGTCCACACACGCATAGAACATACGTCATCGTAGGAACACTCGCCAGTCACACACCATCAGCGCACTGTGGCGGACCAGCTAAGGTTCGATTCCTGGCATCCGTCACAAAAAGTAAATATTAGAGTATCCGTAGCATAGAATGATTGGTCTCGCTCTGCTCTACTAGACGGAGCACTCATACTTGTAAGATGAGGCAGAAAAACCATGCCAACTGGCATGGTTGAGCCTGTCACACTGACAGCCGTGTGTCAGGTGCATATAGCCACCAAATTAATTACGGAAATAATTTGCTGTACAATGCCAAGTTGCGCTTTTACCCTGAGTAAAAATAACTCAGCAAAATATAAGAAGGACTCTGGATACTACTCGTATCTGTAAAATACGAATCATTTTGAAATTTCAACATAAAATAACAAAAAACCGAAAACGCCATTTAGTGCTGCTGCTAGTACACGAATCAAATTCTCCACAGTTTAGATATTTATTATGTGAATCTATAGGTCTTGTATTTCGTTATATTTTACTATTTCTTATCTAACCTATATTAAATATTTTACCTTTTTCTATATTATTTTATGTTTATACCCTTACAAATAAGGGGAAAAATGTTAGTTGTTAGAAACTGAACATCTTTCCCAAAAAACATGATTTACCTAATTATATGTGTAATTAAGTGTGTAAGATTATTGTTTTATTCAAAGTAGTTTTCACGACTATTCATGTTAAATTAATAATGTGTAACTAAATTTATATGGACTAGTAGCATGGAAATACAAAGCACTGTTTTGGAAACACCTTATTTCCTCTATGGTTATTTCTAATAATAATTTGCAAAATACTATTAGTACATAAAACAAACCATCATAATAAAATGAGACCTAATCATTGGATAATATACCCACCATTTTTCTCATATAAAGAAACTTACGCGATACGCCTAACCTAAACACAAATATATTGATGCTTTTAATGAATTGTAATTTTAAAGAATTTTCTAAACTGATTTTGACCAATAACTTATCCACTAGACCCCACGATAAAATATTTTCCCATTTACTCGGGTAACTGTTGAGAAGCTGACAACACAATTCTTCACGCATGTGTCTTGTTGCTTTTGTTTGACACACACTGTCATCATGAGTTGCCTCATTTATGGACCTATTTTTCTTAGGCAGCGCAGTGTCTAGTATAGCGAAGCGATACCAATCGTTTGTCTATGATCCGAACAATTAAGGAGATCTGTGTAACCTCGCGGGCAAAAGCTAGTGTTATATATATACGACCATTCGTTGTCCACCGTATATTATTATATTCAACGCAAATATATTAAGATTCAACGCAAACTGGACTTAAATCTCAACTAAACTCTTCATACTAATATAATTGAACAACTCACAGAAAATTGTGAATTCAACATTTAACATTTATAATCGAGTTAAATAAATAATACACCTAGCTCTTGAAAACGAAATACAAAACGTACGTGTTACGTGATATTATTTTGGTATCTTAGTGGCGAACCTTTATATATGTTTAATTGAAAGTGATATTACGTAAACTTTTTATGTAAATTTACTTGCTTTAAAACGTTTTATTTACTTCGTGTAAATAACCTTTATTTTGAGAAGCACCGCGCTTGTTCACTTTAAAACTTTTCTTAGACTTTATACCTAGTATTAATAGCTCGTTTTGACTTTGCTTTGACTTCTGGAAAATTCGATACGCTAGGGCATAATTAGCATATAAATTTAGTGTAGGTACCTAAGTATTATCTTGAGAATAGTACAAACTCACTGCAGTGCACTGCCCAGCTGCCCAGTTTATCGGAAAGAATATATACGTTCCTCATGATTATTTTCCCACATCACAAAAAAGTCCATAGATCTCTCTTAAGGTAAATCCGATAGATTTTACCCGATGTGAGGTTTTATGGCCATGAATAGGTGATTGAGAACTGTACAACCTTAAAGTTAGAATGAGTGTGCGGTGAATTTTCGCTCGTAGACATCTAAACTAAAATGTCCGAGCAAAATTACATGATTTCATGACGGCATACATGATTTCAAAATTGAACAGTAACAATTATAATAAATAAAGTTCATTTTACGTTTTCATCACAGGGTCTTATTTTCCTCCGAACACTTGGCGATTGCTGATTGGGTATCATGCTTTTTTATTTTGTAATCTAACCTAGACATTACCCAAAAAAGACTTTTTAGTATTTACTTTATCACGTAAGAGTTGTCAAATAATATTGTTTATATAGCATAGCTATTACAGCAGAAACTTATAATGATGCAAGTTATTAGAACCTTTTAAGTACTAGTCATCATTCCTTTCATTTTTTTATGCATCTTAAATTTTTTGTTTAGTTTTTAATAACAACAAAACAAAATCTAAAAACTTTTTATACAGCAAGCAGCAGGAGTAGATATAAAAATCTTAAAGCGATCTTTGGAGTTAGATATTAACAATTATTATAAATTTAATTGTATAAAATTAGATTAATTTTTATTTACTTATTTATTTATAGACTCACGCCTGTATCCCCGAAGGGGTAGGCAGAGGTGTAATATTACACCCACATTTCGCCAGGAATTTTTAGGTCCCACGTAATAGGGGGCGAGCCTATTGCCGTACCGGGCACATTACCAGACTCCGTGCTGCTACTGAGAATTTCCTAATGGAAAAACCCAATAACAGATACAGAACATAATAGATTAATGAGAACTAAAATAAATAAAGAGTAATAATAATAATAATCTACCACGTACACACAACAGTACCATCTAGTCCTAAGCTAAGCAGAGCTTGTGTTATGGGTACTAGATAATGAATAAACATACATATATACTTTTTTGTAAATACATACATATTATACATAGAAACACCCAGACCAAGACAAAAATCCATGTTCTTGCACACAAATGTTTGACTAGAGCGGGAATCGAACCCGCGACCTTCGTCGTAACAGTCGCTTACATTCCCGCTGCGCCAACCGGTCTTCGATTAGTTATTCGTATTCGCAATGTTAAACAAATCATTTGTATTTCTTTATGTTTGAACCAATCTTTTTCAAAGGACATACAAATCTAACTAAATGATTCCATATTCATATCAAAGAGTTAAGAAAACTTTTCAACTTTTATGATTCTGAAAATTACGTTAAAGCTTCAGCCGTCATAAAAAGTCAGTCTGAAGTAAAATCGTTTCTTCCACTTACATTATTTATAAAAAGTTCATGAGCATTCCTATATTTTATTCTATGAATTTAGTAGTTAACGAAATTAATGGCGTTTCCTTTTAAGCTGCGTTGCGTTTGCAGAGTCTGCAAAGGGAATCAAAATTATGAGCGTTATTAAGTTAAACAACTAAATTAAGATATTTTATTTCAAACTAATATTATAAATCGCGATGTATCGTTCTACTTAATTTATTAAACGTGTAAGTTTGTAACGAGAGAAGGATGGCTAGATGTTTTTTTTTATTCTCGCCGAAGTATAGGTAGTTTATGCATAAGAATAGCATATTGGCTATTTTTAAGTCGAAATCTGACCACTTTGCGGACGAAGCCGCGGAAACTTGAGAGCTTTTTCTCAATTGATTTTCATTATATGTCATTATAATTATAACAATAATAATATACTAGGCGCTTACGGGCTCTTTGTTTGCGATTGTAACGAAGTGCTTATAATTAAATTCATATGAAACGTGTTGTCGCAAACATTAATGTCATTAACTTAACCATTTCCTTATGATATGGAGTGGTGTACGTAGATATAAGTTGCGTCGCCGTAGCTTCGACGCTCACACGTGCAGTACCCTCGTACGAGAGTAGGTAAATTTTACCGAAAACCACTTTGTCCCAAGCTGAGTTAAGTGCCTTGTCAAAACTTGTTCTCTTATGGTATTCCCTTTTGATTTATGACTTCGATATGTCAATTTAACGGCACTCAGTATGATTTATATGGTCATTTGCACAACCTTACGTGTCGTATCGAGCCTCACACATTCGATATTGCGTGCGCTAAATATTCATAATCGTAAATAGTCCAATATGTATACATGCATTTAGTATCACTAAGCGATTAAAATTCATGAATCATGTTATGGATTTGTATTCTGGTTACATCCAATTGTGATACGTGACGGTAAAATATAAAAACATTTTTAGGGTTCCATACCCCAAGGGCACGGTAATAATATCTAACAGTATTGTAACTCGATACAAACGCACGAAACTCGAGTTATACCTACGCGCCTCGAGCAGAGTACCCATTAGACTGTGCGGACTGTGCCAAGAGTACCCACAGCCGCGATCGTGCCACAGCTCGCATGCGGCGCGTCTGGTAGGTATATAACTCACGAAGGCGGCCGAGTTACAATACTGTTAGATTATATTACCGTGCCAAGGGTGCCAACGGACCTTATTACTAACCCTCCGCTGTACGTTTGTCCGCTGTTAGTCAACTAAGTACATAACTGGACTGCATCTTATGAACCGTAATAAGGACCAAGTTAGACTTTTTACAGATAATTTTACTTTTCTGCTCTAAAAAATAATCAATTTCTTTTTTGCGGTAATAATGTTATAACTGGCTTTTCTGGACATTTTATTAATGTTGTTGTTATGACTTAAGGGGAAGTTTGCATTTATCTTATCTATCACAAATCAGAAAAGTGAGAAGCAGGAGAGGGTTTAGAAAATTGATAACGTATTCATACGAAATTTTTGATTGCCGGGCAGATCAGGAATCATATTTTTATCACGATGGCAAATTACAAGCTCACTTCAACAAAATGTTAGTATTTTGTGAATACGCGAATCCCTACATTGCCTTTGTAAGACGATTCGACAATTTGTAATATAAAATATCAGAAATAATAGGCGTAAGTAAATCTAGTACACATAATGCGGGTGAAGTTTGGCCCATTAAATGAGCTTTAACCGTGAATACATACATACATACATACATAGACTCACGCCTGCTTCCCCGAAGGGGTAGGCAGAGGCATATTAAACGCCCACTTTTCGCCAGTATATTTTCCATTAGTGTCATAAAAAGGTAACATTTCGAAATAACCGCGAGGCCGGGGCCATATCCACGTGTGATAATGCGCCGTAACATCTTAATATATAAAATCCTTGCGTTATTGACTGACTGACAGACACGCTACAGCCGAAACTACTGGTCAAAAGAAGATGAAATTTAGCGTGTATGTTCCTTGAGGAGTGTAGGGTAGCCCTAAGAGAGGATTTTTGGAAATTCCACCCCTAAGGGGTAAAACTTATAAATTCCTTCAATGGATTGACTCCAAACTTTGTCCAAACACTAAGAATTATTTTTCTGGAAATTCCTCCCCTAAGGGGGTAAAATAGGGGTCAAAGTTTGTATGTAACTTTTTATCTCTCTAATGCGTCGACTTCAAACTTTGTATATTGGTTCCTTAAACGACAATAGTGAACACTAAGAATTTGTTTTTTAAAAATTCCGACCTTCAGAGGGTAAGATAGGGGTCAAAGTGTGTTACTTATTATTCCTTCAGTGTATTGACTTCAAACTATATATTGGTTCCTCAAATGATGATAGTGAACACTAAGAATTTGGTTCTTTGGGAATTCTTCCCCTCAGGGGGTAAGATAGGGGTCAAAGTGTGTTACTTATTATTCCTTCATTGAGTTGACTTCAAACTTTGTATATTGGTTCCTCAAATGACGAAAGTGAACATTAAGAATTAGTTTTTTTTCATTCCTACCCTCAAGGGGTAAGATGGGGGGTCAAAGTGTGTATGAAACTTATTATTCCTTCAGTGGATTGACTTCAAACTTTGTATATTGGTTCCTTAAATGATAAAAGTGAACACTAAGAATTATTTTTTTGGGAATTCAATCCCTAAGAGGGTAAGATTGAGGATCAAAGTTTCAATGTTACTTTTTATTCCTTTAATGGATTGACTTCAAACTTGGTATATTGGTTCCTCAAACGACGATAGTGAACACTAAGAATTTGTTTTTTGAAAATTCCTATCCTCCCTCGGGAGGTTAGATAGGGTTTCAAAGTGTGTATTAAACGAAACTTATTGTAAATTGGTTTCTCTAATGACCTTAAGAAATTCCAAAAAGATTTTCATAATGTTTACATTATGAAAATCTTTTTGGAATTTCTTACCCTAAACGGTTAAAAAGGGGAGCCGGCATTTGTATGAAACCTTTTTATTCCTTCATTGGATTAACTTCAAACTTTGTATATACATACATACATACGTAGATTCACGCCTGTTTCCCCGAAGGCTTAGGCAGAGGCATATTAAACGCCCACTTTTCGCTAGTGTTTTGATCCCATGTAATAGGTGGCGAGCGTATTGCCGCTTATCGGGATATTTTGTTTGCCAGAGCCTCGTCCGTTGATCGGCAGGTGCACCTCTTGCAGGTGAGGTTGGCTTGGGACCCTAAGTTCTTGGTGGGAACCCTATGCACCCTTGCACACTTTGTATATAGGTTCCTCAAATGACGTTAGTAAACACCAAGAAATAAATTTTCGAAGTCACTCCCCTTTTATATATATATATATATATATATTAAGAAAGGGTGTCCCATTTTGTAATTTAAAAAATAAGTTCAATGGATTCACTTGAAACTTTGTATATCGGTTTCTCAAGTGACGTTAGTGAATTCACAACTAAAACGGTGAGTTCAAAAAGGGGTCCCAGTTTGTATGAAACTTGTAGCTCCTTGAATTGATTTTTTTTTCATCGTCCCTGATGTGCATTTAATTTTCATTTATTTAAATTTATGCGACTGGCTCTCATCTAAACGCTCTTCATCTTCACTAACTAAAATGTGGGATGGTTCTTTATTAAATGACCAATAGAGGCCAAAATACTTAGAACCGTTATTTTTATTTATTTTAAAGCAGGTAAGCACTTTTTATCAGTTATCTGCTTTGTCCAAGTGCTGACCAAGGCTTCTCTGATTTCTTTAACCTAAAATACTAAGAAAGGGTTTTTGAACTTGGATAATTTATTTTACATTTTTTTACAATTTCGCTGAGATATACAAATGTATACTGCTACAGAATCCTTGATTATTTAAATTTTAACTAGCTTTTGCAGGCAGCTACACCTAAATGAAATTTTCATAGCTGGTTCGTGAGTTTTCATGAACCATTAGTAAAATACGCATCTAAATCGATTCAGCCATTTTTAAGATTACCTTGAATAAATAGACAGACAGAAAAACAATCTAAACAATACAGTTCTTTTGAGATTACAAACAGTTTGTTTATTTTTTTTATAGTTTCATGCCTGTATCCCCGAAGGGGTAGACAGAGGTGTAATATTACACCCACATTTCGCCATGTTGCATATTAGGTCCCAGGTAATAGAGGGCGAGCCTATTGCCGTTACCGGCCACATTGGCAGACTCCGTGCTGCTACTGAGAATTCGGTAAAACTCAGTAATACATTTGTAGTGTAGTGACACCTTCCTATATATTATGTGTGCTTCTTATTAAATAAAGAGTGTATCTTCAGACGTCTTATGTTTCACTTGTGTGCCTCGGCGCACCTATCCCTACATAGCGATCCTGCCAGCGCATATCATGTAACGCGATTACATACGTAGCTAAGTCGATACATGGAACTAAGTTTATACCAAAAGGTTTTAAGAAATTAACTAAACAACTATTTATATCGGCAAAATGAGGCGGCGAAAGAAAAAGAAGAAAAAAGGTGCTTAGTTCGCAATTCCATTAACAAAGGACTACCACACAGGTATAGTTGGAGAGTACCTGTACCGCAAATCAGGATATAGACAAAGAAGACATTAGTATGTAATGAACAGAGTTTTTGGAGGAAAAATGTGGAAAACAGATGTTTTTGGAGAGCAAAGAATGTGGAGAGCATCAAGGATTGGAATTTGGATATCCGGAACACCATATCCAGAGAATTAGGTGCCTATACCTATAGATAGGCAAGAGGCAACCTACGAAACCATTAGGAGATCACGTCACCGGCTCAGAGTTCGTGAAAATGACAAATCGACTACGTGAAGGAAGTGGCCAAATTGTGAAAAAGGCGAAAAGTTAGTGTACATGTGTTGTGAGTGCTAAAACCAATTGAGTGCGCGTTGTTCCAAATCGTTGCACACTACAAAGTGTAAAGTGCTTATTAAAATAACTTAATACTTTTCTTAAAGGTTCATAATAATAGTAGTTAATTCGTCTACTAAAATTTATTTCTAAAACTAGTTATTATCATACGTCGTTTGGTCGACATTCCATGCCAAAGCGCTATGAATTTTACACCCTGTATCTTATTGCTAACCATTAACCGAGATTGACCGAGAACGATATTATGTTTTGAATTCCATACTAAATATGTTGCACTTTTATTATACGTAATAATGTTATGCGCAGATAAGATGATATTTTGATGTACTTTCAAAAAATGATTATATTATTAGGAGCAAATATTTATGACGAAACTTAGTGCCTATGCATTATTATACTTGGTACTGGTAAGTGGAGTGATTAACCACGATCTGTAGAATTTCTAAAAACCAAATTATAATATGTACCGCTATATACCATGAAATATACGAGGATTTGAGGAAAAATACACAATTGTGTTTAAAATGTATTGAAGGTTATTAAAAACCGAGTAAACCTAATATAATTATATCCAGTATCTTGATCATTATATACGCGAGTCGTTTTAGTGAAAGAACTGAGACGATTAAAGAGATTTATAAAAAGCGAATAAATCAATGACATAATTTATAATAATGAAAAGAAAAAAAGTAATTAAATATGAAATAATTATAAAGAAAAGATGTAGTAAGAGATTATGTACGTACCTATACGTGACACGATTATGACTTATTTTGAATGTATTATTTTACTCACGAATGGCCAACGTGGTAATGTAATTACAAACATCGGACTAGACTTATACACGGATATGACAATTATGAAATTACTTGTTTGTACTTTTACCTAGGAACGACCGGACATGACCTAAATATATATTGCTTATTTTAGATTGAAAACGGAACCATTTCTTATAAAAATGTATAAACATTGTTTATACTGTCTCATTATATTATATACTTTTTCAATTCATTAAAAATGTAGCCTATTTTACTTTATTTTACAATGGCGGTGTAGTGTAGTAACATTTCCTACATAATCTTTTATATTTTACTAATTACATTAGCTTCTTGGTACATAAAAAATTGTAACCTATTTTTTATTTTCTTTTGCAATGGAGGTGTAGTGTACTGACACCTTCCTATATATTATGTGTGCTTCTTATTAATAAAGAGTGTATCTTCAGACGTCTTACGTTTCACTTGTGTGCCTCGGCACACTTATCCCTACACATTTGCCCGACCCGGGAATCGAACCCGAGACCTCCCGTTTAGCAGACGCATACGCTATCCACTGTACCACGGAGGCAGTCAAATATTATTTATTTGTATAATCTGTCTGTATATAAAATCCTTGCGTTACTGATAGACTGACAGACATGATACAGCCGAAACAACTGAGCGCAAGTAGATGAAATTTAGCATGTATGTTCCTTGAGGTGTGTAGGGGTACACAAAGGGAAGTCATAATTTGCATAGAACCTTTTATGCCTTCAAGGGATTAACTTCATACTTTGTTTATTGGATCCGCAAATGACGTTAGCAAACACAAAAACATTTATTTTGGATTTTTTCCCTAAGAGGGTGGAAAAGGGATTCAGAGTTTGTGTAAAAACTTTTATTTTTCAATGGAATCACTTCCATATGTGTATATAAAATCTTTTCGTTACTGACTGACTGACACATTACAGAAGGAACTTACTGGACGGAAGAAGGTTAAATTTAGCATGTATATTCATTGAGAAGGGTAGGGGTGTTTGTACAAAATATTTTATCTAATCGTAATTTACGCGTGCGAAGCAGCGGGCAAAAGCTAGTTTTATATGGGATCTAAATGTGAGCAGATGGCACAATGCGAATCGCTGGTAGTACTTCCCGGCACGGCCGCAATCTGCCATTACATTTTATGCAAACAGTGCCGGAATGATTTCGGTTGTACAATTTCGAAAATACAATACCAACATACTTTTACAATACCGGCCGTAAATTTTGCGTACTTTTAGTTCCCCACATATTCTGAGTTTTATAATGCCCTCGTAAAATGGTTCGTTAGCAGAAATGGTTGCAGTTATTACAAAGTTTTTATGGAGCGTACATACTGCTGCATTAATCTGAAATTAACATGTCAAAAATGCGCTTGATTGGCGCATAAACGTTTGAACAAAGCGCTCGGCTTTCTTCACGCAACTGTTCACGTGCCCATATTCAAATACATGCCTACATTTACATTTCACTGTCTGTTAGTATTATCTTCTATTGATTTTATCTTTAGAATCACGGCTTTGTATATTTTATTTATATGGGATTGAATATTTAGCATTTTAATGGGTTTTCAGAATACAGATAACCTGATAAAATGTGTTATTATTGTGTTTTAGTTACGAAATGTGCAAATGTGTAGCTGGCATGTGTCCTGCTATACCTATTTGTTCATTTATTTTAGTAACAATTAAATTACAATTATAGTTCAGTATCTTTTATACGATCATTGCTACGTGGAAACTGTTGAGCCAACGGTCATTGTAATGAGGCAATTTATTCACGAAGGGTGAAAATTCTTTGACCTTTTCGCGATAAACTTTTTCTATCTTTAGTATACAAACTGGAAACCATTTTTGTACAATAATCGACTTAGATAACATAAATAAATCTATTATCCAAAGTGAATCGTCGATCGGATTGTAAAACGGTTTGCACCGTGCTCGTACCGAAGAATTTTTACACAAAATTTGTATAATGCACCGATATTTGTTCAAATTCTAGAAACTTTGTCTTCTTTGTTTCAATGTTTGTAAAGCTCCTCTCGATATATCAAGGATGAAAGGATACCTTAAACGGTTTTGTCAGCACTAAAATAATAGGTGTTTAAGATACTGCAGATATGTTTAAAAAAAATATTTTTTTATTTTCCTTGTCTAGCCTGTTGGTCTGGTGGTTAGTGACACATCCTGCTGGCACGCTGCGTAAACCGGTGGTTGTGGGTTCGATTCCCACCCAGGACAAATATTTGTGTGATAAACACTCTCATTTGTCGCGTCTGGGTGTAATTTGTATGTATCTCATACGTAATTTTAGAATATATTCGTAAGTAGGTATGTTACGTACGTTACCTACCAGGATTGGAAAAGGAATAGGGAATGGAGTGAGAGGAGGGAGAGGAAAGGGGATGGGGCCTCCGGCATCCTTGCCTTCTATGTTTTATTTTCACTTTGCATAACCGTTTGCTGGACACAAATTTCAGTGTTTTATGTTTTTTTACACAAGAAGTAATTTCATTTTTCTTTGACATTGTTTAGACAACAAACGCGTATAAATAAATAGTATTTCGCAGCGCTTACGTGGTCCTTTGTACAAAAACGGCACTTTATATATTAAAGCATAGTAAATATCCTTATAAACCAATAAATATTTTTTTCTGTTGACGACGACCAACCTTGAAACGGCTGTCCGTATTTGACGACAATTTCACTCGCAAACAGCTGCTATTACAAATATATGGTGAAATGGAAGCTTCATTATAGAAACATGTTTAGGGTGTAAGATTATAAAATCTATACGCCCAATTTTTTACATTTTACGAGGGCGAAGCAATGCCGCGTTCACATCTTGCTCTAAGTATGACCATTTCTTTGAAAGTAAAGCTCATAGTGATCAAATAAATATGAGCTATATGTATTGGTAATCTTAATATATAAAATCATTGCGTTACTTACTGACTGACAGACACGGTACAGGCGAAACTATTGGGCTATATAATTCCGTGGAGACTGTAGGGGTGCACTAAGAAGGGATTTTCTGAAATTCCCACGGGATCGGCCAAAACGAGTAAATTTAAAAAAAATTGCAGCGTAACTGCTGGCGTCCTCTAGTAATATAATAATCGCAGAACTGAAGTCAGAAACATTCAATTTGTATAATATGTCCCTTTTATGACGATTTCTTGTTTCTAAGGTAGATTTTTTTTTGTATTCCAGTCCTAAGGGCGTAAAATAGGGGGAAGCTTTATTGAGGGTATAGCCGCGGGTAACTACTAGTTGTTATTTTAAGGGATATTACAAACAAATAAAAACCCTAATCCTTGTAATCCTCTTTAAAAACTATACAATAATACAAAATTGCTTTAGCCTATTTTTCCATTCCAAATAGGTACCTATATGTTAATGGAATTTGACTGCACAGCGCAATAGCTTAAGCGATTAACTCGCAATTACGAATGCGATGACTATTGCAGATACTAAACTTGAACAAAGACTACATTGTTTAATCCACAAAATGTATAAATGATTTACAGAGCGAAGAGACAGTACCTACATATATGGTTTTACTAGCTGACCCAGCGAACTCCGTATCGCCTTTTTAAGAGTTTTTTGTTTTCCAAGCCACTTTTCCAAAATTACCATTGACTTAGCGCTTAATCTCTTATCATTTCAGAGTCTATAAGTGATGAACAAACAAACATAGATTTTTATATAATATTGAATTCCCTATTCCTTAAAATATCGGAGACGATACCCATACTGACTTAAAAAAAAATCCCATCCGCCATATTTGATTTCCTATCCGCCATCTTTGATCACGAAATAGATGTTGTATTTGGATTCTCCATCCCTTAAATCATCAGAGACGATACCCATATTGATTTTTAAAATTTTTCCCATCCGCCATCTTTGATTTCCCATCCACCATCTTGAATCACGAAACAGATGTTGTATTTGGATTGCCCATCCCTTTTAACATCGCAGACGATAACAATATTGATTTTTTTAAATTTTCCCATCCGCCATCTTTGATCACGAAATAGATGTTGTATTTCGATTCCTCACCCCTTAAAATATCGAAGGCGATACCCATATTGATTTTTAAAATTTTCTCATCCGACATCTTTGATTTCCTGTCCGCCATCTTGGATCACTAAATAAATTTCATAATATTAATCAGCGTCCCGTAACTCTCGAAAACGATACCCAAATGTCTAGATTGTATCCTATTCGTTTAGCCTTTTTTTTGCCTTTGACCCAACCCTCCCCCTTCTCGTTTGACTATTTTATTATTTTTGTCTGGCCTCTAAAAATTGTGGCGTAATTTTATAGACTTTAACCTTTCGGAATAATTGGTCTATCATAGCCAATAACAATTTTTTAAATCCGACTGCTAGTTCCTAAGATTAGCCGACATTATCTTTTAGCCTTTTTAGTCTTTTGCCCGGCCCCAAAGGGTTGAAGCGTCATGTTATATAGCCAATAGCCTTCCGGAATAACTGGGCTATCGTATACAAAAATATTTTTTCAGATCCGACCGGTAGTTCCTGAGATTAGCGCGTTCAAACAAACAAAAAAACAAACTCTTCCGCTTTATTATATTAAGTATAGATTATTATATTTTTTTCATTGGCGAAACCTAACTATATAAACGATTTCCTAGATAAAGCATATTAACTCACAGGCACAATTAACCGCCCACCTATATCATTTGTCGCCCTTTTTGCTTCCGTTAACTATGGCTTACCAACTGTTTGGTTTTTTGTCAAATGGATAGTTTAGCAATAATTTAAACACTTATTTTTTACACTCAACTCGTTGCCCAAATTTGGGTCCCCGAGGGGTTTTAGGAATTTATTCGTAATTTGATATTGTTGCAATTGTGTTACTGTGTTAACATTTTCTTTTATTTTCTGCCATAGTGTGCGAACATTGACCAATTTGATTTTGTAGTGCTTTGTTATTGTTTGCGACTGTAAAAAATGCTACTGAATGCAACTAAAGCTGATGCTGGGTACAGCCAACGTCGCACCGCTCGTACTGTCGGTGTATCTCGATCTACGGTACGGGATGCCATCAGACGATTTCGAGAGATAATCTTATACACCCGCAGGCCAGGTCCAGGGCGATATCGATGCACTTCAGCTCGAGATGACAGCTTTGTGGTCAGCAACGTGTTGAGAAATCGTTTTTGTACCGCAACTGTAGCTCGTACACGTCTGTTTAAGATCAGAAATGTCAGTGTTAGTGAACGTACGATTAGAAGAAGACTGGCAGAAAGAAATCTGAGGGCTCTTCGTCCAGTTCGCGCCCGAGAACTGCTCCCATAACATCGTAGAGCTAGAATTGCATTTGCGCGAGAATATGCTGACTAGTCTGTACAAGACTGGAAGGTCATACTGTTCTCAGACGAAAGTAGATTAGGCTTGAGAGGTCCAGATATATATCAACGTGTATACAGACGCCAAAATGAAAGGTTTGCTTCGTGCGCTATTACCGAAACAGTGGGTTACCAAGTAGTTACTCTTACGAGGCTCGTACTGACCTTGTTGTATTCGATAGAAGCTGTGTGAATGCTCAAAGATACGTGGAAGAGGTTCTTCAAGACCACGTGATACCTTTCGCCCCATTCATTTGTGACAACTTTAGATTAATGCATGACAATGCAAGTTACCATACCGCAAGATCCGTCACTCAGTACCTTAATGAGGTTGATAATCAAGTTTTACTGTGGCCGACCCGCCGTCCTGATCTTAATCTAATAGAGCACATTTGGGATAACCTCAAAAGACGTGTCCGAGTACGAGTACCAGCTCCTACGTCTCTAGGAGAACTAAAGGTGGTTGTGGTAGAGGAGTGGCACAATATTCCCCAATCAGATATCGAAGATATCATGGATGGATTGCCAAACCGGTTCAGGGGCGGTAACACATAGGTGTTAATAATTAAATTTTAATTTTTGTTTTGTTTCACTCCACTATTTCAAAATTAAAAACTTCTTCTATGATTATTCATACATTAACCATTTTCGGTAAGAATCTATTAATAAATGGCTTTTTTCAATGAAAATTTTGTTTTTTAGTATCGTAAATTTTATTAAGAATATTTTATTAAGAATTGGGCTCCAGATCATAAATTGTGGTCTAAATTAGACTTATTCTGCAAATTGAAAAAAATACAAGGTGAGCGGATAAATCTGCCGGTGAGTGTATAACATTTCTGAGTAATGTTTGCGGGCTTCTCATAGTTAGAGCTAGAAAGCGGTCAATGCGACTTATATATTCTGATTGTAATACAATTTCTTTTATCAATTTGGTATTTACAAACAACTGTAGGATAGTAGACTTTACTTTTCATCATCATCGTACTAGCATAAACCGGTTATATCCAAGGCTTTTCACCTTGGACCTGACCAGGTTTGACAGAATACTACCTTTTCAACAACAGTGCAACTACTTATTGTCCTTTATGGTACTATAGAAAATCTTTTTGTCCCCATTTATATACAGCCAAACATAATAAAATCATCGTACATGTTACAAAAATCAGGTTCATTGTGTAATAATAGTTTCAATTAATATCGAAATCACAATTAGCTGAATCTAGCTTTAAGTGCCGGAACACACAGAACATGCAATCTCACGTACCCTCCAACAAACATAAAGCACGAGGCCTCGCGCCGTCAACAATATTCAAAATAACCATTAAAAAATACTGTACACTAAACACACATACATACGTGAGAAATTAGCACATGCGTGCCACTAGTAATTACCTACAGCAAACGTACGCGTACGGCTTGAAAAAAATTGTTCGGCACGGTCGTCCGTTTTGACTTTAATTTTCCGATGTATCGCCGCGTCGTCGCGTCCCGTATGTTAGACGTTCTCTTGGCACAAGGGTAATCGAATGTCATACGCGGTCGCTACCCGACAGAACTATTCACGAGCTGCCAGCTGGCGCACTCTACGCCCTGATTTATGTCCCTTTTGCTGTCCAACTTTCTGCACCTTGTTCCTGCAACATTTGTATATGACGTCTTAAATATATAGACTGAGGAGGAGAAACTCTCGGGCCAACTCGTGTTACACACTCGCCCAATGCGACTGTTTAACTACGGCCTTCGCTACCTTTGTTTTATTTTATTTACCTTTGGCTTTTTGAGGAATGAAATGGATGTAAATATAAACTTTCTACTAATACCTTTTCTCGGCCGTATATCTGAACAGTTTATCTGTAGCAAAAACACATTACATTACAAGTTGTCATTCAACGTGTCAGGGACAAACTATTTATGTGAAATGTGACGTTTGAGAATAGGCAACAGTCGAGCGGGTGTGGTACCTCCACGCGGAGAGCATCGCCAGGAGCGCTCATAAACTCATTAAAAGTTGCCTCCATATACTAAAACGACTGACCTTAGCCATACCGACGGCAGTTTTAATCGAGACCGCTTTACGAACCATTAAATTCCACGGACGGTTATTGTCGAGCTGGGATCGTTAAATGAAATTCTAGACACGGTAGCCGGTGCCCCTCCACCATAATAACATACGGATTTGCAAATTTAGGCCATAATAATGAATTTATACTGCGCCAATATCACATGCGCTAAACAATGGACCACTACCAATCATTTCCTTGTTAGAATTTAATAACGCGTATTGCATGCAAGCTGTTCTATAAGTTGCGTTGTGTATTCGCAGAGAAATAAAAACTGACGTCACAAAGTAAACATCTGCGAAGAACATTCTGCCAAAGAAAGTATCGCTATCAAGACGGTATTGAACCAAGATGGAGGGAATTGAATGTGGATTCACTTATACTAAAGATTTGTTCCATAACTGAAAGAAAGCGACACCCCTTTTCGCACAAGAAAGCGACGTGAACGTAAAAGATTGCTGAAAATTAAGTAAGCTTATTCTTGACGCCAATTTATTGGTTCAAAAGTGCACCGTCGACTAAATGGTACTTTATAAACTCATCACCTCTCCAGGACCGCCTCTTCCATGAAGAGGGATTTCGCTCGTTCATTCACCTTAAATCGACGTCATTCCGAGAGGCAAAATAGAGCACTTCTGAAAAAGAGTTTCCGATAAAAAGGGGCCCATCAAATTTTTTCAATATCCATTTACGAAGGAATAAGAAAGGATTATGCGCAAACCAAAACCCTTTAATCCGTGATATGGGTTATTGAAACATTGCGCAGAGTGTGGACGAATTATATCAGCTTGTTCACATATACGTAATCCTCCTAATCTTTCCGGGCCCTTTCCAATAATTGTGGAACGGCTCTAAAAGTTATTTCTATTATAACGTGTGGTAGCCGGACTGATGTCACTTTATATGCAATTGAAATTTATTTCCCCACATTTCAGTAAATGCTGTGCTGGCCGATTTCCGTTGCTTTTTGACACCGAATTGAAGTCTGACCAACTTGATTCCGCTGGAGATTTTACTGGCTTTAAAAGCTTTTATATTTACTCGGAAAATGGTAGGTACCTGTTCACTTAAAATGTAAAATTGTAACACAAGATAATAATATTCATATCATCAATAGCTATCTATAATAGCAAAGTATAATACAACTTTCTTGTTCAAAGACAGATGTACTTTGAATCGAGCATATAGGAATATTATAATTATGTACCAATATGTCCAGATACAATATATTAATAAAATTATGATTTACGAATTTATTCAATCGATTACAACCATGCATTAGTTCACTTTAACAAAAAGCTTTGTATTATCTATATTTCTTAAGACCTAGTACATAATGCTTTTAATTCTTAATCTCGTTAATAAAGCATTGAATAAATGAATTTTATGTGTACATTCTATATTGAGTGTAAAAAAAAAAGAAAATTAGAATGCTAATACTAAAAGCAAAGAATAATTTTACTTAGAAACGCTGCCCCTGAGCGTAGTTTTCATTTGTTTCACAAAAGCGGTTAATGTAAACGATGGCTCTTTAACATTTAGCTCGATTACATCTAGCGACTCATCCGCCTCGTGTTTTGTTTTGTGAAATTATAAAAAGCAAGGCCATTTCTTTCGTCGACAGCTAACTACTGTTCCGCACATTTTCTTTTTGTTTCATTTTTTCATTACAATGTGCATAATGTGTTTCGATAGTGGTCGAATGAAATATAAATGGCTAACCAAAACAGAAATCATTTTCCTCCGCAATATGGAGGTTCACATGGGAGAGTTTTTTACTCTTTTTACCCTTGCGTAGAAACTTCGAACAAAAACTTATAGGGCAGGTTTACAAGTATCGGAAGTTTTTTTATTATTTTATTTATAACTGAGGAATGAGGAATGTTATTTTTCTTTAGCAACATATTAAAGTGAAAATTACTTATTCTGGCGGATTTATATTGGCCGTTTGGTGAAGGATCAAGAATACAAGGTCACTGCTCCTTTTAATTCCTTGAGTGTCGAAAGAGGCAACTAAGCAAAATACACAAAGTCACTTGTCTTGTGTCTTAGGGAAGAGACGAAAAACTCGACATCAGACCCTTTAACAACCCGTCTGGCCACCTTGGTATTGTAGTCCAAATCATCCTATTGACTCACATAAGAACAAGAATCTTCTACTATATGAGTCTACTAAATGTGATGCTAAGCGCAAATCTCGAGAGCATCTGACCTGATTTCGCTAATTCTTTTTTTTTAAATATTCCTTGAAGTACGAGAATGGTTCTTACGGAGAGAAAATTAAAAAAAATAGAATCGACTGTTTGGCGGTACGAAATTCGCCGGGTCAGCTAGTTTTATATAGGTAAATAGATAATCCGTGGTTTTAAAAAATGGCTGGTACTTATGTACGGATTGAAAGCCCACATTCTACATTTGTTATTCGTAACTGAAAGCCAAATAAAATATTTTGAGTCTGTTACATTGGAAAATGTACAAAACATTTTCCAACGCGTGTTAGTTATGTAAAGACTAGATGAGCACGCGGTTACACCCGCGCTGTTTATGTCTACTGATCCACTCTCGTAGCTCATAGCGTAATGTTATATATTTTAAAACCTTCTTCGATAAATAGGCTATCTAACGCTGAAAGAATTTTTTAAATCGGACCGGTAGTTCCTGAGATTAGCCCGTTCAACCAAACAAAACAAACGAACTTTTCAGCTTTATATATTAGTGCTAGATTAGTAGGTACTAGATTAGCTCGTGGTTATACCCGCGTTATTTAAGTCTACTGCTCCGCTCCTGTGGCTTATAGCGTGATGTTATATGGCTTATAGCCTTCCTCGATAAATGGGTTATCTAACACTGAAATAATTTTTCAAATCGGACCAATAGTTCCTGAGACTAGCATGTTCAATCAAACAAACAAACTCTTCAGCTTTATATAAAATAATTAGATTTCAACAGTGATTAAATTACATAATATCAGCCATATACATATTATGTAAACTGTTTTACTACGAGGCCGGTGCCTCGTCTTATTATTAGAAGTTCTCATAATGGAGCGACTGTGGCAATAATCCACCACGCTGGCCAACCGTTGGTTGGTAGACTTCACATATGTATCTTCAGATATGCAGGTGGTCTCACGATATTTACTGCATCTTATAGCTAGCGATAATTAACAATTTAATTCGAACATAACTTCGAAATCTCATCGGTGCGCGGCATGTGGGTTTGAACGCGAGACCCTCTTTGTAGCAGTCTGTTTTTCTCTTCACTACGCTTTTGCCGCCTAATGCATTATTTAGCTATTATGCTTAAAGTGTGGTCCTTCAACTCACATACTTTTTTTATAGTCTCACGCCTGTATCCCCGAAAGGGTAGGCAGAGGTGCAAATATTACACCCACATTCCGCCATGAATTTCGTCACATACTGAGTTATTAAATACCAAGTATATATTTAACAAGGAAATTCTGAACAGAAACTCTTAAAGAATCGCTTACATTGAGTAGGTATTTGCGCAGGTAACGCCATGTAACAAGACGTACTATAGCAAATTTGTTTTGTGGCAAATTAATAATAATATAGGTGATTAAAAAAGTAGCATTTCAATGAGAATACAAACAGCGGTTAGGTATATATAAACTAGACTATGCCCGCGGTTACACCCGCGTTATTTAAGGCTACTGCTCCGCTCCCGTCACTCATAGCGTGATGTTATATAGCCTATAGCCTTCCTCGATAAATGGCCTATCTAACACTGAAAGAATTTTTCAAAATAGTTCCTGAGATTAGCGCGTTCAACCAAACAAACAAATAAACTCTTCAGCTTTATATATTAGTATAAGATAAGTGTCCGTGTGGTGACGGATTAAGAATACAGAATGTCACCACGCCATATCATCCTATGGATGTCGTAAGAACCGACAGAGGGAGCATATTATGCAGAGAACAGCACTGTAAGAGTAGGAAAACTTGATACAAACCCGTTTGGCCAGCGTGGTATAGTAGGCCAATTCCTCATTACAAAGGAAAGGCCTGATCCAGCAGTGGACTGTTGAAGGCTGGTGATGATGATAAGATAAGATTTTAGATTCTTGCGCTCAATAGTTTCAGCTATATGTTGTCTGTCAGTCAGTCAATAATTAAATATTTTTTTATGATATTGATGATCACGCAAGGTTTAATATTCATTTAGCAAATCCAATGTATCTCTATTGTGAGCATACGATTGTATGGATTGATGGTTTTACGGAGCTTGTTCTGAGTCAATCGTACACATCAACAATGTCGATCCTGCCGTTCTCTAATTTGCAAATTCGAAGTATGGCTGATGGGGCCGAGAGCATTTCGGCGAAACGGATGACAATAGTGAATAATAGGATCGAACCGTGTCTAACAGGAACTTGGAATATGCCATCCTATTGACTAGTTGACTTCGTAAAAGCCGACGTTCAAAGCCTTGACTAAAGAAATAACGTTTTAAATGGTTTCTCTTCAATCAATTTCAAAGAAATACCTATAGTTATATTCGTTTTCTATGTGTAGAAAAATTAAACAGACATTTATAACGGCAAGTGTACTCGGAAATAGACTTGTAAAGATAACCTACATACCGAGGTTAAGAAATCAGATTACGCTAAGTTGCAGAATTCTAAAAACGCTACCATACCTCATTATAAACTCATATTTGTAATTTAACGTGAAACTAACTAACTTAACTTTGTTATTAACTTAATAAGCGACTATATAATTCTCGGTTGATTCGTATTTTTATAAGGAATATTTGTTTTAGTTGCACGATTTACGACGTTTATTATTTACTACAATGTTGACTTACAAATATTACAACCATCATACATACTTACATAGACTCACGCCTGTTTCCCGGAAGGGCAGGCAGAGACTACGGAATTTTGCAACGATCCTGACATACCTCTCTTGCTTCATTCACTCCTATCAAGTTTCTCATGCATGCTCTTCTGTTTAGGGTATTTCTGACCTGTCCTTTTTTTAGGATGTCTCCAATCTGATCAGAGAACGTCCGCCTTGGTCTTCCCCTTCGTCCTGTCCCATTCACACTTGTCAGTTACATATCTTCTTTGTCAGTATTTCACCATCCATCCTCTCCATGTGCCCAAACCATCTTAACATGACTTTCTCGATGTTTGTCACTACAACCATCACATTAGAATATCGATGCAATGTTCTAAGCATGTCTTCTTAGAAACTTTTCATCAATCAATATATAAAAAGCACTTCCGTTACAGACTGACAGACAACGCACAGCCGCATCTACCGAACGTCAAAAGCTGAAATTTGACGTTAATTTTCCTTGGAGAGTATAAGGGAGCTCTAAAAGAGGATATTTGGAAATTTCTCCTATAAGGTGATAAAAAAAGCCCAAGTTAGCGGCGGCATGAAGTCTAGTTTGATTATACATCAATCTAACGTTTATAAAATCGCTTCCGTCCTTAGCAACGAAATTAAATTTTAACAATGGTGGCAATTCAGCGTTTTAATTCTTTAAAGGCTAGCCTGTCTGATTGCTAATGTTTATAATTATTATCACGGATATCCGAGGATGACTTGCCGGCGTAAAACTTCCACTTTTTGTGTGATAATTATCAATTGAAATTTTAATAACAAACCAACTTCAAATATTTCTTATACTTGATAGCTCCTTCTTTTATTAAGTAAATAATTCAATGCTACATTGAGTTGCTCTGCCTTTGAATCTGTGATTTGTCATTCAAATTCTTATATTAATTACCCTGGCAAGCAGCAACATTCATAGTCACATTACTTATCATACAGTAAAGGCGTATCTCCCAAGTATCTATGATTATCGTACGGAAAACAGTAGTTAAATGGAAAATCAATCAATTTCATACATACATACTTAGACTCACGCCTGTTTCCCCGAAGGGGTAGGCAGAGGCATATTAAACGCCCACTTTTCGACAGTGTTTTGATCCCACGTAATAGGTGGCGAGCCTATTGCCGCTTATTGGGACATTTTGTTTGCCAGAGCCTCGTCCGTTGATCGGCAGGTGCACCACTTGCAGGTGAGGTTGGCTTGGGACCCTAAGTTCTTGGTGGGAACCCTATGCACCCAAATCAATTTCCTCCTAACTAATTCCTTAAACAGATACCATAATTGTAATTTAAAAAGAAATTTGCCGGCTTCTTACCCAGGAGGTACGCTTACAACCCTGTAATCAATCAATAACAAAATGTATGTAAGTATATTTGTAATCCTATTACATTTCAAACATAATAATTATATCATACTAGAGGACGCCAGCAGCTACGCCTGCAATTTTTTTAAATTTACCTGTTTTTGCCGATCCTGTGGGAATTTCGGGAAATCCCGACTTAGTGCACCCCTACGGTCCACAAGGATGATACATGCTAAATGGATCATCGGGCAAAACGGGAAATTTTAAAATCTGTGCGTGCGAAGCCGCTGGCGTCGACTAGTATTATATAAAATTCTACAGGCATACGTTTCAATAAAATAATTATGTTAATACTTACCTACTATGTCACTTTAAAGTTCGTTCACTAGAGAACGCTTAAATTTTATTGCGTCTGAATTTTACATGAATAAAAAATGAATATATGTCATGTTGAGATTTGAAAAGAATCTACTAGATATGTAGATAAATTATGCGAAAAATCATGCGTAAAATACGAATCAATCCAATTTACTGTCAAAGGGCACAGTTAGAAAAGAAAGGGAGAAATCAAATTGTTTTCACGAGGATATCAAATCGTCGATGTTTAAGGAAGAATTTAGGTCACGTCTCATGGATTACGGCTTATTTTCCGCCTCTCTTTTTCTTCGTTTGACGCTAATCCCAGCGGCTTCGCAGAGATTCGCCCCGCCGCCGCCCTGCTGGCTGCCTGCGTGCGTCGCGTCACCGACGCCGCCGCGTCGTGCCACGAGCCCCCCGCCTTCCCCGCGCCTCCCTAGCCGGTACAGCATTTTCAAGGTTAAAAGTATTTCAGAATAAACTATATTAGCCTCATTAAGACTTACTTCAAAAGCGTTTTTGCAAAATAATATGATAAAAACAATGACAACGCTGTATTACAATTATATACAAAAAGATTAATACCTATTAGATAAACCTAACAGTAATCTGTGTACGTAAAAAATATTTGAAATAATCTTCTTTAGGTTTTGCTGTAACTAAAATTCATCTATGTCAACATAATCAACCGGCTTTCATGGCAGCATAAAATACATAATGTAGTATTTTATCGCATTACCTACCGGTTGCGTAATCACATAATACTAATGTAAGTGAGTGCCACTTCTCATCCTAATAACATCTCGAAGGAGTCACCTCGACCCGCGCGGAAAATCTGATTATTCAGTGAGTGACGGCGCTCCGCCGACCGAATATTAATCGCCCTTCCACTTACACTAATCATAGTAACTATCGTGTCTTCCGAATCATTTAGGAATCATTTCGATCATTTCGATCGGTTCTAGTATACACTATCTTCATACGTATATAAAAAATCACCTACATATTATGTTATTAAAAATCCTTTTTGTCGATAAGCATTTTCTTTTCAATTTACTTAACTGTTCCGACTAATTGTCGACGCGAATTTCGTATGTTTGTACATTTTACAACTGCTCTAATCTACCTTATCTACATACATGTATAAAAATCAACTACATACGTAATAAAAATCCTTATTATTGATATGCATATTCTTTTTACTTCGCCTAACTTTAAGAAGAAATTTTCGACTTAAATTTCGTATTAAACGGAAACTTGGTCAAAAAATGTGGTCATATAGATAATATTTGTACAATATAAAACAATTTATTACAAAAATGTTGAAGAATTTTCTAAATATTGAAACAGCGCTAACGCAAAATCTTAATATATAAAATCCTTGCGTTACTGACTGAATGACAGACACGCTACAGCCGAAACTACTGGTCACAAGAAGATGAAATTTAGCATGTATGTTCTTTGAGGAGTCTAGGGTAGCACTAAGAGAGGATTTTTGGAAATTCTATCCTTAAGGGGGTAAAACTGGGGGTCAAAGTTTGTATGAAACTTTTTATTCCTTCAATGGATTGACTCTAGACTTTGTATATCAGTTCCTCAAACGACGATGGTATGTAACTTTTTATTCCTTTACTGGATTGACTTCAAACTTTATATATTCATTCATCAAACGACGATAGTGAACACTAAGACTTTGTTTTTAAAATCAAATTGTTTTCACGGTTCGGTTAAATCTGGGTAAGATAGGGGGTCGCAGTTTGTATGTGACTTTTTATTCCTTTAATGGATTGACTTCAAACTTTGTATATTCATTCCTCAAACGACGATAGTGAACACTAAGACTTTGTTTTTTAAAATTCCGACCCTCAGGGGTTAAGTTAGGGGTCAAAGTCTGTTACTTATTATTCCTTCAGTGGATTGACTTCAAACTTTATGTATTGGTTCCTAAAATGATGATAGTAAACACTAAGAATTTGTTTCTTTGGAAATTTCTCCCCTAAGGGGGTAAGATAGGGTTCAAAGTGTGTATGAAACGAAACTTATTATTCCTTCAGTGGATTGACTTTAAACTTTGTATATTGGTTCCTCAAATGACGACAGTGAACACTAAGAATTAGTTTTTTTTATTCCTACCCTCGGTAGGTAAGATAGGGGGTCATAGTGTGTATGAAACTTATTATTCCTTCAGTGGATTGACTTCAAACTTTGTAAATTGGTTCCTCAAATGACGATAGTGAACACTAAGAATTTGTTATTCGAAAATTCCTATCCTCAGGTGGTAAAATAGGGACTCAAAGTGTGTATAAAACGAAACTTATTATTCCTTCAGTGGATTGACTTTAAACTTTGTATATTGGTTCCTCAAATGACGATAGTGAACACTAAGAATTAGTTTTTTTTATTCCTACCCTCGGGAGGTAAGATAGGGGGTCATAGCGTGTATGAAACTTATTATTCCTTCAGTGGATTAACTTCAAACTTTGTAAATTGGTTCCTTAAATGATAATAGTGAACACTTAGAATTATATTTTTAGGAATTCCACCCCTAATAGGGTAAGATTGAGGGTCAAATTTGTATGTTACTTTTTATTACTTTAATGGATTGACTTCAAACTTTGTATATTCATTCCTCAAACGACGATAGTGAACACTAAGTATTTGTTTTTCGAAAATTCCTACCCTCAGGGGGTAAGACTATCTTACCCCTTCTTACTAATTTCTCCCCTAAGGGGGTAAGATAGGGTTCAAAGTGTGTATGAAACGAAACTTATTATACCTTCAGTGGATTGACTACAACTTTGTATATTGGTTTCTCTAATGATGATAGTGAACACTAAGAATTTGTTTGTTTTTAGATAGGGGTTCAAAGTGTGTATTAAACGAAACTCACTATTCCTTAGAAAATCTTTTTGAAATTTCTTACCCTAAAGGGTTAAAAAGGGGAGTCGGAATTTGTATGAAACCTTTTTATTCCTTCATTGGATTAACTTCAAATTTTGTATATAGGTTCCTCAAATGACGTTAGTGAACACCAAGAAAAGAGTTTTCGAAGTTACTCCCCTATGGTGGTTAAGAAAGGGTGTTACATTTTGTAATATAAAAAAACGTCAATGGATTCACTTGAAACTTTGTATATTGGTTTCACAAACGACGATAGTGAACACTAAGAATTTGTTTTTCGAAAATTCCTACCCTCAGGGGGTAAGACTATCTTACCCCTTCTTACTAATTTCTCCCCTAAGGGGGTAAGATAGGGTTCAAAGTGTGTATGAAACGAAACTTATTATACCTTCAGTGGATTGACTACAACTTTGTATATTGGTTTCTCTAATGATGATAGTGAACACTAAGAATTTGTTTCTTTGGAAATTCCTCCCCTAAGGGGGTTAAACTGGTTGTCGGAATTTGTATGTAACTTTTTATTCCCTCAATGGATTAACTTTTAACTTTGTATACCTATTGGTTCCACAAATTAAGTTAGTTAACACTAAAAATGTCTTTTTGGAAATTCTTACCCTTAGTGGATAACAAGAGGAGTCATAATTTGCATAGAACCTTTTATACCTTGAAGGGATTAACTTCATACTTTGTTTATTGGATCCGAAAATGACGTTAGCGAACACAAAGACATTTATTTTGGAAATCTTCCCCTAAGAGGGTGGAAAAGGGATTCGGAGCTTGTGTTAAAACTTTTATTCTTTTCAATAGAATCACTTCAATCTGTGTTTATAAAATCCTTGCGTTACTGATTGACTGACAGACACATAACAGCCGATATTACTGGGCGCAAGAAGGTGAATTTCGGCATGTATGTAACTTGAGGAGGTTAGGGGTTCATCATCAGTCTTTAACAGTCCACTGCTGGACTAGGCCTCTCATTTGAAAGGAGGAATTGGCCTACTATACCACACGGGCCAAACGAGTTGGTATAGGGTTTGTATCAAGTTTTCCTTCTCCTACAGTGGTGTTCTCTGCATAATATGCTCCCTTTGTCGGCTCTTACGACACCCATGGGATGATATGGGGTGGTGACATTCTGTATTCTTAATCCGTCACCACACGGACAGGGGTGTTTGTACAAAATATTTTATCCAATCGTAATTTACGCGTGCGAAGCAGCGGGCAAAAGCTAGTCATTACATAAAATAATGAATAATAAAAAACCTATAGCTTGTCTTACGTCAAACTATAGACGTAAAACTGTCAATGATGATAAAATACCTCTCTTAAAATGGAACTATTGAACGTTGTCTGAAGTAGACTTTAAAACTCTGCCTTTTCTCAGTGGTCTCATCATCATCATTATATCAGACGAAAAGACGAAAGATGTCCATTGCTGGACATAGGCCTCCCACAAGGCTCTCCACATAGACCGATCCTAAGCCACCCGCATCCATCCGCTGCCCGCGACCCCGACAAGATCGTCAGTCCACCTTGCGGCAGGCCTGCCTCTGCTACGACCTCTTGTGCTCAGTGCTCTAAATATTTTAAAGCTTCTTGCCGATATGGTGGCACATAAGCTCAGACTACTTGTATGATGATAAAAAATATATATTGCCCCGTATGTAGTAGTATATTTACCCTACATAAGTGTGCCGGATATTTTAAGCAGAAGTATACTTGTTCATTATGCAGCGTAATTGCGTCCCGAAAGGATTTGCGCGTAACACGTCTTTCACCGAAATTTAACTCACAACAATCTCTAATATCAAGGCTAAATTCATCCGACGAGCCTAGATATTATAAAAAAAATTGTACTTTTTTTTTGCTGTTGACGTGTTGGGAACTCATCGCGGGAACTCATCGCGGGCTGTCGCCAGTTATCGCTTATTTAAAGGGAAACGTCGCGAGAAAACCAGCTTTTCTAAGAGTTCTCCATAATATTTTTTCGAAAAACATGTGAAGTTCGCCAACCCGTACTTGACCAGTGCGGGGGACTTTGGCCTTACCCCTCTCATAGTGAGGTCATTATTCTGTGGTGAGGTAAGGCCCGTACCCAGCAGTGGGACAGTATATAACTGGACGGAGATATTTATGCAGTGCTTATCATGTAATTAAGGTAAATATCAAAAATAGTATTATTTACTCATAACATACATGAACGTTGTGTTCCTATGATAAATTTAATAGCCACTTAAATAAACATGAAAAATGATTGCCCAGCAGTTATATAATCGTTCCACAGATTACTATAGCTGTACTTCAAACTAGGTGCCAAGCATAATACGGCAAGCATTAATAGCATAGTTAGTAGGTCCAATGTAACAGTGATCCGTAATATTGCCAGTTTATGTAGATACAACCAATTATCGCCGTTTATATTTTAGTGCTAAAATGCGGCCACGCACATGCAGCCACAACATTCCAAACTACTAAAATGCAATTTAAACTCAGTATAGCCACTGTTCCAGCACTATTATGTGACAAGTTAAAGCATTATGCAAATTTCGGTTAAATCTGGGTTACGTATTACACAGGAGCAATTACAGAATGCACTTCTTAAATTGTGAATTTTGTCCCTTGCTAAAACCATAATGCCGTAATTAAGCTTTGACGGCTTGCTATGGCTATGTTAGTGTGTACGAAATAAGGCTCATATATTTAAATTGTGAGTCTATGTGAACGGCTTCGTGGTCTTATTAGTTCATATCTAATGAATAATTGCTGTTATCTTGACCGTTGCTATGAACCTGAAGATTTATGTTATCGCTAGTGTATTCTCTTAGAGGACTAATTCATAAACCTTACGTAGAATATATGTGGAACTTAAGATGCTGAATTTTAGCAGACATTGACTTCGACATTTTATGGAAAGGCGTCATGCAATATAAAATGTTAGAGGTCTATATAATGCAGAAAGCATATCTGAAGGTAAAAATCCAGTATTAGTCTAACCACCTCCTAATAAGGGTTTGGGGGTGTGGTATGTGTGAGAATCTCTTACAGACGTTTAGGGTTACTCACTAAAACCAACATGGGATTCCTCCAAATATGATCCTCCAATATAAATATAATAGTGAGAAGCAGGACGACAGGAACTACGTTAGTATGATGTTTTCGTGACCCTGCTTGAGTTGAGCCGCCTTGTGATGAAGACGTTGGTGAAGCGCCCGCTTCCGCTACATTGTGTCCATGGAAGCCTAACTGCCTCACTGAAGAAGACGGCGGTGTTCCAGGCTCAGTCTCTCACTCCAGACCATAGCTTATACCAATTGTCGTACTTGAGTCAACCGCCATTACTGTGTCCCGGGAGAGCACACCGACAAGGTGTAAACTGCTGTAAAGCCTGAGTCTTCGTGTCCACCGAAGAGTAAAAATGCCGTAATGCCTCTCTAGTCACGCTAACGAACATATCTATAACGTTATTATGATAAAATACTATTATATTCGTATTTACCAATAACGTTATACTTATTTTATCCATTAGAATTTCCAACTGCATATATACTAGCATGTAAAGGTTAGCCACTGTTACCTAGTCGTTACGCTGTGGTTTCAGCCAGAACTTTATTGCTACTTTGTTTTTACAGTAATATTTTTACAAGTCACCTGTATATACATATCTCGTTATGAATATTTTTAAATACCTAGTTAAAGTTTAAACATTATTAAATTAAGTTTAAAATTCACGAAATTATACTTATTTTCTAAATTATACCTACTTCGTATTTGCTAATATAGTAAAGATTATACATCTTTATAACACTAAATTTATATATTTTTATATACCTTAGAAACGCTACTTTTTAGAATCTCTGAATTCCTTATCAAAAATCTGGTACCTTTACTTTAACGTAAATAAATAATTGCTTGAATGGTGGAGTTAAATGTGAACATCTATTGGAACGCATCCCACTCTCGGTGCCTCATAGACCTCCCAGATACCCAATTAATAAAAATGTGAAAATTTTTACAAGCTTTAAAACAAATCTGGGCAAGCACTCTCCAGTCGTAAGATTATGTAGGTACTCAATACAACGAACTGAATGCTAAGTACACCAAAATAGACGTGTTTTCTAACTCACTGTACAAATTTAAGCAACACTTAAACATAAGCTGCAGATCTAAAAATAATTAGTTATTTGTTTTCACTTGTTATTTTATTGTAATTATTGTTTCTGTTCGCTTTTAATTTCAGTTTTTAGTTTATATTCTTGTAGGTAATTATTGTTTCCGTTCGCTTTTAATTTCAGTTTTTAGTTTATATTCTTGTAGTTAATTATTATTTCTGTTCGCTTTTAATTTTAGTTTTTACTTTATGTTCTTGTAGGTATTTTTGTTCAGATTTTAACATGGTGTGTATACCTGTAGGTAATTGGCTAACATATATAAACATAACTTTTAACTAGTTTTATGATAAGTTTAATATGTATGCTGTTGGTGTACCTTATTTAAATAAATAAATAAACGTGATATATAATTCGTCTCCATTTTATTTTAAGCTTTATTTTTAGAGTAACACTTTTTTAACAAACTGCTACTTACGCCAAGTTATCGCAATATAAATCTTAGGTAAAGTTTGCACTTATACTCAATAACGATTTTCGTTTAAGTTTAAAACTGCTTATTAATGATTTCCTTTATGTTACAGTAAGAATCGTGTATCAACCACATTCTTATTATTAAAATAGGCATTACCTATCTGATTTATTTCATATACGACGCATCTGTGTTCCTTGAGGAGCTTAAGGAGTTATTTTTCTGGAAGAAACTGTTGAATGAAAAAAAATCCTCAAGTGGATCATAAACCTAGTATATAGAGAGACTAATTATCTGTAATCATGCATATCTGCCATAAAGCCAAAAATCATACGTAGATACTTCAGATACAGATGCAA
Organism: Euclidia mi; assembly: GCA_944739405.2. Lineage (NCBI taxonomy): Eukaryota > Metazoa > Arthropoda > Insecta > Lepidoptera > Erebidae > Euclidia > Euclidia mi. Next base: position 61,820,972 of record OX123183.2, read on the forward strand.
TTATGTATGTATTTAATGTATTTAATTAGTGTAACGGAAGCCAGGAATCGAACCTTTGCTAGTCCGCTACAGTGCGCTGGTGGTGTGTAACTGGCGAGTGTTCCTACGACGATGTATGTTCTTCTATATGTGTGTGGACTGTATGGCTTCGATGGCTTCTATCTATTCGGGGCTTGAGAAATAAAACATCTTCATACGTTGAGAGCGATGCTGTTCAGGTGTTCGGTGCTTGATGGTTACATATGGTTACTTTGTCACGAGATGGTGGTTGGGACGCCAACGAACTGGCCGAATACATGGTCGCTTAGGTACTTCGAAACTTTACCTTAACGATGACCACCGCACCGAACACGTGCACAGAGAATCTTTATTTATTTTTAATTTTCTATAAGGTACAAATGTGTATTTATCTTAGGTACTATGATACATACATATGAGTTCTATACATAGTTAGATATGTCTCATAAAGTTCTATATATCAGTATACAATACCTAAACCTAACTACTTGCATCACTAATCTATTCTAGAAAAACTGTTGAAAAATGTCGTCACACAAGGGCCCGCCCACTATATTTTCTATAGAAAACTATTAAATACTATAGTTATATATGTAATTTTGCAACTATATGGGGCATCTATTAAAACAAACACCATGAAAATATCTTTATTCAATTCGAAGTTATTACATGAAAACCTACGATGCATAAGAAAAAATACAGATTTTCTTAAGTAAACACTATCGTACATAAACAAAGTTTATGATAAACATGCGAATGTTTGTTATTATGTTTATTTTAACTATATAAGGTAATACCTAGCTGATAAGAAAGTATCTAGACATGATTTCAAGCCTATACGAAGCTAAAAAAACCGGTCAAGTACGAGTCGGACTCGCGCACCAAGGGTTCCGTACAAACCTGTAGGTATATAAGTAAAAGTTCACCAGTCATAGTTATGGTATTTTTATTGCAAAATGAAATCCAAAACATTACAGTATGGAAAGCTGGAGGAGCATAAATGAAAGAAAAAGGTGTCTTTGTCGATTGTAATCAGTCATCTTTTATTTTATATTAACATAATTATATCGCTTATTTTATAATATAACTTAAATACCTATAGGTACCAGCCTTGCAGCACCCTTGCAAAAGTCTGCTGATGAATGATAGTAAGATTTTTTATCAAAGTTATTGATTTACAAAGTTTTTAGTGACTTTTAGAAATCTGTTACAAAAATACTTATACTTAAAGTATTTTTAATAATCATAGTATTTATTTGCGATGAAAATAAAACTATAACTAAGTGACTATTTGCACTTTACAAAATAAAACCATATAATTAATATTCTTAATAAAAAAAAAAACAAAATAAGTAAGCGGCGATAGCCCAGTGGTGTACGTAAAGGACTGCCGAGACGATAATATCGGTTTCGATCCCCAGGTACCCCGGGCACACATCACTGATTTTTCGGAGTTAAATTATGTGTGTGTTTAAAATTTTAATTATAGCTCGCTTAGTAATGTGCCCAGTAGATGGCTATATATAGGCTCGCCTCCTATTACATTGGGACCGAAACAACTGGCGAAGTGTGGGTGTGTAATACACCTCTGCATACCCCTTCGGGGATAAAAAGGCGTGAAGTCATGATACGTTATGTAAATTAAAAAAAAACATAGAAAAGGAAATAAAAATTTTAAAGTATGGCATTAAGTATCAAATTTGAACCAGATCTGTAAATGGTGACTGAAAAAGGTATGAATAGTACCACATTGAATATTGAAGTTCGAAAAAACGTTATCTATAATTGTACTACTTCGTCTTGTGCTAGTGTTTATTAACGGAAACATGTTTATAGATGAAAAATATGTGGAAATTCCATTTTGGGGACTCATTCTAAAATCAATATTGAAATCTCCCACGACAATCAGACGAGAACATGAACTATGCCTATTGAGGTTGCTGCAGTATATTGTTGTATTTATGCATTCTATTGTAACATTAATTGGACATTGTGGTGATCTATAGTTATAGATAGAAAGAATATCAGAGTGATACTGTGTAGTTACACAGTTGTCACTCTGATATTAAACATTTCGAAATGCAAGCATTCACAATGGCCGTTTGCAGCGTCTGGGTTATTAAAAAGTTATATTTTACATGATCCATCTATCACGGCATCCTTGAGATTACGACGTACATATGCGATTGATCCCCAACCTGGATTTGCATTGTATATAGCTGGACCATCTACTCTGTACACCTCATAAAACCCATCAAGTTCAAAAATTTATCTGCGACACCCCCAGGTTTCAACAAATAATACTACATGAGAGGAATGAATAGGATCTATGATGACGTCTGAAAAATGTTTGTGCAATGATTGCACGTTATGAAATACAATTTGAAGTACATGAAATCTCAATCTCAATCAGCCTATCGCAGTCCACTGCTGGACATAGGCCTCTCCCAACACGCACCACAGTACACGGTCCTCAGCCTTCCGCATCCTTTATCTAGGCTATAAGACGTTACTTCGTACCAAATTTCAAGATTTTGAGTTCACGGGAAGTACCCTGTGGGTTTTGATTCCCTCGCGAGCAGTCATGAGTTTGAAAATATGATTATATTGCTCTTTCTTTTGATTGCGTAGACATAGATGTTTGATTTTGTTACAGCCTAACGGTATTATATACCTGAGTATTTGATATGAATTTTAATTTAATACCTCTACGCGTTCAAGAGAAAGGGGTAGTTACTTTAAATTTATTTAAAATATTTTTTTATATGCTGTAACGAAAAAAATACAGTTTTCGAAATTTTTCCTTTATAAGTGATATAAGACGTTGCTTCGTACCAAATTTCAAGACTTTGAGTTCACGGGAAGTACCCTGTAGGTTTTGATTCACTTGCGAGACGGCGCGAGTTTGAAAATATGCTTATATTGCTCTTTCTTTTGATTGCGTTGACATAGAAGTTGGTCTTTTTTGCAGCCTAACGGTGTTATATACTTGAGTATTTGATATGAATTTCAATTTGATACCTCCACGCGTTCAAGAGAAAGGGGTAGTAACTTTAAATTTATTAAAAATATTTTTATTATATGATGTAACTGAAAATTTATGGTTATCGCAATTTTTCCTTTATATGTGATATAAGATGTTGCTTCGTACCTAATTTCAAGATTCTGAGTTCACGGGAAGTACCCTGTAGGTTTTGATTCCAATGCGAGTTTGAAAATATGCTGCAATTTGCAGCATAAACGGCTGTATCTTTTGATTGCGTTGGATTAGAAGTTGATTTTTGTTACAGCTCTATGGAACCGTAGATTCGAGTATTTAGTATAAATTTCAGTTTGATACCTCCACGCATTCCTGAGAAAAAGGGTCTTGACAGACGGACGGACAACAAAGTGATCCTATAAGGGTTCCGTTTTTTCCTTTGGAGGTACGGAACCCTAAAAACACTTATAAAACTATAAAACGACTATGTAAACAAAGCAGCTGTTTATCAACTATTAGTTCTTATGATTCTTATCTGATACAACTGATAACACTATTTATGATTCGATATCTAGGTCCCTACAGTTAGCACAAGTTTTAGACTAATGTTCACGTACTCTGTAGTACTTTATATTGACATTTTAACTATTTACACTATTCTAGCTTTATTTTAACACTTTGACGCGTCCGGGAACCGAACCCGGTGTACCGCACGATTAGATAACACTGATTTTATACGATTTTCACTCGCGGTTTCGAATACACTATTCACTGTCATAGTTTTTAATGTCTGTCGCGAACAATTAGTTATTATAACGAACGACACAAACGTAATTAAGCACCTAACATCCAAAAAGTATAGCTTTCAACGAAACTAATTTCAGAAAATAATAGCATAAAATAAATAACAAAGCGCACAAAGTCTTTGAACCAAGTTAAGTAGCAACATACTTATAACATAGACATCTACATAAAAGCTATTGCTCTTTTGCACCCCAGGCGTATGTACCTCCTTCGTCTTGCTGCGGTCATAAATAATATTAATATTCTAGCCGAGTATAAAGTTTTATTCCGCGCTAACAAATCTCTCATGACCGTATGATTCCTCTAGTTGGGGCCGATTACAAGTGTAGTTGGGGTACGAAGTACACTTTAAACGGACCGAAAGAGAAAGGATAAAAAGCATTCATAGTAATATCGCGTACATTTATGGCAAACTTTAGCGTCTCCTAAGCGATTTTTCATGAGGTGTACCACGTTAATGTGTACAAACGCTCGGCTTCACCGGCATACTTTGCTTCTTTGCAGGAAATAAATTACCTATGCTTAGAGCGCTGGCTCCTGGATGGCTTGGCGCTACACGAATTTCGCAAACAGATAAGCCACCCCGTTATTTCACTAGTTTATACACTGAATCAGTGTTGACAACGTCAGCTCGGTGAAAAAGGTAACTTACTAAGACGTTCGTACTAAACTTTACGGCGGTTGTAAATTCTGATATCACTGTATCTTGATAGCGCTTTCTGTTTCACCAATTTTTAAATCTTTCCGATTGTTTGACGAAGGCCTTCGTTTACATTGGCCGGGCTTTTTGACTGTTTAATTTAGTATATTTTCTCTGGATTGTATATTTGAATTTTTCAGGCAATTCATTATGGATGATCAATTGTGTTCACGGTCATAATGTATTATTATTAATACTTACTGTCAAATCTGTAAATTTTTGATTGATTATGATATAGGTAAGAGCTATGACCGATAGTCCTATCATGCCAAATATAGTATAAGATATGAAGATATTAAGGCTTTGCTAAACGTTCCAAACAGAACGTGGCCGTAGCGCGCGATAGTTTCAAACAGCCCGTTTGACATTATAATATCATGGTTCTATATTAGGCAACTCGTTTCTAATAAAAAGCCCGCGCAATACATGTGATCCAAGTCAGCTTTCATGGTTGGCAGGCCTACATATACCTACTATCTTGTTTGATAAAAGCCTAGAAGTATCTGGAGCTTTGCAATTTCTTCATTCATTCATTAAAATACTTGCGCAAAGTATAAAAAATTTACATTTTGACTGTTATGGAATAGCACAAACACTTAAAATCTTAATATATAAAATCCTTGCGTTACTGACTGACTGACAGACACGCTACAGCCGAAACTATTTGGCGCAGGAAGCTGAAATTTGGCATCTATGTTCCTTGCGGACCGTAGGGGTGCACTAAGAAGGGATTTCCTGAAATTCCCACGGGTTCGGCCAAAACGGGTAAATTAAATAAAATGCAGGCGTAGCTGCTGGCGTCCTCTAGTTATACATAAGTTTACAACGAAATGCTTTTAGCTGAGGACAGCTTCTTATTTATTTTATTTAACGTAAAATGTATTAAAAAGACTATATACAATATACAATAACAATACTTATACGATATACAACCACCTACTGCAGCTACTACCCCGGCACAGCTCGATCCCTTTGGATTTTGGAGGTTGATGAACTGTTCATCCGTAGAGGGAAGCAAATATACCTTCAATCGAATTTTACAACAAACAATACACCATAAAATATCTTTATCTATGCCTTCTTAAGTGGGTGGAATCATTCACAAAATCTAGTATTATAATATACATATCTAATAGGTATACCTACTAAGCCCGATTAAGACGATTTGGTATAAAAATCTTTAACGCCTGGTCGATAAACACTAGCAAGATAAAAGCATGTTGACGTTTCCAATTTGTTTGCAAAAATTATAGTAGTCAACGATTTTAATATTTATGAGGCTAAATCTGGTTGTAATTATTGCCATAAACAATGGAGGTCAAAGCTCATTAAATTTCATCTCTGTGTAACATTGTGCACTTCAAATGGTTGGAATTGTTTATTACTATTCTATTATTCCTTGCAGTTAGGTAGGTAATGGTACTTATTTCGAAGGACTACCAATCCAATATATATATTTCTATATATAACGTCGTCATATTGTAACCATTATGCACAAAAAGTTTACCTAAAACAATAGTGAAATCTAAATAATAAAATCAAGTACAATTACGCCATATTATTATCATACACAATAAATAAAATCTTGTGAAAAAAATATCAGATAACTCTGCAGACCTTTTGAGGATCAACAAAAACGTAATGCACCAAACTTGATTCACTTTTTGCAGAATCAAAAGCTACACTCTACAGAGAAAACTTATAAAATGAAATTTATTTTAACATGATAAAGAAGCAGCACTTTGTTAGTAAAATGTAAGCGATACACTTTGCCGAGGTTATCGGTGACCGGGATTTTACTCATAAAATTCAGATAAGCGACCGTTAACTAGTAATATCAATATAATTATAATACTTTGATGTTGACGTATTTTCTCGGCTCTAGGCTAAATTATTTTAATATAAAAATATACGCATACATTAACCTTATCAAAGTCGTGCATAGAGTAAATGTAGTAGATACCTATGTCTTGTTATCCTTGCGACTACGTGAGAAATTGGTGGCTAATCTGGATTAAACCTTAATTGAACCATTCCTTATTGTACTCAGACTAGAATTAATATCTATTATTATTCTGTTACCTAGCAATTACCTACGAAGAATATAGTTACAGTTTAACTACTGCGTAATTACCGATACAGATCATTGAAATAAGTCATTTGATATTCTACTTAGCAAACTATAATATAATGACATGAATATAAGATGGAGGCAATAGTTCCTTTAGTTGAGCCCGAGACAAAGGTGCGGTGAGTTGCCATACCCACCAATTCCTAGCCGGGTATATGATTCACAACTAAATATTCAGCTTTGATTTATCAAACGTAAAATACGGCAAGTAGTTAAGGGAACCACTGACCCAATCAATATTGGCTGTGGGTGAGTTTGGTACATAGTCACGACACACGAGGACTAACTTATGCCTAAACAGTGTTTTCCGCTTACTCACACTTGAGGTAAACGAGTTTTTTATGAACGACGCGAAGGCGATCGACCAGTCGATCGACATCCACTGACCGAGTCGCATTACCTAATAAGAAACACACGCTACAAACATGAAGACCGCGCCGATATTACTCGTTGTACTTTTGTCGTTTGTTTGTGCCGCCTATTGTAAGGATCTGATTGTGGGCACGAGTTTCAACAACAGACTGCTATGGCAGCAGAAAGCCGAGTACAATGCCATCCCACTCAAGAAGCGAGTTAAAGAGGTGTTCTTCTCTGACCCGGGACAACAAATCATTAAGGTAACGACAATTCGCCACCTTTTTTCCGATATATTTATTTGTTCCCTTTATGTTAACAATAATTAGCTTACGATATGCTCAGTCAATATTTATTTGTCTGATATTTATTCATACTTCTTATATAATAATGGTTATGAGAAGCAATTATTTTCGTGCATGGCCATGGATTACCTTAATGCTATAACCAGTATAACTAATGTAATACTCAGTTAAAATAAACTTACGTTCGGTTTTGGTTTTATACAGTACTTAATCCTATTAGCGAGTACACATTTATTATACTGACATTACTTGTTATGTACAATGCATATGAGATAGTGTGTCAAATAAAATTTTGCAATTCTAATATCGCAAATATTCAGTGAACTGGCTTCTTATGAAGGCCTTGGTCAGATTTCTTGGAATTAAACTCAGCTACTTCAAATTCCAAACAGAAGATGTTTATTTATATTTTGTATGCGTCAGCTGGGCCAACAAATTGTAAACTAGCGAGTTGCGGTGCAGCAATGGCTGAACCGACGCCAACGCTTTCGGTTCAACGTGTATTTACTTTATCTCGCAACGTGTGGATATTTAGATACGGTGCCCAAACACCCGTACTATGCAAGTGAGGGTCATCAAGAATAACGATGTCAATAAGGATTCCGCCTTATGGCCAGCGATTAGGGTCACAGAACAGATAACGCACTCATTTTGTTTGCGCCTTCCGTTAATTAACTGTAATTCATTGCGTACACAAACTAATTAACATTTGTCATAAAAGTTACTCTATAAAAAAATGAAATGGGTACTTTGCGTCAAAAAGGTTGACTATAAGCTGAGGTAAAAGAGAAGTAGGCGTCCATTGTTTTAAATCCAGTTTAAACCGGTTGACATCAAGAACGGTGTTATATATTTTATGCTAACTTTGCGCATTACATAAACTGTGGACGCATTTTATGCTGCATTCCTGTATATATTTACAATATAAGTTGTATGATAACAAGCTTGCTATGTTGAAGTACAGCAACGATCAAAGCAAGAATGTTTTACAAACATTTGGGTCGTATTGATCTTGGGGAAGTATGTTTTCCTTGCTTAGAGGCCGTAAGATGCTTAAAAATATTTTTCCTTACTTACCATATACCAGGTTTAAAAATATCTAAAATAAAAAATCTTTTCATTGATTATGAATTTATAAAACAATATCCTCTAATTTGTTAAGATAATTTATTATTGGATCAGTTGATACTATTAATGAGTTGGTTCCAACTGGCTGGTGTTCTATTTCTTGGATTATTTGCCAGTAAAATTGTAGGTAATTGTACTAACAGTAACATTGATTTCTATAAAAAAGGCATCAGAAGTTCAAGAGTTCTGTTCTGCTCAAAACCGGCTCAATCCAAAAATTAAAGCTGTTTTTTTATCAGACCAAGTGAAAGTCTATCATATATATTTTTATAGTAACTCAGCACAAGTTTATACGTAACGTTATTATTAAATTGTCAATTGACAGTGAATACTCAATACCTCGTGCATTGAGTATTAACAATCGTGAATTTGCGTGCTTACCAGAGCTGATATTGTTAATCTGACAATAGCTTGCCTCTATCTATACCTATAATCCGTTCTGAGTACCCCTTACATCTACTTACCTGAACGTGTTTTATATGTATTTAAAATTGTACCGGGTGGCTCCGAAAAACTAAAAAGTAGGTAAACAGTAATAGTTAAAGCACACGACACGAACCAGCATGTCCTCAATTTTAGCTGTTTCAACTTCATCATCATCAGCCTTTAACAGTCCACTGATGGACTAGGCCTCTCCTTTGAAAGGAGGAATTGGCCTACTATACCACGCTGGCCAAACAGGTTGGTATAGGGTTTGTATCAAGTTTTCCTCCTCTTACAGTGCTGTTTTCTGCATAATATGCTCCCTCTGTCGGCTCTTACGACACCCATGGGATGATATGGGGTGGTGACAATCCGAATTCTTAATCCGTCACCACACGGACAACTTGAGGTTTCAACTTGAGGCTCACCTATTATTGGTGCACGATGCTTATAGAAGCGTTAGAAAAAAGGAAATTGGATATCGAAAAATATGTACTAAACGACTCGAGGTAAAGCAATGCTGAGGCATTTCCGAGATAATAATAATTATTAGAGTGCTCTAAGAATAAGTTTGTCACGGCAGTTTTTCATATAATCCAATGTCGTTTTTTATATAAACGTGACAATTGCTTTGCACCTAGGTGTTTTTTTTTACATTTCATTTTTTTATTATATATATTATACGCCGTCAATGCTTATTCCATAGTAGAGTAAAATGTAAGTTTTATATAATGTCTTCTATCTGATGCTAGAGAGTTAAAGAGTAATGATTGAGTAATTTTACAGATGCCCATTGTTATACCCATAATAAATAAGCGAGATTTTGCATTAAAAATATCATAAACAATGTATCGGTAATCTGTATACTTATATAACATCCTTGTGTTACTGACAGACAAGGTACAGCCAAAACTAGCTGAACATTGCCATGTATGTTGCTTCAGTGACGAAGGGGTGCATTAAGAAGGGATTTCCCGAAATTCGCCCGGGATAGGGGCAGAAACGGTTTAGTCTAAAAAATACGCGAGCAGTTGCGGGCATCCTCTAGTTTAATTATATTGTGGCGTACAATTATTGCAAAATCGGTAAAATTCAACAATAAATTATAGACTTATGTTGATAGTCCTTGTATCATAACAAGACATGCGTCAATATCTTTATGCATCTAATTACGTTTTATAAGAACGCGCGCGCCGCACTTCGCGTCTACCTACTGCTCTAGATCACAATCACAAAAATGGAAGCCAAACCTGTTTAACTATCACATGGTCAATGATGTCATAAATTACACACGTCATAGAATATCAAGGTAAAGTGAGCTATTCGGGGTATCGAGACTAGACAGACATAAATGCCTCAAAAGTTTCGTACACCTTGTTCGTGCAAAAGTTAAAAAATAAATAAGTAAAATAAAATGTGCTATTACGACAATATCGACCCTCGTTATATTAATAAGAAATCACTTAAAATATAAAGATAATTAAAACGTTTCTAGATAAAATGAAAAGTATACCATTCCTATTATAAGTATTCTATATGTATATATAACTATAAATTAGTTATATATATAGGTATATATATAGTATTCCTTATCGCATATTGTATGTTTAGTTCAAATTATAATCAAGTGCCGACGAAACATAATGAAAATTTGAAAACACATGACATTTATCATAACTAATTTCCTTGTTAAGACTTTTATTTATTTGATATTTGCTGGGTTTTTGGAACATTTAATTTATATATTTTTGTAACATGAGGTCGGTAGAGATAAAAGGATTTATAGCCATTACTACGTATAAACCATATACTTATGCATTATTAGGTATGAACCATATCGACCTTAGATTATAATAGCTACTTAGGATGAATTTCTTTCGTGCTCTTCAAAGCACGGTAGCGCTCAGATATTTACGCCAGAACCAGCAGTCACCCATCCACCTGGTGACCTGTGTCTATACAACCTAAAATATTGTTATTGAACTGACTAGCAAATCACGACCAAGGCGTACCGGCTGTCTTAAGAATCTGGGTCAATTTATGTCACCACTTAGTACCTACATATGTCATACATGACTTCAATGCAACCGTCATTAATAAATAGACTAACAATAAACTTAATACTGCAATGCAAATTTTAATTGGTGCAGTAATATATAGTTCAGTAATTTCCATAGTTTATCACCTTACTAAGATTAAACTCTTGGATGCAACCAGGACAACACTGGGATGACGCTAACGATGGTGGTAATCGTTCAATGATTTTGAGGTTACCATATTTCGACACTGTCACAAGCGCCATTGAATACCATACACTGCATTCGTGTTTATGTGAATAACTACGAAATATTGAAAAATAAATGCAACTTTAGGCGAATAAATAAAAAAATATTGTTAACCATCAGTGATGCCAGGCCTCGATCAACACGTTAAACCCTCACTCCCCGTTGTCATGAAGATCTCTGACAGTCATTATAGAGAGTCAGTGGCTTTGATTATAGTGACACTGGACAAAGGTATCCTTTGGGTTGCGGAGATCAGACGACAGTGACTTGGGGGAGGAGCTAATATGGAATATCCTGTTCCACTGAGCGAGTGCCGTCAGACCTTTGCAAATCTTTAGACAACTATAAATAAAGTGTTGCCTTGTATTTACCGAAGGTCTTCCTTTTTTGGCTTCACTACTGTGCTGGTACCTTTTATTCGCAAACGCAAACGCTTCCAAATAATTTGCCTTTCAAATCGACTCATATTAATAATTTTCTTTTTATATTTCCCAGGGCATCATCTTGCGTGATTTGGACCACACAGATGCGATTCCCAGCATCACAGCTGGCGGTGTGGGCTTCTCTTACGCCAATTTGAGACTGAAAAGCGACCGTGGATCCGGACTCAACTACCAAATTGAAATCTACGTGTAAAAACTACGAATAAGTTACAAAAATAATATTTATTGTTATTACACAAATAAACTAATCAATAATACACATTTATATAAATAATGCTAGGAATAAGAAGACGCTAATAAAGTGACAAACAAAATATTATTTTTCCTAGTTATTGACGTAAATAATTGTTGTTTTGTTCATGTATGGTTAACATAGAAACAATTTATTATGAACTACAACCTCAGCAGAATGAAGCAAGAAAGGTATGTCAGGATCGTTGCAAATGGCGTTCCGTAGTCTCTGCCTACCCCTCCGGGAAACAGGCGTGAGTCTATGTATGTATGTATGCGCAACCTCAGCACAACGCTAATGTCGCTACGCAACGATTAGCGACAACGCAACCGCACCTACATCTTAACTGCCTCACAGACTCGGAATTGTCTGATTTAGCCATTTTATATAATAAAATTACTACCATAGGTACATAAAATACATGAACATACAAATGAGTTCATATTGGCACATTCTAAGAAATGGTCCGATGTTTACCTTGTTCAATCACAAGCCAAGCAAACACAAGCCAAGCATTTCATTTACTAAGAAATTTATCTAGTAACTGGTGAATGTTCAACACAAACAACGTAAACACTTCTATGCAGTATACAGTATGTACTACTTCTGCCGTTGGTGTCAGTTATCTAGCCTATGCGCTGTTCCGATGTAGCATACATATGCACATAGCTTTATATCATAGGTAACGGCAAAAATTACTGCAAAGGTTCATCGAAATATGTTCAGTAGTCGGGAAAGAATATGAGAAACATCCCATCCATCCATTCTCACAAAGTATAGGTAGGATAGGAACTTAAAAATATCAACCTTTGACAATAAAGCCGTCCATAATTACACTGTCATTACCACTATTAACCTTTCAAAATAATGTGATATTTATATAGTTAATACAAAAGCTATCACTTATAATTAACTAACAGGAAAACGCAATCATTGTGAGTTGTTTTCATAACAATATATAAATACTTATATAAACAAATGAAGCCGCTCATTATATCATTATTGTTGTGGTTTCTGAGAAATGGGGCAATGTTTAATTAATTAAATTAAGCCATTACTAATAATTTATGAACAGGAAAACGTTTCAATTATTATTAGAAAACTAAAAGCCTGTACGAATAAGTTCATTAATTTACGAGCGTAAATTATTTTACTACTGTTATAATTAAATAATGCAAAGCTTAAACCTTTCTACGTAATTTAAACTAGTCGTATAACAATGATAACAAATGAAAAGTGGTCATCCCACTATAACTCATAAAATGGCTATATTATGTGTTGATTACATAAAGCTTTTATATCTATGTTCACTGAAGGATTCCGCTGTTACGTTTTACGATAATTCCTAGTCTAATTAAACATAATTTTAACACCGGAGGCTAGTATCCTTATCCGTTGGTAAACTTACTTAATAAACATGTTTTATGATATAAACTCATGCTGTTACTTCCTTTTTGAATTTGGTGGTTTCATATTAATTAGGTATTTTTATTTTCATACTATAAGGCAGCTCTCCCATATTACGAAAATAGCTCTACAGAATATTCAGACTTTAAACAACATTTGTTGACTAAAAAGTATCGTAGGTATCATGTGCCGATCGAGCATCGATCAGATGGACTACTACCTATCTACGAAATGTTACGTTATATAGCGATCCAAGAATTGTATGCAGACGATACGTAAATCTTCTTAACATAAGTTTGAACTGTTTTGAATGCCTCACTCATTCTCAAGATTTCGCTTGCACCTGTGTACGCTAATACAATAAGAAATAAAATTCTTTATGTTCTTACTACGCTACACGTCCGTATTCATAGCCAAAGTTATAAGTAGATAGTAAATATTCATACTCAGGTACGTGTCTACTGGACAGTTGTCGAAACTACTTGCTGTGCCTGACATTTATCTAACAGTAACAACTAATCTAAAGATTGAATTCAAAACGTCGTTATAAAAAGCAAGTACTTTCTATATAACTTCATCGCAAGGAGTTGAATGAACGCATTAAACGCACAGCTCGATAATCTTACCTTGTAGGTATGTGTGTGTGTCTATTGTTTGTCAATCAATATTCACAAACAAGACCTCATTTTTGGTATGACACTTGTACACACATGCACAAGGTTCAACCTCTATGCCACCATAACAAAGCCATTACGACATTACGGAACTGATACCACTAAAATAATAAAAAGGGTAGATTATACCACGGATAAAGTTTGTTTGGATTTTTATTACTTTATACATTTTTATGTCAATGGGTTTAAAAATGCAACTCAAGATAGAGTCCCAGCTAATACAGATTTCTGGATAATCTTCAACAACCAAAACGATAATCACTCAAGACCATAACAAATAAAAGGAGAGGTAAAAATGTTTCTATAATTTAATGTATGTATTCCACGAGTACAGCTGAAGGATTTGTTATACTATTATTAAGGAAAATTGTAAGGGAAAATATGACGCACGCGTAGAATGATGTCACCCTGTGACCGACGACAGGCCTCACAACAACAGGAAATCTTCATTTAGCGAGGTTGATTCCCTGATCTCGTATTGTTCACAGCGCAGACAATTGCCGACCGCATTCACGGACTACTCACCCAGTTTCGCAACCAACTTGAGTTATAAGAGTTATAAGGGCATGCCATGTTTATAAATAATATAACATCTACATATTGTTCAGAGGTTCGTCAGAAGCATACACAAAACATTATTATTAATTTTCTCAGCTGTTTCGTGTGCTCGCCCTATAAGGTCACGTCTTTATTTATTAGGATAGAAAGTCGCATTTTATTTTGCTGTTTGTCACAAATGGGTCCGTCGTAAAAGGTAACGCGGACTGTTAAGCATGGCTGTGTCTTCTTAGCATTACAAATAAAGCAATAACTATGGACCTTAATGGTCAGAAAACACTTAAGCATTGACTCGCAAATAACAACGACCTGCCTTAGTGTGACCTTTTCTCAAACCGAACTTCATGCATCACGATATATTTTGTTACAAACTGATTTTACAATCTAGCGTGCGTATTAGTAAGGCAAAACTCAGCATACGTGACATTTGTTTCAACAAGAATGTAAAGAAATATCATAGATAAATGCTAAGGTACTGGATTGAGCTATTTTGCTGAATGCAACGTCAAGCATTCGTGCGTCGAGATACATGGAAATGCTAAGAGGACAATAGCAATGGAAGTTGATCAAACGCCGCGCGCTGGTACTTCCCGGTATATTTATTAAAAACTCAATAATACTTTAACTTAAGAATTGGCTACAAGCAGCACAAGTTCACAGCAGTGGAGCAATGGAACATAGATTAATTATACATTTTCTTTTTGGACTACGACCAGGAAAAGTTAAAGTTACACCATTTTATCCAACGGTTTTACCTGACGCTAATTAAGCGAAGATAAATTACTTTTTCTTTTACGACGTTCCTTTGAAAACGTCAATGAGTTTCTTTATATAAAAAGATTGATTAGAATCGATGGAAAGATTCCTTTGTATGCGTTGATTGAATTTAACTGCAGAGGTTTAGATGGTAACTTGTAATGTACCGAATGGTTAACTTCGGTACCCACCAAACTAAAGCAGTACTTGTGTGACCTTTTTTTTTTTTTTTCGAGGTGGAAAATCCCTTCGGATCTCCAGCTCCGGGGAACCGAGAGCCAGAGTATGCTGCCGAACAAAGGCACCCTACGGGAACAAGACCGGGTACAGTAGCTGTCCAGTCTTCCTCCCATGGCACCACGTTTAACTAAACCCAATCCCAAGGAAGGCTACAAGCCCTCACCTGCCTTTACCGGCAGCTTCCAGCAAGCAACCTATTGCAAATCAGCCACCAGAGCTCCCCATGCTCTGGCGGCTCACGGCCCCGTTGGCGGCTCTCTGCGACGCCAGCCTTGTCTTCGGGTGGGATTGGACCTCTCCCGATCTCGCTCAGCAGAGGACTTGTGTGACCTACAAATAGTTGTTGAGAGACCGGGCGCCTCGTGCCTCCGTTGTATTCATGTTGGAGAATTATCTCGCTATATTCGAATGGTTATGCAGAATTCCTAATATCAAAAAGTATGCCATTTGCGTGTATATAAAACTCAGAGAAAATGTTAGTTGTAGGAAAATTACAGTCTTAAAATTTGTCTTCTATAATAAGGTTACAATATTAGGAACTATTGATAAGAACTTATTATATAAATTAAACAATTTTTGTTCATAAAATTATGTTAGCTAATTGTTTTATATTTTATATAACCGCGAAATATTTATCTTAATCTTAATAATACTGACTATATATTTTCATCTTTAAACAAAGACAGATGATATACTTACCAACATATTAGTACAATCATTTGGTGTTCGAAAAGGAGGTTACCTGGAAACTTTGCCGGGAATTTTGACTATTGGTGATTTTATAGATTTTGACGTGCTTTTTTCGAATTTTCACTTTGCCACCTCGTATCTTTGCGGGTCGCGCCGCCATATTGGAAAAAAGGCACTCAAATACAGCTTTTTGAGAATAACTCCGTTCGTCCTCTTTTTACGATAAAAATTGTTAGTAATATAATTTATTACTACTAGAACTAGAAAATTTTCTACAATTTATGTTGTGACCTTTTTTGTAACATCAATGGTTTCAACGTACGAGAGCCGCAAAGTCCACTCCAACACGCGTTTTGGCCAAATTACTCAATTCCACACCACAATGAGATAGAGTAAGAGGCGCGTTTTTTTTCATGAAAGGTCAGATCCATTTCCAATACTTTACAAATTTGACGAACACTCATGTAATTACGTACCTACACATGTCATGTTCCCAAGAAGTCTGTCAGAGATGCATCATGAAGTTCGAGATCCTTCGTTGTGTTGTCCTTGTTATTCAGGACTAAATATAGGTATGACCGATGCTTAGGTCCTTTTAAAAGGTACCTACATAACTATAAAGAGGATATAATAACTCATTGTTGTCTCACTTATGTTTGCCTGAACCCTTTATTTGGTCACACTTCGCTCGGACAAGTACGTAATTTTATATAGGTACTTTAACTATATACAGTTTTATAGATTTTGTAATTAAAAAGTAAAACATTTTTGTATTTCTAAAATGTGGTAAAATAAATGTTCATTGCGAAATTATTTTGTATTTGTACTTATAATACATTTATCTGAAAATAAAAATATGTGACAAAATTTATACAACACAAAGTCACTGCTCATAACAATTGTATATTTAGAATGCATACAAAAAGTATATTATTTGGAAGGTTTTTTATATTCTATAGGACAGACGCTATGTAATCAATAGGCGACACCACGCTTTTTTATCGCTCTGCATAATTTGTTGGCTATTCCATATTTGTATTCATTATTTTCTATATTACGATATATGAACAAATATACTAAGATAATAGTTTTATTTCCTCTCTTCCTATTTCTATATTCTTTAAAAGTAAATAAAATATTATAATAATGTTGAAGGCTCGGAGATGTTACGACTAACATTTGGGACATTGATATTAATGTTTACTTGAATGACGTTGTGAATTTACCGCTAGAGATGCAAGTTATTATGACGCATACCTACTGTACAGTTGTTTATTCCACATAATATGTAAACGCTGATGTAACGTTAGAAAGTCATACTGAAGCAAATAAGTGTAATGAATTATAAAATCGCTCGCACAGGCGAAATTTAAAAACCAGCGATAAGCGTTGCGTAAGTCTTATATGAATAGTCAGTCCTTTAGCACCTCTCGCCGTAACCTTAACGAGCTCCCTCAGAATTATTTTACGTAGCAAATGTTCAACAGGTATTAACGCACAAAGTCACACATATGATGACAGGGATCCTATTATCGCTCGCCGACCTAAGTCCCGAAGCTGGCCATCCTATACAAAGAGTCTCAGTTAATTTATTACCAAATATCTTTAACACCACCCGCCTACAGATAATTAGGCTCCTACATTACGAATTATGGTGCCTCTAAAATATATATGCAAGGTTCGGTTTTTGTTTATCGTACGTACATAGATGTGCTCGCCATTATGAACTAGATGTGTGCGCGGAATGACCACCTCGAACCACTTATTGACCTAAATGCTTATGCCAGTAACATACTTGCACTAACTTCAAGCCAAATAGCAGGATTGAATATAGCAACCCTTTTAAGGTATCTAGTTATAATACGCTATACGGTAATTCCGGGAAAGTTAGGTACATCGATTCTATTTCTGGGAAAATATGAATCGGATCTGGCCTCCTGTAAAACAGGAATTACTAAAGCGCGACGTTGGATCAACAAGGCAGTGAAATCACATTAGGGTAATAAGCATTGCTAAGAACTTATTTGCTTCGATGAATCGGTTTAACATTGACGATTCCTTTAACCACGCTAGTCATCATAACCAACAGTGATTGAAACTTGCGGCACAACTGTGGTATATGTATACCTACCTACCAAATCTAAACAAAAAACAGTATTAGGTAAGTACATACTTATTACATTCCGCGTGCAGACTATGCCTACTTGTGTACCGATAAGTTTCCATTAGTTCCAAGCCTTTTACCAACAATGCGCAAAATATATAATTCGTCAATGCAAATACTTGTGATATTTGTAATAGACATACATGGGCATATAGCAAGCTGTAGCTGTATATTACCAATATCAGTTGATCTGTGTTTGTTTAACAATTACTGTTAAATGAAAGATCAGGCAATAATGGAATTTTATTAGTTGGTGTTCGGTTGTATATGTGTGTCCGGTTCACGGACGGCTTGATTGTGTGCCACTTGTGACCTCATGTTTTGGTTCAGTGATCGTTATAGCACTATCATGACACATATCTGAACTGAATTTTTATTATTAGGCTATCATAGTATTATAAGAACTTGGGCATAATAATATCTAGATAATTATGTATTTTTAGGTTTGGACAGAAATATGTCGTACAAATTAAATGCTTTTATTAACTACGTCGACATAATTTGTATGTCTTGAGTGATCCCGTATATTTTTAATCAAGCATTCTCGTCTTATAAGTATGTGTAGGCACAGTCTAATAATGTTTTTATACTGTGGTGTAGGTGTACTATTAATTACATAGAACTATAATAGAAAGATTAATTTTAAAGTTCAAATTGTGAGTTATTTTTCTTACATAAATACATACATAGACTCACGCCTGTTTCCCCGAAGGGGTAGGCAGAGGCATATTAAACGCCCACTTTTCGCCAGAGTTTTGATCCCACGTAATAGGTGGCGAGCCTATTGCCGCTTATCGGGATATTTTGTTTGCCAGAGCCTCGTCCGTTGATCGGCAGGTGCACCACTTGCAGGTGAGGTTGGCTTGGGACCCTAAGTTCTTGATGGGAACCCTATGCACTATTATTTTTCTTAGTGTTATAGTAATAATATATATTTTATTAGATATATGTGTAATTTATTAAAAATATATTTTTATAATTTGAAATAGATTACGCCACTTACTACGGAATTCAATATTCGAAATATATGTAGATATATCTGTAGATTTTAGATTAGTTTTTGACAGTTTTTGACATAAGCTCCATACAAAATATGTCAAACACGAATCTAAAATCTACAGATCTATCTAAAGTTCAAATATTGAAAATGGCCGTTAGTTGATTGCGTTCTTATTAAATTGGGTCTTTTTATACACGTAACTAATTTATAAATAAATCATGCTAATTATGCTACCAAAGTAGAATGTAACTTATACCATTAACCAAGCAGCTAAAGCTGATCTACGCATGTTCACTACTTTATTTCTTTTTTATAGTCTCACGCCTGTTTCCTCGAAGGGGTAGGCAGAGGTGTATATATTACACCCACAGTTCGCCATGATTTTTTAGGTACCACGTAATAGGGGGCAAGCCTATTGTCGTTACCGAGCACATTACCAGACTCCGGGCTGCTATTTTCGGAAAAACCCAGTAACACTTTTGACCGAACCGGGAATCGAACCCGGGACCTCCGATCAGCAGTCGCATACGCTATCCATTGTACCACGGGGACAGTCAATTCAATTCCCATGCGTGACGACTTGTTATTGGCTTTATGTTTACCATTTTGTTATTACATGTATATTTTAGCTGTAAGTCAATATCCATGTTACTTAAATAAATAAATAAATAAAATCAAGTCAAACATTTGTGTGCATGAACATGGATGTTTGTCTTGGTCTGGGTGTTTCTATGTATAATATGTATGTATTTACAAGAAAAAAGTATATATGTATGTTTATCCATTATCTAGTACCCATAACACAAGCTCTGCTTAGCTTGGGACTAGATGGTGATGTGTGTATGTGGTAGAATAGAGAATAGAATATCAAACAAAAATAATGACGTTAGAAAGGATTATTGTTTGGCCAAACCCACCAGTACCACACTGGTGGTTTTTTAGACAAACATTGGCCATTTCAAGACGACGCGCCATAGAGTTTCTTACCAACTAAAGCTGTTATGATATTTTAAAATAATAATTATAATGTCCTCCAACCGATTCCGGTCACGGCTGCTCGTCTATATATGAGATTTGCCAACTGCGCGGGACATATTATAGTGCACAAGTTTGTGCGCAATCACAAGAGCACTCTCTATTCCCTCCCTCTCATGTTACGATGGGACGTATGCCTCAAGCGACACGACCAGAGAGAGATTAGGCGCAGGACCAACTGCTTAACGTGTTTACCGAGGCACGGGGCTGTGACACCGCCAGCTCCCTGACTCCAAACTTCTATTGGATACTGCCTTACAGAAAAACCCAATATGAACTTTCTGTTCGACCCGGGAATCGAACCAGTGACCTCAAGATCCGAAGTCGCTTACACTACCACAGGACCACAGAGGCAGTCAAATGTCTTTATTTTTAAATATGGCGGTTATAGCCTGCATGCGTATAGGATATCAATGGTGCCGCACATATATCTTGTTACATATTAAACTGCAGTTACTGTGATATGAATTTGGACGCTTTGAAGGATCTTTGCTTAGGTATATACTAATATTATAAATATGATGTATGAGTTATGATTTGATTTTTGTGTGTAGAGATAGCTAGAAGGCTGGACAGTTGCATAGCCAACTCTTTACGATAAAATGTGTACCTACAATATTAATCGAGTTACGAAGGAAATTGTACCTAACACAGCCAGGTTTCATACATAAGTATACAAATTTTATTCCAACGCTTTCAATCATAACTCTGGGTCTTTCTAGTATGTAGGTACTTATTGAAATGATGGACAGCATATTTTATTGCTCTTGCTGGGAGATAAGTAAATAGTCCACTTTGGCTGGTTGCATTCACACTTCAGATCTCTTACTCCAAATGTTCTAGAATAGTATTTTATTTTTTCAAAAATCTGTGATTGCTCACTGAAATATTTGTATAGTTTGCATTAAGCTTTGCTTGAAATCTCGTCTCAAACTTGAACTCGTACTTTTTATATTAATTAAGTACAAGTATAAATTTTATATTAACGTTGATCACTAACTCTACCACAGTAGCAATAAAAAATACTATATCTTCATCATTGTCGTAGCGATATCCTCATAGCCCGGTTGCATCCAAGACTTGGAGGCCGGAGCTCGCTCTCTGGACTAATCCAACCTTACAGTATATTAGCTTCTCAAAAACCGGTATCAATATTAATGTTTTATATACTACGCCACACTTATGAAAGTTTGGTGTTAGACCAAAGGTACTGATAGTCTGATACTTATTTCATACTTCCAAAACATCAAGTCGTCCATTCCAATATACTATCGTGAACACAAAAGTCAATTTAAATCAGATGATGATTCTGTTTTAAAACTCTCTATACACACTAACACTAGGTTAGCAAATCCAACATTAAATAAAGCTTATTTCTCACAGACATTTGAAATATAGCTTAATATTGCAGACATTTTAATATTTTCTATTCTGCTCCAGGTTTGACCTTACATCCGCTATATTTAAATATGAACGAATGCTTTTTCACTGCTGTACGTTTTCATGAGCTAATATTTTTAATTCACTGAACGGCCTTTATATGCAGGTCACTCAATTGTTTTAAAGGCATCTCCCGCTTCCGGAATATATCCTGTGGCCCGGGTGACTTTACAAACAATCAGTCAATGAACACCTAGAAAACCCAAACTTAAGAGGAAACACTACGGGCGAGAGCATTGAAAAATAGGTATTTGTAAAATCTAACCCAAAGTGGATCACAAAAAATGTTGTCTCCTGTGGGGATCAAACTCACAACTCACGTCGCTGAGGCCGAGGCCACTATGCATGTCGTCCTTTTATACTTTAAACTCGAAAGAGTTCTTCGGTATACTTGAAGGTATCTCTCGATTGTGAATTGCAACCATTTCATTTCATAATTGCCTGGAGCGTAAAAGAAAACTCTGTGGAAATTAAAGGAGTTTTAAATACATAAATATTATTTTGGTGAACATTTCAAATTAATTCCAACATTTATGAGAATCACAAACTTATAATGAACGGTTTTACAATGATTCACTTTTAACGGTTGATGATTGAAACAAACTCAAGAAGCGCATGGAAACAATTTTGTATCTCAATGCAATTAAATTAAGAACATTAAAGTAACATAATTTTATAAGTTAAGCTTAAACTAATAATTTTATGGCAAAACGGTTTGGTGAATAAAACTTACCTACCTACTCACGTAGTGCGAAAAATTTAAACATTTACTCATATTGTTTTTTAATTCTAAAAATAATTTTATTTCCATTAATTTCACTGGCATATTTTATGCGACGACTATGTTGCTGAAATGTCTGTGTAGGTTAAAACAGCGGGCACAAAGTAAGACCGCAGTTTTTTGGGGGAACCGCAATATTTTTGTCTCATACGGGGATTAGCCGCAACACTCTGTACGGCGAAGTGGACTTGTAACCCATAGCGCCTCCGGTTATTCTATTGTGGTTTTCACAAGCATTTATATTGCAATGGAACATTTTCCTGCATACCGTTTGCCACATTTTACTTTATGTAGCTTGTGATATAGGTAGGTACTTTTTTCAAGAAATTGTTTCAAAGCGTAAAATTTTCTCCTAATATGTATGTAATAACTCTCAATCGTGTAAGTATTGAAAACAAATGTGAAGTTATCCTTCTTTTATCCTTCTTTTTCTTTGCATCGACGCGACGTTTCATCTTTTGATGACACGCGACGCTGCCTTATGAACCTATTAAGGCATGTCGGGGCAATTAGAAGGCATTTTTACATAATAACACGATAAAAATGAGAAACATTAATATTGGTATCTACTTATGTCTACAAGTCGCGAATGTTTGAAAGCATTTATAAAGGGTTCTATTAGACTTCCTTAGTGTAAAACAGTCCGCATCTAGTAGGTGTTTATACATACATATACACAGTAAGGCAACTTCCCACTACACGATAATAACATTACAGTTAACAGATGAGGTGCAGCTAATGAATAACCGGTACTTGCGTCATGCAGTCAGGTGTTCCCCCTCCCACTTTCCTTCCGCCTGCTTATGACGCTGTCGTCTGCAATGCAAGTCGCCGAGCCAACTCTTCAGCCCGCCGGATCCGCAATTTCCCAACCTGTAAATTACGTATCCAAATGAAAACGCAAATGCTGATAGAATAATATCCGCACATTGAAAACAACATTTTAATATGATAAAATACAGTCCCATAATAAAGTGATAAAGCAAAAATTCCATTCAATCCCCGTCCACTGTTTTCTTTTAATTTTCTTTTCATCTTTCGGCCTCGTTTGCTCGAATCGATTTCTTGTAATAAGTACCTACGATTACTTATTCGTCAATTTCTTAAACGTATTACGTTATTAATTACGTTATAATTATGTATGTAAATGAGGAAAGTGTGAGCGATGTATGGTCGGTATTTAAAAGCAACGTAGTGAGATGTGCTGAAGACGTATGCGGAGTGAGTAAAAGAAGAAGTAAGAAAAGTGAAAAAGCTGACTGGTGGGATGGTGAAATTCGAAGTATGGTTGAGGAAAAGAAAAAAGCATGGCTGGATATCCTAGCAATAAAGGCAACGAATAGAGCTAGTGGTGGTATGAAAGAAGATCGTGTTAAAGAAATGAAGGACAAGTATAGGTGTGAGAAAGCTAAAGTTAAAGAATGTATAGAGAGGAAGAAGAATGAGAAAAAGGAGAAATATGAGAAGCAATTCGGCGCAAGTTTCCAAGACAATATAAAACTGTTTTGGAAACTCGTCAAAGAAGCGCGAGGGAAGAATATGAATACATTGATGAAAGTGATTAGGAATGAAAAAGGTGAGGTCATGAATGAAGAAAGAATGATACTGGATTGCTGGAAAAAATATTTTGAGAGTTTATTTGAGAAAGACATGAGTGAAACAGAGCGAGAAGAGATAATCGAAGATGCGTGTGTGGGCCCGGATGACGAAATTAGAAAGGATGAAATTATGAAAGCTCTAAAAAGTATGAGGTCAGGAAAGTCTGCTGGGTTCGATAGAGTGACGTCTGAAATGTTGAAGGCTGGCGAGGGACTTACAGTAAACCTGCTGCATCGCCTTTTTAATCTGTCCTTAAAACAGGGCCAAGTTCCAGATGACTGGACCAAGGCAGTGCTTGTTCCAATTTATAAAGGCAAAGGCTCGCAGCAGGAATGTCAAAATTATCGCGGGATCAGCCTTCTCAGTGTTGTTGGAAAAATGTATGCCAGAATATTGATTGATAGAGTAGTAAACGTGACTTATGACAAGATATGGGATGTGCAAGCAGGATTTCGGAAGGGAATGGGATGTACGGATCAAGTCTTTTCCTTGCGCTGCGTTACCGAAAAATGTCTGGCAAAAAACCAGAAGGTATATTGCGCGTTCATAGACTTGGAAAAGGCTTATGATAGGGTAAATAGAAAGGAACTATGGAAGGTGCTATCTATGTATGGGGTGGACAACTTTATAATAAGGGCTCTAAAATCTCTTTATAGGGATTCGAGGGCCTGTGTCCGAATTAATGGAGCCTATACGGACTGGTTTGACATCTCTAAAGGTGTCAGACAGGGGTGTCCAGCTTCACCCTGGTTGTTCAACTTATTCATGGATAGCTGCATGAAAGATTTGAGGGAAATTGATTGCGGGATTGATATGGTAGGATTGCGTGTTAAGTGCCTCTTATACGCCGATGATCAAGTAATTCTTGCATCATCGGCGAATGAGTTGCAACAAATGATGGACTGCATGAACGAGAGTTTTAAAGCGAAAGGTATGAAAGTTAATGCAAGAAAGACGAAAGTGATGGTGTTTGAGAAGGATGAAAGTTTGACTGAGTGTAATATTACGATTGAAGATGAAAATGTGGGACAAGTTGAAAGATTTGTATATTTGGGAAGCATGTTTACAATAGATGGAAGATGTGAAGGTGATATTGAAAGGAGAGTGATAGCGGGGAACAGTGTGAATGGAGCGCTGCATGCCTTTATGAACGGCCAAACCGTGCCTAAAAAGGCGCTACTGGCGGTTCATAATGGAGTGCTGGTGCCCACCTTGATGTATGGAAGTGAGTGTTGGGTATGGCAGAAAAAGCATGCAAGCAAAATTAACGCAGTTGAGATGCGATCACTGCGTAGTATGTGTGGGGTGAGACTGATTGATAGAATTCCGAATGCAGTAATACGAGAGCGATGTGGCCTGAAAGAAGATGTCGTGACAAGGATTGAGAAAGGAATGCTGAAATGGTTTGGACACGTGGAGAGAATGAGTGAAGAAAGATTGACGAATCAAATATATATGGCAGAGGTGTATGGGCAAGCCGGTTGCGGCAGACCTCGTAAGACGTTCGTGGACCAAATTGGGGACGTCTTGAAAAACGGAAAAGTCCGAAGCACCCGCAACCGGCGAGCATGTATGAAAAGAATAATGAATGTAGAGGAAGCACGTGAGGTTTGCAAGGATAGAAGCAAGTGGCGATCTGTTGTCTCTGCCTACCCCGACGGGAAAAAGGCGTGAGCATATGTATGTATTATGTTACCCAAGCTATTCAAATATGTTTGATGTTACAAAATTGCCTCGTTGGTCTCGCGGCATAAATGTGCGCTTGGGATTGGGAGGTCTCGGGTTCGATTCCCGGGTCGGGCAAAGTGTTATACGGTTTTTCCGTTAGGAAATTCTCAGTAGCAGCTCGGAGTCTGGTAATGTGCCCGGTACGGCAATAGCCTCGCCCCATATTACGTGGGACTAAAAATAAAGCTGGCGAAAAGTGAGTGTAGCAATATGTATGTTACAAAATATTATAGGTCCGATTATTGGCCGCTGATTTTATTTCAGACGTACGAGTCTAATACGTGCGAAGGTTAAAAATACTTTAATAACATTAGAGAAACTGAGATTACATTATAATATTATAGAGGACTAATATTTGTTTATTTTGTTCATTTATGTTATCCAAATTCTTTTTTAGATAATTGATTGTATAAATCGTGTGGTTGACGGCATAGAATACAAGTGTCACCACCCCCTATCTTCCCGTGGGTGTCGTAAGAGGCGACTAAGGGATAACACGATGCAAATACCATCTTTGCGTAGAGACGGAAAACTCGACATCAAACCCTATACGACTGCCTCGTTGGTCTCGCGGCATAAATGTGCGCGTGGGATTGGGAGGTCCCGGGTTCGATTCCTGGGTCGGGCAGTGTTATAGGGTTTTTCTGTCACGAAATTCTCAGTAGCAGCACGGAGTCTGGAAATGTGCCCGGTACGGCAATAGGCTCGACCCTTATTACGTGGGACTAAAGTATATCTTGCGAAAAGTGGGTGTAGAAATACACCTCTGCCTACCCCTTCGGGGATAAAAGGCGTGACGATATGTATGTATGTGTATGTATGTGATTGTATAAAATGATTAATTTTACTAACTATTATGATAAGCAAAAGTACAGGAATATAATTAACTAATAGCAACATAACATCGACAGCAATTTATTTGAATGAAGACTCCATGTCTTTAACGAAATAAATGAACTGACACAAAATTCTTCAAAGTATCGTATGGCCGGGCTCAATCATAAATTTTATTCCATTGTAACAACGAATTTTTATACAGAAAATATAGCATCTTTGCTGGCACCAAATGTTCTGAAGCATGAGCGGAGTTGGCCGCTTGCGTCTCGCACGAAGGATAGCGTAAGCTACAATTTATGGGGCAATTCATCAGAGCTCTCAGAGC
Source organism: Euclidia mi (assembly GCA_944739405.2). Classification (NCBI taxonomy): domain Eukaryota; kingdom Metazoa; phylum Arthropoda; class Insecta; order Lepidoptera; family Erebidae; genus Euclidia; species Euclidia mi. Next base: position 61,848,009 of record OX123183.2, read on the forward strand.
TCGGAGCCTTATTCTATGCTCGCGGAATAAGGGCATGGTAACGCAAATTGTATCGATACGACGCTTCTTACGTATTGTTACAGCTCCTTTCAACGCCACGTTACATCATTTCAGCGAGTAAGCATGTTGATATGTACGTACTCCGACGTTATATTTGCGAGGCTGAATGAACCGAAAGTAACGCAAGTATTGAAGTAAATTGGGAACTTCACGAACGTTCCCCTCACGACTTGAGTAGATCTGGCATAAAGAGACGATAAAGACCAAAGCCCGATTTAGGTACTCAAGAGTTCTTTATGTCGTATGCCAAGATTTTAGATCAATCAGGGTTCCTATATTTAATGCAGAGAGCACTTTGATTTTTGTGAGATGTTTAAAGTGACATTTCTTTTGGCACGACGGCAATTAATAATGGGCACGTTTGTGTGACTTTTTACGGACGCATATTTGTAAGTACTTACATAAAAATATTCTAACCAAGTCTACCTCGACTAATAAACGTATAGTTTTATCAATAAACTTTTCAAATACTGTTATGTTATCTCAATGCTTCTATCAGTCAATCAGTACCATAGCCATTTTATTTGTACTAATATTATTATTATAGAACCGAAACTTTAAAAGCAAATACCTAAATATAAGACGACGATGAAATAACTGCCTCCGTGGTCCAGTGGATGGCGTATGCGACTGCTGGTCGGAGGTCCCTGGTTAGATTCTCGGGCCGGGCAAAAGTGGGTTTTCCGAATTCTCAGTAGCAGCACGGAGTCTGGTGATGTGCCCGGTAACGGCAATAGGCTCGCCCCCTATTACGTGGGACCTAAAAATTCATGGCGAAATCTGTATATTTATACCTCTGCTTCCCCTTCGGCAATACAGGCGTGAGTCTATAAATAAAAAAATAAATCGATGAAATAATTTCCCATGTAGATAACTGCTGAACAGACTGCGATACTTTACAGAGATATAATTTAGTAATTTTAACATTTATTCTTCATATTGTATTGTTCTACTACTGGCTGTTTTTGTACCTATTTAGAAACACAAGTCATCAAAAACAGTAATTTATCACCATCATCTGCACTTCACGCGTTTGCCAACCGCTTTGCATTCATTACTCGATGTTTTAATAAAAAGCGAGCTCTCCCACGCTTGCGTACGAAGGTAGGTACATATTGTTAATTGAACTAAGTATATTAAAATGTGCAATCGCCTTTACTATGGTTTTCAATACAAAATGGTTTTAATTTTTAGACGAACCCTTGTATTTTTAGGGTTCCGTAGCCTTAAATGAAAAAGAAACGGAACCCTTGTAGATTCGCCACGTCTGTTTGTCTGGCTATAGGTATATCGCAGCCCCTTTATTCCGAAACTAATGAGATTACAGCTCTGAAAATTGGTTGGTAGATGTATGTTTCTGTAAACCGCTTCAGGAATTTAAACAGGCACACCATACAAAAAACTGACCTGAATGAAAATCAGTCATATAAGTACATGCGGGGTGTCTATAGATAGGTATTTGAAAATGACATTGACCTTCCTAAAACTATCGTTTCTCAAAGACAGTCGTTTCAAAGATAGACGACACGGAGTGGTACAAAAAGTGTATCGTCCCTCCCCATCTAACTTTTATATTAAGTCACAAATTTGAAAAAAAAAATACTGTGTGTAGATCGTAAATTACGATCTACACACATTTTATTTTCATTACGATTCGTAATGAAAATTGGCTTGAACGATATAACAGGAACGATTCAGCAGTCCTTGAATTATAGCACATTGTCAAAAACCGCAAATATAACCGCACATTTATATTTATTTTATTGGCGAAAATTTATAAATTGATAGTGGTACTTGGTACGGTAAACATAATGAATATATTAAGTGAATATGCGCTAGACCGACTCGCACTTGATTTAATTATTTATTACAAATTCATTTGAGCATAGCGAGAGCTTATTGAAGTATGGGACAGGTACGGTGGCTGACGGAAGAATAGGTTCAACATGGTTTCGATTTTTCATTCATACTCTACAAAACCGTGGTGGCAAATAAACTAGAAAGAAAACACCAACACCGTAACATAATTAATTAGTCGCTTATGCCGCTTTTAGGGTACTATTGACGTGACCTTGCCACGATGTCCTGTGAAACCCCATGGCTTTAGAGGTCATCGTCTGGGTTTCATTTAAAATACTGGGAATCTTTCATTTGTCAATAGAAGCAGAGAAGGTCAGCTGATAAGAATGAAACGTGCGCTATTCATGAATACAGCGATATTTGCTCCTCCATTTCCTTTCACAGAATGTTCTGCTCGATAGCTTGGCGCCAGTTCGTCACTAACAGTCGATCAGTCGATAATTTATTAGTACGTCTATACTTCATATACTGTCATCCTCCTAGCGTTATCCCAGTCTCAACCTGGGGTCCGCTTTCTAAACTAACCGGATTTGGCGAAATATTAGCTTTTCCACGGAGCGACTGCCTGTCTGACCTCCGCAACCCGAAGGGATAGTGATTGGTTCGGCGTTACACCGAAACTGAAGGTTCCTAGGCGATTTGGGAAAAAATGGACTGTATCTAAAGGATGGCGAGTTCTGGTCGCCTAGGATTGGAGAGGGAGAGAAGTATGGTGTAGAAAGGAACCTCTTACCTTGCACGGCAATCTTCTTCTTCTCAGAAGGGCAGTCTCCTGGTGTTTTCGAAGCGAAGCTGCTTGATTCACTCCACTACACAAATCACTTTCACTCGCGGGCGGTTTTGTTGAGTTTTGTATAAGCGGTAATAATTATAGCGGTGCGCTGCGGTATGGCGGACACGATCTCAGCGTCTCGAATGTTCTGCGTCGCCGTTGAGCAAGGCGGCCAATAGCGAGGTGTTTCGGGAAGGGATTTATGAAAAGGATCGCTCGGATTGGCCGAGCAGCAACGAACCATTGACGTTGACGTGATTAGTTCTCGATGGAAAGGTAGATGGCGCTACCATATCCCCCCGGCCCTAAAGGGTTGCCTTTAAAAGAAATAGAATTGAACTTAGCTATGTTGGGTGTACTACCGCATAACCCATCAATAGGCTAAGACAGCGATATGATAATAAAATTAATCTAAATTAACTTTAGCGAAAACTACAAACGCAATAACAGCGAAAACTACTAACTAAATACTTAAACTAAGAGGTAGATCCAACTTCAGGCTAGATCTCACTGAGTTGGAAGCGGACAGAGACGTACAACAGGGCGCACGTAGCTCCCCTTAGCGGTTTTCACGGTAACAACGCGGGTTGTACCGTCCTTGGAAGTATGCAATTTCTCTACGATGGCTAACGGCCACGAAAGCGGCAGAGCATTATCATGTATTATGACGACCAACGTACCCTCCTATATTGGGGATGCAGGACTATTCCACTTGGATCTAGCCTGAAGCTGGTGTAGATATTCCGCACGCCAGCGCCGCCAGAACGACTGCACGAGTTTATCCAGCAGAGTATGTCTCTGGAGCTAGCTTGAAGAGTCTGCTTCAGGAGCCGGAAATGACGATTATGGCACTGTGTTCAGAAAATGTGCAGGGCTTAACGCGGATGGTTCTGCAGGGTCACTAATCAATGCCGTGAGCGGACGCGAGTTGATCAGCGCCTCGACTTGTGTAAGGACAGTTAGCTCTTCGTAAGAGAGGATCTGTTGACCTATAACTTTGAAGAGATGCGTTTTAATTACTTTGACCATGCTTTCCCAACATCCACCGAAATGTGGTGATGCTGGTGGAATAAACTTCCAGTCAATATGATTTATGGAAAGTTCTTCCTGAAGACGAGTACGATATTCTTCCCTGAGAAACTTATAAAGGTCGCGTAAATAAGAGCTTGCGCCCACAAAACAAGTGCCCTTATCCGTGTACAAACACTGTATAGGGCCGCGCAATGAGAGAAATCGTTTAAGTGCTGCCAGGAATGACACCGTGCTTAAATCTGTCGCAACTTCAATATGCGTAGCGCGCGTCGTTAAGCATGTAAAAATACATAGCCAGGCTTTACGGCTTTTAACACCTCGACCACGCACTGGCGTATACTGCAGTGGTCCTGCGTAATCACAACCGGTGTGTGTAAACGCTTTATCAACCTGGTTAACGCCCTGGCTAGGGAGATCTGCCATGGGAGGGAAAGTCGGACGCGGACGAAATTTGAAACAGACTGTAACGTATGTCCGGTACTTACCGCGTTGCGTCACAGTACCGCCCATACGCTCGGCCAATCAGAGAAAGCCATCGTCCGCACTCACAAAGCCTGACCAAAAATGGTCATAAACGGACTCTCAGCCTGATGGAGGGCCCGGTATATAAAGGGGCCGACAGAGAGGCCGGCACCGCTACTCTAACGTCGCTTCTACTATAACTAAGCGTACCTACTGACCCTACGTCGTATTTACGTGTATCCTGGTCCCAGCTACGGGTAAGCACTACATTTACTGCGCTAGCGTACTGCCCATCTCTCTACCTGCTAGCTGAGGCCGGCTGACGCCGCCTGCCTGACTCTATTGGTTTTGGCTCTCCTAATGCTGCTTTCCTTCAGGTTCCAGGTTCACCTTAAGACTTCGGCTACGCTCCTAGACCGCTACACTTCCTGCATCGCCTTCGGCGTCACTTCTGCCGAAGAGTCTGGCCTGCCCTGCTCCTCGTACTTGCACCGCCGGCGACTGCCCGCTGAACCAACGGCCTGCGAGGATCTACCGCTACGCGCAGCCTTCGAGCAGCCTGCCTACACACTACCGGAGGGAACAGCGTGGCAGACGCCGGCGGTGCAAGTACGAGGAGCAGGGCAGGCCAGACTCTTCGGCAGAAGTGACGCCGAAGGCGATGCAGGAAGTGTAGCGGTCTAGGAGCGTAGCCGAAGTCTTAAGGTGAACCTGGAACCTGAAGGAAAGCAGCATTAGGAGAGCCACAACCAATAGAGTCAGGCAGGCGGCGTCAGCCGGCCTCAGCTAGCAGGTAGAGAGATGGGCAGTACGCTAACGCAGTAAATGTAGTGCTTACCCGTAGCTGGGACCAGGATACACGTAAATACGACGTAGGGTCAGTAGGTACGCTTAGTTATAGTAGAAGCGACGTTAGAGTAGCGGTGCCGGCCTCTCTGTCGGCCCCTTTATATACCAGGCCCTCCATCAGGCTGAGAGTCCGTTTATGACCATATTTGGTCAGGCTTTGCGAGTGCGAACGATGGCTTTCTCTGATTGGCCGAGCGTATGGGCGGTACTGTGACGCAACGCGGTAAGTACCGGACATACGTTACAAGACGTTACATTTATGTATTCTGTGACGAATTATTCGTCGCGCGGCTAAAATCCAATACTTATGCCTAAGTAAGGACATAAGCAACTCTGGACCGGCATGGAGGTGCTTTTTGTGATAAAAAATCAACAAGAAGGTCGACAACATGATCATGTCGCCGCAGAATGCAAGGATGTTTGTAGTTATAAGGTTCATCCGAATTTGACAGACGACCCCCAACGCGTATGACGCCGTATTCATCGAGAAACGGCTTGAGTCTAAGGATAGCGGGAGAACAAGGTACATTGTCTTTCAAATTTTGAATGTCGTTACTAAAATGAACAGCCTGTACAGCTCGTAGTAACTTACATTCTGCGAATTTGATATCAGTACCTGATACAAAAGTCTCATTAGGTAGGTGCCTAAGAAACCTATAGACATAAACGATGGCGCGGAGTAACTTAGACCACGATGACATGCGTAGTGCGAGTGCATAGATGGGAGACTCCGCAACCTCAGCAATCACGGGATAAGAAACAGACTTCCGTTCGGGTACATCTTCGTCTTCTGCACCGTGGTCAAAGGGTTGCATGGGCCATTCTGACAGATCATGGGAAATCCAAGAAGGTCCACGATGCCACAATGGATGATGCGGAAGATTAAGTGGAGTGACACCACGATACAAGCAATCTGCGCGGTTCTCAATACCCGCGACGTGATTGAAACAAGTAGCGGGAACAAGTTCAATCAATTTACTAACGCGGTTGGCGACAAAAGTCTGCCAGCGATGAGGAGAAGAATGAATCCAAGCGAGCACTACTTTGGAGTCGGAAAATGCGTATATTTTATTAATAGGGTAGTGGGGCAAAACTGTGTCTTGAACCTTGCGGAGCAACTGAGACAGCAGAAAGGCCGCGCACAACTCCAGTCTCGCAACCGAAATGGTTTTAACAGGCGAGACCTTAGACTTGGCACAAACTAACTGCACCGAGTAGTTAGAACCAATGCGGACTTGCAGATATACGACTCCGCCGTAAGCACGCTCGCTGGCGTCAGCGAAACCTATCAAGTTGATGGTACATCCATCTACCAACCCAAGATGACGCGGAATAGTAACTTGATTGAGCGCGGTAAGCTCAATACAAAACTGGCCCCAAACGGCGACAATATGGTCAGGGGGTGTTTCATCCCACTCACACTTTGATAGCCAAAGCTCTTTGATCAAGAGCTTGGCGTACAGAATTGTGGGAGCCACAAAACCCATTATGTCCCCTAGTCGAGCCACTGTGGACAGCATAGTGCGTTTGGTGCACTTATCATCTGGTGGTGAGACGTCAAACCGAAAACTATCACAGGATTTGTCCCAGCGTAAACCGAGAACCTTATGCGGTACAGACTTCTCAAACTCAATGTCTGGAGAAGCTTTATGAGAATCTGGTATGCATGCGAGAACCTCCTTAGAGTTGCTTGTCCATTTGACAAGATCAAACTGGCCTCGCTTGAAAAGCTGGATAAGCTCTTCACAAAGCGAAATTGCTAGGGGAGCGGATATGACACTACAGGCAATGTCATCCATATACAAAGCGGAATTAGCAACAGCCGCTGCGGCGGGAAAGTGATTGCCTTCATCAGCGATTAACTGGCGAACAACTCGTAACGCGTGATATGGGCTAGACTTGAGTCCAAAACAAACACGATTGAACTGATACACAGATAAAGGTTCTTTCTTGTCAAAACGATAAAAGATCCGTTGAAATCTACGGTCAGATTCGCGAACGCCGATATTGAGAAACATTTGGCGGCAATCAGCTGACAGAGTGATTTGGAAAAGACGAAACTTTATTCTGATGTTAAATAAATCACCCTGTAGATTGGGGCCGGCATGCAAAATGTCTTTAATCGACTGACCCGATGTAGTCTTACAACTAGCATCTAAAACCACGCGAAGTTTAGTAGAGGTTTTATCTTCGCGAACTACGCCGTGATGCGAGATATAATATGAGGGTAGAGAGTTGCCCTCGTTGTTTACAACTATACTCAAAAACCTTTATCTATGTAGTCACGAATGACGTCATTATAGGCGCTGCGTAACTTAAGTGATGCATCAAGTTTACGTTCTAAACAATGGAAACGTCTGAGCGCAGCAGCGTACGAGTCGCCTAACGAATAAGGGTCACCACAGAATGGCAACGCCACAACGTATCTGCCACCGTCATCACGAACAGTGGTAGCGCGGAAATGTTCTTCACACTCGAGATCTTTACGGCTCATCGAGGGCGGTGCGGTAACCTCTTCAAGCCCCCAAAATCGCTTGAGAAGAGAATCAATATTATTTTCTTGAAGAACAGAACAACAGCAAGACGTAACGTATTGAGAAGTATGCAATGTAGGTACGGTACCCATAATCACATACCCAAATACCGTCTCAATAGCGGGCGGTAAGTTATGTTGCTCACTACGTACCACTTTAGTTAGTAGCAAGTGCGGGAATATTGCAGCTCCGATCAAAATATCAATGTCAGCCGGATTCGCAAATTCCGAGTCTGCCAGCGGCAATGACTCGAGGTGTGTGAGTAGCGATACGTCCACATTAGCGTTTGGCAATGTGTCCATAATACGCTCCACGATAAGCGAAGAAATGTTAAATTTAATGTCCCTATCAATACGCGAATGTATTTTAATATCTACGGAACCCTTGCAATGTTTTTCTTAACCGCCGATCCCTTTGACTATTGAGTGAGTATTTTTAAAGTTATTCCACAATCCGAGGCGTTTGAACTATTCAAATGTTATTAAATTGGTCTGAGACGCGCTATCGAGTAGACAACGTACCATGTGTGGCGACCCATTAACATCATAAACGATAACTTGCGCTGTCGCTAACAGAACAGTCTTAGACGTCATACACCGCGGCTTAGCACTGCTCTGATCACTACAAGCGCGCAAAGGGCGTCCGCGCGTGCACGCCGCCCGCGCAATGGATGTCGTACAAAACGATATTTCATTCTCGTTCAGCGTTATCTCGTTCTACTAGAACAATCACTCGTTTTATGCTTTATACTTAAGCAATTAATGCATGCTTTGTTATCTTTTACACATTTGAAACGAGCGGTCGGATTTAAATTATTAAAAGCGGGACATTTATAGAAATGGTCGTGCACTATACAGACTTACTGCACAGACACTTCTGTGAATTATTACTATTAGATTCCGAGCATGTTACGTAAGATTGTGGATTAGGGACCGAGTTATTATTACTATTTCGCGCTTTATTTAATCTTTGATTGCTGCTTTTAGTGTCAGACGGGCTAGGTGAAGTAGACTGTGTATTATGAAATATTCGACACTGATCTTTGATGAACGAAATAAAACTATCTAGTGTAGGTATTTTATTATTGCGTTCCGTCATCTCGAAAGCACGAATTGTATCAGTGTCAAACTTTTTTAAAGCGAGTTGAAGCAACATAAAGTCGGAAAAATCTTCTAATTTTAAGTTCCTAAGAGAATTAACCGCGGTTACGAAGTTATCAATAAACAGCTGGAAATTCGAGACAGATGCGGCACCGGACAGTTTAAGATTTAAAGCTTGGTCAAAGTAGGTAGACGCTAGGACGCGCGTGTCTTGATATCTATCAAGTAGTGACTGAAATATGACCTGATAATTCTCAGCACTGGGTGTGACACCTGCAAATACGGACTGGGCCTTCGGTGACAGTTTACCTATTAAATAGTACAACCTGTCAGCATCTGTCAGATAACCATTATCGTGCACTGTAGACTTAAAACTCGTATAGAATAACGGCCAGTTTCGTATATCGCCATCAAACGACATAATCTCGATTGGCGGTAATCTCGGCGTGCGGGCTGCGGCAACGGGCTGTGCCGAACATTTACCCTCCAATTGCGATTGTATACGCTTAATAATACAATAAAGATCTTCGAATGAGTTGTACGCCTGATATTTCGGTTGTTCATCAGGATTGATATAAAGCAATCTTGCGTTATAATCGTCTAACAACTTATGAAAATCTGTTCGAATACTATCTACTGTCATACAATAGCTGAGAAATGACTCCCTATTACTATCGGAAATAGCGGCGATTTTTGAGCGCTCATAAATGTTTTGAATACGCTCAAATAAAATATTGCGTTTTGCTTCTAAGATTGTCATCTCTTTGTCTTCCGACACGCGTGACTTCTTTTGTTGTGACATGCTTACGTAAGTATAAGCTAATGAGACCGAAACAAAATAAGAATATCTAATGTACCTATTATTTTACCTAAGTAGGCTAAGTAGGCAACACTTTAGAGCTGTGGAATTAAAAGTTGCTCGAAATATGAGATTTACAAGACAACTATGATATTTCCAGAAATAATAATTGAGTAAGTAGGTAGTAAAATAAAAGTTTACCTACTGATGCGGGCGGAAACAACCATGTGACGGTTATGTGAATGGACTAGGAGTATATCTCGGTGTTATAACTGCCTAGGTATAGCGATATAACGTATAAAAACGTAAATGAATACGACTCGTGTGGATCAAAAAAATGGTTCGGCGTTACACCGAAACCGAAGGTTCCTAGGCGACTTGGGAAAAAATGGACTGTATCTAAAGGATGGCGAGTCCTGGTCGCCTAGGATTGGAGAGGGAGAGAAAGTATGGTGTAGAAAGGAACCTCTTACCTTGCACAGCAATCTTCTTCTTCTCAGAAGGGCAGTCTCCTGGTGTTTTCGAGATGAAGCTGCTTGATTCACCCCATTACACAAATCACTTTCACTCGCGGGTGGTTTTGTTGAATTTTGTATAAGCGGTAATAATTATAGCGGTGTGGTGCGGTAGGGCGGACACGATCTCCGCGTCTCGAATGTTCTGCGTCGCCGTTGAGCAAGGCGGCCAATAGCGAGGTGTTTCGGGAAGGGATTTATGAAAAGGATCGCTCGGATTGGCCGAGCAGCGACGAACCATTGACATTGACGTGATTAGTTCTCGATGGAAAGGTAGATGGCGCTACCAGTGATATTCCATGGTTTAGACTAGTGTTAGTTTATTTTAGAGGTAGGTACTGATAAAGACTGTCAAAGATTTTCATGACAGCCGGGACCGACAGCTTTACGTGCTCTCCGAGGCACGAGACAAGCGATAATTAACAATTCAATGCGCACATAACTCCGAAAAGTCAGTGGTGCACGGCGTGGTTTCGAACCCGATACCCTTTGCATAGCAGTCCGTTGCTATCTCCACTAGGCTATCGCTGCCTTACTTCATATACTGTCACCAAATAATATTCAGTTTCGCAGAGACCTCAGCAATAGTGGATCAATCTATTTACCATCCTATTTAACAGTTACTACGCCTACTGATTAACATTACTTGAAGATAAATACACACATACTTACAGTACAGCACCACCCATCCAACTTCTGGCCGCATGCGTCTCTGCGCTTTACATTTTCAGAAACCAACGAAATAATAGTCTCATATAATTAAGATAACTCTTTTATTATATTTATTATATTTTTTTATTATTATTTATTTATAATCTTCATAATATTCTTAATCTCTGAAACGGAGAGATTTAATTATGTTATGGATATTGTCCAATTTACAATGGGCCAAAGACAAAGTTAAATATTACACCTAGTTGGGTCTAATAACCAAACGGTAAAGATAAATAATAATAATAATAAACTTCATTGTATTTACAAGCGGCGATAGCCCAGTATTGTACGTAACGGACTACCGAGACGATGCATGGTCTCGGGTTCGATCCCAAGGTACCCCGGGCACACCTCTGATCTTCCGAAGTTATGTGTACATGAACAGTATTCGTTTATGTAATACGTCGATTATGATATGAAAGTATTCAAATTAATTATTTTCAATGCACATGCATTTAAAGGTATCAAATAAAGTTAGATATTACATATTTGTTTAGTAGGATTATGTTCCTCAGGATAACAACGACTATTTTTAATAATTTGGCGCAGTTTTATTATATGATAGAAATAATTTATAATTGTCATCTACATAATTGTTACATTTCAAATATACATCTATTTTGTTATTTATGCATGAAAACCCACGAATGATACTAAACACAAAACCAAAAGGGCCTTATTACAAAACATGGTTTAAAAATAATATTAGGTTTAGACCTTAATGGAGAATTTTTAAAAGGACTTTTTGAGGCAGATAGTTACTGATTTTTATTCGAAATTTGTTCCGAAGAATTTTAGTAACAATAGTTTTAGAAAAATGTGTTTATAGTGCACGTAAAATCAATTTTAAGCAAGTAAGCTTACGGCTAAACCTCGATTTATATTTAGTCCATGTTTTGTAATAAGGCGGACAGAGTCTGGTAAAAGAAAATACTGAATTAATTAAAAGAAAGAAAAAAAATATACAATATGTTGATTTGTATTTACAAATTATTGTAATTATACAATATATATTCACCTAAAATTATTTCACTCAGTGTGCGATGATATAAATCCCTCTTTATATAAAATTTTACATAGATAAGGCAAATTCTCGTATTTTATATGACATTGAAATTATATTTTGAACGAAATGAGATTCGATTTTAAATTGACTCAGAATTGGTATTCTTCTAATTTAAATGTCATTATCATCTAGAGTCCGTGCCACGAGAACATAGACATTTTGTAAACAAGTAATTTTTACTAAGTGACTTAGCGATAGTTCTGTCAAAAACAAATAATTTCAAATCAATGAGCGCAACGGTACATAGATACGTGTCATTGGAAACTAATATGTCAATGGATCAGGTTTTTATCGATATTATGCGCTGTCAACAGGATCTTTTAATGTTTTGAGGTACTGACGCCTAGAGTGTCAACATTTGGCGTTAGTTCATTGAAATTATACATTCTTGGGCTTAACATCTTCTTATCGGAGGACAAAATTAAATTTTTAGTTATCAAGAAGGGGTTGGTGTTAAGTTAAATACAAGTTTATAGGATCGCAACGCTCTTCACGCTGCCGGCATCTCGAAAAAGCGCGTGCAGAATATCAGATGGCAGAAAATTATTTATACCTAATAAAGAAATTGCGTTTTCAGACTACCGTAACGTTTGGTGGTTTTTGTTTAAGTTCATTCTGACAATTTCATTCACAGACAACGTAAAATCTCTATGCCTAGAAATGTTTATGCAATGTATTAGCTAGTTATCTGTTATATTATTCATTGTTGGTTAATAATTTAATATTTTAGAATAGATATGCTACTTTGAGCAATATTATTTATTCCGTGTTGATTTTTAAAAAATCGTGTCAATAATAAAGTAACATGTATGTACTCTATAATTAACATACATGGTACTCTATTTTTCATTAATTTACAGATTATTACGTGTAAAACAACAAAAAAATCGGCCAAATTATGAACATTCGACCATTAAAACACAAAATCAAATATTTTTATTTCAGTAAAATTAAATAATATAAATTTAAAAACATAGTGGCATAATTAGGCATTGAAAAAAAAAGACTGTTCAAAAGCATAAAATCTTAAACGCAACTGTTTGAAAAAAGGTTGTGAAGCTCTGAATGTTTGTTTACAAAAAGTCTATCTTCTCGTGGCACCAAGTATAATTTGACTTCTATTGTTCTCACTGACGTTGACACATTGTTTAATTAACAACAGGCAGCGATAGCCTACTTGAGATACCAACGGACTGCTATGCAGAAGGTATCGGGTTCGAATCCACGGTATGCTAGAACGATTGTGATGACATTGTTCAATTAACGATCTAGTCACGATAACATTCCAATATCAGTTTATTTAGGAGAATACCATTTGTGACATGAGTATGACACTGACATTTGATCGAAACTGCATTTTGAACAAATATAGTTAGAAGAATTGAGTCTCAAAATAAACTGTTAACTGGTGCAGAATAAGACTGCACAGTAGGTACGTGGGCTTGTGTGTGTTAGTTACCTGCAATGCGAGCTCGTGGGGATCAGCTGAGCTGCGGCGGTTTGTAAGATAATATTCGATTCAAGTGTGCTTTTAATTGCATTGCATAGTGCGTTTTAGGTAAATACCTATTACATTGGTATCATGCTAACGGCGGCGCGTCCTAGCTTAAAAATAACCATAATTTTGCCCCCCTTAAGAACCTCATACATGGGCTCTGTAAGTTCATCGGTCGGTCACCCATCCATACTATGACCGTGATGTCAATTACTTTACCTTAACCTATGTAGTTAGTTCGAAAATAAACCTGCGATATAGGCTCTGCAAGCCAATCTCATGGTCACCCATCAAAGATCAAATGCGTCTAACTACTGTACCTGTTTAGACTGTATATTGCCACTTGATTTTTGCAGCAAGGTATTATATCTAACGGTCCGTTTCTGTCAGTCTCGCCCAGCCCCTAGTTGACCGCGCTACTATACTAACCAGTAACCACTAGACTCCAGATGTCTTGACTAACACACTAGTTTAATACGTAATACATAAATAAAGTTAAGTACATCAACTTTTCATATTTATAAAAAAAATACGTTGAGAAAAAAAATAAGGATCAAGAAGCTTTAGCCACGCTATAAACGTTTTGAAATGCAATATTTACGTAAAATGGCGGACGCGGACGCGAGCGACAGGTCCGTCCTCTGAGAGCTTTCAGCGCTGAATGGCGGACATAACATCGCGCTCCGAGCTTTATAGGTCTTTTTAAAAAAATCATATTAATTACAAACGAAAAGTTTAGATTCCAATTTTTTTATATGACTTAAAATGAATCTTAAGGTTTTTAAATATGTATATGTCTTTTTAATAATCACAGTAGTTTTTTAGATATAAATGCAAATTTGCGGGCTAAAATTAAGCAAAATGCACAGTTTTGATCTCCGATTTTCTTGAAAATTATGAATGAAAGTACAATTTCTTTTTTAAGGACTCGCTTGTATAGCTTTTGCTCGTACAGTTTGCATTTACAGAATTATAAAACGATAAGTTTTCATAGCACTAGCGACCATTAATGCTGGCCTAAACTACAGAAATTACGAAAATGACTTTTTTAAATTCATCCGTTTTAAAATATTTACTAAAGTAACCCATATATTTTTCTTTAGCACTCTCTTGATAAAGAAATAAACGTTCATATTTTCTATATCTTTTCCATTAATTGTTATTTATCCGTAACGTAATAGAACAATAAAAACCCGCAAAATCGCCTCCGACGGATAAAACGCTCTTAAAAAAAAAATATATCGCTCGCTTTACAATGTGCCCGGTAGATATCAATAGGCTCGCCCCCTATTACATTGGGACCGTAATATAAGTGGCGAAGTGTGGATGTAGGTATATTTCACCTCTTCGGGAATAAAAGGCGTGAAGTTATGTTATATTATGTATTTAGCTACACATAAAAGTCAATATTTAATAAAAAGAAATCTTAGCGTTAAGATCGAAAGTTTCCACTTCAGCTTGACTAAGAATAATTTTGGGAAATTTGTTGTGACTTTGAGAACTTTTGAGAGGTAGAGTAGTAATGTTGGCGTCAGTAGAAATGGGCCGGTTCAACCGTAGTGTACACTCATAAATGATCGATGTAATTTAGCAGTATTCTTACTATTGAATTACGTTATATCATCATCATCAGCCTTTGATAGTCCACTGCTATACTAGGCCTCTCCTTTCAAAGGAGGAATTGGCCTACATATACCACGCTGGCCAAACCGGTCGCTATAGGGTTTGTATCAAGTTTTCCTTCTCTTACAGTGCTGTTCTCTGCATAATATGCTCCCTCTGTCGGCTCTTACGGACCCATGGGATGATATGGGGTGGTGACATTCCGTATTCTTAATCCATCACCACACGGACATTACGTTATATGCGTGGCCTAAAATATCTTTCTACTTATTTTCCTTGCTACGGCATAAGGAGCTTACTTCTTAAAGGGTAAAGGGAGGGGGCACACAGAAGATTATTAAAGGTGTTTTAAGAAAGGAAAGGTTTTGCCCTCTTCCTTCCTTTTTATAGGGCTAACATAACTGCCGTCTATGAGCTATGCTTAGTCACTCATCACCAGTCGTTCCTTAGCTCGTATACAATGCCTAGAGGATAATAATGTTATTAATACTGTATGCAACACCAAATCCTTCAAATGACTCATAGTGCTACTGAGAAGTAAAATACGAGTAGGCTTAAGTCCAGTAGAAACTGCAAGACGCTGTAGAAGAACAAACTACCAAAGTTAACATTGACCTTGGAAACCATAGGATACGTAACGTTCAAATATTAAACAATCAAATGTGGGTCGGCTGCAACAGACGCGCGCTTAAATACCACTACACAAACTCTGATATATAATATTAACGAGTTAACACTCGAGGAATACAGTGATGAACTACGTTATGATACCCATAAAGCTAATAGCGCCTTAGGCAACATTCAGATTAAGGAGCTTATATGACCCGTGGGTGTTAAGGTACGAGTTGGAAGCCAGCCGCAGACGACAACTGCAAGCGACGTGTCGCCGCGAACTACTGTTTTCTATATATTTTTATGAAATACCTTCCGTCCGGGCGAAATATATAGAAAACAGTAGTTCGCGGCGACACGTCGCTTGCAGTTGTCGATTGCGGCCGGCTTCCAACTCGTACCTTTAGTAACATGATGTAGAACGTGCTCTAAGTAGCAAAATCGTTAAGTAAGTACCACACAAACACCAAAGGTCGATTTAAATAATGTCAGAAGAGGATCACAATCGTTCTGTAATATTTCCGGTAAACACATATTTACATATTTTTTTTGCGTTGTATTTGTTAGTAAGAACGTGGCAACACTTACGACAACAAGTGTTAACCAATATTGCAACAATTTATTAATGATAGTTGAGAAATGAATTAATCATTGTTATATTAACGTTGCATCAACACAGTGAAGACTAAAAAAGGCATGGCAACCCATGACACCTCTAATTTAATTTTCAAAAATATTTTTTGACAAAGCACACTTATCCCCATACCGTATCTTTCTACATGTCTTATACTTTTCCGATACCACCCTCGTGGTATATAATTTCTATATAGTATACGGGTGTGAAAGTTTTCTAAACTGAAAATTTGTTTATGGACTCTAACATACGAATATAGTTCATTGAGTATTATATAATATAATATTGTATAATATTACAAAAATAAAAACTTCAAATTAACTGGAGTGAATTATTTACTAAGCTATGATCAGTGGTTGTTCCTCACGTAGCAATGTACTTAGTACCCAGTTTTGGCTCCTTACTGAAGTAATACTGAGGCCTAAGTTATAATCGAATTTTATAGAAGAATTTATTTAGAAATTTATCTCTATGGAATGCGGATAAATATTTTATGTCTAATGTTCTGCATCCTTGGTTTCTTAAACAAATGCTGTGTACAACAGTTATGACGGATATTAAGCTAGCTTATTACCCTCAAACAGCCATTTAAACTTTACTTTATGTAATCCTTAATACTTTTATGTGATTCACGAATTGCTGTTGAGGGTATGGATGTTCTTACAGGCCCTAGTATGGATTTTCTTAAACCCGTAAGACAGGGCGCTATATATAAAAAATTAACACTAACATTGTGCTGTAATTGATTGTTTACAGCTTTATAAAACAGCAGCTAAAATGAGCAAGTATGGTGTTAATACAAATTCAAATGACCTATAAAGTATGATCAGATTATGGCTGAACTCTCGAGCTAAAAAATGTGAATACCGTGCAACATTTGTTGCCGATGTTGCCTGTTTCAAGTTTATGTTATAATACAGTGATAAAAAATATATTTAGACGATTGTCGAATAATAAAAATATAGATTTAGCGCGACTTGTGTGGAATAGTAAACACACTCACCACTCACACGAAAAAGAAAAGAAAGTTATTTTATTTCATTCGAAGAATTTTGTTTCTTAGTTGAATAATTCATGCCTAATGACCAGTCTCAATACTATATAAATACCTACTTACATCATTTATAGGCGTGAGAAAGCTTAGCGATGTATACACGACAACGTAAAATCAATGAATAAATGTGTGACTGATTTTCGCATTTATAAGAAGAACTCTGCCAATACAAAGGCTACCTACAATCAATTTACATCACATTATAATCTTCAATAACGATAGTAAGAACGTAACAGTACCACACAAAAGTTTAGTTCCACAAGTACATTTAGCTATACCTATACGCTTCCGACATATCCCGCCGGACCGTTACTTAAAATTGCATCGTTTTGTTACGGGCTAAGTAAAGTAAGTACAGTGCTTAGTGGTACTGGTATCTGGAGTGAGCTACGGAAGTTAAATGAAGTTCAGTGTATTTACTCTTGGCGAGGCGGTTAACTCGGGGCGGTTATGGTGACAGCCGCTGCCGCACGCGCTAGCTCGCGGCCTTCTAATTGAGACCAGTATTCATATTGAAATACACTTCTTTTGTGCAAATTTTAAGGTAGAATTGTAAAGTAAATTGTGATTAAAAATTGTGTTAGTAAAAATGCGTTCCTAATAAGGATAGTTATACCTAGTTAAACATCGGGCAAGTGCAAGTATGCTTTGTGTACAGTATGTAAATATTTATGACGTGGGTTAAAGGTTTGTCACCATGAATTCAAATATTGTCGCCGAAAATTGTTGTAAGGTAAAGTGATTCAAATTAAAAGACCAAGAAACATTTTAGTTAAAAAAATATCTTCTTTAAGTTTATTGACGCCAATGTATTATGTGGCCTTAGAATCCATAGTACTACTAAAAGTATAGTTAAACTTACTATTATAATTTAAAAATTGTTAAAACATAAATGTGAAACGACAAAGAAATAAACAAATAAATAGATAGGATTAAGCTGGCGAAAGAAGGACTTACATTACAAAGTATTTTATGTCTTCTCTAATGGCACTACAAATTCCATCATCATTTATAGCTATTCTAAATATTGCCTTGTATTTGAAAAAAAGAAGATGCACTAGTAGAATATCAATATAATGTATGTGAAAGAATAACCTAATCGATGAATTATCAATAATAATCAACAATAAAATAATTATGCAAATAACGAAGACAACCAAAGGCAATACAATAAGAATAACATCTGCATAACAAATGTTAACAGAAATATTCTATTATCACTGATGAAGGCTCTGAAAGGGAATATAATCTTTTTGTTAAAAAGTTGTGTTCAAAAGTTGCCTCATCACTTTTCTGCTCTACTCGTTTAGAAAAACAACACAATCAGCATATCTAGAACAGCTGTATTCCATCCATAATTATCCGTGTGTCAGATTCAGCGTGTCACACTAAGCGTACAAAACGACATAAATACGTTAGAACGAAAAGATGCACACACAATACACATACGAACCTGCATAGCTATAGACAGGACTGTACAAACATTTCGGTAACCATGGCGTTTATCCAACTATTTGTGAAATTCTAAAGCCACTATTTGTGTGCAATGCATTTGCCTAGTTACACAGCCAACACGCCAGAACGAGTTGGACAACAACGCTAGGAGCCATTTCGCACGATAATTTTAATTCATCAAGTTTTGCAGCCATTTGCTCATTTGTTGCAGTTAATTTACAAGTTCGGTGTAGTCACTGTACATTCACTGTAGTTTTAAATGTCATGGAACTATTGTAAAAGTTAGGAGTAGGTACATTAATTTCGGGCGTATTACCATTTCACTGTGTATTATGTATGTTTGATTATTATTAAGCACTTTAATATGAGGACCTATTTTCGTATAACTGTAATTTTACTTCAGTAAACTTAGGTAATTACATTAACATTCTCATGTGATGCAGGTTGATAAACAAAAATTGTGTTTTCTGTTGGCAAATTGCTTTTATAATTTGGCTAGGAAAAATTATAAAACTGCGACTCATGTTTCAATTCCGCGACAAAATTCGGAGGAAATAGTTGAAATTGAAGTTGTTGATATGACTTTTACCGTAGGCATTTACAAATACTTAGGACAGATATACCATTGCATTGCATTTGCGTGATTTTCTGATACTGTAACCAATAAATACATAGGTGCATATATTTCTATCTACATACCAAAGTTATACATGCTTAAGGGTGCTTTCGCTTCACATGAAAGCAACGATATAACGAAAGGGGAAGCAGCAAAGTATAACAAGGATACTTTTAATGATGCGCTTCCCATGTGAAGATATTATAGGATATGCTACTCGTGCATACCTGAACCATAAAACTAGCTCTCAACTTTTCTAACTCCATAAATAGGTATATAAGTTTACCACATATCTGATACCTGCACTCTACGATATACCAACTATCGCATACATCCAGTTATATTCTTCTCATTCTTGCAATACAGTGGATGAATTCTACGTACTGATTTCCAGATTACTTAGTTAGGTAAATAAATTGTTCATTCGATTATTGTGGTATACTATGATTGTGATCACTGTAACCAGACAAAACCATACAACTGCTGAAATTTTAATTTTCATTCAAATTATTCGAAAACAAATAATGAGGCATGCGTTGAGTTAATTTAATTAATTTATACTTAATGATTTTTAGTTGCAAATCAAATTATAATTATATATATTAGTATAATTAATGATACTTGATACCTCATATTAGATATTAGATTTTCTGTCAGATGGTAGAATCCTGCTCGTTACCACAACACCCTATCCGTGTTATTTGCACCTAGCCCTACTTTAAGTTTAGTTCATATTTGACCTCCCTTTAAAAGATAATAAGATCTAAAGCCTATATGACTTGCCAAACACATTTCCAAACTAAAATGATTACCATTTACCTCTTACCTAGTTTAGCTATTGCTTTATTTATTAGGTGCTAAAGGCGAAATTTCCACTACAACGTCTTAACAACTAACACTTAAATAATCAGGGATTATCAACTTGCATGGCTGTTGCACTGTGTTTTTCAAAATTATGCTTGTAAAGGAGGAGGACCCGCAGCTAAATATATAATTAGCTTTTCCATGGAGCGACTGCCTGTCTGACCTCAGCAACCCGAAGGGATAGAGATATTCCATGGTTTAGACTAGTGTCAGTTTATTTTTGAGGTACTGATAACGACTGTCAAAGATTTTCATGACAGCCGGGACCGACGGCTGTGTAAGGTGCTCTCCGAGGCACGAGACAAGCGATAATTAACAATTCAATGCGCACATAACTCTGAAAAGTCAGTGGTGCCCGCCGTGGTTTCGAACCCGATACCCTCTACATGGAACTATGCTTAGTCACTAGGCTATCGCTGCCTTACTTCATATACTGTCACCAAATAATATTCAGTTTCGCAGAGAACTCAGCAATAGTGGATCAATCTATTTACAATCCTACTAAACAGTTACTCCACCTACTGATTAATATTTCTTGAAGAAATACACACATACTTACAGTCCATCCAACTTCTGGCCGCATGCGTCTCTTCGCTTTACATTTTCAGAAACCAACGAAATAATAGTCTCATATAATTAAGATAATTCTTTTATTATATTTTTTTATTATTATTTATTTATAATCTTCATAATATCCTTAATCTCTGAAACAGAGAGATTTAATTATTTTAATGGATATTGTCCAATTTACAATGGGCCAAAGACAAAGTTAAATATTACACCTAGTTGGGTCTAATAAACAAACGGTAAAGATAAATAATAATAATAAACTTTATTGTATTAACACGCGGCGATAGCCCAGTTGTGTACGTAACGTACTTCCGAGACGATGGTCTCGGGTTCGATCCCCAGGTACCCCGGGCACACCTCTGATCTTTCGAAGTTGTGTATTAAAAAAAATAATTATCGCTCGCTTTACAATGTGCCCGGTAGATATCAATAGGCTCGCCCCCTATTACATTGGGACCGTAATATAAGTGGCGAAGTGTGGATGTAGGTATATTTCACCTCTTCGGGAATAAAAGGCGTGAAGTTATGTTATATTATGTATTTAGCTACACATAAAAGTCAATATTTAATAAAAAGAAATCTTAGCCTTAAGATCGAAAGTTTCCACTTCAGCTTGACTAAGAATGATTTTGAGAAATTTGTTGTGATTTTGAGAACTTTTGAGAGGTAGAGTAGTAATGTTGGCGTCAGTAGAAATGGGCTGGTTCAGCCATGGTGTACACTCATAAATGATCGATGTAACTTAGCAGTATTCTTACTATTGAATTACGTTATATCATCATTATCAGCCTTAAATAGTCCACTGCTGGACTAGGCCTCTCCTTTGAAAGAAGGAATTGCCACGCTGGCCGAACCGGTCGGTATAGGGTTTGCATCAAGTTTTCCTTCTCTTACAGTGCTGTTCTCTGCATAATATGCTCCCTCTGTCGGCTCTTATGGACCCATGGGATGATATGGGGTGGTGACATTCCGTATTCTTAATCCATCACCACACGGACATTACGTTATATGCGTGGCCTAAAATATCTTTCTACTTATTTTCCTTGCTACGGCATAAGGAGCTTACTTCTGAAAGGGTAAAGGGAGGGGGCACACAGAAGATTATTAAAGGTGTTTTAAGAAAGGAAAGGTTTTGCCCTCTTCCTTCCTTTTTATAGGGCTAACATAACTGCCTATTATGAGCTATGCTTAGTCACTCAACACCAGTCGTTCCCTAGCTCGTATACAATGCGTAGAGGATAATAATGTTATTAATACTGCATGCAAGACCAAATCCTTCTAATGACTCATAGTGCTACTGAGAAGTAAAATAGGAGAGGCTTAAGTCCAGTAGAAGACTGCAAAAGGCTGTAGAAGAACAAACTACCAAAGTTAACATTGACCTTTTAAACCATACGTTAAACGATACGTAACGTTCAAATATTAAACAATCAAATGTGGGTCGGCTGCAACAGACGCGCGCTTAAATACCACTACACAAACTCTGATATACAATCACTGTATTCCTCGAGTTAACACTCGAGGAATACAGTGATGAACTACGTTATGATATAAAGCTAATAGCGCCTTAGGCAACATTCAGATTAAGGAGTTAATATGACCCGTGGGTGTTAAGGTACGAGTAGGAGGCCAGCCGCTGACGACAACTGCAAGCGACGTGTCGCCCGATCGGAAGGTATTTCATAAAAATATATAGAAAACAGTCGTTCGCGGCGACGCGTCGCTTGCAGTTGTCGTTTGCGGCCAGCTTCCAACTCGTACCTTTAGTAACATGATGTAGAACGTGCTCTAAGTAACAAAATCGTTAAGTAAATACCACACAAGCACCAAAGGTCGATTTAAATAATGTCAGAAGAGGATCACAATCACCCTGTAATATTTCCGGTGAACACATATTTTTTCTTTGCGTTGTATTTGTTAGTAAAAACGTGGCAACACATACGACAACAAGTGTAAACCAATATTGCAACAATTTATTAATGATAGTTGAGAAACGAATTAATCATTGTTATATTAACGTTGCATCCACACTGTGAAGACTGAAAAAAAGCATGGCAACCCATGACACCTCTAATTTAAGTTTGAAAATATTTTTTGACAAAGCAAACTTATCCCCATACCGTATCTTTCTACATATCTTATACTTTTCTGATACCACCCTCGTGGTATATAATTTCTATATAGTATACGGGTGTGAAAGTTATCTAAATTGAAAATTTGTTTATGGACTCTAACATACGAATATAGTTCATTGAGTATTATATAATATAATATTTATTTATTTTATTTATTTAAAGTAGAAATTTTCTGAACAAGTAAGTACAAAGGGCGGCCTTATCGCTGACAGCGATCTCTACCAGGCAACCTTTGGATGGATATTATTGGTCGGAAATAAATGGTAGTTCCAAGTGTACATTTGTAAAAATATATTAAATATATAAATTCGTGTAATAACATATATTCATACAAATAAATGCTTAAATATTAATATATACAAATAATATATAATATAAATAATATAAAATATTAATACATACATACAAATAAATATACAATATTTAAATAAATACATACATATACCTATAATGTAGAATGGGAAAAGTTATAATGATAGATAGTGATCCTTTACCATTGCTTTAAATCTAGTTATAGTCTGATCCTGTCTTATGTGTAACGGTAGGGCGGAGGCCCGTGCACTTCAACTCATTTAACACCATCGAACTGCACTGACTTCTACTCTCTGCACCTGCGTCCATTGCAGAGTTTGGCGAATGGCCTTAGGGGAGAGCGCAAGTCGTGTAGATCCCTAAGGCAAGGCTGGTGGACTATCCTTCCCGAGGTTGCCGCCCGCTTTTGGTCTGGTTCCCTATGAAACAGACGCAACAGAAACCTCCAGCCGCCCTCATCCACACACACGTACATGCACACATACACATACATTCATCACACTGCTTCAATCACTCACACGGACGCGCACACATACACACACTAACACACACCACACCTACACACACACACACACACACACACACACACACACACACACACACACACACACACGCCCACGCACACACTCATACGAAGCAAACAATATGGAAGTGAAACAAAAGAAGCAACTACCCCAGGAGGGTACCAGCGTCCGCGACGCTGGAGAATCCCTCCCTGCACCCTCGGGTCCAGGCTGCCCCACGTATTCTGGGGGGGGCAATGTTTCACGAGAAAGTTTAGACCTGCACGACCTGGCAAGCGCCATGCCTCGTGCAGAACATATTACCAACACCTCCTGGACGGTGGTACCGCGTCGAGCAGACGAACGCCGCGAGGCGAACATTGGCTCCGCGTCAACCGGAACCGGTAGAGGCAAACACCGCGGAAAGCGCTCCCGTCATAATCGACGCCAGCGCGAGTACGCAGCGCACGCGAGAGGTAGCGAACCGACAACGTCGGCGAACGCACTCCTCGCGGGAGGTAGCGAACCGACAACATCGGCGAACGCACCCCCCGCGGGAGGTAGCGAACCGACAACATCGGCGAACGCACCCCCCGCGAGACGACAAACAGCTGGTGCAACGCACCAGCGCGAACACCCGGGCCCAGCCAGCGCGATGAGGAAACCGCCCAGGGTGATGCAATCGGCCGGACGCGGCGCGAGTGGTGGACGCAGCAGCTCAGGCATGTAAGCGGAAGCCACGTGGACGGCGAAGAGTGAGCCTTCGGGCTCGCTCCCGCCGGCTGCACGCGCCGCTCCGGCCGGTGCAGCGCCGGGCAACCCCCGTCGCGACCCTCCGACGGCAGTCGGAGATGCGGAGCCGGCAGCTCCATGGGGCATCACCGGGCCACGCCGCAAACGCGGCCCTAGAAAACGCGGACCTCGGCACGCACCAACCAACCTGACGCTCTCGGGACGGCCCACTTCGGCGACACCGTCGAAGAGGAACCGTCACGACGACGAGTGGACGCAACAGCCAAGAGGGCAACGATTAGCTACGCCGATGCGACTAACTCGCATCTGATGGTGGCCGTCGTTGCCACTCCACCTACAGACCTGACGGTGGAACAAGCACGGCAGCTTGAACGCTCCATAGAGGAGCGGATTCTAGAAGCAGCCTTCGCACCTCGGTCAAACAACGAGCCTGCACTCGCGCCATCCTTTAGAGGCAAACCCCTCGCAGCAGCAGGTGTCCTAAAGTTATGGTGCGAGGATGAAAAATCACTGGCGTGGCTCAAACAGACGGTAGCGGGACTACAATCACCGGTTAAAGGAACCAGGCTGACCGTCATCAGGCAGACGGATCTCGCGAAGCGCGTACGCGCATCGCTCTGGCTGCCGAGGTCGACCAACCTGGACCTCCCGAAGATTCACCAACTCCTAGCTGCCCAAAACCCATGGTACGCTGTCCAAACTTGGCAACTATACAGCGCTACCATGCAAGAACACGGCCTGTACCTATCTCTGGGCATCCCCGAATCGGAAATGCCGAAAATCGAGGCGTGCGACCGCCGAGTCTCCTTCTTCACCGGCAGCGTGTACGTAGTGTTCCACGCTGCCGGGGCGGGAGGTGGCGGGGCGGCAGCCGCGCCCGGGGAGATGCCGCTCGCCAGTAGGCACACGCAGAGACAAGCGACAACACCGGCCGAACCTTCCACGTCGGGCACAGCCCGAGCACACACGACGCCCGCAGCGACAAACATCGCTGTGACGGACGTCGACGACGAGCACGACTCGTCTGACGGGGAGTCCGTGGACATCAATGTTCTCGGATCTTCGTCAGACTAGAGTCGTACAGACGAACCTCCAGCACAAGGAAATTGCAACGGCTACCCTACGCAGGCTGCTGGAGGTTAACCACCACACAATAGCCCTAATCCAGGAGCCGTGGATTAGAGGCGACACCATATGTGGACTCAATAACATCGGAGGTAAGATATTGCACTGGAGCTCAGCTCCTAAGCCGAGAACATGCATATACATTCCCCGAATGGTACCAGCATTGCTGCTGACTAACTTTTGTTCTAGAGATCTCACAGCCGTGGGAATACGAACAAGGCCCAATGATCAGATGCTAGTACTAGCTTCGGTCTACATGCCCGGTGATGAGGAGATCCCATCGAAGGAGCTGGCCGAGCTAGTGCAGCACTGTGAGGACCACGGCTGGCCAATAATACTCTCGACAGATGCTAACGCCCACCATCCATTGTGGGGAAGCCCCGAGGCAAATAGACGAGGTGAGATCCTAACTGAATACATCTACACAACAACACTAACGGTAATCAACAAAGGCTCAGAGCCCACATTTGTTAGCTCCAGATATCAAACCATAGTAGACATTACACTGGCTTCGGATGGGGCCGCGGAACTTGTCACGAACTGGCATGTGTCCGCCGAACCATCCTTTGCCGACCACAGACGTATCTGCTATGACATACGAGTGCAAGAGAGGGTCACACAACCAAAACGCAACCCACGCAATACCAACATTGCGAGCTACAAGACCCTGCTCGAACAGGAAATAGCCATGTCAAATTTCAACGACATGACCGCAAGCACTACAAAAATAGAACACAACACTAACAAACTTACTAACAAAATGCATACAACGCAGCTACCAACAAGCCTGCCCCACCACACTACCGAAAACAAGTAGTAAAACCCAATGGTGGGGATCGGAACTTGAGAAGCTCAGGCGCAATCTGAGAAAACTCTTCAACCGGGCCAAAAACACAAGGAAAGACACAGATTGGGACAAATACAAAGAAGCCCAGTCGCACTACAAGAAACGCATACGATTCCGCAGGGGAGAGTCCTGGCGAAATTTCTGCACCAACATTAACTCCACATGCGAGGCAGCCAGGGTAAAAAAGATCCTATCCCAGGACAGCAACAAGACCCTAGGCTCCATCAGAAAGCCTGATGGCACCTACGCAATCACAGACATGGAAATAAGCCAAGTGCTAATCGAAACACACTTCCCAGGTTGCACTGTGACCGACGACTGTGACTGGGAAGAATCAGAACACAGACCACCGACCCAAACAGACTGGACGTTAGCCAACAACATGGTTACCGTAGACCGGCTGAAATGGGCAATTGATAGCTTCCAGCCGTACAAATCTGCAGGCCTGCACGAAATAACACCAGCACTTCTACAATGGGGCTGCACAACGATTGTGCCACAGCTACTCAGCATATATAGAGCATCTATAGCGCACAATTACATACCACGAAGGTGGAGGGAAGTAAAAGTCACATTTCTCCCAAAACCAGGCAAAACGGATTACACTCAAGCAAAATCGTTCAGACCTATCAGTTTAACCTCCTTCTTGCTGAAAACGCTGGAGAGGCTCGCTGACAGATACCTACGGGAAGGCGCACTGCTACGCAGACCACTACACCTGCAACAACATGCCTACAGAAGTGGTAGATCAACGGAATCAGCGCTTCACTGCGTAGTGGGGACCATAAAGACAGTGCGCCTTCATTGACATAGAAGGCGCCTTCGACAAAACTAAATTCACCAGCATTAGCCGAGCCCTTGACAAATTCGGAGTTGAACAAACCGTCAGTGGCTGGATTGATCAACTCCTGAAACAAAGGGCTATTCAATTCACGGTTAACACCACCACAAGGGGGATAGTAGCAAAAGGCTGCCCACAGGGAGGTGTCCTATCACCCCTGCTTTGGAACATAGTGGTAGACGATCTGTTGAGAAGCCTGAATGACAAATGCTTCTACACGGTCGGCTACGCAGATGATATAACCATCCTAATCAATGGAAACTCGGAAGACATGATCCATTATCGGATGCAAGCAGCCATCAGGATCATAGAACAATGGTGCAACCACCATGAACTGACGGTCAACCCAAATAAAACGGAGCTAGTACTTTTCACTAACAAAAGGAACACCCGTATGACCCGAAAACCAAAACTTTTTGGCACGGAGCTTAACCTGTCGAGTGAAGTCAAGTACCTGGGCGTAACACTCGACCACAAGCTCAACTGGAATAAACACATCACCACTAAAACCACAAAAGCATGTACAATCTTCTGGCAGTGCAGGAGAATAATAGGCAAGAAATGGGGTCTCAAACCATTCATCACCCTATGGATCTACACTGCCATAATACGCCCCATGCTCACATATGGTGCAGTAGTGTGGTGGCCACGCACTGAACTAAGCACAGTCAAGAGCAAGCTGCAGAGCATACAACGCCTCGCCTGTCTGGCCACAACAGGCTGCATGAAAACAACTCCAACGGCGGCATTGGAGGTGCTTCTCGACTTGCGACCATTGCACCTCATCATCCAGCAGGAAGCAGGTGCCGCCGCGATCCGGCTCGATAAGTTCGGGCTTTGGAGAAGAGACGACCGAATAACCCATGTACGCCTGAAAAGGACGTTAACTAACGAGATCCCGATGCTAGATGCAACGTGCGACCTCATACCTAAAACCTTTGTCTTTGACAAAAAATACCGCATACAACTGCATAAAGAGCACAAGGATAGCTCTGGTATACACGAAGTTAGAGTATACACAGACGGCTCAAAAACAAAGTATGGGACAGGTGCCGGAGTATTCTCCCATGACTTGAACATCAATCTCTCAACATCGCTTGGTAAACTCAACACCATCTTCCAAGCTGAATGCGTTGGGATTATAAGGGCGGCGACGGCGATCGCGGCCAGAAACGTGAGCAACCTGTCAATACGCATCATCACAGACAGTGCCTCAGTACTACAAGCTCTCGATGGCAACTGCTTTAACAGCGGCCTAATTATGGAGTGCCACCAAGAGCTGCAGAAAACTGCAGCGAGGAATCGGGTCACGCTCCAGTGGATACGAGGACACAGTGACTCCACGGGCAATGACGCAGCAGACCAACTGGCAAGGAAAGGATCGGACACAACAACTCTGGGACCCGAACCAACTGTTCCGATACCTTTCAACCAACTAAAAACGTGGTTACGCGAGAGAACCTTACAACAACATGAAAAAGAGTAGGCAGAGTTAAAAGAGTGTAGGCAATCTAAAGATGCCTTTCCCCAATTAGATAAACGACTCTCGCAAAAATTGTTGCACTCCAACAGGAAAACACTCAAGCATCTGACTGGCATAATAACCGGCCACTGTCCACTAAACAAGCATCTCTACAACATCGGCGTCACGGACAGCCCACTATGTAGGGGCTGCATGGAGACCGCAGAAACACCCGCTCATGTGATCCAACATTATACCAGCGTGAGCGACCAACGGACGAGGTTCCTGAACAACCCCAGAACCATGAGTGAAGCCATACGCAACACTGGTCAACTCATGGCCTTCTGGAAGGAGCTTGCATGGTATGAGTAGCAGGCGACAACCGTGTCCCTGCTAACGCACAATGGCCCAATTAAGTGGCTAAGTGCGGAAAACACCTGTCCAACTAACTAACTAACTAACTAACATGTGTAACGGTAGGGCATTCCATAAGCGAACAGCAGTAACTGAAAAGGATTTGTCATAAAATGCTGTGGAATGAACTGGCATTTTCAGTTTCAAATTTTCTGATGACCTTAAATAACGGTTATGCGTATCATGGAGGAACTCGAATCTTCCTTTAAGATAGGTGGGAGTAGAAGGGTTAAACAATATATTATAAAGTAAAGAGAGAATGTGAGCATTCTGGCGATGTCGTATGGGTAACCACTTGAGCTGTGCTCGAAATTGTGAAACGTGATCATATTTGCGTAATCCAAATATGAATCGTATACAGACGTTTTGAAGGCGCTCAAGTTTGTCAAGCTGGTTTTCGGCGATATCTAGATAGC
This sequence comes from Euclidia mi, assembly GCA_944739405.2. NCBI lineage: Eukaryota > Metazoa > Arthropoda > Insecta > Lepidoptera > Erebidae > Euclidia > Euclidia mi. The sequence continues at coordinate 61,877,503 of OX123183.2, forward strand.
TGACATCTGCATAATCAATAATGGGTAAAAGAAGAGAGTTAGCAAGTGCAATTTTGGTAGCAGTTGGTAGAAAATTTCTTAGTCTTCTAAGTGAACCCGCTGATGCCAATACCTTGCGGCTCACTTCTTGGATCTGCGATCGCCAAGTAAGAGAAGAGTCTATAGTTACACCCAGGTTCTTTACTTTATCCTGAATGGGAATAACAGTGTTATCAAAGATGACGTGAGGGAGTTGGGACCAGTCAATTTTGGATGTCATTCTTGAACTCCCGATAACAATGACCTGAGTTTTGGAAGGATTCACTTTTAGCCCAAAAGATTTGCTCCAACTGCTGATCAGTGCCAGGTCACTGTTAATGCTATTTATAGAAAGTGACAAATCAGCTAATGGCGACTGCGTATAAATTTGGAGATCATCTGCATAAATGTGGTAGGAAGAGCGAAGATTATTTGATATAGAATTTATAAAAATTGCGAAAAGTAAAGGAGACAGTACGCCACCCTGGGGCACGCCAACAGTTGTGTTACACCAAGAAGAAAGTGAATTTTCAACGCGTACACGCTGTCGGCGGCCACACATAGAATATCAAAATCCACTGTATTGAAGGCGTTGCTAAAATCTAGAAGAGCAAGAATTGTTAGCTGTCCGCCTTCCATACCAGCTCTGATGTCATCCGTAATATTGACTAGGGATGTAACGGTGCTGTGACCCAACCGGAAACCAGACTGAAATGGATTTAAGAGATTATTCTTGCAAAGGAACGTGTTAATTTGGTTGTGGACCAGTCGTTCGAGGACTTTGGAGAGGAATGGTAGGATAGAAATGGGCCGATAGTCAGAGAAGGAAGAAGGATGAGAAGTTTTTGGAATTGGTGTAATCAGAGCGGCCTGCCACATCGATGGAAATACGCCACTGGACAAGGAGTGATTAAGGATGTGAGAAATTATGGGTAGGATTAAGTCGAGGATAGGAAGGATCATATTACGGCTGACACAGTCACTACCAACAGCGTTGGAAGATAATGATATTATACTCTTCTTAACATCACTATCGGTGAAGTGATTAAAGACAAAAGAAGGATAACTAGGCGTTGGCAGTGATGAAAGATAATGAATAGTGCTTGCTGTAGTAGTCCTATCAATTTTGGACGAAGCAGAGAAATGTTGATTGAGCAAGTCAATATTGAAGTCATTAGGAATAGTATGTTGACGAGTTTTACCGACCCCTAGGGTTTTAAGAAATTTCCAGACTTTAGCCGGATCTCCGTTTTTCACAGAGTTATGAATATGTTGGCGTTGTGCATCCCTACACACCCTATTGCAGTGATTCCTAATCGCGATATATTTTTGCAAGATGGAAGCATCAGGTCTAATTTTGTATTTGAATTTAGCTGCAGCTTTCCTGTGTATTAGCTGTTTGATGTTATCAGTAAGCCAAGGTGAGGGATGATGTTTTATTTTCACGGGGCGAACTGGTGTATGCTTGTCGAAAAGCTCTATAATTTGTTTTGTGAAAACGCAGACCTTTTCATCGACAGTTTCAGATATGATAAGTGGAGTCCAGTCGATATTTGCGGTATCTTCACGAAGATTTTCAGTGTTTATGCTACCAAAATTGCGTTGCAATAGAATTTTAGGTTTGATTTTAGGAGGACGGATTTTATAAGAAATGAACAGCAAGTCATGGTAGGAGAACATATCTGCTGGGTATTGCCCGTGCGAGGCAACATGTTCTCTTGAAGAAACCATGATTAGATCAAGAAGGGAAGGTAAGGAGTTCGGAAAATGATGTTGTGCGCTTGAAGGTAGTATTGTCATATTGCAGGCAATAGTAGTGGAAAGAAGAGAAGAAGAGCGGGAATCTTTTTTAAGTAGACAGGTATTAAAATCACCCATTATGATTACGTGACTGTAAGAGGGCACGAGATTAACCAATAGGGTTTCGAAACTAGAAAAATAATCTATACGTAATGAGGGACAGTAGTAAACGTCGAGTAGGACTTTGATGTGGTTTAGTACAACTTCCAGGAATAAATGTTCGCCGGCATTAGGCGGCCGGTGGCTGTGCAGACATATCTACAACTGTATAGGAGATGTGTGAGCGCAAATATATGGCAGCACCCCCACCGCCCCCAAGCGCTCGATCATTTCTGATAAGTTGGAAACCGGGTAGGGAGTATAATGTGGAAGGCAGACAGGGCTTTAGCCATGACTCAGAAACAAGGATAGCATGAATGCTCTTACAGTCTAGATTGGCCAGCATATCAGAGAAATTTGCCGGAATGCTTTGGGCGTTGATATGAACGGCATTGAAATTTTTGGGCACATCAGAAAACTGTGAATTAAGACAGTCAGCAAGGGACGGTACACTGGAAAAGCTATCTACACTACTTAATGAGTGAAAACTATCATCGTCGCTTATGTCGTTGATATCAATGGCGATAATATAATATGATAGACTTAAATATAAATATTATTATATGTATCTATAAATAAACGTAATGTAAATTTAATAAATATTATATGTAAATATATAATGTGATAATATAATAAAAAATTAAAATCAACCAATAATATACCACCTGCCAGCAGTGCCAACAATAAAAGAGGGACATAATTAAAAAAAAAATTGTATAAAATTAAACAAGACAGCATCGGTCCGGGTTCTTAAGAAATGATTGATAATTAATACAAAGAAATAAAATATACACGTTAAAATAAAAAAAAACAAGAAAAGAAAGGAATAAAAAAAAAAGTATAGCTCAAAAGCCTTGTACCCAAAGAAGTGAAGATTTGACAGATAAGACAGATGACAGATGACATTTACAAATAAAAAGTATCGGTGACCGATCACCTCCGCCGCCAATACCTGGCGGACAGGTTTTTGTTCAACGTCCCCTATTCCTTAGCGCCCCTAATCTCTTCTTCCTCTTATTGGTCTCGCAAGGACCCTCCGCTCCTCATAGTTTCTCTTAAAAAATTCCAGGACTTGTCTACCCCCATTTTTCAATCTCCTCTTAACCCCCTCTTTCTAACAGAATTTCAATCCCTAATCTTCCAACCTAAAATTTACCTTGACTTTGGTATTGGCAAGAACTGTAGTCAAGCCAACCTCAAGCTAGCGAATATTTTGTCTAATGACTGGGCCGACTGGGTGACACTATATACAGATGCTTCGAAACATACCAATGATTCTCCCGTAGGTTCCGCAGTTTGGCTCCCTAAATTCCGTATTATCCTTAACTTTCAAATTCCCCAGCAAAGTTCTATATTTACAGGTGAGTCTATCGCCTTATTGGAAGCAGTCAAGTACATAGAATCTCACAAGCTGAATAAGGCGCTCATTCTCTCCGACTCCCAAAGCTCCCTCGCTGCTTTATTTAAAAATCCCTTTAAATCCCGCGATCCCTTCCAAATTTCTCTCCAAACTAGAGCAACTTTATATAGGTGTCACCTGGCCGGCATCGAAGTAGTCTTAGCGTGGATTCCCAGCCATTCAGGCATATCGGGTAACGAGTTCGCGGACTCCTGTGCTAAAGCAGCTTCCGAATCTGGATGCCTAACATATAACCTGTGCTTTTCACGCGACCTACGCTCTCAGGCTCACCTTTCGTTGGTTAGTTCTTGGAATGACTTGTGGCAGACCTCCAAACTGGTCAAAGGTAAATTTTATGGTTCCATCCAACCCACCATTCCTTCAAAACCCTGGTATAATAACCATAAACATATTAATAAATTGGCAACATCAATTATAATCCGAATGCGCCTGGGATTTGTTTGTTCTCCAGTATTTTTGGCTAAAATCCGCGTCAGAGACCATTCCATTTGCGAATGCGGTTTGGACGAGGGCACTCTAGAACACATGTTTTTCTCATGTCCAAAATTAGTGATCCCCCTGTACGACCTTCTCCCAAAACAAATTCCCAGACCCGTAAACCTAACTTTCCTTTTGTCACTAGCTCACACATCCCTTATTAAAATTCTATACAAATTCATTTCCATAAACAAAATTAAAATCTAGTCCCCTGCCCTTCGTTGTCTCCCTCCGTTTGTTTCCCTACTAATAGGTACCGGTAACTTGGGAGATTTGGACCCCCAAGCAGAAACCATAGCTACTAGTACCGGTCAATAGTCATTTCTTTTAAACTTTTTAATTAATTTATTTTGATCTCTTGTTCCACCCTGACATTGGCAAAATCATCGGTGAACGATGGAGCCATTTTAATCAAAGTTGAAGTTGAAGTTGACCGACAGTAATTAGGTATATAAATAAAAACATGTTTCAATTACTTATTATATAAAAAGTGAAGTAAATAAGTGGGTACAAAGTATGATAGAAAATGTTACATACTACTACCCGGACCGGCGGTTGACCAAAACAAACAATAAGTTATTTTTTTTGGGCAACAGTTCTTTTGGACTTTGTGGCTGGCTTCGCTGCTGTGTGTGTTTTTTCCACGCCATCCTTCTGCTCAATCCTGTGCAATTCGCCGAGATTGATCACCTGATGACGCGAACCCACAGACGCCAGCACGTGTATTATGCCTTCCTTGGTCCAACATTGAGACACACCAAATCTCTGACGCGCGGCCATGAAAGTGTCATGCCGCTGCTTGGTTAGGAACTCCGACGCTGTGACTTCGGTGGCCTTAAACTTTGTTTTGGCAAACCAAATACTGTCTCGCAGGGAGGAGCTGTTAAACTTAAGAACTATGGGCCTGGGTTTGAGGTTACCTGATGTGCGTCCCATCCTATGGCAGCGCCGCACATCAGCAACGGATATGTCAGTCTTGAGGTGTTGCCTGATTACCTCCACCGCCACCTTGGCTGTGTCCTCTTTGCTGCCCTCAGGAATACCGCGGAGCAGCAACATTTTCCGTCTACTCCTCATCTCCATTGTGTCTACGGTGTGTGCAAGAAGCTCAATTTGGTGTTGAAATCCATTCAGAGCCTCCATCACAAATGTCTTGAATGAATTGTACTCGGCGGTCAGTCCTGGCAATGATGGAGTGCTTTGAGATCTTGGCAGCTCAGCTTCAAACTCTGACATCCGCTTGAAGAACATATCCCTCAAATTGTTCATCGATTCTTGCAGGGATTGAGACATTGTTTTGAGATGTGAGGAAAATTTAAATTTGTGTATTTAGGAGAGTGCTAACACTATACTGGCAGGTACTAATTGTATTTAATAACATATTATCATTTAATTAATTAAAAGAATATATTTACTAATTAATTTAAATATTCAAATGTAGAGCTTTAAACTTTTGATGTTGATCCTACAACTACCCACATAGGTTCCTATATATTGTATAATATTAAAAAATAAAAACTTCAAATTAACTGGAGTGAATTATTTACTAAGCTATGATCAGTGGTTGTTCCTCACGTAGCAATGTACTTAGTACCCAGTTTTGGCTCCTTACTGAAGTAATTACTGAGGCCTAGGTTATAATCGAATTTTATAGAAGAATTTATTTAGAAATTTATCTCTATGGAATGCGGATAAATATTTTATGTCTAATGTTCTGCATCCTTGGTTTCTTAAACAAATGCTGTGTACAACAGTTATGACGGATATTAAGCTAGCTTATTACCCTCAAACAGCCATTTAAACTTTACTTTATGTAATCCTTAATACTTTTATGTGATTCACGAATTGCTGTTGAGGGTATGGATGTTCTTACAGGCCCTAGTATGGATTATCTTAAACCCGTAAGACAGGGCGCTATATATAAAAAATTAACACTAACATTGTGCTGTAATTGATTGTTTACAGCTTTATAAAACAGCAGCTAAAATGAGCAAGTATGGTGTTAATACAAATTCAATTGACCTATAAAATATGATCAGATTATGGCTGAACTCTCCAGCTAAAAAATGTGAGTACCGTGCAACATTTGTTGCTGATGTTGCCTGTTTCAAGTTTATGTTATACTACAGTGATAAAAAAAAATATTTAGACGGTCGTTGAATAATAATAATATAGTTTTAGCGCGAATTGTGTGTGATAGTAAACACACTCACCACTCAAAAGAAAAAGAAAAGAAAGTTTTTTGTTTCTTTCGAAGATTTTTGTTTCTTAGTTGAATAACTAATGCCTAATTACCAGTCTATATCTCATTACTATATAAATACCTACTTACATCATTTGTAGGCGTGGGGAAGCTCAGCGGTGTAAGGTATATGCGACAATGTAAAATCAATGAATAAATGTGTGACTGATTTTCGCATTTATAAGAAGAACTCTGCCAATACAAAGGCTACCTACAATCAATTTACATCACATTATAATCTTCAATAACGATAGTAAGAACGTAACAGTACCACTACACAATTTCGGATAGGGGCGGAGTCTAAATGCGAAGCGCTACAAATGTTTTTGATCGGTCGTTTTTTGGATTGATTGTTTTTATGGATAGCTGCATGAAAGATATGAGGGAAATTGATTGCGGGATCGATATGGTAGAATTGCGTGCTAAGAGCCTCTTATACGCCGATGATCAAGTCATTCTTGCATCATCTGCGAAAGAGTTGCAACAAATGATGGACTGCATGAACGAGAGTTTTAAAGCGAAATGTATGAAAGTTAATGCAAGAAAGACGAAAGTGATGGTGTGAAGGATGAAAGTTTGTCTGAGTGTGATTTTACGATTGAAGATGAAAATGTGGAATAAGTTGAAAGATTTGTATATTTGGGAAGCATGTTTACAAGAGATGGAAGATGTGAAGGAGATATCGAAAGAAGAGTGACTGCGGGGAACAGTGTGAATGGAGCGCTGCATGCCTTCATGAACGGCCAAACTGTGCCTAAAAAGACGCGACTGGCGGTTCATAATGAAGTGCTGGTGCCCACCTTGATGTATGGAAGTGAGTGTTTGGTATGGCAGAAAAAGCATGAAGCAGAATTAACGCAGTTGAGATGCGATCACTGCGTAGTATGTGTGGGGTGAGACTGATTGATAAAATTCCGAATACAGTAATACGAGAGCTATGTGGCCTGAAAGAAGATGTCGTGACAAGGATTGAGAAAGGAATGCTGAAATGGTTTATACACGTGGAGCGCATGAGTGAAGAATGATTTACAAATCAAATATATATGGCAGAGGTGTGTGGGCAAGCCGGTTGCGGCAGACCTCGTAAGACGTTCGTTGACCAAATTAGGGACGTCTTGAAAAACGGAAAAGTCCGAAGCATCTGTATGAAATAATGGTAGAGGTAGAGAGTAATTAATGTAGTAGAGGAAGCGCGTGAGGTTTGCAAGGATAGAAGCAAGTGGCGTTCTGTTGTCTCTGCCTGCCCCAACGGGAAAATATGTAGGTATGTATGTTTTCTTCTGTTGTTCAAGTCATAACTAATCAGCAATTTAATTACATTACGAAATTAAAGATAAAGATACATTTATTTCTGCTAATGAAACACAAGTCACAACAGATACAATTAAATACAATCAAGAAAACAGTAAGAGTTCTACGTGACAAAAAGAAAACAAATAAAAACAAACAATAGTGTGAAATATCACGTACATGTAGAGAATAAGATTACGAATACTTAGTTCGATAAACTGAAAAATAAGTGTTGTTTTCAAAAATGCCTTAAACATCTAATATCCGTAACCGAAACTATCCGAAACTACCGGATAATCCGAAATAATTTCATATCCGTATCCGAAACCGAAACCGATATAATATTTTTCCAATATCCGTATCCGTATCCATATCCGAAATTCCATATCCGTAACATCCCTGCTAAATACAGAAAACGTGTTTTTTTTCGTATTTTTTGCTCAAAATTACTAACTGTTACAGGTAGACGCTTTAAATTTTTACAGAATATGTAGTTGTACCTTTCAAAATAAATAATTAAATTAAAAAAAGTAAATAATAAAGGGGGGCTCCCATACAACAAACGTAATTTTTAAGCAATTTGTTACTCGATCTTAATAAACAGGTAGAAACTTATAAAGTATTTAAGTATACATACAACGAACGTGATTTTCTTTTATAGATGATGGTACGGAACCCTTTGCGCCGAGTCCGACTCGCACTTGCCCAATTTTCTAAAGAGCTACTGGATCAATTTCAAAAAAATTTTTATGTTGGATAATCTTCCACGATATTATCGTGGAAGATTATAATATAACATCACGCTATGACCGGTGCAGAGCAGACGGAATTCATAACGCGTATGTAACTTCGTTCTCAGCTACTATCTAATAATTTGAAAAACTTTCATGTAATAAAGTTTAGTTCTATTAAGTATTTTAATTTCACTGCACACAAATGAGCGGCTAAAGTGAATAGACGCGCAATTGCTGCCTGCTCTCGGTATCTTAGCATTTATTCAGGCCCTTTTTATTTCATTTCTTTATTTGTGTGAGGACTCGTGTTGTTTAATTAAAATAATAATTAATACAAAGAATACAGATGAGGTTTAGGTCAGTCAAATAATTATATCTGAATAATTCTTATGAAGTGTTAACGAAATCTTATATCTTAGGTTTTTTAATGAGTAGCCCCACGCTCATTACCACAGCTGGTATCACGATGTAGCCAATTTTATCAACAGGTAGGATAAATAGAAGTCACGATTTTATGACACTCCTATGACGTTAAAATGTTTTCGAACCCGCAACGAATCTCATCAGAATCATATTGGAGGAGCTGAAAAATAAGTACCTAGTTATCAGAGATAAACTAGAACTAAAATCTATTCAAATACTTATTTTCAGTTTGCTGCGGTGCAACCTTATAAGTATAAGAAACAAATACCTAAAAAATTTACTGTTTTCTCATACTCTATCCTCAATGCATCAAATAATTTCTTTTAGAATTTACGACATACTGCTACGCTCTGTTCAATTTATGACATACGATTACATACACTATCTGACAGTAATACATAAACAGTTAGCCAGAAAATTGTAAATCCTCAATCTTATCCTAAATTGTATTCTATACAGTAAGGACAATGCAAATTGGCAACTATAGGTAATCAATTCGAAAGCTTCACTTGTCTGTCAAGGCTAAACTTCTGAACCTCTTTTGAAAAAAATTAACATAGTTGAGAACCATGGGTAAAATTTTTAAACATAAGGGGATAAAACAGAAAATTATTCACTGTCTAAAAGATAGTAGATACCATTACCTATTACCATTTTTACAGTTTTACAAATTATAGGTATACTTTATAACGTCTTACCATGCGGGTGAAGCCGCATGTAAAGCTAACATGATCTACAGGCGCAACGCGCAGAATCCGTAATACGGAAGATATTCATAATATTACATAGGTAGGTTTAGAACCACACTAGTTTACATGAGTAATCTCTCTCGCTTGCATGAGCGCTGTAATTCTGAGCCACTTAACTCAATACGCTTAGGTACACAAATCACCACATTTTCAGCATATTTCGGTTAGGCCTAGCTTGACTATGTAGTCCAGTTTGTATTATAAATGAGCAGTAATTTCATAATACCCTATTAGGTTGTTCAAGTTTCAATGAAAATTGGAATCATTAATTGAAAAGCACGGATAAAGATAACGTAATTAAAGAAAAATCCCCCTCCACTTTTTCTTCTCCCTCATTCCGCTCCCACTGGGCTGGATGGGAAAAGGAACAGGAATATTTTTGAGCCCATACTGGCACGTAACGTACATTTGACACCTCTGGTGCTGCGTCATGCAACACCGTTGCGTGCCGTCCGTTATGACAGTCGGCACTGCCGACTATCATAAGAAGGTGCCGACTCGGCAGTAATACTTACCATCAAGCTATAAGCCTGCTCATTTGCGTCCCATCACATAAAAAATGGATGTGCATAACCTATACTTATGTAGATGATCTTTATGTGGTTTTGCCGTGTACCTCAAGCGTCAGTAACTTACATATCATAATATGCCATACAAATACGTTATAAAGATAAAACGTGTTGGTTGTGTGAAACAAATCATAAGTGTTGTGATTGAAGCGGAGGGTAGCGTGGCTCTGTGCGAGGCGGCGGAGGCGGCGGCGGCGGCGGCGGCAGGGCGCACGCCGTGTTTGGCGACTGACTGAGCAAACTCGCGCTCTAGCCGCATTTGCAATTCGTTTGTGGACTACGAAATACTCTGCACCCGACCAAGTCTTTTGTGTAACCGGATTTCTCGGTTAACGACCTAGATTCTGCATATTTATGAAGTTTGGTCACACAATTTTTCGTGTCTGAAACTATCTCTAAAACCTTATTACCTTATTACCTCCCCATTATGATAATATTTTCACACATTTCTCTAGCGTTTACTTAGTAAGAATGTCACCAAATTACTGGCATTTAGTTATGCCTCTAATAGTCAGTCAACTTACGTAATAAGCACGTACTGTCTACATGTCATCAGCGAGTATAAAATACCCAAATTTAACCTACTTAAATCTGTTATATAACAAAGTATATTTTTCGCTCGGTCTGTGTCTGAGAGTTGGAAATACTTTTTGAACTTTTACAAAGTCACAAAGCAACAATGGGTGCTATTACAAGTTTCAAATATACCACAACACTGGAGGGAGAGTGCGCGAGATAACTAAGATTTCATTATAAAGTTTAAACAATCGTCATACAGCTATGTTCGCGAAATTAATGTTCACTTTAGGGGTATAGTCTCAAAAAAAAACAAACAAGATAAACATAGGTTGCGCCCGGCGTACCGCATGCTCTCGCACCACCGCCGCGCTGCCGCTTGCGCTAATAACCGCACCGAGTCACCGACTATGAGCCTCTACCTAGTAGGCACACATAGCACTACCTAGCCACCGCCAGTACGTCCCCGGCCGTACCCGACAACTTACACTAATGTTCATAATTTTTACACCGAGGGCAGTACGAGCGAATCCAAGATTAACAATTGCCCTAAGCTGGGGAGCGAGAAAATTAACTTTTAAATGTACGAGTGTCTTTTAATTTTACGAGGAAGTCATAACGTGAAAGCAGCCGCGGTTAGCACTGATTTATTGCACTTGGAATTGAAAGTGTTAAAGGAGTTGCAATCTGAAAAAAGTTTTAATAGGTACCTCTTTAAAGAAATATAAATCATGATTGTAGAGCGAATTTAACTTTGGCAAAGTTGTACAAAATTTAGCCTCATCTACTTGAGTTTCTATTTAATGACGTCGCTTATTTCGCTAATCAGAAAAGTATTCATTAGCTTCTCAGTACTGTAGACGAGAACCGTTATATTTCATCCCGTATACATAGCTCTAGTTCACTAGAATAAAAGAATTAATAATTGTTCGCACTAAATGACGAAATATTCCAAAACATTAATAAAATGTCAATACTACTTAATTGTAGTTGCCTGACTGCGATCGCCAGAGCTATAATATCAATCAGATCTAATTCACTTAATGTTCCAGAGGTATTGTAACTGAAATGAACCTATGTTAAAGATATATAATTCGAGTTGAATACATTTAATTCCTAAACGATGTGTTTGAAATAGAAATATTATTTGTGATAGGTCAAGTCGATTATATCGATTTAGTAACGTTTAGTTTAGTCTATTGTAAATTTTGACTATGGTCACACTGAACTGTCATTCGTTTCCGTTTTCTGAAAAAATTGCTTGGACACAGGTTGGAGGTCTTGGGCTCGCGCCGTTTTGTTTCTCTCGCGTGGTTTTGTAATTGAAATAAATTGTTCGCCTTTTGGAAAGCTCGTCCTAGTAGCTTCGCGAAGTGATAAAAGATAAACATATAAGTAACCTATTGAACATTGTAAAAATTGTGCACGTGGTTGGTGCCCGACGACTTCGCTGATGAAGGACGCCGAACTGGACCCTGTGGTATTTATAACGATTTTCTTGTTATTTTGGCCAAAATTATGAGTTAATCTAATAGGTTTAGTCAAGAACATCATCAGGAGCATCAGTGAAGATTTGGTAAGTAAATCAATATTGTAACTTGCATGTACCTTGAACTCATCACTGTGCAGTCACAGTAATAGTGTTTAGATCCTTTGCCTGTCGTAGTCAGGTGGATGTATTACAAACTTCCACTGCGCACTCTGAACAATTTCCTGCCTGCCTACGGCAACTCTAAACATAATTTTTGGTGCAGAGCGCTGTTGTATCTTAGCCGCTGTTGATTGTACCTATACTCAGATTGGTATTGTATAAGCTTGTATCTGAGATATATATTCATTGTTAACAGTGTTGTGGTGTTTCCAGGTTAGTTTTGTTTAAAATACATCATATTTATTTGTATTAGTTGACCTGCATAACTTGAAACACATGTCATACATAACCTCAATCAGTAATTGTTTGATTTAAATTGTTGAAATCTAGTATAGATTTGTTGTTGTTAGTACCTATTAATAAGTCACTTTGATTGGATACATAACAGTTACATGTATCAATTATTAATGAAGTTAATGGTTAATTGCATATATTGAGTTTGAAACATTATAACCACCAAACTTGACAAACCTTTGTTGTTATAATATATTGATAAAATTCTTAGGTAACACAAACTGGTGCCTACAGTTGTAATATATAACACATTTAGTCTGTTTGTTGCAGTAATTAATTAATTACCTAATTTAAGTTTCAACTTTAATTGATGTATGTTATAACTTTAATAACCTTTGTCTTTGAGTCAATATATTGAAATTATTAATTTTTTTGGGCAGTAAATACCTGCCACTTGCTTGTACCAGCAGTAAACAGGCTAATAGCTTGTTGGTTTCAAAAAATTAACAAATATTAAGTTTTAATTGATAATAATTATTTAACGCTCTTCCAAGATCTTTTGTAACTTAATAATGTCAGCTATCAAGGACTTGCATGCGGCTGCTGGTGCTTTTGCATCAGATTTGCGCTGGTTAGCCTCGGCCAGTGCCTTGGTGAATCGGCCTGATCGCCAGCAGGCCTTACAACAAAGGTACGAGCGGATCAATGATCGCCTGGCAAGTGTGGAACAGCAATTTCGCATTTTCAACGCTTGTTGTCTCGAAGTGTCAGTTAATGACTTCACCGCTGACCAGCGAAATATGGTCAGCGAGGATTATGCCCAGGTCTTAGAACTGTATGATGCTGTCTTCAATAGTGCGAGACAGCTAGTTGCCGAGAGGGACGGGCAACCCGGCTTGAAGAAGGAGCTTGCTTCCTAGGACAGCACCGGGATTGGTGAGTAGGCTTCCTACCTTAGACCTCCCGCATTTCGATGGCTGTCTAGGAAGCTACCTGGGCTTCGTTAATTTGTTTGACAGCCTGGTAAATGACAGGGCTGACCTTCGGCCAGCACAAAAATTGGCATATTTAATGTCGGTTCTGGATGGAGAGGCCAAAGGCCTCATAGAGCATCTGCCCGTGTCTGACGAGGCGTACCAGACGGCTCGGGACTTAATTACCCGTAGGTACCATAACAAGCGTGGCCTCGCCGACACACACATAGAGCAGATTTTGAGTTTGCCCACGCTCACCCGGGTCTTTGGGTTGCGCACCCAACTTTTGAACCCGCTTTTGGTGGCAATCAACGCACTTAAGTGCCTTGACCTACCCGTGGACCAATGGTCCTATCTATTGGTGCACATTGTACTTAAGAAGCTGCCTGCCGACCTGAGGTCGCGTTTTGAACAGCCCTTTGGTGGGGAAAGAAAGGTATGCTAAGATGGTTTGGACACGTGGAGAGGATGGATGACGAAAGACTGACCAAGCAGATATATAAGGCAAGTGTGGAAGGGACAGGACGAAGGGGAAGACCTAGGCGGACGTTCTCTGAACAGATTGGAGACATCCTAAAAACAGGACAGGTTAGAAGCACCCTGAACAGAAGAGCATGCATGAGGAATCTGATGGGAGTGAATGAAGCAAGAGAGATATGTCAAGATCGTTGCAAATGGCGCTCCGTAGTCTCTGCCTACCCCTCCGGGAAACAGGCGTGAGTCTATGAATGTATGTATGTTTGGTGGGGATAGCGCGCCCCATCTGCCCCCCTTTGCTGACCTGGAGAGGTTCCTCGAGGATGAGTGCCGGGTCCACTCCGGCTAAGTCGCAGCCGCCCAAGGTCAAGGAGCAGGCTCGCGTTCACACCCGAGCCAATTTGACCGGCGCCCTCCTCGCTTTGCAGTCACGCAGAGCCCAGTGGAGTGCTCTTACTGCAAGGTCACGGGGCACAGAACGGCCAGTTGTAGGGCATTCTTGGACCTGCATGTCGCCTCTCGTAGGCGCATCGCGAATGCCCGCCGCCTTTGCTTCTCTTGCTTGGGGTCCCACTACTAGCGAGACTGCCCAAACTCTCGCCCCTGTCCTCACTGTGGAGGACAGCATTTGGACATTCTCTGCATGAATGCCAGAGAGGTAGGCCGCTTGTCAAACCAGCCGACGACGCGCACGGGCGGGTGTTTTGAGCTGCAAGGGGGCAGCCGAGGCTCACCGGCACGCAGCCAAGAGTCGCCTCGCTCAATTGAGCGCCGCTCACCCCGCTTGGAGAACCGTAGTGAGCGCACGCCTCCTCTCTCTTGCGCACCAGAATGTGCGACCGCTCAACGTCACCAGCACCATGACTGCTGCGGCCAGGTATTCGCCTCCTTTGGCGGAGCGTCCCCGCCTTGACTCGCGCCCACCTCGTTTTGGGCGGGTGCGTCATTATGACCCCCCACAGATGGCGCGCGGATCGAGTCATCGCGCTTTTGAGGACTTCAAGCCGCACCCTCGTTTTGATTTGCCTGGTCCTGGCCAACGGTCGCCAACCAGGCAACAATAGGTCATTGACCCCTGCCCTATAACGCCAACCTCCCCCATTGAGACCGTTATCCTACCAATGGTTGGTGTTAGGGTCTGGGGACCCACGGGGACCTCTGTTGTTGTCCGTGCTATATTGGACACAGGTTCACAAGGTTGCATTGTTTCCACTTATTTGGTAGGGCAGGTTAAATTAAATATATGGATTATTTTCCAAATTGTATACGGGGCATAGGTGACGTAGCCTCTAATGTTGAAGGGCAAGTTAAGGTTTTGTTTGGCACTGTATAATCTTCACACCCGAGGATTAAAACCTCGGCTATTGTGCTGAAGAATATTTTGGGTATGCATCCACAGAAACAGCTAGCTGCTGCTGTGGTGAATTTGACATCGGGATTGGAACTGGCTGACCCCAAATTTGACACACCGGAACAAATCGACTTGTTGATTGGCTCTGATGTCCTCGGTGGAATTTTGATTGGTTGGAAAGGGGTCTTGGTGCCAAATGGTTTGACTGCCATCCCGACCATATTTGGATGTTTTGATGGGACCTGTACCTAGGGACCCCCTCCACCTGAACCTGATAATTTGTTGGCTGTAGGCTCTGCTCTCTCTGATGCGGTTCAGAGGTTTTGGGAAGTAGAAGAGCCCCCTCAAGCTGCCCGTTTGAATCCAGAACATGAGGGGTGCGAGGTGTTCTTCCAGAACAACACTGGTAGACTCCTACTACTGGTAGAAGCTACCTTTTCTGTCTGTTCGGCCTCCGCTTGGTGAGTCACGACCTTTAGCCGAAAAGAGATTGTTGGCTATGGAGCGTCGCATGGGTCGTGATCCGGAGCTCAGGCAGAAGTATATTGAGTTCATGAGAGAATATGAACAATTGGTACACATGTCTGTGTCAAATTTGGATTGGCGTTCGGTGGAGCATTACTTTCTCCCGCATCATGCGGTATTGAAGCCATTGACTGGCAAGCTGCGCACAGTGTTTGATGGTTTTGCGCAGACTTCTACGGGCATATCCTTGAACCAGTGCTTGCATTCTGGTCCCAAGTTGGTCAAGGACCTTTGTGACGTCATCACCCGCTGCCAACGACATCAGGTTGTCTTTGTGGCCGATATAAAAATGATGTGCAGGGAGACGATTATCCACCCTGATGACCGTCGCTTCCAGCTGATCCTTTGGAGAGAGAATCCTCGGGATCCCATGGTCATCTACGAGCTCAATACTAATACGTACGGGTTAAGGTAAAGCCCCTACTTGGCAATACGTTCTCTTTGGGAGCTCGCAGACCGCGAAGGCTTACGTTTCCCACGAGCCTCCGCCATCTTGAAAGACGATATTTACGTCGATGACATTTGCTCGGGCGCCTCCACAGTGGACGAGGCAATCCTCCTGCGGGACGAATTGATAGGTATTTTGGCCTCCGCTGGTTATGAGTTGCGCAAATGGATTTCCAACTCACCAGCGCTTTTGGAAGGCTTGCCAGAGGATCATCAGCAGGATCCACATTTGTTTGAGATTGTTGACAACCCCGACATGATGGCTGTTCTCGGCGTCCAGTACAGACCAGTCCAAGACATCTTTACGTATAACGTAGACTTGAAATTGCCTTGTTCTTGCATTAAAGTCTCGTGTTGTCTACTGTCGCCAGAACCTTTGATCCAAACGGTTGGATTTGTCCTGTCATATTTTGGGCAAAATGCTTCTTGCAGAAGCTTTGGACAGCAGGATTGACCTGGGACGAACCTCAACGCGGTACTCTTGTTGAGGAATGGACCTCTTTTGTATCCTCACTTCCTGCCGTCAGTGAGATCTCCTTGCCTCGTCCCATCCTTCCTTCCGGGAAGTACAAGGCCACCCTTCACGGGTTTTGTGATGCCTCGGAACGTGGTCACGCGGCCGTGGTGTACTTGCGCACAGTTAGTGCCTCAGGTCAGGTGAGGGTTTTCCTGATCATGGCGAAGAGCAAGATTGCACCCCTTCGGACATCTCTGACCATCCCAAAATTGGAGCTCTCGGGAGCAGCCCTACTTGTACGCTTATTGAACCACGTGTTTAGAACTTTGGGTAAAACCATTTGTATTAATGGGTCCTACGCCCTGGACAGACAGCCAAATTGTTCGTTGTTGGTTGAAGGCGTCTGTCCACACTTTGGAGGTATTTGTCGCTAATCGCGTTTCTCAAATCCAAAAATCCGAAGTCAAGCTTGTTTGGAGACACGTGCCAGGTGAGCTCAACCCCGCTGATCGTGCCTCGCGCGGATGCTTGACGCCTAGTTTGATAGGTCATTCGCTGTGGTGGGGTCCGGAATGGTTGAGTCGACCAGAAATTGATTGGCCTCGAACGCCAGTTTTGAATACTTCTTATTTGCCGGGTCTACGAACACTCGCTCTTGAGAAGGTGGAATGCGCCTTCAACCCCGATTACTTGTTGAATCGTTACAGCTCCCTCGATTAGTTGTTAGGTGTTACTGCTTGGATAAAGCGTTTTGTTTTTAATTTCAGGCACCCACAACAGAAACGATTGACACCGTTTCTTTCACCACAGGAACGACAGGAGTCTCTCACCTTTTGGATTCGTTCTGTGCAATTGGCGCATTTTGAGAGGGAGATTGCTGTCCTTAAGTCAGGGAGATCGAAATTATCGGGAGCTGTATCTAAATTGAACCCCTTTTTGGACGAAACGGGTCTCTTGCGCGTTGGAGGGCGTCACAGAAACGCCAACCTCCCTTACGGGGCACGTCACCCCCTTTTGTTACCCAAGGACGTTACGCTGGTACGCTTGTTGGTAACTGACCGTCACCTTCGACTTCGTCGCTGGCAGTTGTCAGAGACGGACGCGCGCGCGAAGCTCTCGCAAATTGAATTTTTATATTTTAAATTCAATTTATCGCCGGTCGTTTTGTTTTGTTCGTGTTTTACTCCAAATCTCGGTCCCTCCTTGTCTCGCTTGGGCACTTGTCCATAAGAGGCCGCGGCCATCTTTGGTTTTGCTCGGCGAAGACAGGGAGAGCGACTCCGCCTGACATTTGTGACAATTGTGACAGTGACACTTGTGTTTGTGCCTTGTTGTGCGACGGTGACGTTTCGAGGTTTTACCTCACCCCCGCGCTCAGTGACGCTTTACCCCCCCCCCCGCGCTAGTGACGCTTTACCCCCCCGCGACAGTGACGCTTCGCTCCCGCGACACGGACGCCTCTTGCGGTTCTGATTGGAACCACAGTGACAAGTGCACTAGTGTGGCAGCTCTGCGGCCACCCATCCACGCGGCGTGTGCGACCGGCGTGCTTGCCCGCGTCGCCCGCCGAGACATTGTCTCTGCCGTGTGTGTGTGTGCGTGGACCCATCCGCGCGGCAAACGCAGCAGCACTCCTGCACACCCATCCGTGCGGCGTGTGCGGCCCGGTGCCTTAACCTGGCCGCCACCCATCCGCGCGGCGCGTGTGTTAGAGGACCTTCACCAGGGCCACTGTTCAGTGGCCCGCGGTAAGCGAACCGTTTTCCTTGCCGTGCGTCGACGGCCGTGCGTCGCACCGTACTGTTAGTTGCACATTCGTGTATTACTAACAGTACGAGTGTTGAACAACTATACCGTCGGCGGACGAGTATTTTTTGTGCCTAACTTTTATTGTGTATTTGACTACTATTAAATGTGCTGTGTTTGGTAAAAACTATCTTGGAGCTGAAAACTGAAAAAATTTTTTCAGTGCCGACACTTAGAAAAATTCGCTAAGTTCGTGTATTAAAAATTTTTCTAAGTCCCCAGGACTTGTAAAATTTTCAAGTTTGTGATCGTGATTTTTCTAAGTCTTAGACTTGTAAAATTTTTCGTTTTTGTGAGTGTTGTTCGTGTTTTAACGAAATTCTCTAAAAATTTCACAGACACTTGTGAAATTTTTAGAGAATTGACTTGTAGTTCGTGTTTTAAAAATATTCTAAGTCCCCAGGACTTAGAAAACTTAGGGCCAATCTCGGACTTGGAAAACTTTCACCAACGTACGTAGTCTTGCTCATTGAGCAAATAGGGTGACAACATGGAGGAGGACGACGCCGATCGGCGCCGAAGGTCGGACAGCGAGTCCGATGGTGAGGCCGCCGCCGCAGTCTTCGCTCCCCGCCACCGCATCACCCATACGCCCCCACACCGGTTCTCCACTCCGATCAGCAGCCCTGCGCCTCGTCCCCCCTCGCCCCCCCCCCCGTGCCTCGTCCTACCTCGCCCCCCGCTACCTCTGGGAAGTGGACGTTAACATCTCCGGGGAAGGTGCCGGAACAGACCCGGCGTAAGGTGGGGACGGTGCGCAAGCAAGTTCCCCTAATAGTGCCAGCCGCTGAAGCCTTGCCGACACTGGCGCCACCTACCACTCCGGTGCTAGCGACGACATCAACCATCGCCGAGCTCGTCGACATGGCGACCGCGTCCACTGGCGGCATTATGGAGGCAGTGCGGTCGAAGACATCAAAATTGAACAAGGAGGAAATCGCAATTATAGGTCAGTGTGTTAGCTCGGTCGGGTCGGTTATTACCCACCTGGTCGCCCGCCTCGCCGCTGCCGAACAGCGAGCAGCAGTCGCTGAGGAGCGCGCCCGGCTGATGCCGGCGCAGACGCAGTCCTACCAGCAGCAACAACCTACACCGCAAGCACCGGCTCCTGTAAGTTATGCAGGCGCGATAAAGTTGGGAAGGAATACGGAGCCGGTCCCACTACCAACACGCCCGGGTCCTGCAGTGGCTGTGTACCCAGCCGAAGACCAACGGGACAAAATCAAAACAGCGGAAGAGACCAAAAAGATCCTCAGGGCCAGCGTAGATCCCGCCGAACTGGGTTTCCGGGTGCACGGCGTCAGGAAGACTGGTGGAGCGGGTCTCATTGTGGAGACGCCGTCCGAAAAAGACGCCAAGGCCCTGCGCGCAGCCGTCCCAGCCACACTTCGCGTCGAGAAGCCGCGCGACAGGCGGCCGGTCATCTCGCTCTCTGGAGTCGGCGCGAGCCTCAAGGCAGAGGAAGTGATCCTGCAAATTCACGAGCAAAACCTGCGCGACACACACACCCTAGAAGAAGTGAAAAAGAACTTACGCCCTGTCTTCAATAGGAACCGTCGGAACTCCAGGAAAATGTGGATGTGTGAGTGCTCGCCATCACTTCGCTCGCTGCTCATCGCCCGCGGTCGTGTATACATCGGCTGGGACGTCGTTGAGGTAAACGACTTTATCGACGTGACTTGCTGCCGTAGGTGCCAAATGTTCGGGCACCCAGAGAAATACTGCCGAGCCAAGGCCATGACGTGCGGACGTTGTGGAGAGGACGGACACAAGGCCGCGGAGTGTCAAGCCAAGCAGGAAGCCTGCGCCACATGCAAAAAGTTCAACCGGAAGGGGGCCAGCGATCATCATACGAACAGCCGGGACTGTCCTGCCCGAAAATACGCCGAGGGACGTTCACTGGCCATGACTAACTATGGCCAGTAATAATCACCAGCTCAGGATCGGGCAGGTGAATCTACAGGATTCTGCGGTGGCCTCAGCAGAGCTACCCGCCATCGCGGGGGGGATGGGGCTGGACGTGGTTCTTGTCCAAGAACCATACCCCATGCCTCATCTCTCCTCCACCGCTGGACCAATATGGATTAACGGCAGCAGCACCCAACCCAAGAGCGGACTGACACTCCGTGCGCCATGCTGACCCATTTAAGCAACAGCCACTGCACCGTGTGCCACATAGATCTGGATCCGCGCGGACAGGAAGATACTGCGTCACCGTCGTCGATTCACCTAGTCAGCGCCTACTTCCAGTACTCGGACGACATCGCCATACATCTTGAACACCTAAACCTGGTACTGGACTCTCTGTGGTGTCCCCGGGTGCTGATAGGCGCTGACGTAAACGCCCACTCGCCGATGTGGCACTGTGCGGCACGAAATTTCGTCGGGAGAGGACCGGATGTGACGTACCGACGCCAGCAAATGGAGGACTTCATCGTTGGCCGTGGACTCATTATACATAACCAAGAGGGACAACCACCTACCTTCGCCACGGTCAACGGGGAGTCCAACATCGACCTCACGCTGGCCACCAGGAGCACTCCGGTCCAGGACTGGACCGTGCATGAAGACCGCAGCTGCAGCGACTACAGGCTGATTACATATGATCTATGTGGCACACGGACAGGAAGAACAGGCTCGCCGGCGCAACCACTGGAAGAGCCGAAGAGATTCCGCGAGCGCGGCGTGAACTGGGGGCGCTTCCAGTCAGTGGTCCACGAACGTGTGGGGACGATTGACTGGCGGATGAATGCAGGTGAAGTAAGCAAGGTGTTTACAGATGTTATTGTAGGTGCGGCGAATGAATGTCTTGGAGTATGCGGGAACAGTAAGCGTGTCAAAGGATATGAATGGTGGTCTCCTGCACTGGAGGCCGCGCGTAAAAGGGCTAATCGTGCAAGAAAGGTATGGCAGACTGCGAGAAAGCGAGGATTTGGGGCTTTTGAAGAGATTGCGCGTAAGAAACATAATGAGTGCCGCAATAGATACAGGGCGTTGATGGCGAGGACGCAGAGCGAATTCTTCCGGGGACTTGCCAATACCGGTAACCAAGACCCCTGGGGTCTGGCTTACCGAGTAGCCAGCGGGCGACTTAGGCCGCCCTCCAATGTTATCAATGGCACGAGGTTCTCGGAAGGATATGCTGGGGACGCGCGGGCCGCCATGGGGGTTTTAGTCCGAGCACTTTGCCCGGACGACGACCCAGGCGCCGACAGCGCCTACCACCGACAGGTGAGGCTACTGGCGGCCTGCGCGCCCTCGGGTCGCGATGCGCCCCCGCCATCTCTAAATGTGGTGGGCTCTATAGTTCGGGACCTTCCCAACACGGCACCCGGTATCGATGGGATCACCGCTCGCATGGTTAAACATGTGTGGCACGTAGCTGACTCCGAGCTGACGCGTGTTCTTGGCAAATGCGTTGAGGAGGGCACATTTCCTGATACGTGGAAGGACGGTCGGCTTATCGTCTTGCCGAAAGGCAACGACAGGCCGCTGACCGATCCTAAAGCGTATCGCCCTATCACGCTCCTTTAGGTTCTAGGCAAGATCTTGGAGAGGGTAATGATCTACTGCGCACCCAACATCTCGCGCAATATCTCACCCTGTCAGCACGGTTTTTCTCGAGGTCGTAGTACTTTAACAGCATTGCGGTCCCTTCAGGACATTGTTACAGCGAGCCGGGCCAAATATGTCCAGGGACTCTTCCTTGACATATCAGGTGCTTTCGACAACGCGTGGTGGCCCATGATCCTGCTGAAGGCGAAGAACGGTGGTTGCCCGCCCAACATCTACCGGATGTTGGTCGCGTATTTCACGAGTCGCCGGGCAGGTCTCTTCGTCGGAAGTGGGGTCGTGTGGAAGCCACTGACCATGGGCTGCCCGCAGGGCTCAGTCTTGGGACCCTCACTGTGGAACCTCCTGATGGACGACTTGTTTCGATTGCCATACCCAGACGGAGTGCAATTGGTCGCATACGCCGATGATGTTACGATCCTCATTGATTCCAACTCAAGAGCCGGCATCGAGGCATCCGCCTCATGCGCCATGGCCTTAATCAGCGAGTGGGGACGGCGGAACCGCCTGGGCTTCTCCCCCTCCAAGTCATACTCTATGACACTGAAGGGGAAGATGTCCGGACGACCACCGACTGTCCGACTCAATGGGGTCTCAGTCAAGAGCGTACAGTCGACCAAAGTTCTGGGTGTGATAATCGATACAACCTAGCGTACTACAGTAGTACAGCCGCCCCTGAATGGGGAGAGTGGCTCAGGGACACATATAATTTGTAGGGAGTTTACAAAGGGCACGCGGGAAAGAGCATACAGCAAGTACCGTGCGCCTCTCCCAAGATTCGGTCCATATACCCAGACGGGTGGTGGGACCATGAGGTGGAGGTGGGAACGTGACCGTCACCTTAAAAATTCGCATGCTGGTTGTAATGCGCTGTTGGCCATTTTGCAACGCGAGTTTTGGATTTTGTCTGCCCGAAGAATTATCCAGAGTGTAGTCTTTCGCTGCATCCCTTGCTATAAGCTCAAGGCTTCTACCATACAGCCCTTGATGGTAGACTTACCGGCAGATCGCGTAACTGAGAGCAGGACGTTTGACGGTGTTGGTACGGACTTCGCTGGTCCCTTTTTGGTGAAAACTTCGACACTTCGAAACAGCAAGACTGTCAAGGCCTACTTGTGTGTTTTTGTTTGTCTTTCCACAAAGGCCGTACACTTAGAACTGGTCTCCTCGCTTACGACCGAGGCGTTTGTAGCCACATTTGACAGATTTGTATCCCGCAGAGTGCTGCCCTCCTTGATCCGTTCTGATTGCGGCACTAACTTCAAGGGCACTTATAATTATTTGAATGACGTTGTTAATTTCCTTGAAACCAACAGGGCTGATATAGGCAATAGACTTGCCCGACGTGGGATAAATTGGTTGTTTTCCCCACCAAATTGTCCACACTGGGGTGGTATTTTTGAGGCCGCTTTAAAATCGGCCAAAACACACTTGCGCAGGACAATCGGTGAATCTGTCCTTACATTTGAGGAACTCACAACTGTGTTTTGTAAGATTGAGGCCGTTTTGAACTATAGGCCATTTTGCCCGATCTCCTCAGCTCCGAATGATTTGGAAGCCCTTACGCCGGGCCATTTTTTGATTGGTCGCCCACTTGTCGCCTTGCCTGAGTACCCCTATATTGATACGAGACCTGGTCGTCTCTCGCGTTTTGAATTGGTACGCCAGATTACTCAGAGCTTTTGGAAACGCTGGAATTTGGAATATTTGCACATACTCCAGCAACGCGTTAAGTGGACCGACAAGACCGATCCATCCAAGATTGGAGACCTCGTTTTGATCAAGGAGGCTAACCTTCCGCCACTCAGATAGCGCAGGGGGCGCATTCTTCGTTTGGTAACTGGGGCTGATGGAGTTCCCCGATTTGCTGAGGTCTTGGTGGACGGTTCGATTCTGAGGAGAGCGGTTGCAACTTTGTCACGTCTACCAACTGATTAGCGGACAAGTAGGCCGGTCTGGGCCGGGTGGATGCTTGAAATAGAAATATTATTTGTGATAGGTCAAGTCGATTATATCGATTTAATAACGTTTAGTTTAGTCTATTGTAAATTTTGACTATGGTCACACTGAACTGTCATTCGTTTCCGTTTTCTGAAAAAAATGCTTGGACATAGGTTGAAGGTCTTGGGCTCGCACCGTTTTGTCTCTCTCGCGTGGTTTTGTAATTGAAATAAATTGTTCGCCTTTTGGAAAGCACGTACTAGTAGCTTCGCGAAGTGATAAAAGATAAACTTATAAGTAACCTATTGAACACTGTAAAAATGGTGCACGTGGTTGGTGCCCGACGACTTCGCTGATGAAGGACGCCGAACTGGACCCTGTGGTATTTATAACGATTTTCTTGTTATTTTGGCCAAAATTATGAGTTAATCTAATAGGTCTAGCCAAGAACATCATCAGGAGCATCAGTGAAGATTTGGTAAGTAAATCAATATTGTAACTTGCATGTACCTTGAACTCATCACTGTGCAGTCACAGTAATAGTGTTTAGATCCTTTGCCTGTCGTAGTCAGGTGGATGTATTACAAACTTCCACTGCGCACTCTGAACAATTTCCTGCCTGTCTACGGCAACTCTAAACACGATACACATAATCTCTAATTCGCTGCTGGTGCTGGTAGAGCTAAAAACACAGAACTCTTATCTAAAACCCGTTGCTTTGACTTGCAATGAAATATCGAACGAACAGATAAGTTTGGAAATGTTTGACATTTGAAATATTTTTATGCAAAATGTCTTTAATTCCATTACGAATTTCAATTCCGAAGTACGACGCTTAACTCTTTGGACCGCAAAGTTATATGGATTGGAAGCGTTGACGAATGGTAGAAAGTAACGAATGTGTACAATCAAAACTTTGCAGAGATTCATTGCCACAAATTTAGCCAGCCAAAAATATGATCCAGCTTGAGTCAAAGAATTTGAGAACGGATGTGCGGGCGGCGCGCGTCACCGCCGCACCTCTCGCTATACTTTTTAGAAAGTTTCAGCGAATAAACTATCACCTAAGAATACTTATAAAAAATCTTTTGATATCCTTGTCGCGGCATCAGTGTTACATACAGAAGCAGGCGTGAACGTTTTTTTATTATGATATCATAAATCTACTTAGACTTGTATAGTCGTGCCGTACACAAAGTTTCAATTTCAAAAGAAGCGAGCTTACAAATATAGAAATAATTTGAATGTATTCATATTTCAAAAGCAATTACTTTTCTTGGAAAGAATATAAGTCATAAATACTTCGTATAATTCTAGCTGTTAAGATATGTTTAATTCACGTAAATCAGCCGATTAAGATAAGACTGTAGAATATCGAATTTATTTAGCAGATCCAAACCTTTTCCTCAATATTATTTATGAATTCACAAAACATCTGTTTATACTTGTTATACATAAAATACCATTTATATTACGCCACGACCGAATTCTGTAGCTATTCGTGCCGATGGCTGTAAGGTTTCAATTTCCTACGCGTTGTGATTTTTGTGGGGCTCGCCGGTTCACCGGAAGCACTCAATTATGTTATAATCAAGGTGTCCGGGGCAAGACTGGCGCGGGTGTGAGTCGCCGGCCCGCCCGCGACCGAACAGCGCTCTTGCCTCGACCCACTGGCAACTAACTTAAATGTCACGGCTTTAATGCACGACCCATTCATTATTAAAATACGACTCTGAGTGTACCCCGAACCACCGCGTAATAATACTTTGGTAAGAAGTTTCTACGTGGGAAATAACGCCATAATACACAATAATCTGTGTGCTCATTTTATAACTAGGAAAACTATTGTTTACTGCGTATCAGTGCAGAATGTCATTTCTATCATCTATCATCACTCTATATATGAACATAGCAGTGTATGTTCGTAGCGGTTTCGTTGGAAACTATAATCTACGGTATTTACTGATGACATCGTTGATGTTATTTCCCATCGATTTTTCCTTAGTTTATTAGGGGCTGTAATATTTATTTTTACTGCGAATGGTTATGATTTGAGCTTCTATGTATGTACATGTGTATACCGTGTTAAAATAAGCCTAATTGCCATAATAATATGACATGTATGACCATTTTTATGTTTCTGGTTTGATTTAACATCTTTATACTCAATAGTATTTTCAGAGACTGTCCATAATGCATAACCTTCATCCCAATATCTAGGCTAACGTGAGCCCAGCTGACTATTATCAAATAAGAAAAGGTGATTGGAGTTGCTAAACCGATCCCGGGAATGTATGAACTTGTGCGAAACTACCATTAGCTAAATATTCTTGCCATTTGGACATATTATAATAACAACTTTTGACTATGTTGTCTGGTACTTATTTTACAAAGTGGTTTTCTCGTCGGCGTATGAATCAAATGATTTGTTAACAGTAATTGGTGTTGTAAAACCTTGTATTTTCCGTATCAGTTATTCTTTACTTATTATAGCTACCGTGAACAAACATATACATATCGATGCCTTACGGCCAAAAGAGGCTAACCGCCACTTCACAAACTTTACAGGAGAGTAGTTTAAAGTTCAAAATAAGTGAAAAAAAATCATAGAAAATTTTCTGTACGTTCCAAAAGTTTCAAAATGTAACCATATAGTTTTTGATTAGGTCTCTACGAAATGACATTGTTAATTAAAACAAATCACACGCCTAACACTATTTACTGTCGCTTACCCTCAAATTGTCCTAATTATACAAACAGGAAAAAACGTCGTAAATGAAAACAACTCAATTAATGAGTTCCAACCCAAATTATTTAACTGCACCATTTATTTTATTTCTGTTGAAGAAAAAGAGCATACCTGTGCTTTTCTGTTCATCAAGAGGAGCCAATATGACATAACCGGCTATTGGTTAATGGCAGAAGAACAAGGAAATTGTAATAAGTTAATTATCTATAAAAATACAATAAGCTCTTTTATACAATGCGAAAGCACATTGTGATTAATTCTTATAAAATTATACATGCATATTTACATAGATACATTAGACTTTTATAGGTTTTCAAAATGGCTAACCGACGAAGGTATGAATTAAAAAAAAGAGAAGAAATTGTGCTCAATCAGTATTTATTTTAGAAAATAGAACAAAAAAATTGTTCATACAAAATAGCTTAGCGTGTCTTAATCGCGTACAATTAATTTATTTAAGGTATAAATACCTATTTGTTATGACCACGCTCAGTGCAAGACGAGCAAAACCTCGGCAACAAATAGGTATTTATACCTTAAATAAATTAATTGAACGCGATCAAGACCCGCTAATCTATTTTGTATGATGTATACAAATCGCGAAAGCTTAAAATCGATTAAAACAATTGTTACTCTCGTTGGTCTCGCGGCATAAATGTGCGCGTGGGATTGGGAGGTCTCGGGTTCGATTCCCGGGTCGTGCAAAGTGTTACTGGGTTTTTCCGAAATCTCAGTAGCAGCACGGAGTCTGGTAATGTGTCCGGTACGGCAAGGCTCGCCCCCTATTACGTGGGACCTAAAGAGTTCATGACGAAATGTGGGTGTAATATTGCACCTCTGCCTACCCCTTCGGGGATACAGGCGTCAGTCTATGAATAAAATAAATACAATTGTTACTCATTGTAAGTAAGTCTTGTATTATACATTCATGTTGACATTCTAGATACTTATGACAAAAAAATATAAACTAAAGATTTCGTACCTAAGGACCACTTTTAGGTATGAGGGCGTATGGTCCTCGTCGTCCACATGTCCGCGTCTACAGTTGCCATAAATTGCCTTGCGACGTCCGTTGCCAGGGGAGTACTCCACAGCAAAGAAACTACCCAAAACAACCGTGTCCGGTGAAGACATGCGTCAGGCGGATGGTGAGGATATCGTGGCGGCCTCCAGCCACTCCATATAGAGGGTTCTTACTCGCTTTTGCCGTGTATCCATTCATTCGCACTCATCCATTCATTCACTCAATCGATAAAACAATGATGATGATACATGTTAAATCAGTCACGGTGGCAAATCTTGAGGCAGAATAAAGGCCCGCACAAACTATCTGTCGTGACTTACTGTCGCGACAGTAAGTCGCGACAGAAGGGTATCTGGACAAGGAAAATCAATTGACGTGTGCACACCATCGGATGTCTGTCGCGGACGTGACCTTGAGCGTTCAGACGTCCGATAGCAATCTGGGAAAATGACAGTAAACGTCCGCGGATGTTTACTGTCATCCGTATAATCTAATGATACCCCAAACATCTAAATGTGCATGCATTTATGAGTTAAGACGGAATGAAGAAATTCAATATTGATGATTGATATCAACATTATTATTACTAAACTGTACTTCGATTATACCCATAGACATTATAATTATACCATAGACAGCATGGCGTGTTTATGGTTGTATCGGACGCGACAGAAAGCCGCGTCCGAAAGGATGTGCACACTATGTGTCGTGACTTACTGTCGCGATAGTAAGTCGCGTCCGAACAGTTTGCGTGCGCCTTAACAATTTGCAAAAGAGGGACCTAGTAACGTGCGCTAATATATGTGCAAAACAAACGTGCAGTTTTTATTCTCTCACTCCCATAGACAATTCGATACAAAAGAGTCATATCAGTCGCAGGATTAACTCTTGACTGTTACTGAGGATTCATAAAAAAATCCAATAATTCCTTGCTGGTTGGGCCAGCAAGGAATTATTGGATTTTTTTTCTCCTGGGATTCGAACCCTTGATTGCGATCCTAAGCCAGGCCAGCCAACAAAAACTCTGTAGGTACTTATAACCATTCAGTATTGTCTGAACAAGATAGCAAAATAATGACTTCTTACCTATAAAACTTAAAATAACTAACTAGAATACACAATTATAGGTTAATACAAAAGTCTATTAAAATAATCTTACCGTTTTATTTCCTTCGAAAAACTTCGCGCTAAACTGACTCGCTAGCACGGAGGTGCTTACGCCGGCGGTGAATATTCGCTGTGCAACGCTAACTACATTTTGTTCGAACGAAAGAGTGGGATAACCGGTGATGTTTGTCATTATTCTGTAAGCTAACCTCCAAACCTTTGATTTACCTTGTTATCTAACCAGCATACCAGATATTTTTGTTGGGAGGGAAAAAAAGGGTAAGCGACAATGTAAGGCGACATTGGTTTGGATGATTTATCCTAACCGCCTTCGTTGATTGATTTGGTGACTAGGGCAAATAAAAATAAGCGCCAAATTAAGTCACGGAAATGAGACCTAAATGTTATAAATGACATATATTTTATCCAAAGAAGCTGCCCTAATATCCTAACCGAAAGTTTGGTACACAAAGATTCAAGTAAAATTTGATTAATGTATTTTTTACAAAAAAATATTTACAGCCCAAACTACTTAACGTGCAAGTAAAGAAAAAAATAATCAAAGCCAAAATTGCTTATCTCACATTTTTGAAATATTATTTTTATCCAACCACCACAATACAAAATACACCAAAAATAACTGTCGCTTATGACGAAAAACTTAGTGTTAGAACCTCAATTCCTTTACCGCCTAAGCGACAAAAAGTTTGTCCTAGAGCCACGAAACTTAGACCATTAGACGCAGAAAAAAAAGCCGATTCTAACCATATATATAAGTCGATATCGCAAAAAATGTCGCTTACCCCCTTTTGGCCGGAAGGCATCGATATTATGTCTAAACGAGATCGCTACCACTGCATAGTTATCTGAAAATGAGACTACTGTACAATTACAGTATACTTTATGAAAGCAATATATTACAATGACAAAACTGTGAAATATTGCTTGGTGCGTATTTAAATTAAACTCATTTACTATACACATAACTTCCCCTTATAATCACACTTGAAATGGCTTGAACTTTGCCACTTAAGGGACAAAAACACGACTATACAATATACCAACATAATAATATAATAATAATAATAAACCCCTCTGGGGCAGTCGTTATCTCATCATGAGACTAACGCAATCTCAGAGGGCAGAGTAACAGCTTTCAAACATCACCTTTGTCTTGTGATATATATTACAGGATAGAAAGAAAGCTTACAAACCGCAGGGCAGCTTTGTAGCGAGCTGAATGTGTGTGGCGACACTGCGGTCCCAAATACTTCAGGGAGTCGGTCAGGGCCTCGTCTCCGGCTTGCCTTTACTGGCTGGTCGGAGTGGATTTCCAAGAGCGCCCGCAGGACTCTCGACTCTGGCTTGCCTTAGTCGGCCGGCCAGAGGGAAGTTGCAAGAGCTATTTGCTCGGGGGTGGAAGTGTCATTGTCAAGGGCGTAATTACGGGGAAACCCGCTCCGGGTCACGACCCGCGATGGCGAAACCGGTGCCGCACCGCTCTACACCCCTAGCCGCTCACACCGGTGTTGCCCTCTTGTTGCCTTTATGGTTGAGTTTGTTTGCCTTGGCGGCTATTTAGAGAGGGTCCATCTAGTGAGCTGGCGAGTCACCGTCTGCCCCTTTTCGACGTACCATAAGAGTACTTAGGGCAGACGCCGGCATTCATCCATAGTTTTCACCTAAACCTATCCATTAAACACCCATCCCAATAGCCCAGAGTAATTTGTTTCCATATAAGTAGCAATAGGTCCTTACCTGCTGCGGCTAACCCGTGACTGTACTAAATAGTGCGGTGATGGAGGCGCCTCAGTAGGTGTTCCATTACATTCTAGATTAAAACTCTCAAAGGGCCTCTGCGCGTTGGACCTATGTCTCCGTGTACGCCTGCCAAAGGGCCGGGTATTGTTCTAACAAATTAGAATAATACCCGAGAAAGAGAAACAAATAATAATAATAAAACCATTTATTCTCAGGTAGAAAAACCCATAGATACTGTCACGTTTTATTTTACTTTTAGAATAAATAAAACGAACAAAATCTCAAAGGCAAGGAACATATAATAATTATTTATAAAATTAAGTAGAGGGTACGTGGGTTAAGGCCGGTACAAAGGATAGTCACGTAGGTGGCTCCAGAATACCGCACTCTCCTGCTTGGTGATAGGCTCCGGCGAAGCTCAGCGGAACACGACGTAGCGCAGCGTAGCACAGCAAGGCGTGGTTGAGCAACAGAGAAGATTTGACGAAGCAATCACAAGGTGCAGATCTTCAGCCGCTTAGAACTTCCTGGAATCACCGTTCCGAGCGCATTAGCAACTAATACCAATAGCTACTGGCCAAGGAAAACCTATACCTAACAAAAAGAGGTTGGCATCTAGAATACTACATGGCTAGTCTAGGCTTAGTAGGTAGAAAGCAAGAAATTACTAGGTAGGTACTGTAGGAAGAGAATAATACAAGCAAGCTAACAACATTTTAAGTTACGCTAAAGAACGGTATTTGCAACAGTGGACAACACTATAACAGTTATTATATTACATCAGTGTAGTAGTAGCAAGCGAACAGTAAACTAGAAATGAAAATGAAATAAGAACACTAATTCTGCTCAATTACAGTTATAAAGTTAATACTGTACAACTTACCCAGTGTGGGAATGAACAAAACACTTAATTAGAAATTTTCTGTAATGTTGTCCGTAAAATTTTGAAAGAATAACTTATTATCGAGGGTAACCTGACGTAATTCAGAGTAGTACGTGAGGTCTCGGATAGTGTTTGGGAGCGTCTCCACGACC
Organism: Euclidia mi; assembly: GCA_944739405.2. Taxonomy (NCBI): domain Eukaryota; kingdom Metazoa; phylum Arthropoda; class Insecta; order Lepidoptera; family Erebidae; genus Euclidia; species Euclidia mi. The sequence continues at coordinate 61,908,952 of OX123183.2, forward strand.
GTGCTGCGACTGACTCTCCTCAGGAGGCGCCGACCAATAGGAAAAGTGAAAGGCAACAGTTAAAATGTTTATATAAAAGAGCTCGCGGGTGCGTGGCCTGCGTGTCCGTTTGTTTGTTTAATAATATTTATTTTATGTTTAGTTTATTGTTATAAGTAAGTTTAAATATGTAGTTATAAAGTTTTAGGTATGTAATATATGATTGTCTAGTTTTAAGTAATTAGTTATTAGTAGGTATGTAAAAATGATCGTTACAGTACCCCCCTTCCAAGATAAGGATTTTACATCAGTAAAATCCTTAGTAACGAGAACTAGGCTTCAAATCCTTAATGTGCCAGGCTCCTAAGTCACGACCTGACATATCTTCCAATACATATACTAACGGTGAGCGCTTGTCCTTTATTCGGCATTTCTGGAACTTGGGGGCAAGCTTTTTACTGAAATGCGCGTCTTTATCGCTCTGGAAGTAAGATCTTTTCCAAATAATATCCCCTATGTTAAACTCGGCAAATTTCCGTCTCAAATTATAATGTTGAGAGTTTTTTTGATGGCTGCGCCATATAGCCGTTTGCACGTTGTCGAATATTTTAGAAAGATGGCCCAAGTTAGCAGCGTACCTATCACGAGGTGCAAATATTAATTCTTTAGAAACAGAATTATCAATGTAGTGTGAGCCACAGGTTACTAACTCCCTACCGTGAACTAGAAACGCAGGTGTGTAACCGGTAGTTTCATTCACAGAATTGTTCATTGCGAATTGAATTTTTGGCAAGTTTAAATCCCATGATCTATGGTCTTCTTCTACAAATGCTGATATTGCTGTAACAACTGTCTTGTTATATCTCTCAACTGTGTTGATTTGTGGAGTATACTTAGGTGTGAAATGGACACATGGGATTTTATATTCTGAAAATAATCTATCTAACTCACTGCTAATGAATTGGCAACCGTTATCTAGTATCACTGTCTGTGGAATACCGTGTACGAGAAAAACATTATCTTCTAAATTTTTAGACACTGCGTCTGCAGTGGCTCTACGGAGGGGAAAGAAAAGACAATATTTCGAGAAACAACATGTTACAACAAATATATATGCATGTTGTTTCCTAGTGTTGGGCAGCGGACCCACTAAATCTATGGACAGTGTCTGAAATGGCCTGGAACAATCCTTGGGTCTACCCATTTTGCCCAAAATACCGTGTGTTGGAAGTTTGTAAGCTAAACATATTTCACAATTTGCAATGAAATTAATTACATCTTTGCGCATACCCGGCCAATAATATCGAAGTGCAAGTCTCTTATACGTCTTGTACACGCCGAAATGACCAGATGTGGGCTCGTTATGGTTTTCAGCTATAATTTGTTCCCGCCTTTCGCACGGAACCACTGTTTTCCATTCAAATTCTGATAATAATATATTATTGCCTTTCATAAATCGGTACAATTCACCGCTTTCTATGCGATAGTTTGGAAAACTAGAGGGATTTTCGAGACAACCTTTATAAATTTTTAAATACCACTCATCTATAGTATCCGGCAAAGAAACTGACCCCGGATTAATTTGAGCCATAGGTACTGTCCTAGACAAGGTGTCAGGTATAACATTATCCTTACCACGTCTATGTTTTATAATAAAATTAAAAGCAGAAAGTCTAACACCCCATCTAGCAAGGCGACCTGTCGGATTAGAGAGAGATAGGAACCATTTAAGTGCAGCATGATCGGTATAAACGGTAAATGTCTGACCATTTTCTACATAGCAACGCCAATGTTCGAGAGCGGAGAGCACAGCTAAGGTTTCTCTTTCAGTGACGCTATAGTTTTTTTCAGGTCCAGTAAGTGATCTGCTCATATAGGCAATAGGGTGTTCGTCACCATTTATGTTTTGCGCCAGCATAGCGCCCACGCCATAGTTGCTGGCATCAGTGTGTACTTCAAAAGGTACACTGAAGTTAGGACAAGCTAATACAGGAGCATTGACGAGGCAGCATTTCAATTCGTGAAAAGCAGCGTCAGCTTCTGATGACCAAAGAAAAGGCGGTGCATTTTTTTTAGTGGATGTTAATTTGTTAAGTGGCCCAGCTATCGTACTAAAATTATTTATAAACCTCCTGTACCAGGAAGCTGTTCCCAAGAATCTTTTGACTTCTTTCCTCGAGGTAGGAGTAGGATAGTTGAGTATAGACTCAACTTTCGCTGGGTCAGTACGCAGACCGTGGGAATCCACAATGTAACCCAGATAACAAAGTTCGCTTCTAAAGAATTTACTCTTTTCTAAGTTAATAGTGAGATTTGCATGTTTCAACTTTTCTAGGATCCTGGTAAGGAGTGAAACATGCTCTGAGAATGAGTTACTAATAACAATAATGTCATCGAGATACGCAAAGACCTTCAGTTCAAATTCAGGACCAAATAATGCATCAACGAGACGTTGCTGGGTTGCAGGTGCATTTGTTAATCCAAATGCCATAACCTTGAATCTAAACATACCTCGACCAGGTACGTAGAATGCTGTCTTGTCTCTGTCTTGGTCATTTATCATAATTTGCCAGAATGCTTTGGAAAGATCGATACTTGAAAGAAACTTTGCATCCCGTAAATTGTCCAGTATCTCTGAAACATATGGCAGGCTATAGGCATCCTTTCGCGTTACAGAGTTCAGCTTTCGGCTATCAAGACAGAAGCGAGGTTTACCGTCTTTTTTACCAACGACCAAAACAGGAGACGACCAAGGGCTCTCACAGGGTTCTACTACATCAAGTGATAGCATTTCGTCCAATTGTTCAGCAATAATTCTCTGTTTCTCTGGTGATAATCGATAGTAGCGTTGCTTTATTGGTGCGACATCACCAGTATCTATTCGATGTTCAGTAAGAGTAGTCCTGCCTAGTCCTCTTTGTTCAAAAGAAATTTCTGAGAATTGATTTATAATTTCATCAGCTATAAGTTTATCGTTTTTAGAAAGGGAATCGTAAGAGTTTAAGAAATCATAAGTTAATGATGAAGAATGTACCAATGCATCACTCGATAAATAATTAACATTTGATAAATACTTTAAACATATTTTAAATTTTTTCCAAAAATCTATACCTAATATTAATGGAGAATCTATATCTGGAATAACATGGGCTGTTATAGACCCTGGTAAATTTTCGAAAATAATTGGCAATTGCATATAACCTATAGAAGTAATTTTTTGACCGCCAGCAGCAGTAACTGTAATTTTATTATCTGTGTTAAGAATAAAATTGGATTTTAACAAGGGTAAATGAGAATTATTTCCAAGAATACTGACAACAGAACCAGAATCTAGGAGACCAATCATACCTAAATTATTATTATTATTGTCTATTTTAATCTTTACGTAAGGACGCGGATCATTGCTCGGCCTAGTATTAAAAATCGAAGCAACCTTATAAGAACTGAAAAATTTTTTTATAGTCAATAGCCAACTATTCCAATCCGAGATATTGAAACGTTCAGCCATTGAATTGCCACGATTTTTAATTAGTTTTTTGACTCATTCGTCTGTTTTGGGTTGCATTTAGGACACTCTGGAATACGTACGCCTTTCATGCCACACTTAAAACAAAATATAGTGCGTTCTGCGTTACACTCCTTCATAGTATGCGTGTCCACCCGACAGCGGTGGCAAAATTTCTTTTGATTCTGTTCTATAGCGTATATTTTAGTTAAGTTATCGTTATTATTATTAGAATAAGAATGTTTAGTTTTCACATCCTTTCGATTTTCGTATGCAAACTCAGGAGCCAACAAGCTAGGGCTAGCGCTTGGGGGTTCCTTAAAATTGTCACATCGAACCCTAACCCGTTCATAGTTGCGACAAAGCATAAGTAATTGGCTTACTGTAGTTATATTTGGACAAGTCGCCAGGATGTTTGCGTAACAGGGTCTAATATTGTGCAAAATTATTTCTAGCTTGTCATGTTCCGTCATAGGTGAGCTAAGGCGGGAAAACATGCCCTCCATGATAGCCAAATAGATGGTTATATTTTCAGAATTGCCTTGCGATCGATTGCGGATTTCTGATAACATACGATAATCATAATCTACGATATCAAAGTCATCCTTAAGTAAAACCAGTAATTCATCCCACGTATCAATACGTGACCTAACACTACGAAACCAATGTAGCGCATCCCCAGTAAAAATCTCCGTTGCTGCGTTTAACATTTTATTATCAGTAATGTCTTTAGCAGTCCGAAATTCCTTTAAACGCTGAATAAAAGCTCGCACACAAGTTTTGCCATCGTATTTTAATTTAGAAAGATCGGAAGATATACCACGATCACAAGTTACGGCAATCTTTGTCAGTCCTTCACCTACACATTCTAGCTTAGCGGCAACTTCAGTTGTGGACAAGGAACATTTTGTAATGTCACTAAAATGTGACGAAAGATCGTCAAAAACTTTATTTAAATTACCTAATGCTTTGGTTTGATCAGGTGTTTGAGGGGGTACAATACGTTGTAAACGAAAATGTAAGTGGTTTAATAAAGTTTGTGTTCTATCTAATAATGACTTTTGCATTTCTGTTTTAAGTGAACTAATGTTAACTTTAACTTTCTCTAAAGTTTCGGTTAAACCGCTAATATCCTCCGAGAACTCTAAGCAAGACTCATAAATATCTTCGGAAGGAAACTTTTGAGTTAATCTAGTTATTTGACGACGTAACTCTAAAACACTATCGGCGGGAACCTCTCCTCGAATTGTAACCTCATAAAGTAGTTCAGATTTTTGCAATAATAAAAATTTGATCGGATAAGCCATTGTAAGAAAAGAGAAAAAAAAACTAGGTATGTTGTACAGTAAACTTTTACAATAAGTAGTAGGGCTGCAGTAATTAGAGAATTACGTACACAGTGCAATGAAAGACATTCAAAATCAATTTGAAAAAAGAAAAAAAAAATAAAGTTATTATAACACAGCTCAACAACACAACAATAATTTGTACACTATAAAAGCAAAATGATTTATTACACAATAAAATGGTGATGATTGATGTTGAAAATGATTAATTAACAATGAAACATGTACCTATAATCACACAATCACAACGCTAACTACCACCGCAACCAAGAAAGCCAAATAGCTACACCACATACATGAATCTAACCTTCGACCTCCAGAAAACCACGTTTTTGGGCGCCACTGTCACGTTTTATTTTACTTTTAGAATAAATAAAACGAACAAAATCTCAAAGGCAAGGAACATATAATAATTATTTATAAAATTAAGTAGAGGGTACGTGGGTTAAGGCCGGTACAAAGGATAGTCACGTAGGTGGCTCCAGAATACCGCACTCTCCTGCTTGGTGATAGGCTCCGGCGAAGCTCAGCGGAACACGACGTAGCGCAGCGTAGCACAGCAAGGCGTGGTTGAGCAACAGAGAAGATTTGACGAAGCAATCACAAGGTGCAGATCTTCAGCCGCTTAGAACTTCCTGGAATCACCGTTCCGAGCGCATTAGCAACTAATACCAATAGCTACTGGCCAAGGAAAACCTATACCTAACAAAAAGAGGTTGGCATCTAGAATACTACATGGCTAGTCTAGGCTTAGTAGGTAGAAAGCAAGAAATTACTAGGTAGGTACTGTAGGAAGAGAATAATACAAGCAAGCTAACAACATTTTAAGTTACGCTAAAGAACGGTATTTGCAACAGTGGACAACACTATAACAGTTATTATATTACATCAGTGTAGTAGTAGCAAGCGAACAGTAAACTAGAAATGAAAATGAAATAAGAACACTAATTCTGCTCAATTACAGTTATAAAGTTAATACTGTACAACTTACCCAGTGTGGGAATGAACAAAACACTTAATTAGAAATTTTCTGTAATGTTGTCCGTAAAATTTTGAAAGAATAACTTATTATCGAGGGTAACCTGACGTAATTCAGAGTAGTACGTGAGGTCTCGGATAGTGTTTGGGAGCGTCTCCACGACCGTGCTGCGACTGACTCTCCTCAGGAGGCGCCGACCAATAGGAAAAGTGAAAGGCAACAGTTAAAATGTTTATATAAAAGAGCTCGCGGGTGCGTGGCCTGCGTGTCCGTTTGTTTGTTTAATAATATTTATTTTATGTTTAGTTTATTGTTATAAGTAAGTTTAAATATGTAGTTATAAAGTTTTAGGTATGTAATATATGATTGTCTAGTTTTAAGTAATTAGTTATTAGTAGGTATGTAAAAATGATCGTTACAATACATACCTTAAAGTCTACCATAAATATAAGAAAAATATATATAATTATTAAACGAAATGCGTGTTGTTGTTTACACTGTTTTCATGCTAGGCTGCGTGTTATTTCGTAACCTATCATGAAAACGGCGATATACAACACCCTTCGGCCAAAACTCTTCCTTTAAGAAAGTCTTAAGTTGTTGAGTCGGCACCCGAACCACGTAAGACTTCAAGTTCGTATTATGGCGAGACTTCAATCTCTCGACTCTCAAGGTCCAGTTGGTCTTCGTGCGTAGCTACTCCACCACTGCCTCGTCCTTGGTAGAGTGATGCAGCCGGGACACGTACATCAGTGTGGTTGGTACTGCGGGAGGCAGCAGCATTTTGGGTCCTGCTAATCCGGTACCACAAAGATTTCGACAAGTAGGCTTCTTCTTCCTCTCAACCTTGATGAAGCCGTCCTTGTCACACGTTTCCTTTTCGGGGACTTTCAGTTCCACAACCTTGTGATGGGGGAGTTCACGCTGCTCCTTTTTACCCCTTTATTCGCCTGCCGATTTTGCCTCGTTTTGCATTCGGCAGTAACATCGGCATAGGCACGTTTGGTGTTTGACGTAACCACATTCGTCATCACCTTGACAGGTGTCGACGACCCGAGGTCAGTAACAGTACACGAGGCGCGTGCATTACCGCCGACAGGCGATGCAAGCAAATTTGCTGACTCGAAACTGCCGATCGATGCATTCTGAGCCCCGCGTTGTGTGTTGACGTTGGCGTTGGGTGAGTTATTTATAGAAATAGCGTTACGTAATAACACTATCTCTGCACGTAGCTCACTTATTGTGCTGTCCGACTTCTCTAACTTGGACTGCACCTCGGCCAGGCTGGATTTTAGAGATGTTATGTCCTTCAACAGCCTGGTTACGTCGACGTGGTCGAATGTGACGGGCGGCAACTTGTGCAGATCCTTCGCCACAAAAGTAGGCACGTCGTCAGGGTCGGTCACCTTCAATAAAGAGATGATGTCCTGGACACTTTTCTCGGTGCCATCCCTTCGCCGAGACGACATCTGATCCAACTTGTTCAGCGCCTGATACAGTAGCTTTTTACCAGCACTGATATCGTCTTCCTTGAAGTTGGTCTTGCAGATCTGCATAATGCTGATCTCGTCCATTGTGTCGATGGCAATTTGTATGAATGCCAACAGCTCGTTGGCTATGAGTTGCTGTGAGCAGCTCATAGTGACAATATCGGGCGGCGTGTATAGCCGCTAACTACATTTAGAATAATCAAAATTTGCGCGCGTAGCAGCGCAAGCACGTCCGCACTCGCGCGCGACACCGAAAATGCTTGTTGTATATTATACAACAAGCTTTTGTAGTACGTATCCAACGCCATCCGATAAAATTATGAAGTATACACAATGCTTCAAAAATTAATTTATTTGCCTTTATAAACAGAGTCCAGTGAATATTTTATTTTCAGCGTAGTCTCTGACTTGGTGGAAAATTGTAGCGTGATAAAGGCGAAAGGGGTGTAGCTGTACAATATCATTATACCGTACAATCAGTCAGCAGCTCCATTACGTAATGACGTAATGGAAACGCTACAGCAGATATATGTGGTGCCTCGATATTATACAAGTTGTGAGAAAAGTCGAACTTTTGGTTAGTCGGAATTTGTTATGGATTTAGTGTTAAAGGTATAAGCTTTTTATAAGTTTTAATAGAGGATGCTCGCACATTCTTTAATTTAACCGGTTTTTCCTATCCTATATATCTTTATATATTTTATATATATGTATTTCGGTAAATCCTTTCTTAATGCAATTCTACGGTCCCCATGAACATAGCATGCCTTCGGCTCCTTGCACCTGATAGTTTTGGCTGTCAGTCAGTCAGTAACGCAAGATTTTATATATACACATATCAAGTCTTGTGTTTCTAAATGTTCTGAGAATAGACCTGTGTAGAATTCGGCTAAGATCGATGGCCTTACAGGCTCGGCTCTTCTCAGCTCGAGATACGTGCTACGCCTCCCGTACGTGCGATCCCTGAGGTTCCGCTACTGACGGTAATCTGCTACAAACCTATTTCCGTCTATTAGGGATCATTGGACGGGTTGCTACCTAATGTTCATACTTACCTAGCCTAAGCTACTTGTATGAATAGGTTTATACCTAATTAGCAATGTTTAATATTCTTCAATTCTATTAATACATATTCTCATTGCAATGGAATTATAATTACGTCTTCAATAACTTTACCGTCTTATCAAAAGCCTTTGCTAGCTAATACAAATTTCCCCACAGAGTTCAGCCCGAGTTTGATTTGGCATCGGATTAAATAAAAGTAAACTGTTCAAGTGAATATACTATACTTGTCGCAATATGGAAAACCACTAACTAACCGAGTTTCATATCCACAAAATATGATCTTCAGATCATTTCGAAGATAATTATATATATTTATAAGTGAGAAGGTTTTCAGGAAAAGTCTCTACAAACATATACTTTATTACAACGCACTACCTGAATAAAAATATGTTACACGTAAACAAATTCGATAGGATTGATGAATTATATTAAAATAAAAGTGATTGTAGTCTTTTTTATCATTTCTATTGAACAATTTTCTTTTCTATGAACTGAATTTATGGGCTTAATGCAATTCAAAGAAAGAGAGGATATTTTTATGAATTTTGCATACACTAGTTTTACGTATGTGACATTCAAGAACTTATGGCATTACTATGTTAATTTTTGGAGATAATCGAGAATCAAGACGCCGCCTTGGGAGGCAGACATTATAAATCTTATAACGGATACCTAATGAGGAAATAATAGCAAATAAAATACCAACACAGAAACGTGGTTCTTTTCATATGCACAGATTAAGGTTTGTTGTGTATACCAATGGTGTTACCACATATTCTCGGCCAGTGATCGACGATTTCGAACAGTACCATCTGTTGACAGTGTAACCTTATCAGTCAATATAGATCGTCAGTTCCTGTTTTATCAATCGATCATCCCAGTCGCTCTATTTATCAATCGGTCATCAATCGCGAGTCAATCTGTTACAGCTTTGGCCCGGAGTTGCAATGTTCCTAGATTAACAACATTCACTACCAGTCTATAATGGATCGACTGTTTTATCCGGCTGCCGGCCAAATTACTACATGAACGGATTCACTACGATCTATTTGTCCAGCCGTGTGTATGTTAACACTCTCGTATAAGCTGCTCACTTGGTCAGCGGGAAAAATGCATCTTTAAAAATCTGCTGGGCTAGGTTTAGTGATAAATAACGCTGACTGCGAAGCCAGAGGTTGTGAATTCGATTCCCAGCCAAGCTAAATGTTTGTGTGACGAGCACGATTATCTGTCTGTATCCGAGAGTTACGTGTCTATAATAGTAGTTATGTACTCAATAAAAAATGGTTACAAAATACAGGTTCTGCCTAGTTTAGAATCAGATGGTCGTGTGTGAGTGGGTATTGAGTTCCAATTGGTGGAAGATTGGGGTGGTGTTTTCAGGCTTATTACAGCAGAGAGCGTGTGCTTCTCGAACTTGAGTCGAAGAAGAAAATACTTCTAAACTACTCGAACTGTGAGTTGCGCTATGATATTATTAGACTACTTTTAAAACTATTACTACAATAGCTACATACATGTCTCAATTCCTGCATACATGGCTAAAATTCGCATCTAGTCTTGTAAAACGATCTAATCGCGTGCAGCAGTGACGTCGGTGGTAGCAATCAAATACGTCATCAGATATGTACAGTCAGACGAGCAGCAACTAGCAGCAGTACTGCAAATGTCACGACGATTAGATTTGCAATTCGGATTTATTGTTCTGTTAAGCTCACTAAAATGCTGATGCGTTGTTCTAAGTGAAATTCAAACGCGACGTCAGTTGATACATACCTATAGACGTAAAGTGACGAAAAAAGCATTCATAAACCAAATTACGGAATACTTATATGCCTAAAGGCGTCCACTGTTGATCATATGCCTCGCCCAAGATCAGGCAAGGAGAGCAACGGGCACTATATCGCGTAATTATTTGAGAGTAATAGTGAAATACTTAAAATTATGCTGGTATAATCAAGCGAAAATAAAAGGTGTGACCACGACTTTATTTGCCATCAAGTAGGCGAAAAAAACCTGTCACATCCATATTAATAGGTAAGGTGCAAAAGTTTGATAGCATTTAAGGTGTTGAAGTTACGCCAAGCAATTTCTATATTCAGGTGAAGTTGTACCTAGATTGCAATGTGTTGGTAATATTAAGTATTCAAGCCGTTACAGCGCAACAACCACCTTCCGATTGATCGATGTTGTCTATTTTTACATCGGCTGACGTATGTAATTGAACAAACCATGCGATCCACTTCACTGTGTATTGCTTTAATGACATGTGTTGCTAGCTTATTTACTTCTACACAATTTTTAGGAAATATTGGCTTAATACATTTTTTTACAGTTTGTGTTTTATATTTGACTAGAGGATGCTCGTAGCTACGCCCGCACGTAATTTCTTTTTCCCACATTTCAGAACATCCCTTTTTAATACACTCCTACGCTCCTCAAGTACCTCCACACCAAATTTCAGCTTCCTGACCACTAGTTTCAGCTGTACATTGTCTGTCAGTCAGTCAGCAACAGAATAATTTTATATAGTATACAGATTATGTGTTTGTACCTACTACAAATTATTTATAAAAGTTAAATTATGTATTTATTTACTCACACAGAAAAGCAAAGAGAAGTGCCAGATGGAAATATTAACTTCTGCAGGTAAATAAAATAGAAATAATAATATGTGGATTAGTTTTGTCGCAAAAAGTCTTACCTTATATGTCAGCCATTATGATAATCATTTCTCTTTTCTAGAGTCTGTGCCCTAAAAAATTACGAATGACGAAGTTTGACTCTTCTTTCTGTCCGGCTATCAGAATCCTTTTACACAGAAACTTACGCAACTGTAGATCTGACGATATTTGATAAATATCAAACGTCAATTCAATAAAAACACAACCATTTAAAATACATTTCATAGTAACGCTTATCAAAAATCTATACAGTTGTTTTTATAGTAAAAGGAAAAATCAACAATTGTGAACACATGTCATAATGAATATTTTTGTGATTACTCACTTACTGCTATATCGATGTATGGAGCAATATTTTACATAACAGTTTATACGAAACTCTGGGTTCACAAGTCGAACTGTTCTTCCCTAGTAGTATTTTTTATTTTGCTAGTCCTTGATTGACCTAGCTGAGCCTTCTTACACATGTCTTCATAGTAGGTATATACCTTAACTAGATTGGCAATTCCTTCAAACTAATTAGGTACTTAATCTACATACATACATACACATACATAGGCACACGCCTGTTTCCCCGAAGAGGTAGGCAGAGGCATATTAAACGCCCACTTTTCGCCAGTGTTTTGATCCCACGTAATAGGTGGCGAGCCTATTGCCGCTTTTCGGGATATTTTGTTTGCCAGAGCCTCGTACGTTGATCGGCAGGTGCACCACTTGCAGGTGAGGTTGGCTTGGGTCCCTAAGTTCTTGGTGGACCCTATGCACCCTAGGACCCTATGCACCCTATGGTACTTAATCTTCTTATATAAAATATACAAAAACCTTGAAGAATACATTTTATTTTATATTCAAAGAATATTTTTTTCTAGACCTAACAATCCAATTTTGCCTAGCCATTTTGCTAAGCAGAATAAATAAAAGATCAAAAAGTAGGAGTCTTCTTAAGTTATACACTAATTAGATGATTAATAAACTATGATTTGAAACCACCGACTAAAAAATACAGAGTAAAAGTCTTCGGCAAATATACAGTCACTATTTTACATTTAAAAATTAAGGTTTCACAACTCGGATTTAAGAATGTAGTGTCATCTCACAAAGAACATAAATAGTTATCTTTATATTTGATACAAGTTGCTTTTGAATTTATACCAAATACTAGCTATAATCTTAATCATTTTAATGTGAAAACGTTTGGATATTCAATGTCGTATGTGAGACATGCATTTTTGTCTTGATTTAAATAAATATTCTTCAGAATAACAGCCAAACTGAATCTGATAGGAGAGTTTTTTCTACGCTTACATATATGTAACTAGATGAGCGCGCGGTTACACCCGCGCTATTTAGGGCTACTGCTCAGTTCCCGTGGCTCATGGCGTGATGTTATATAGCCTATAGCCTTCCTCGATAAATGGGCTATCTAACACCGAAAGAATTTTTCAAAAAGGTCCAGTAGTTTCTGAGATTAGCGCATTCAACCAAACAAACAAACTCTTCAGCTTTATATATTAGTATTAGATGTCTGTCTAACGCTTGTAATCACTACATATAAATTTCCAATACAGGCAGCAGCAATTTATCGTTAGCAAGGTTGTGAGCGCAGTGATTTGACGGGCTTGTGGTGCATACCTCCTATATACAAAGGTACTCTGTGGTGCATACTCAACTCTATTACGTGGCACGTCACGTAGTTAGTAGCTGTCATCCTCTTCAGACCATAAACAGCCTGCTAGCATAAATATACATTTACGCCAATATAGGAAAGCAGGTCAGACATACATATATAACTTTATGTATGGATATATGAGTGATATTCTATACCGTTTTTTGTTCATGTATATTTATAAAAGCGTGAAGTGACGTCCGTCAGTCGTTAATTTGCTCCTTTATGTTATACGTGATCAAACAATCGCGGGCTGGTCGCTGATCGAAGGACGGTCACTATAGCGATTTGTTACATATTGTGTTGATATTTCATTTATCACGGTGATTCAATTTTCCCTGCAATTAATCATTGAATAATAGCATGGACAGTGGGCGAACGGCTGGACGTAAACAGACTATAGATTTTTCGCCTAACAATAAGTACACAGGAACGATAGCCCAGCGGGGAAACCTTTGAAATGCATTTTATGCGAGTGCCATTTCTAATAAAAAGAAATATTATTTTTTATAAAAGACAAAACAAATTCTGGAACATAAATTTCTCCATAATATTTTGAAGGTTTATAAAACTTGCTGGACTCGTAGTTTCTGCAGTATTATGACCAGTGCCCGGCAGCTAAGGAGTTTATCAAGAAGACTAATATTATTTGCTGAATCGACGCACACGTAAAGTATGCTGGATATAATAATACCTGTAAGAAGATGAGAATGCACCAACCGGCACATATTTTCGCGCTGCTTTATGGACAATAAACCGATATTACGCTTTTGATGGCCATTTCTTATCTTCTTTTAGAGTAGCTGTTCAAAATATTATACTTACAGTCTTAATAATATTAAACAGAGGCGTCGCATAAGTCAGTGCTTTAGGTTTTAAAGGCTTTGGCTAAAACCCCATGCCCAATTATATCATTTTATCAGAAAGGATTGAAGCAGCGATAGCCGAGTGGAGAGATCGACAAACTGCTACGCAGAGGGTCTCGGATTCGAACCAATGACTTTTCGAAGTTAGGAGATATATATATCCGCGCGCGTTGCAGAGCACGCGAATTACTTGCGCGGGTGGCTCGCTTTGGTACATGCTCGAGTCGCTGGACCCGCACATTGTTTTAAATGATATGTTTACGGTGCATCTAACCCACGCAAGTGCCTCAACATGCTCAAGCTACATGCGCCGTGTACAAGCACCCATAGTGCAATATCTTAAAAAAATGTATTTTAACATCTCTCTTAATATAAGTTTGATAAATTGTTGATATCAATTCGGACCGCCTGTGAGGAATCAAAAATTATGTATTTATTTACTCACACAGAAAAGCAAAGAGAAGTGCCAGATGGAAATATTAACTTCTGCAGGTAAATAAAATAGAAATAATAATATGTGGATTAGTTTTGTCGCAAAAAGTCTTACCTTATATGTCAGCCATTATGATAATTATTTCTCTTTTCTAGAGTCTGTGCCCTAAAAAATTACGAATGACGAAGTTTGACTCTTCTTTCTGTCCGGCTATCAGAATCCTTTTACACAGAAACTTACGCAACTGTAGATCTGACGATATTTGATAAATATCAAACGTCAATTCAATAAAAACACAACCATTTAAAATACATTTCATAGTAACGCTTATCAAAAATCTATACAGTTGTTTTTATAGTAAAAGGAAAAATCAACAATTGTGAACACATGTCATAATGAATATTTTTGTGATTACTCACTTACTGCTATATCGATGTATGGAGCAATATTTTACATAACAGTTTATACGAAACTCTGGGTTCACAAGTCGAACTGTTCTTCCCTAGTAGTATTTTTTATTTTGCTAGTCCTTGATTGACCTAGCTGAGCCTTCTTACACATGTCTTCATAGTAGGTATATACCTTAACTAGATTGGCAATTCCTTCAAACTAATTAGGTACTTAATCTACATACATACATACACATACATAGGCACACGCCTGTTTCCCCGAAGAGGTAGGCAGAGGCATATTAAACGCCCACTTTTCGCCAGTGTTTTGATCCCACGTAATAGGTGGCGAGCCTATTGCCGCTTTTCGGGATATTTTGTTTGCCAGAGCCTCGTACGTTGATCGGCAGGTGCACCACTTGCAGGTGAGGTTGGCTTGGGTCCCTAAGTTCTTGGTGGACCCTATGCACCCTAGGACCCTATGCACCCTATGGTACTTAATCTTCTTATATAAAATATACAAAAACCTTGAAGAATACATTTTATTTTATATTCAAAGAATATTTTTTTCTAGACCTAACAATCCAATTTTGCCTAGCCATTTTGCTAAGCAGAATAAATAAAAGATCAAAAAGTAGGAGTCTTCTTAAGTTATACACTAATTAGATGATTAATAAACTATGATTTGAAACCACCGACTAAAAAATACAGAGTAAAAGTCTTCGGCAAATATACAGTCACTATTTTACATTTAAAAATTAAGGTTTCACAACTCGGATTTAAGAATGTAGTGTCATCTCACAAAGAACATAAATAGTTATCTTTATATTTGATACAAGTTGCTTTTGAATTTATACCAAATACTAGCTATAATCTTAATCATTTTAATGTGAAAACGTTTGGATATTCAATGTCGTATGTGAGACATGCATTTTTGTCTTGATTTAAATAAATATTCTTCAGAATAACAGCCAAACTGAATCTGATAGGAGAGTTTTTTCTACGCTTACATATATGTAACTAGATGAGCGCGCGGTTACACCCGCGCTATTTAGGGCTACTGCTCAGTTCCCGTGGCTCATGGCGTGATGTTATATAGCCTATAGCCTTCCTCGATAAATGGGCTATCTAACACCGAAAGAATTTTTCAAAAAGGTCCAGTAGTTTCTGAGATTAGCGCATTCAACCAAACAAACAAACTCTTCAGCTTTATATATTAGTATTAGATGTCTGTCTAACGCTTGTAATCACTACATATAAATTTCCAATACAGGCAGCAGCAATTTATCGTTAGCAAGGTTGTGAGCGCAGTGATTTGACGGGCTTGTGGTGCATACCTCCTATATACAAAGGTACTCTGTGGTGCATACTCAACTCTATTACGTGGCACGTCACGTAGTTAGTAGCTGTCATCCTCCTCAGACCATAAACAGCCTGCTAGCATAAATATACATTTACGCCAATATAGGAAAGCAGGTCAGACATACATATATAACTTTATGTATGGATATATGAGTGATATTCTATACCGTTTTTTGTTCATGTATATTTATAAAAGCGTGAAGTGACGTCCGTCAGTCGTTAATTTGCTCCTTTATGTTATACGTGATCAAACAATCGCGGGCTGGTCGCTGATCGAAGGACGGTCACTATAGCGATTTGTTACATATTGTGTTGATATTTCATTTATCACGGTGATTCAATTTTCCCTGCAATTAATCATTGAATAATAGCATGGACAGTGGGCGAACGGCTGGACGTAAACAGACTATAGATTTTTCGCCTAACAATAAGTACACAGGAACGATAGCCCAGCGGGGAAACCTTTGAAATGCATTTTATGCGAGTGCCATTTCTAATAAAAAGAAATATTATTTTTTATAAAAGACAAAACAAATTCTGGAACATAAATTTCTCCATAATATTTTGAAGGTTTATAAAACTTGCTGGACTCGTAGTTTCTGCAGTATTATGACCAGTGCCCGGCAGCTAAGGAGTTTATCAAGAAGACTAATATTATTTGCTGAATCGACGCACACGTAAAGTATGCTGGATATAATAATACCTGTAAGAAGATGAGAATGCACCAACCGGCACATATTTTCGCGCTGCTTTATGGACAATAAACCGATATTACGCTTTTGATGGCCATTTCTTATCTTCTTTTAGAGTAGCTGTTCAAAATATTATACTTACAGTCTTAATAATATTAAACAGAGGCGTCGCATAAGTCAGTGCTTTAGGTTTTAAAGGCTTTGGCTAAAACCCCATGCCCAATTATATCATTTTATCAGAAAGGATTGAAGCAGCGATAGCCGAGTGGAGAGATCGACAAACTGCTACGCAGAGGGTCTCGGATTCGAACCAATGACTTTTCGAAGTTAGGAGATATATATATCCGCGCGCGTTGCAGAGCACGCGAATTACTTGCGCGGGTGGCTCGCTTTGGTACATGCTCGAGTCGCTGGACCCGCACATTGTTTTAAACGATATGTTTACGGTGCATCTAACCCGCGCAAGTGCCTCAACATGCTCAAGCTACATGTGCCGTGTACAAGCACCCATAGTGCAATATCTTAAAAATATGTATTTTAACATCTCTCTTAATATTAGTTTGATAAATTGTTGATATCAATTCGGACCGCCTGTGAGGAATCCGCTGTATTTCATTCCGAGGTATTCAAGCTCTAACTAATTATTTTGTGTAAAATACAGGGAAATATCGCCTTCCTATCTGTACTCGCGTGAAAATCAAACCCAAAAAAATATAATTAGCATTTGTTATCGACTGAAACAGATTTTCGATAACTTTTCAAAGTCACGTTTAACGCATCACGTCGAGAACTGAGCGTTCTATTCGTTGTTCGCGAGAGCAATAACTAACTACAATGTAAGCAGTGTAAATTGTTAAGCGCAACTTACCAACTACAACTACCTTAACAACTTAATTTGTGCAATTTTCATCACTTTCATTTTGTACTAAGGTACTTACAGTTAAATGAAGAACGTAGGGATATATTTTTCATGGCTTTAGTATTGTGCGTGAACATTTGCGGGCACAGAGCCCGATCAAACTTGATCCTTGTCGTAGAGAGGGTTATATCGGGTCGAGGCGGCACTAAAAGTGGATAATAATAAGCAGTGGATGCAAAAAAACACGGCGCTTACGATGTTACAATTCGATGACACGTATAAAAGTGGGCTGCATCACCCGTTCCCTCTGTTTATGTCACTCGCCCAATTTATATGCTTAAGAACTTTTTATTTTATAGCGCACGTAATAAAACAATGTTTGTATTCATACGTTGTATTAAATGAATGTTGTTTTATTTGCTATTTAAGCTTGTCACGAACATTAATTCATTTTTAACAACCAATACGTTTATAAATAATTACTTTAAGATTGCTAATATTTTTATTTATTGTTATAGTTCTATTCGAGAATAATAGTAAAACAATTGTTTTATTTGTAGGAATGTAGCCTATTCCTGAAATTTTATTCATTGCTCAACTTATATGTAAGAAGATAATGTATGAGAAAGGAGTTAAAGAGGCCGTTTAGTATTAAATTGGTGTCCACAAACTACGGTATCGATATTTCAATTAATATGCATCGTTACTTTAAACTTTACTTAGTGGAAGTGGGGTGAAGCAAGTTTTAATAAGGGTCTCTCTGGGTCATTACAGGCTCGTAGCGGTAATTGTGAGAGGCGGCGCGCGGCGCGGCCCCAGCACTTAACGACACTTCTGGTTGACGCAGCCAGCCTCTCTGCCGCCCGCCGTTTGTATTTCAATAGCTTTGTGAAACAACCTTTATCTACTCACCAAATATATGTATACGTACTACGTGACAAACAATTCGTTTTGACAGCATTTTATTTTTATACACTCATAAACAACATCGGACATCTGTCGCAGCGCTCGTCTCCGCTCCGCTCACGTCCGCACCGCTCAGCTACCGCCTGCTCCGTGGCCTAGCATTAGTTTGATAAAGTTGCTAAACTTGCCAATCTAATAAAAGGAATCCCAACTTCATCGAGCATGAAATAAAAAAATTAAGTGAAGAGATTACAAGACAAACGAAACGACATCTGTTGTAAACAAACTTACAGTTAACTGACAATCCTGTTAGGTAAACTATAGGTATTAAAGATGTCAATGTAAAATAGCAAATGCTTATATTATATAAAGGGCTACGCGTTTATTTGCATATAACAAAGAACCAAGGGAGATTTTGCTGGTTTTTCTTTTTCATACACAAAACATCGTGCAGTGCCAAAGTGGCGCATACCGACATAGCTGTGTACAAGCAACGTTTCCCCGCTTCACTGAGACAGAAACTAAACTAATTTGCAAGCTACTGGTCTACGTAAAAAGCGCTGCCTCTACGAAACTATAAACATAACTGACGAACTTCTGCTACATTTTATTTTTGAAATGTATTGTATATACTATGTTACGCACCATAGCAGATACGTTTCGCATGCTCATTGCCTAATAAATGTAATACGCCGAACCGCGCGGCCGCTACGACGCGCGCCGCGTGAACGTGTGACGCACCCTTAACTATTGATATTCTTTCGCCGTCCACACTTACGACTGAATTTAACCTTATTATTTATTGCAATTATCGTTTATATATTTTATTCAATGTACATTCAAAATTCGTTGAAGTTATTATATTCAACTTATAAGATAAGATGAAAATAAAGTATAAATGTACCTTTAAAAACAAAGTAAGGCTATGCGCGTGAGAGATATGTAATAATATCTAGGCTTTGGGCTGAAATTACTGATGTCCAAGTATTTATACATAATATGTAAGAGGATAGTGGCAACTAAATGACACTGACATGACGTTTGACAGTTAAACTGTCAAACGTGTAAATAAGGTGTACCTATATAAGTCGACAGGCTCGGCTAGCTCGTCCTATTCTCCTTCGACGACGCCTCAGGTACGATATGGTTCTGACTATTTAATTGCCACTGTGTTCCAATATTCTGTGTTGCTTGTTCTTTTGTTTCATCATCTAGGAAACAATGTAAGATAGTGTAATCATTATCTTATTGATATTGTGTTGTGGGTAGTTTGTTCGTTTGTGATATATTATAGATTGTAATATAGTATAGAATAATATACTGTGGATCAAGTCGTATCAATGAGATTCATTAGGTATATATACCTGTGGTAAACATTTAGTAAATTGTATTGATGCTAAATAATGCTTATTATGTTCTGTTGTAAGACAGACCTTTCTAGTAATATGAAACTACCCACAACATTGATATAAATTGGCTGTACCACTGTTTGTTATTATTGTTATATATATATAGTTATTGAAAAGAATGATCAAGAGTTTTATTGCCCGTTCTTTCTCTTGGTTCTATGTCTTTGCTTTGCGAACTGGGCTGTAAATGTAAATGTAGAATCACGACCTAATCTAAAGATATATCCTTGTGCCAAACTGAATAAATGAAAGTATGATTTGATTGTTGTCTCTTTTATTTATCAAAACTGTCTCTACACTATAGGAAGCTTCCCTGATTCTGACATCAGAAGTGGGATAAATTTGCGCCCACAATACTAATACACCCAATTGCAAGTTCCAGAGTCTCCTCATCGTGATGCCATGATTCTGCCTAAGCCCGTCACTGCACCGTTCAGCTGACGACGAAGAACGATTGCCCTACGATCCAGTAGCAACGTTGCCGAGAGCAAGCCGGTGGATGAGTACCGACTACATATCTTAACGATCTGCAACAGTATGCTGAAGCCAACAGCAACAACCAACTGCAAACGCTGGTAATGTACTTCCACCAAGAATATAGCCATGAATGGTCGAAAAATATGACTGTTGTACCAGGTTATTTTAACATGTTCATCAATAATGTATCTGAGTATAAAACTATGTAGGTAATAGCGAAAAAGTTACAGAAAATGTATAATAGATTTTTAAAGTAGCCGATATTGTTCTAATCTGTTGGAATTTAAATAGGCAACATTTGTAGTGATTGACAGAGACTCGGTATGAGCATTGGCTGTGTTGTGCTTTGTTGATAACTCTTTCTAGTGTAAGTACTGATTAGCGTAATCGTCCTGCATATTTGAATTCCAAGAATTAAGTGCTCTGAAGAATCTTTTCATTACAAGTCGAATATGAAATGATGGTAGGTAGAATACATTTCAGAGATTTCTTCATTAATTTTGTTGGCTGTGTATTCATTACATACAGACCAATGTTGCGGTGTAGGAATGTGCCTTAGCTCTGTTCCATAAACTGTTGTTAAATTTTCGCCACAATTACCAAATTAATCAGTTCATGCTATATAGTTTTATTAAATCGGATCCAAACTATAACGAAAGAAAAAAAAATAAGAATATTTTAATGTTAAGCTCTTGAATGTGTTGCCCTGGAGATAAGAATACGAAACTGTATATTTATCTTCAACATATCTTTGAAATATACTTACTCGTATTTTTAACTGGTCAATAATTGTTTATGGCACAAAAATTTGTGTATAGAATTACAATTAATAATGCACTTTCTATAATTGTATAGTGAGTAATTGTCATGTACCCAGATAATTTCCACCAGTTTACTTTCAATAGACATACTTATGATTTTGTCACTTTGATTTCTATTGGAAGAACAAAACCAAATAGCTTCCATTTGTCTCAGAGGCACCACATTTGAATGACATGTTGTAAAGATAACCTATGAGTTTTGTATAACTATTACTACAAGCGAACTTTTGTGTGTAGATACAGAAATATTCTATATAATATAAAGCGGGTCTGTATCTAGCTAGATCATATCGATAAAATGATAGTTTCGTTCAGTAAGTATTTCCTTTTATTTTTTAAACATACATCGTCCTCCTGAGGCCTGATGGGTCATATATGCTACGTCTAAATATATAGCTCAAGGTATTTTTATTAAAAAGTAGTTATTGAAGAATGTTTTATATTACATAGGATTAAATTGACTTGTTAAAGAAAGTGACATCATTTTGCTTATGTCTGGCACTATTAGATGGCAGTGTATCTAATATTTTCAAGTAGTGTTATTTTGGTTGATAATTTCCTGTTATTTATAACGATAATAGCAGATAAAATAGTTAAAATGAAACTGTATAATATATAAATGCAGACATCTGTCTAATTAAATGGATCTGAAATAAGCTATTCAACTAAATTGATTCAATTTGAAAATAGTTCCAAATTACATCACTGATTATTTTTTCGAAAACATTTTCATAGTTTATTTATCCATTCTCTGAAATAATACAAATAAATTCAATAAATTAATAAAATATGAGACGGTATTTATTTTTATCTGCTTTTATTCATTGAAATTATGTATTTTTATTATGAAGTGCCATGTGTTAAACTGTAAACCTATTTAGACCATAATTATAGGAATAATCAATCTTAGGATTAGCTCTCGGTAATGAACTATCTTATCAATTTAGTATCTCTGGTATAAACACTGCGATAGAAAAGCTATTTAGAGATATTTTTTATGCAAAGATATATGTGTACATGTACTTTGTGTGGTTCAATTGTAGGAGACCATGGCAATAATGATTAAAATGGTATTTAATCATTCTAGGTGCTTGAAGGGTTTTGTTTATTTATTTTAAACAATACCTACTTACATGTAAGCTTACTATTTTTATACCAAACCTCTTACGAATCGTCAATCTTAATTATAATGAAACTGAATGAACCAGATACCTAACGTAAAATACGTAAAAAAAAAAAACGAATTAAAAACGATGTCAGTGTTCTGATTGTGTAAACGGAATGAAAATAGCCACAATCACATGATACAATTGATAAATTAAACTGAAATTGATGAAATTAAATAAGATATTCTGCTTAATATAATAAGTATTTGTATAAGTACATTGATGTTTTTAAGTGTTGTGACCTAAATTAATAAATCTAGGTATGTATTTTTGACTTACAGATATTGAAATATTAACCGACTGGTCCGAATTCTAACTAGTGTCTGGTTTGACTTTCTACACGACTATTTATTATACCGTTTCTTACCAAGAGTACTTTTACTGGCATTGGCGTCTAGTTTAACTTTAGGCAGTTCACTGACTATTGGTAACATAAATAAACTATTAACTAAATTGGTTCATTCTTGATTACTAGTTATTTATTTATACTTTTGTACTGTTTGTACCTGCAATACATTCAGGTCAATTCAGTTTATAGCATTCCATACTGTACATTTACGGGTGGTAGACTTACAATTAGGAAACAATTATTATGGAACACTTTTAGGAGAGAGGAGCAGTTTAGTAATATACTATAATAGTCTATATATTATACCTAGGTGCATTTGATAGATTATAGTTAAAAGATGTTTTATAGTAACATGCTTTATTAGGGTCTGCTGCATGTATTATTCTAAATTGATAACATTTTAGTGTATTATTGATATAGATATCAATTTTGATTATGATAAGTTACATTTATAGATTTTCATACAGTTAATTTTTGTGGAATATAATAAAGAACTTTGTACTTTTAGATAGCTACGATTTAAAGATTAATAACGTTTAGATATTCTTTGATGACATAGTAGCTTTTACAGATAACATTTTTTTTTGTTTTCTAAATAAAGTATTTAAGTTAAATTTTAAAATACATATACAAAGAAAATAAAAGGGTGGTCTTACTATAGGTTAGAGGTTCTGATAACCATACACAGCATTACATATAAACTTCTTCTAAACAAGGATCGATAATGTAGGTAGCAGTGATGATATAAAGGTATCTGTAAATATCTATAATAATGTGATAACATCGATTTATTCATTGATGATTAAATAGTTGACGATGATTGAATTATTATTGATGATTAACTTACCGATGGTTAAGAAGTTGATGATAATGCTGGCAATGATGACCATGTTGATGTGATTTTGATAATGATTTTGATAATGATTTTGATAATGATTTTGATACTGATTTTGATAATGATTTTGATAATGATTTTGATAATGATTTTGAGAATGATTTTGAGAATGATTTTGAGAATGATTTTGAGAATGATTTTGAGAATGATTTTGAGAATGATTTTGAGAATGATTTTGAGAATGATTTTGAGAATGATTTAGAGAATGATTTTGAGAATGATTTTGAGAATGATTTTGAGAATGATTTTGAGAATGATTTTGAGAATGATTTTGAGAATGATTTTGAGAATGATTTTGATAATGATTTTGATAATGATTTTGATAATGATTTTGATAATGATAATCATTTAGATGTTGATGATAATGATAATCATTTAGATGTTGATGATAATGATAATCATTTAGATGTTGATGATAATGATAATCATTTAGATGTTGATGATATTGATCATATTGCCTACGAACTGCTGAAGTCTTTCGCCTTGTTCTAGCCTGGACTCCTGTGCAGCAGGTGTGAGGCTAGATAGTATCAAGGAGATTGACCGTTGTTACTTGTCTATTTAATGTGAAAGGAAAGGCAATGGCAATGAGTGTATTAGAATGAAAGTATTGTCCTAATATTACACTACTGTTATCATACAAGTTGGTACCTGTATACTTGTAAATTAGTGAAATCGAATTCAATTATTTAACTCGGTTGTGAATTTAAATTATTTATTTTATTTCATTTATTTATCAGCCATAAGCAGAATTACCTATTTTATTTTTTTATTCTTAAAACCTTTACTTAAATTTTTATGCATCGTAGTGGCTCCTTTTGTACTACATTATTTTTGTCAATTTGTGGATGGATAATGCAGTGGTGCAATATTGTAAAATTAAACTGTACTTCTATGTAACATGTGTATTGTGAATATTAATGATCCCTTCATAGAATAGTAAATACAATTTGTAACAATGGTATCAAAGCAGCTGACACAGAACTTACTTCTAGACTCGCAAAATGAAACCGTAATTACTGTAAATATGAGTCCAGTTTATTTTTGTGTAATTGTTTCGTACAAATGGATTGTTGTTGTGATACTATTCTTATAATTGAACTTACTTAGATGACGACGTAAGTCAGTATAGCCGTAGCGGACGTAACGATACTATAGATTTTAGATGGCTTTAATCAATATGGTAAGAATTCATTGTTACATAATACAGGGCGCCCGTCGGGCGATTGTTTAGTAAAGTGTTATTTAATTTATTGTACTTCGAGGACGAAGTAATTGTCAGTCTGGCCGTGAGAGATATGTAATAATATCTAGGCTTTGGGCTGAAATTACTGATATCCAAGTATTTATACATAATATGTAAGAGGATAGTGGCAACTAAATGACACTGACATGACGTTTGACAGTTAAACTGTCAAACGTGTAAATAAGGTGTACCTATATAAGTCGACAGGCTCGGCTAGCTCGTCCTATTCTCCTTCGACGACGCCTCAGGTACGATATGGTTCTGACTATTTAATTGCCACTGTGTTCCAATATTCTGTGTTGCTTGTTCTTTTGTTTCATCATCTAGGAAACAATGTAAGATAGTGTAATCATTATCTTATTGATATTGTGTTGTGGGTAGTTTGTTCGTTTGTGATATATTATAGATTGTAATATAGTATAGAATAATATACTGTGGATCAAGTCGTATCAATGAGATTCATTAGGTATATATACCTGTGGTAAACATTTAGTAAATTGTATTGATGCTAAATAATGCTTATTATGTTCTGTTGTAAGACAGACCTTTCTAGTAATATGAAACTACCCACAACATTGATATAAATTGGCTGTACCACTGTTTGTTATTATTGTTATATATATAGTTATTGAAAAGAATGATCAAGAGTTTTATTGCCCGTTCTTTCTCTTGGTTCTATGTCTTTGCTTTGCGAACTGGGCTGTAAATGTAAATGTAGAATCACGACCTAATCTAAAGATATATCCTTGTGCCAAACTGAATAAATGAAAGTATGATTTGATAGTTGTCTCTTTTATTTATCAAAACTGTCTCTACACTATAGGAAGCTTCCCGGATTCTGACACGCGCACAACAATAATATTTGTCTCACAAACTTACTTATTTTTAACAGAAACCTAATCCCAATCTGTGGCTTAGTTGTAACTCAATTATTGACTATCGAAGTTAAATATAACGTCTCCACTTCTATTGCTTGCTTAACCTATTTGTCCGTAAATACTTGTGGCAACTATATTTTCTGCAAGTAATGACTGGCACACTGCCGTAATAT
Source organism: Euclidia mi (assembly GCA_944739405.2). Taxonomy (NCBI): domain Eukaryota; kingdom Metazoa; phylum Arthropoda; class Insecta; order Lepidoptera; family Erebidae; genus Euclidia; species Euclidia mi. The sequence continues at coordinate 61,934,587 of OX123183.2, forward strand.
ATTATAAAATAACTGACTATTACAATGAATAGCGGTTAATTAATGACGCTTTATCAGACACCAAATTAATGTAAATAAACTGTTAAAATTTTATGAAATGTATTTCCGAAAATGTGGGTCGAAGCGACTGGCATGATCAATCAAACGAGGGTGTTGAGGTAGACCTACTGACCTAATTATCACATTTACCGAAACCTTCACCGGCGCCCTCACGCGTTATTGGAGTAAGCACATTGTTCTCAGATTATGTTTATAATTTTATTGTAAACAAGAGTGGGAGGCGGACAGTACGTTAATTGGTAACGGAATCGTAGACACAGCAGACGTGTCACGTCAGTGGTGTCAGTAGTACGTCCTGTATGTCCCGGTCGCGCCGCACCGCACCGCGCCGACTACGTAAGGTTACGAGTAGACGGCGGCGACCGATTCAATTCCGCAGCAGCGAACTGAATGCTAACGACCGGCTTAAAATGAACACGTATACTGAAATAACACATGCGAGAACATACTCTATTCTTTAATAATACGCGGAGGATATAAAGCGCTAGTATCAACCGGTGGTGACGCAAGCACGCTTACAATAAGCGGTACGGATTTAACGAATTACGGTTTTAAGAAATTCTTCTACCACTGTTCTATTCATTTTTGAAATCAAATGATTTTTTCTTTTAAATATAATTTTGTGCGCCTTTGATTTTCTCGCTCAACTAAGGATTTCACGTTTTGGTAATATAATTTATCATAACAGTCTCCATCTCACTTTTAATCAAGTGTCCTCACTGGCTCATTAATGGATAATTCAAACCGCTGTTTAATTACGCAGAGTCACAAGTTTTTAAGAATATTTTCTTCGTCGCTGGCCTCTCGAGGGCCGACAAAGAAAAGTCTAAATGAGAGTGGGGCTGGCACACGCAGGACGGACTGCGAGCACGGCTCACTAAGTAACTAAGGAACGTGTGTTAAGGACGCGTCAAAATTATATTTTTATTGTATTTTGAGCATGAAAACTTTTTTTCCCAGTGGCGGTGCGGCCGTCTCCAGCGCCCGACCAGTCCGCTGTCGGCAAGTAAGTATTGTGGAATGATTAATTGTTCTGTAAATTGAATTCACCGTGATAAATGAAATATCCGCACAATAGGTAATAAATTACGCTGACCCGTTTGGGCGTAAGATGAAACGGTCTGAAAGTAGGTACGGACGGATGTTACAGGATAATAGGTATAGAACACAACATGCGTAAAACACCTGCCCGAAGGTATTGTTGGGATTTAAATTCGCATGGGGCACGGAACGGCTTTGTAAGCGTCGCTACTACGAGTACATACGCACCACGCGCGGAGCGCCAGCGGTCACACAACCGCTCATCCCACACACATTTAATATTCATTTACGAGATTATTCTTCTCTTTCAGCTATAATAAGTGTCAACAACATGTTTAGCTCCAGATAAAACTTAATGATCTCAGATATAATGTACAGTAATGAGCGCGGGCCCTAAACAACTTAATGCCGTATAATCAAAATAGCCACCCTTATAACTCAGTTAGGGTACCTTCAAGAAGCTAATCTCTACACAAATGTTTTCATCATCGTTGTCGACTTTTTCTTATCTTTAATTAACACTCAGCCTTCAAATAGCGAAACAAATAAGAATAAAGTCTTTATAATAGCAGTTGTAATGAAAGATTAGAATGTCTTCGAGCCTAAAGAATATATTGTGGAATTATTATATTAAGACTTATTTATTTATTTAAACTTCCTGCAATACTATTTGCACGAGGCGGACTTAATGCCAAAGGCATTTTCTACCAGTCAACCTTACGGTGATGCAGAGATGATAGTGGCAGGTGTGCTTTAGAGACTTAAAACAAGAGAACTAAATATAACAGTAGAATGATGGTAATACATATTTGCGAATAGAAACTCCTTATACATACATACATATAACATACATACATATGAATAAATATACATGTTTAAATATATTTAATAAGTATATATATATAGGTATATAATATAACATATATAAATATATATTATAACCATATCTATTACATACACATGAGTATTACAATAATGAAATCTGCTAATACATAGGTAATAAATGAGTACTGCTACTGAGAAGTTACCGATTGTCCACGATATAACTGGCGAACCTTGTACTTGAACGTGTCACGTGTATTGGCCATCCTAATTTCAGGAGGGAGAGCATTCCAAAGTAGGATAGATTGGACATAGAAAGAAGAATGAACTAGATTAGAAGTGTGGGATGGACAAAGAAGTAGAAGATTATTAGATGATCGTAAGTTCTTAACATGGTTGGAGCAAAGATATTGAAAATAAGGCATTAGATAAGATGGGGCATTAGCGGAGTGGAGAAGTGAGTATAATGTAGTCAGCGTACGTAAATTTCGTCGCTGACGTATTGGTAACCATTTTAATTCACTACGGAATTTCGAGACATGATCGAACTTACGAAGATTGAAAACGAACCGAATGCAATAATTGAGAAGTCGGTCAAGTTTATTGAGCAGATCTGCATTCAGGTCGAGATAACACACATCACCATAGTCAATTATGGGGAAGATTAAGGTTTGCACAAGCATTGCCTTAGTTTTTGAAGGGAGAAAGTTCTTCAGGCGATAAAGAGAGCGAAGAGTCCCGAAAACTTTCTGGCTAACTACTGCAATTTGAGTCCGCCAATCAAGGGTAGCATCTATGTGCAGACCAAGATTTTTTACAGTTGTGGTAAAAGGTATTACACATCCATTGATGATGACGGGTGGCAGACTCGTGTGGTCGATTCTAGCAATCATACGCGAGCTTCCTACAACAATAGCCTGGCATTTGGATGGATTCACGCAAAGACCGAATCGATCAGACCATACCTTTATCGCTTGTAAGTCATAGTTAACTTTGCCAATTGCATCTGACAGCTTCTCTACCCGTGCCTGAGAGTAAAGCTGCAAGTCATCAGCATACAGGTGATACGCACACTGAAGTTCACGAGTTATGAGATTGATAAATAATGAAAATAGAAGTGGAGAGAGGATTCCGCCTTGTGGAACCCCAGCGGTCAGATCACACCAATTCGACGATGTTTCATCAGTGCGTACCGACTGCTGGCGTCCACGAAGATAAGAAGAGAACCAATCCCGAGCCTCAGATGAAATATTAAGGTGAGAAAGGACAGCCAGGAGAACATCGTGACTGACGGTATTGAAGGCGTTTGAGAAGTCAACCAAAGCTAACACGGTTAACTCAGCTTTCTCCACGCCCGCCCTAACATCGCCAGTCACTTTGAGTAGAGCGGAAACAGTACTGTGCCCAGGTCGAAACCCGGATTGGAGAGGACTAAGGATGTTGTTGGAAAGGATAAATCTGGAAAGCTGCTTGTGAACACAAGCCTCTAGGATTTTGGATAGGAATGGGAGGATGGATATGGGTCTATAGTGGCTCGGCATAGAGGGATCGGAGACCTTGGGAAGAGGACGAACGTAAGCTTTACGCCACACGTTGGGATATTGGCAGCAGGACAAGGAGAAGTTGATGATATGGGAGATAGCGGGAAGGAGTTGGTCGAGGGCAGTGGCGATCATGCGACGACTGATCTTATCGTAGCCCACTGCCTTTGACTTGATGGATAGGATAGATTTTCTTACTTCATCTGAGGTAACGGGAGAAAAATTGAAGGAATTAATATTTAGAGAAGGCCATTGTGCAATGGAATCAACCGTTTGACGCAGGGTTAGACGATCTAAAGTATTTGAGGTGACGAAATGTTTATTTATATCGTCCAACCCAATAGCCGGCGGAAGATTGCACTGCTTCGACCTGCCTATCCCTAGAGTCCCCAGAAATCTCCAGATATCACCTGGCGATCCGGAGTCAATATTACTAATGATATGTCGGCGTTTGGCATTGCGTATCATCTGATTGCAGCGATTTCTTGCAGCCTTGTAACAGGACCAGTTTTCATCCGAACGATTCCTTTTAAATATTCGGAAAGCCCGATCTCTTCTCCTCATCGCCATCAGAACCAACCTGGACATCCACGGTGCTGGAGGTCGTTTCACTTTGATTTTTCTTATGGGCGCGTGGTTGTCGTATAGCTGTATAACAGTTTTATTGAAAATTTCAACTTTGTCATCGATCGTAACTGCAACCATCAAAGGTTCCCAATCGATGGATGAAGCATCGGAGAGGAGCTTCTCCACATTCATCCTACTAAAGCAACGCGTGTGCAAAACCTTAGGTTGGGGTTTAGGGGGTTTAAGGGCATATGCAAGGAAAATGAGGTCGTGGTGGGAAAATCCGGGTGCGGGATATTGACCATGGGATACAACTAGAGAGGGATTGGAGGTTAGCATCAAGTCGAGCCAGGTATCATCACCAGTGATGTTATGGTGAGTAGCTTGAAGCGGTAAAACTTTAAGGTTGGCTGACTTTAGGATGTGAAGGAGTTTTAGTGTGCGAGGAGATTGGATAGATAGGAGGTTGGTGTTGAAATCACCCATAATGACATGGTGCTCGTACTCAGACCCTAAAGATTCTAATACCATTTCTAAGTCGGTGAAATAATCAACAGTAGGGGGACAATACACTACTCCAAGGACAATCTTAGTCCTCCTGACCCAAACCTCTAAGAAAAGAAATTCAGCAGGACTTACAGTATTATTAGAAGAAGCGGCAAGAATTTTATAGGTGTAGTCGCTTCGTAAATAAATTGCAACGCCACCACCCCGTTTACCTATACGATCGCTTCGAATAAGAATATATCCTGGCAGAGGGTAAGTAGTTGAAAGAAGTTGAGGTTTGAGCCAGCTCTCTGAAATTAGGACGGCGTGAACATCAACATCAGAGAATGCATCAAGGAGATCAGTGTAGTGACTGGCCACGCTTTGAGCATTAATGTGACACACGTTTAGTAATTTATTTCGATTGTGGTTAAATGTATTACGGACAAAGTCACCTAGCGACACATCGTTAATGGAAGAAAAACTGTCATCAGCAGAGGAAACTAAAGAATTATTAGCAGACATAAATATATCATTATCATTAGACATATATATAAATATAATATAAATTTATCAATAAAATAATAAAAATAAAAATTCTACGTAATAATTTACAACCTGAGTCTAAAAAAGGCAATATCATCACTGCACCACCCGCCAGCAGAATTTACACATTGCACGTAAACTAAAATAAAAAATAAAAAACTTACAAAACAGAAAAGAAAGAGACCCTCCAATTCCTCGATATACATCAAAATTAAAAAGTTAAATTAGAACGCGTACAAACAAACGTTTTGTTAATGCACTAACTGAGTATTATTTAACAGTAATGACGCTAATGACAGATGTCATGTTTGAACTTTGACAATTACAGACAATATCATTACAAAAACAAGCGAATTACAGCAATAAAACGTTAGTTATTTATTAATATGTGGGTAAAGAGTTAATGCATACTTGTAAACAAAGGGGTCAAGGTCTAATAAATGTACAAAATAATAAACATAGCAATAAAACTACAGATAAACATATGAGTGTGAAGAAATACGCTGTTAGTACCTCATTTTGTACGCGAAACGTTTATAACATGATTTATTATTTTTTTGGCAAAAACCTCCAGCTTGCAGCTTAGTACGTAGCTCAGCACTGCACCAAACGGTATCGGTTCAATCCCCATATGGATAAACTTTTTTAAGATCTATAAATTGTTAGGTATGTCAATACATAAATATGCCTAGGTATATTCCGTATGACGCAGGAGTATTTTTTTTATAGACCCACGCCTATATCCCCGAAGGGATAGGCAGAGGTGTAATATTACACATTTCGCCATGAATTTTTAGGTCCCACGTAATAGGGGGCGAGCCTATTGCCGTACCGGGCACATTACCAGACTCCGTGCTGTTACTGGGAATTTCCTAAGGGAAAACCCAATAACACTTTGCCCGACCCGGGAATCGAACCCGAAACCTCCCAATCCCACGCGCACATTTATGCCGCGAGACCAACGAGGCAGTCAGATAGATTAAAGGATGAGAGAGTCGATCATTGTACCGTAGATTTAAGTAAACATACACAGTAAAAGCGTTCTTAATACGTGATTATGATTGTAATATGAAGCCTAACATCGTGAGAACGGCACTCGGGGCGTACATTTATTGAACAATGCGGCAAGAAAATAGACGGCAACAAGCGGCACCGGCTGTTCTAAATTGCCAACACTTCTGAGCCGTGAGCGTTTACTGGAGTTCTCTCCACTTCATTATTTGTTACGTTGCATCGATCCGATATCACACACCCTCTTATACCATCGTACATCATCCTCTGCGCCAACCACGTATTTTTATGCACACGTTGCTATTTCAGCCGTATGTTACAAATAAATGCCTTTGCCTCGTTTATTATTAAGTTGCATTGTTACTGACGTATATCTCGAAATGCGCAGCATTTTATTCGAATTTTCACTACCAAGAGGGAAGGTATTAATATACATTGAAATAAACTTTAAATTCACAAGCCTTATGACAGCATGATTTTAAATACAAGTTTTATCCGATATCTGATTCGGTACTGATACGAAATTTTAGGGTGTAATTAAAAGAATGACTTAATAATATACCTATGTTTTACTGTAAAAATTACGTTAGTGCGTGTAATGGTGTTGCTGGCTACACCAAATTAATTAATAATATATAGTTCTTAGGTCGCATACTTGTTTCCACATGTGTTTGTCTTATCGCTACGATGGCGCCAACGTTCTGCAATTAGTAAACTCATAAATTCTAAGAGGTTGACAAATTTATAAGAGTTATGTGACAGGCATATAAGTAAAGAAATAGCCATGAAATATAAGAAAATATTGGCACTGTAGTGTTCACATGCGGTATAGTTGAAGATCATAAAAAAGGGACAAACCATAAGAAACGAACCCGTTCAGGTAGTAAGTGGCGAGGGGCGTTGCCGTGATGGTATTTGACTGGACAGTCGGTCTGATGGCGCGAAAGAGGACAGTTCACGGGAACGCTCTAGCGTGGTGTTTGGGACAGTCAATGTTGGGACGCGGAACCAGGCGGATCTCGGACAGTCGGTCTTATGGCGCGAAAGAGGACAGTTCACGGGAACGCTCTAGCGTGGTGTTTTGGACAGTCGATCTTAGGACGCGGAAGAGGGCAGATCACGGGAACGCTCTAGCGTGGTAGTGCGGGCAGTCAATGTTAGGACGCGGAACCGGGCGGATCTCGGACAGGGAGTCTTAGGACGCGGAAGAGGGCAGATCTCGGGAACGGACTCGCGTGGTAGTTCAGAGAGTTGGTCTTATGGCGCGAGAGAGATCGGACCTGGCCTAGCGCGTAAGAGGTCCGGTGTTGGTCGATAATTAGTGCTTAGTGATATCGAAGAACAAGGCGAGCGGCTTCAAGAGTAGGTGATCAGCACAGGGCAAGGGGTAAGTTTGGCAGTGACGCAGCTAATAGTCCGGTGAGTGTCTGTTATTCACTTTACTGTAATTTATTGCATGAACTGTATAACATTAATAACTCTGTTGTGTATCTATGTCTATATCACACCATATATATATACCAGGCTGACTAAAATATAAAGTTCTCTATGAGATATTGTACATAGTTATATTATTAATAACAGCGTGTACCATTAGTAGTGGTTCGTACCTTGTTGATGATGGATGTAAAGACGAGCGATGTATGATGGGAGTCTCCGTATTCGCGATCAGGTGGTAGAATGCAGGACTTTCACAATCGCTGTCTAAACCTGCGTACAGGCCAGTACATAGCAGCTGACAAGGTTTTAAAAAGCGAAAGAAGAGCCACCTGTCGGTCACGCGGTAACAGTAAGACCGTACGGCTAACCTAGCGGCGATTGTAACGAGAGCTCCCCTGCAATCTATGCGCGATGGCTTAATACGTTTTAATTGACTATGTTTGTATGGGCTTCAATGTTGTGACTTGCGGCAAGGAGGCGTTTTGTGACATCAGTTCTGAGACTGTTACTGTACGTTCAATACTATACACTGGATATCGCTGAAATACTCGGCGCCGATAATACTATATGACTAATATACCTGGATCATGTTCTCCGTCTCCCTGGAGCTGCCGTCTCTGAGATACGCTGCCTTGTACTCAAGTACCAATATGCGAAGCATGAATATATGGAGAGTGATTTTGTGATGACAAACCAATACTAATGTATCGCTGTCTTTAGTATTTTGATGTCCACTTTCATTCAATTATAAGCATTTACGTTTGGTAAATGCTGTCAGCAGAGGAATATAAAGTAAGGTCGAATTCCATGGTCCTGCGCGGGGAGGTGCGCGGGAACCCTGGCCACAAATTACTTGGCGGGGCCAGGCTGAAATTGATATTTTAGACCCAGTTAGTAAGAAAACTAAAATTTTAATCAGCCTGGGGTCCATAGGATTCCGTTACATTTGGTGCCGTGACCAGGATCCTCGTCATAAAATGTTCTGATTCACTTCAGAACAACTAGGAAGAACTAAAGGGTTACTACACAAACACAACGTAGAAAAATACAAACACAACGTAGAGAAATAACCATACACAGCGTAGGAAAATATCAAATTAATTAGACATAACGTGCCATTCCTTAATCGACAGACGATCATGTTCATTTCAGAAAGACGAAATAATATTTAAGTCACGGCAATTATCACAATATGTAATAGTCCGAGGGGGGCGATATTGCGCCTAAGTGCCACGCGTTTGCACATGTGTTATTTATTCTTATGGCACTGTGGTTCCTCTTATAACATCGCTGCAATTCGAAAGTAATCATATAATTGGCTACATAGATCCACCGCTTTACATAAAGCTCATGCGTGTCATTTATACTGGATGTCGAGTTCGAGTCTCGACAGTGGTTATATTATTGGCTACAGAAAATGCTTTACATTTTAATATCTCGAGTTCGACTCTCGATAATAAGCATATTATGGGTTACAAGCACTTGCGTAACAGGTTCGCTGTTTGAGTCCGATACGCGATGCGGACTAGCGATGGTTAGAACTAATTTTAGATAAGGAAAGGGAAGGATTTTATATTATAAAGATTATTTTTATAGAAAATCTGGTGTAGAACATTAACATGTCTTGAGATTAATGTATAATGCACACCAGAATATTCCGTGGAACATCTAGATGTAGTTAAATCAGGTTAGACTCCTGAGCAATGTCTGTGACTATAACTATATTGTTGTGCAACGTCAACAAACTAGACGCCGTATTAATAATAGCGTGTTCGATAACTGTATATAATAAGAGGGAATTATTTAAGGATAAATAATGAATAATATTTTGTTGGAGTTGCGGGACAGGAATTTATTACACTAACGTACTGAAATAGCAGGTTCGACTCCTGTTGCTATGATATTTTGAAATGTTTGCAACAAACTTACTGAAATAGCGGGTTCGACTCCTGTTGCTACGATATTATAAAAATGTTTTCAACAAACTTACTGAAATAACGGGTTCGACTCCTGTTGCTACGATATTATAAAAATGTTTTCAACAAACTTACTGAAATAGCGGGTTCGACTCCTGTTGCTACGATATTATAAAAATGTTTTCAACAAACTTACTGAAATAACGGGTTCGACTCCTGTTGCTACGATATTATAAAAATGTTTTCAACAAACTTACTGAAATAACGGGTTCGACTCCTGTTGCTACGATATTATAAAAATAGTTTCAACAAACTTACTGAAATAACGGGTTCGACTCCTGTTGCTACGATATTTTGAAATGTTTTCAACAAACTTACTGAAATAGCGGGTTCGATTCCTGTTGCTACGATATTTCAAAATGGTGTCAACAAACGTATTAAATTACGAAATCTAGTAATAATATCTATCTTATGCATGCGCGTTCCTTGCAAAAGCATCTATTAGTTTATTATATTGGTTGAGTTGAGATTCTTACATAATGCATATGGTTTTTTTATTGATGAAGTGTACACTAGCTTTAATTGAGAAAACGATTATTCTGAGGTCATATATCAGTAAACTTAGTTTCGTAACGTGTTAGCAAGTAGATTAGGGTAATATTAGCCCACTGCAGTATTTTGGTATACCTTATAAAAGCTCTAGGTACGATTCCTGAGCATTGGTGAAAGTCGGCGGATATTATACTCATGTACCTAATGATCGGCGTCGGCTTTATAGAAGTCGTACAATGTGATTTTAAATATTTTGGGTTCGATTCCCAAACATAAAAAGAATGCACACTATTGTTGAACACGAAACTATTTTGTTAATTGTTGTTATTATAGCAGGAATTAATACTTCGCCGATAATGTGTGTCTGGAGCTGGGTTTAGTGACCATTATTTTAAAATGTTTTGTTTTAAAATTGTTTCCCAAACTAGAAAGGCAATGCAATAAGCCGACATCTGGCACGTTTTGTTTCCAAATGCCAGCGTGTGAAAAAATAAGGGATAAAACAAAAAAGGGAAACACATTTTAGATGTTTATTAGTTAAAAGAAAGAAGGCTAGAAAGGAACTATTGTTCTTGTGTATTATTGATGTGCTTTGTCCGAACGCGCCAACGCGCACGTGAAAAGGACAGGATGGGCTACTTTGTTAAGATATGATTGCGCATGTGGCGCATTGTTTTAAGGAACTGAATGGCTTTAGAAAGTCATTTACGCCGTTTTTTTTAGGATGGGTTCGATTCCCATCGTGAAAGGAGCCATAGTTCTTTTGTATTATTGATGTGCTTTGTCCAAGGGCCAAGATCGGCTACTTTGTTAAGATATGACTGCACATGTGCTGCATTGTTTTGAAAAACTGAATGGCTTTTGTAAGTCATTTCTGCCGTCTTTGGTAGGGGTTCGATTCCCGCCGTGCGTCATATGGAATAGATATTCTACACGTGTTAATTCTAAGCATCAGTATTATACCTAACTGTTACAGTGTAGGCTATCTCAGAATTGGGTTTAGTTGAGTATTTACAATACTTATTCATCTGTGTTACAATGTGATTGTCAGTGGCAATGATGTATGTATTTGTTATGCCTGGTATATTCTACACATACCTTTTAACCACGGTTTTTTTTTACCAGGGTTCGAGCCCCGGGTTTACTTAGAGTTTGACATTGAATTCATATTTCTCATGAGATTCGAGAGGTTTTTAAGTAGTACTGTATGCAAACAATGTCTTGAACTAGACTCATAGACATAGTTTAGCCCTATCGTGTGATATTCGTAAACAGCTAACTTGATTCTGGAGTTCAAATAAAAGTAATATTTTGTTGCTAGACTCATGCAAAAATACTTATCACGCATCCGTACTGAAAAACATTAATTGGTGATCCACATCACATCTCTAATCATCTGTTAGTTTTTATCCGGGTTTAGTACTCAAATAGAAGTCGTATATTATATGACTAATCTTGGAAGTTTGATACTCGTGGCATTTCATTTAAAATTCCAGGACCCTACGTCACCTTTTACATCAACTACCGCACGTGTTGTTGCATCCGTCAGCTGTGACTACAAAGTAGCGGCGTTCCGGTAACGTGAAAGGCAGCTGCAGTATGCGTCGAAGGACATAATTATCTCACATCGGATCATCTTACACAGAGCTAAGTTCTTTTATCTTTACCAAAAATAATCGCGAACATTGAGTACCTTCAAGCAAGTCCCTCTGATCTGAACTCTCCGATATACTATATTAAACGAAGGTTTAAGTTATATAGAACTTATCTTTATGACATAATATATTTGACAACTGCATCCAACTACACGAGTAATAATCGTAGTTGTTATTTATGTTAACTAAAATCAGAGCCTTAATAATGAACCAGATATCATGTCGATACGCTTGATGATCCGAATGAAGAACGGATTGGAGCGGCCATTTCGCCGGACGTTGTGGGTTCGATCCCCGCGCGTACAATTTCTAGCTAAATGGGAATAATTCCTATGTGGGGCCGAGTGGAGAATTGTTTAGTTGTAGGGACTGTTGAGCTATCGTCTGGGGAAACCGACTGCTGCACTATACTATTGTTTACGACTATTTAGCTCACTATATGAAACAATTGCAACTATTTGTCTGTCAATTTTGATAAAACTAGTATCTTATACGAGTGTGTGTGAACTATTTCAGCCACTGCTACCTGACGCTATGTACACCTACTACTGAACCCGATTTCAACGAGTGAAATGGTGAATCAGGTACCTTGATCATATCACGCTGCCCGTTTATCGAGAAGACATCTGGTATGTACACTTCCATTCTAAGCATGGATAGGATGTCTTATAGATTATACTACTGTTTTGAGAATTTATTGCTAAAACGCCATTTGGCTTATTGGAATATATAGGTTACGGGCAACTGGTGATCTCGGTTATGTGCGCTAGTTCTAATAGGAAGGTTAGGTCTGGTAGAAGAAGTAGTATACAGACAGATTAGAATTTTGATAATTTCTCATAGACATAGTTAAACGTTCATACTTGATTAGGCACAGTTGAAGCAACAATTGCTAATGGATTCTTATAAGCATCAATGTTGTCATAATATGGAGATGGCTGAAGTATAGTTAGTTATTTATTGTATCGTATGGAGTGACCTTAGCAAAGGTATGGCAGGGTTATTATTGTCAATCAACTATGAGTTAGGATAAGTGGTATTGAAGCAGTGGTTATTTATTGGAAGTTGTATGTTACTTGCCGATAGTTAATGGTGGAAGACAAGATGCAGTTTTAACTGGCGTACTCTAATACATATGCTATTGTATCTGTAGTGAAAGCTCATACGCTATGACTTAGTCTACGCGTCTGATTTTCAGAGGGGGGAATGTAATGGTGTTGCTGGCTACACCAAATTAATTAATAATATATAGTTCTTAGGTCGCATACTTGTTTCCACATGTGTTTGTCTTATCGCTACGATGGCGCCAACATTCTGCAATTAGTAAACTCATAAATTCTAAGAGGTTGACAAATTTATAAGAGTTATGTGACAGGCATATAAGTAAAGAAATAGCCATGAAATATAAGAAAATATTGGCACTGTAGTGTTCACATGCGGTATAGTTGAAGATCATAAAAAAAGGGACAAACCATAAGAAACGAACCCGTTCAGGTAGTAAGTGGCGAGGGGCGTTGCCGTGATGGTATTTGACTGGACAGTCGGTCTGATGGCGCGAAAGAGGACAGTTCACGGGAACGCTCTAGCGTGGTGTTTGGGACAGTCAATGTTGGGACGCGGAACTAGGCGGATCTCGGACAGTCGGTCTTATGGCGCGAAAGAGGACAGTTCACGGGAACGCTCTAGCGTGGTGTTTTGGACAGTCGATCTTAGGACGCGGAAGAGCGCAGATCACGGGAACGCTCTAGCGTGGTAGTGCGGGCAGTCAATGTTAGGACGCGGAACCGGGCGGATCTCGGACAGGGAGTCTTAGGACGCGGAAGAGGGCAGATCTCGGGAACGGACTCGCGTGGTAGTTCAAAGAGTTGGTCTTATGGCGCGAGAGCGATCGGACCTGGCCTAGCGCGTAAGAGGTCCGGTGTTGGTCGATAATTAGTGCTTAGTGATATCGAAGAACAAGGCGAGCGGCTTCAAGAGTAGGTGATCAGCACAGGGCAAGGGGTAAGTTTGGCAGTGACGCAGCTAATAGTCCGGTGAGTGTCTGTTATTCACTTTACTGTAATTTATTGCATGAACTGTATAACATTAATAACTCTGTTGTGTATCTATGTCTATATCACACCATATATATATACCAGGCTGACTAAAATATAAAGTTCTCTATGAGATATTGTACATAGTTATATTATTAATAACAGCGTGTACCATTAGTAGTGGTTCGTACCTTGTTGATGATGGATGTAAAGACGAGCGATGTATGATGGGAGTCTCCGTATTCGCGATCAGGTGGTAGAATGCAGGACTTTCACAATCGCTGTCTAAACCTGCGTACAGGCCAGTACATAGCAGCTGACAAGGTTTTAAAGAGCGAAAGAAGAGCCACCTGTCAGTCACGCGGTAACAGTAAGACCGTACGGCTAACCTAGCGGCGATTGTAACGAGAGCTCCCCTGCAATCTATGCGCGATGGCTTAATACGTTTTAATTGACTATGTTTGTATGGGCTTCAATGTTGTGACTTGCGGCAAGGAGGCGTTTTGTGACATCAGTTCTGAGACTATTACTGTACGTTCAATACTATACACTGGATATCGCTGAAATACTCGGCGCCGATAATACTATATGACTAATATACCTGGATCATGTTCTCCGTCTCCCTGGAGCTGCCGTCTCTGAGATACGCTGCCTTGTACTCAAGTACCAATATGCGAAGCATGAATATATGGAGAGTGATTTTGTGATGACAAACCAATACTAATGTATCGCTGTCTTTAGTATTTTGATGTCCACTTTCATTCAATTATAAGCATTTACGTTTGGTAAATGCTGTCAGCAGAGGAATATAAAGTAAGGTCGAATTCCATGGTCCTGCGCGGGGAGGTGCGCGGGAACCCTGGCCACAAATTACTTGGCGGGGCCAGGCTGAAATTGATATTTTAGACCCAGTTAGTAAGAAAACTAAAATTTTAATCAGCCTGGGGTCCATAGGATTCCGTTACATGCGTCAAGCCAGACGGCCGACCAGTGCGCGTAACTTTTTTAAATTCCAACTCGGTAAAGTAATTAGAATTTTTCCTACGGCTCCATTGTGCTCCGAACTCTGCTCACGCAAACTTTTAATGCGACTTAAATTCAAATGCTATTTTACGGTTTATCTTTGTGAAGTTGATTTTAATGAAATATTGAGTACGGCCGCATTGATTATCTTCTTTTTATTCAGGCCCGCCGGTAAATCCCTTATCGTGCGTTTTGTCCAATACTAATTGTATAAACGGTTTTTAATTCACTCAACTTATTGAATTACTCAAATGCGTATTTAATATTGGAGCAAAAAATAATTTGCATTATATTTCATTTGGATATTGGCATTACATTATTCCATTAGGTACTTGGCGGCAAGATAAAATTTCCTCTAAAATATTATTTTTATTAAAAAATATTTAAAGGCACATCCCACTGTGAGGGTTTGCTGGATCGAAAAAAAAGTTATGTCCCAAAACTAAATGCTAGAAGGAAATATTCTCACTTCTTTAATGTCCCCATTCATAGAACTAATTTAGGCTCTTGTTCCCCAGTTCTAAAACTCACCACCGTTTACAACCAATTCTAACGAATTTTAGATTTGGATATATTCCATGACAATCCCACACGTTTTCGGGCTAAAATAAATAAGATTAAGAATAAAAATAAATAAAGTTACCTATCTAGTCCGCATTAAAATAAACATTTGTAATTTTAATACTATTCAAGTCTAGTCTCAAATAAATATGTATAATATAATACATTTATTTACCTACCATTGCAATTATAATAAATATAACAATTTAATTCGATTTTAGTTTTATAAGTACCAGCTAGTTCCTATAAATATTGTATCTGTTATTTAATTAATGTTGTGCATGTCTGTAATTGGCATAAGAATAAAATAAAACTTTGTGTAATTTATTTATTTATTTCGTCCGTGTGGTGACGGATTAAGAATACGGATTGTCACTACCCCATATCATCCCATGGGTGTCGTAAGAGCCGACAGAGGGACCATACTATGCAGAAAACAGCACTGTAAGAGAAGGAAAACTTGATACAAACCCCTATACCAACCCGTTTGGCCAGCGTGGTATAGTAGGCCAATTCCTCCTTTCAAAGGAGAGGCCTAGTCCAGCAGTGGACTGTTAAAGGCTGACGATGATGATCTATTTATTTATTTATCAGACTCACCAACAGTTTTAACAATAATTAAGTTCACAGTACACAATATTATGATGTCTCGTGCCAATTTAAAAAACTAATTATAGGTGAATACAGCGTTCAATAAAGTTAGTAGCAGTTGTTATAAAAAAAAATACAAAATATTGAAAAATTATAAACTTAAAAATTATTAAAATAAAATAAAAAGAAATGAGTCAAGATAAATTAGTCAAGTTAATTAATTAGATAACATTATTAAATTTAAATTATACTTAAATTAAACTTTAATTAAACTGTAATAATTGTGCAATATTGCCATTGGTGAAGTATGTCAACTGTCGAGAACAATATCTATGATTAGTTTCTTAAACTTTGCCAGAGTATTATCAAAAATATCTACGTCTGCCGATATACTGGTTATGCCGTATAATATTTTGATAATCTTACAATAGGCGAGTGCATACCTAGATTCGTACATTGTCGAGGTATATTCAAAAGAGAACAGGGGTGACGTGGTATTCTTGGTGGAACATTTATATCGAATTTGCTGAGAAGGTCTGGGCAATCGATTTTATTATTGAAGAGCTTATAAAGAACAGTTTGAAGTGTCTAAGTTTATCTTCGTATGATTTGATTGAGCTGGTGATCCCAAATCTGAAGGCTAAGTTTCGGATGAATCTTCTCTGCACGCTCTCAATCGTATTTATATGAATTTGATATGTAGGATTCCATGCAGCACTACTATATTCTAAACGAGTACGCACGTACGTGTTGTAAAGAAGCAGTACAGTAGACGGTTTCTTAAATTCTCTTGATGATCGAAGAATAAAGCCAAGTGCTCGAAAGGCTACATTTGTCATTATATTGTAATGTTCCGTGAACCGCAGTTGATTGTCCAAATAAATACCCAGGTCTCTGATTGTAGTGACTTCGTCAAGCGTGTGGCTATGCATATTATAAGTGGTATGGATTTTATTACGTTTCCTGCTGAACTTTATATGAAAACATTTACTATAGTTAAGATACCTTTTGTTTAGTGTACACCATTGGCTTAAGCTGTCTATATCCTTTTGAAGAAGACCTGAATCATGTTCATTTTTTAACACACGAATCAACTTTAAATCATCGGCGAAAAGATAAGATGACGAGTACTTGAAGGCATCTGGTAAATCATTGATAAAAATAATGAAGAAAAGAGGTCCCAAGATGGAACTCTGTGGCACTCCGGAAACAGCAATAAAAGTTTCTGACTCATCTCCACCTACTACTACTGATGAGGGTCTGCTATTTAAATAAGATTTACACCAGTTCAGAGCTGTATTAGTGATATCCAGAGATTGCAGCTTTGTCAAAAGCCTTAGAAAAGTCTGTATATACAGCATCAACTTGCAATCCTAGGTCGACAGCTGCAGTTATTTCAGAGACGTAGCTCACAAAATTGGTGTTTGTTGACCTATTAGTTATAAAACCATGCTGCCTTTTAGACAAATAGCTCTTAACGTGATTGTATAATACTGGGTGTACAATGATTCGAAGACCTTAGCTGGCGTTGATAAGATAGAAATAGGTCGATAATTAGAAAATAACTCACGTTTACCACTTTTAAAAACAGGAACGATTCGAGCCTGTTTCCATATACTAGGGAATAATCCTGACTTTATAGAGGTATTGAAGATAGCAGAGAGAGGAGAAGATAGGGTGCGCGCACACCGTGACCAAAACTTTGGAGGAATGTTGTCTGGGCCAGCGCCCTTACCCAAATTTTGACTAGAAAAAGTTCTGGTTATAGATTCTTCACTTATGTAAAAATTGGCAATATCTGGACAAATCGAATCCGGTACACTATTGTCAGCAACTAAATTATCATCGCTGAACTGGAACAATCGTACACCGATGAAAAATGTCTAGCAAATAGGTTTGATATTTCTTTAGTATTGTCAGCACTTACATTATCAAGACACATTTCTGAAGGGTACGATGTGTTACCCTTTCGAAGATTCTTTAAATGAGTCCAGAATAGGTTGGGTTCTTTTCTAATTGAGTTTTCTATATTTTGTAACTATTTTTTATAACAAATTTTAATTAATGTATGACATTCTTTTCTCAAATAGGTAAATTCGAGTTTATCTAAAGGATTGTGGTATTTTTTAATTTTAATATGGACCTTGTATTTTTGTCTGAGCAATTTTATTAACTGACTTGAATACCATGGCGGGTATTTGCCTCTATAGGTTACTACTTTTGGTACATGTCTTTTGATATTTTCACGGATTATTGAATAAAATCTATCGGTCATACTATCCACATCGGTACACGATGAAAATTCGTTGTTCCAGTCGATACCATCAGGGGATGCAATTATTTCTGAATAATCTGCCTTTTGATAATTGAGTTTAGTTATACGTTTACAATTATTTTTTCTACTTACTACTATGATAGGTTCAAATTCAATCGCTGGATGAAATTTGTCTATTGCCCGAATAGGATTGAGACAGTGTTTGACTTTTTGAGACAGTGTTTGACTTTTATTTGCTCGATATCAGCTAATATTAGATCAAGTGTTTTATTTTGATTTTTTTTTAACCAATTGAATTGCTTTAAATTGTTTAGTTCAAGAAAGTTAATGAACTGTGTATAAATAAAACGGGAGGTATAATTACAGGCTGTACAGAATTCATTTGTCTCACCGTGTATCCATCCTAAGCTACTCATATTAAAATCACCAACGAGCATGGTAGAGCTGCTAGCATTAGAAGCCATTACTGGTAGCGCCATCTACCTTCCTATCTATAACTAATCGCATCAACATCAATCGTTCTACGTGCAAGTGTGAGCGATACCATATTTCCGTCTCCCTCTATCCCACTCCCTGGAAGAGGCACTGCCTTTCGCCTGATTGGTCGCTGCGATCGTCGACGCGAGTGACAGTCCAGAACTTTCAAGAACATTCGATTCGCGATACGCGTCCGCTAGACCGGATCACCCGCGCCGCTCCCGCTATAGTTATTACCTCTTAAGAAACCCGCTCGCAAGTGGAAGTGACTGTGAAGTGAAGTGAAAACAAGCAGCTGCATCACGAAACCACCAGGAGACTGCCCTTCGGAAACGAAGAAGATTGCCGTATAAGGTAAGTGCCCTCCATCCTTGAAATATCCTATACCCACTCACAATCACCTCTTCCCGTATCCAATCCTACATCCTCTTCCTTTAAATACAGTCCATTTTTTTCAAATCGCCTAGAACCTACCTACGGTTTCGGTGTATCGCCGAACCATTTTTTTGATCCATACGAGTCGGATTCATTTACGTTTTTATACGTTATATCGCTATACCTAGGCAGTTATAGCACCTAGCTATACTCCTAATATATTCACATAACCGTCACATGGTTATTTCCGCCCGCTCCAGTAGGTAATATACTTTTATGTAGCTACCTACTTACCCAATTATTATTTCTGGAACTATCATAGTTGTCTTGTAAATCTCATATTTCGAGCAACTTTTAATTCCACAGCTCTCAAGTGTTGCCTACTTAGCCTACTTAGGTAAAATAATAGGTACATTAGATATTCTTATTTTGTTTCGGTCTCATTAGCTTATACTTACGTAAGCATGTCACAACAAAAGAAGTCACGCGTGTCGGAAGACAAAGAGATGACAGTCTTAGAAGCAAAACGCAATATTCTATTTGAGCGCCTTCAAAACATCTATGAACGATCAAAAACCGCATCTATGTCTGACAGTAATAGCGAAGCATTTCTCAGTTATTGTATGATAGTAGATAGTATTCGAACAGATTTTCATAAGTTGTTAGACGATTATAACGCAAGATTACTTTCTATCAATCCTGATGAAAAACCGAACTATCAGGCGTATACCTCATTCGAAGATCTTTATTGTATTATTAAGCGTATACAATCGCAATTGGAGGGTAAATGTTCGGCAGAGCCCGTTGCTCGCAAACCGAGATTACCGCCAATCGAGATTATGTCGTTTGACGGAGATATACGAAATTGGCCGTTATTCTATGCGAGTTTTAAGTCTACAGTGCACGATAATGGTTCTCTGACAGATGCTGACAGGTTGTACTATTTAATAGGTAAACTGTCACCGAAGGCCCAGTCCGTATTTGCAGGTGTCACACCCAGTGCTGAGAATTATCAGGTCATATTTCAGTCACTACTTGACAGATATCAGGACACGCGCGTCCTAGCGTCTACCTACTTTGACCAAGCTTTAAATCTCAAACTGTCCGGCAACGCGTCTGTCTCGAATTTTCAGCTGTTTATTGATAACTTCGTAACCGCGGTTAATTCTCTTAGGAATTTAAAATTAGAAGATCTTTCCGACTTTATGTTGCTTCAACTCGCTTTAAAAAAGTTTGACACTGATACAATTCGCGCATTCGAGATGACGGAACGCAATAATAAAATACCTACACTAGATAGTTTTATTTCGTTCATCAATGATCAGTGTCGAATATTTCATAGTACGCAGTCTGGTTCACCTGGCCCGTCTAACACTAACAGCAACAAACAAAGGTTGAATAAATCGCGAAATAGTAGTAATAACTCGGTCCCTAATCCACAATCTTACGTTACATGTTCGGATTCTAATAATAATAATTTACAGAAGTGTCTGTGCAGTAATATAGTGCACGACCATTTATATAAGTGTCCCGCCTTCGATAATCAGAATGCAACCGCTCGTTTTAAATGCGTAAAAGATAACAAAGCTTGCATTAATTGCTTAAGCATAAAACATAAAACGAGTAATTGTTCCAGTAGAACGAGATGTCGCTCATGTAATCAAAAACATCATACACTGTTACATTTCGATAAAGGTAAACCGTTGTCAAGTCAAGCCGCTAACCTTGACACACTTACGTCGCAAGTGCAGAACACGGTAGCTGCGCCTTCCACGCCTCACAATGAGATATCGTTGTGTACGACATCCATTGCGCGGGCGGCACGCACGCGCGGGCGGCCTTCGCGCGCTTGTAGTGATCAGAGCAGTGCTAGGCCGCCATGTATGGCGTCTAAGACTGTTCTGTTAGCGACAGCGCAAGTTATCATATATGATGTCAATGGGTCGCCGCACATGGTACGTTGTCTGCTAGATAGCGCATCTCAGACCAATTTAATAACGTTAGAATTGTTCAAACGCCTCGGATTATGGAATAACTTTAAAAATACGAACTCAATAATCCGAGGGATAGGCGGATCAGAAAAGCATTGCAGGGGTTCCGTAGATATTAAAATACATTCGCGTTTTGATAGGAATATTAATTTTAACATTTCTTCGCTTATCGTGGAGCGTATCACGGACGCATTGCCGAACGCTAATGTAGACGTAGCATCACTCACTCATCTCGAGTCATTGCCGCTAGCCGACGCGGAGTTTGCGAATCCGGCAGGCATTGATCTTTTGATCGGAGCTTCAATATTTCCGCACTTGCTACTAACTAACATAGTACGTAGTGAGCGATATGATTTACCGCCCGCTATTGAGACGGTATTTGGGTATGTGATTATGGGTACCGTACCTACGTTACATACTTCTCATCGTATTACGTCTTGTTGTTGTTCTGCTCTTCAAGAGATCAAGGTGGGTGCTAAAACTGTGTGTAAGATAAAGCACTAATTAGCTATGCTATGCTATGCTATGCTATGCTATGCTATGCTACGCTATGCTATGCTGTGCTATGCTATGCTACGCTATGCTATGCTATGCTATGCTAAGCTACGCTACGCTACACTATACTATACTACACTTCCGCTTTGTATATGAACGACCTTGCCTGTAGTGTCATACCCGCTCCGCTAGAAATTTTGCTTTGTGAGGAGCTTATTCAGCTTTTCAAGCGAGGCCAAACTGATCTTGTCAAATGGACAAGCAACTCTAAAGAGGTTCTCGCACGCATACCAGATTCTCATAAAGCTTCTCCAGACATTGAGTTTGAGAAGTCTGTACCGCATAAGGTTCTCGGTTTACGCTGGGACAAATCCTGCGATAGTTTTCGGTTGACGTCTCACCGCCAGATGACAAGTGCGCCAAGCGCTCTATGCTGTCCACAGTGGCTCGACTATGGGACAGAATGGGTTTGTGGCTCCCACAATTTTGTACGCCAAGCTCTTGATCAAAGAGCTTTGGCTATCAAAGTATGAGTGGGATGAAACACCCCCTGACCATATTGTCGCCGCTTGGGGCACGTTTTGTATTCAGCTTACCGCGCTCAATCAAGTTACTATTCCGCGTCATCTTGGGTTGGTAGATGGATGTACCATCAACTTGATAGGTTTTGCTAACGCCAGCGAGCGTGCTTACGGCGGAGTCGTATATCTGCAAGTCCGCATTGGTTCTAACTACTCGGTGCAGTTAGTTTGTGCCAAGTCTAAGGTCTCGCCTGTTAAAACCATTTCAGTTGCGAGATTGGAGTTGAGCGCGGCCCTTCTGCTGTCTCAGTTGCTCCGCAAGGTTCAAGACACAGTTTTGCCCCACTACCCCATTAATAAATTATACGCATTTTCCGACTCCAAAGTAGTGCTCGCTTGGATTCATTCTTCTCCTCATCGCTGGCAGACTTTTGTCGCCAACCGCGTTAGCAAATTGATTGAACTGGTTTCTGCTACTTGTTTCAATCACGTCGCGGGTATTGAGAACCCCGCAGATTGCTTGTCTCGTGGTGTCACTCCACTTAATCTTCTGCATCATCCATTGTGGCGTCGTGGACCTTCTTGGATCTCCCATGATCCGTCAGAATGGCCCATGCAACCCTTTGACCACAGTGCAGAAGACGAAGATGTACCCGAACGGAAGTCTGTTTCTTATCCCGTGATTGCTGAGGTTGCGGAGTCTCCCATCTATGCACTCGCACTACGCATGTCATCGTGGTCTAAGTTACTCCGCGCCATCGTTTATGTCTATAGGTTTCTTAGGCACCTATCTAATGAGACTTTTGTATCAAGTACTGATATCAAATTCGCAGAATGTAAGTTACTACGAGCTGTACAAGCTGTTCATTTTAGTAACGACATTCAAAATTTCATTTTATTTTATATATTAAGATTATGTATCTCAGTTTGAAGACATTCGCTTAAGTAAAGCCACATCGAATATTTTCTTCATCGCTGAACTCGTAAATAAAATAAACGTTAGATTTATTCTTTTCTTTAGACTTAAATAAGACAATAACATTACTTGATATTGAATAAAAATAATGTCTAGTTAACCAATGCGATTCAAATATTATAATAAAATGATTGAGTTAGTCTATTGGAGTAAGAGAAACTGAAATCGAGATTTATTACGAACTGAATATATATATTTACTTACTGGTGGTATATTGTGAAATTTTTATTTGCATAAGAAATTCACAAATCAAATAATATTTGCTAGGATTTTTGAGCTTTTATAAACCTAGTGCTGGGCAGGAGCCTTCTGTCAATGAAGGTCAGGTAGGTAGGGCCAACTAATATAAGAAGACAGTATTATCATATCTTCAAGGATATTAATAAAACAATTTTAACATCAACAGACGTCTTCTCAGTATGAGATATTGCACTAATACGCTTGTCTAGTACGGCCTGAAAATCTT
This sequence comes from Euclidia mi, assembly GCA_944739405.2. NCBI lineage: Eukaryota > Metazoa > Arthropoda > Insecta > Lepidoptera > Erebidae > Euclidia > Euclidia mi. The sequence goes on from OX123183.2 coordinate 61,958,008, forward strand.
TTTAATATTTTTAAGAACAAAAGGTCATCCCAATCACGGCAGTTTCCTTGCAATATTTACCTTCGCGGGTTTACTATTCAACAATATTCGATAGAATAATATTTTTCTTGGGAATATATCAATATAATACGCAACGTAATGTAATAACTGTAATAAGAACATGTAACCTAAATGGCCCACTGTGGTCCGCAAATCAATGTCGACGATTACAAAATAATTATTTTTGCCGACAGCATTAGCTGGCTGAATTAACAGGCCAACTTACTTTCTTCGTTACTTCGTGTTTATCCAAATCAGCCATAGACTAAGACCCTGTTTCACCACCTCTAAGTAAGCGTTACCTTACAGATAAATTCAAAATTAGAACAAAATTTGTATGAATTTATTTGCCAAGTAGTTTAACCAGAACTTATGGGACAAGGGTGAAACAGGCCCTTAGAATCATAGATAATATAATTTAGAATATTATATAGTTATATTTCAATATTAATTCAATATCTATTATAACGTTAATACATTCCTTAGAGTAAAAACTACTACATATATTATTATACAGGAGTCAATACAATGAGCTTCGTGCATAGTAATCAGACAGCACACTCATTCGATTAAAGTCTCTAACGCTCCAATCGTTTCTAGCCGAAAGATCAAACTTTTCATTGAAATTCAGGCTTCGTTAGCATGCCAACCACAATACCGAAATCAATTAAATATTCATTCCAGGTCAGCGAACTGAGAAATGCATGGGTGGCGCTCACACGGTGCGGAGCAGCGCGGGTCACGCACTCTCGCTCTGCATATCTCCCACTGTGCTACCCGACTGTATCTTTTAGTATTTATAATTACTCTTCTACTATATTTCTTAACCATTAACTAAAAAATATCCACATTATTTTACTCGACAGGAAAATGTTATTATAACTCCCACGGCCACGAAAAACGACGCACGTACGTTTTGTGTGAGAGCAAGTTGTGTCAATCTTTCCAACAAAAGAGGTAATCTTTACTTCGCGCGTGATATGATGCCCCACGGACTCCGGCTCTGACGCCCGTTGCTCGCAACTGACACAAATTGTTGCGCGAACTTTGGTTGTGTGACGTAGGCTGGTGACGTCACGTGGTCCAGCAAACTGTATGTTCCCGTCACCACGGCCATTTCCCAAGTGCATTGAGCTCAGCTTGTAATATGATCTGATGCGGTTGGTTTACGATACTTATTCGGGGCGACCTGTCTGACCATTGCTCCCTACGTAGTACGTCGGTAAACGAGTATTATAACGTACAATTATCTGAATTTGCCTTGAGTCTCGTTTATCAGTTAAATAATATGATACTCCAGGGACAAAGGCCATATATTTAAACACATACCTATTCAAATTTTAATAAGTATATCATTTTTTGAGGGATACATTTTAATTGTGTAGTCATTCTACATTTACATTTTATCTTTCGTTGCATAATTCTGGATAAGTTAAATCTAAAAAAAACTATTTTTGCCATTAAATGGCTTCATTTTGCTGATACTCGTAGCATATTAAACTGAATCATCTATTTCTTGCATCAATTAACTAAGCAAGCTTTACTTTATTTTTTCTTCTCAAAATAATGATGCACCAATAAGTACTGGCATTTAGTTTTGATGCAAAATAATATAATTAAAATTAAAACAAGATTGTTGCTATATTAAACTCGTATGCTCTAACTGCAATATTTAAAAACTAAAGACCCAAAACTGTCTGTATATGCACCAGGGCTAAAACTGTATAATAGGCTAGGATTTTCATACGATACTAAACTTAAAAGGGTTTGATAGACATTCACCGAGCAAACCACAGCTCCGCCTGAAAACTGTGCGATTAACGGAAGTAAATAGCTGCATATTTCTTGGAAAAAATTGCGAGTGAGGAGCGGGGCTCGTTGCCGAAATTGTCAACTTATGTAAATGTAGGGGGAGGGGAGGAGGCTGCAAGTGGCGAGACGGGCCCGGCGTCGTGTTGCGGCCGCCTCGTGCCCGATATACGGTGCGTCGCTTTAATAATTCATTACTATATTCACTCCCACCAACTCCAACATTATAAGAACTTTTATTGCGACGCACCGACGATAAACAATTTATCACTTGTCAAGTTTTTTTATCTGTTAGCTGCCCTTCCAGTTCCTTAATTTGTGTTCTGCAAACTATCCGGCTGCCATAAGACCCTCTTCATAAACTGCCAGTGTGAATAATAAACTAAAACAAACACGTTATCTTATAATCTTCAAAGTATTTGCTATAAATATAAGTATATTATAGAAACTGCGTTGTATAATATACAAGATACCTACGCGATACATAAGTTTCAAGCTAATTATAAATATTCATAGCTTGATAAGAGATTATCATATTATGAATGTTCATCGCATGATACATATTTAATATAAGTGGTAATGCCATATATAAAACATATTAACTTATTAAAGATAATTTTGATTATCTTTAGAGTTTAATTTAAAATATTCTTCATATAATCTTCAAATCTATATCTGTTAGTGTGTAAAAGTACAGTAAAAAGATGAAAAGCATGTTCGTTATACAAAAATGTTTAACTTAATCAATAGAGACAGAGCAAAGAGCTCTATACTGCAGCGAGTCTCCCAAGAGAAGGCAAAGTAAATTAAAAATAAAATGAAATGGATTTAAAAAGAATATCAAAGGAAGTCTGGTGATGTGCCCGGTATCGGCAATAGGCTCGCCCCCTATTACGTGGGACCTAAAAATTCATGGCGAAATGTGGGTGTAATATTACACCTCTGCCTACCCTTTCGGGGATATAGGCGAGAGTCTATAAATAAAAATAAAATAAAATCTAGTAAGCAGATCCCGGGCTCTACGATGAAAAAAGTTACAACTGCAATAACCCTGGAATGATGATTATGATGAAATTCTCTAGATAATTTGTTTAAACACGAGAATATACTTTATTATTCTATTTAATTTTTTATATTTTATAAAATGAAATGGATTTAAAAAGAATATCAAAGGAAGATAGGGAGATATTTTAACGTTTGGTGGCGTCTAGAATGAGATGATAACAAGGCGTTTAGTATTCGAGTCACGAAGGTCGATCCACCTGCTTTTCATATCACGACAATTGCCGACCCCGAGGAATCGGCTCTCTAGCGGAATTACAATTCTTGTCTATGGAAATCAATTGGGGAGAACGAGGAGGTCCGGGCCCGGCGACAATTCCAATTTCATTAATAGCTTCTGTCGCAGCGTAGGGATGCCACGACGTCCTCGCACCGCCGCCCGGAACGTCGGCGCGCCGCCGCCGTCCGTACACGGCTCGCGTCCCGAATACCTCAAAGTCTCTTTTGTTTACGCCGCACTGCAGTGATGCCATAACGAGCACTGTAATTAACAAACGATTATGCAAACCAGCGACGTGCTCCGGGCGCACTGTCACACTACTACTTGACGCTGCCACCACCCGCGCTCTCCTCCGACCACTCAACACTTATATTTATTTCTCAAATGTGTACATTTGACTTAAATTATATATTTTAGAATATTTTTCTTGTTTTTTATTTCTCGTTCTTTATGAAGTTACTTAAAAATATGATGTATACTCTCATTTTAAGTGAACCTGTAAACGACTCGTATAAAAGAATCTCACTGAATGAGTTTGTATACGAATTCGTTTGAGAACGGAGTGTTTCTAAAGTGTACATCAAACACAAGATACTATTTTAACTTTTGTATCACTAATAATAAAATAAAGGATTTATCGTAAGAAAGAATATAACTCGTCATTTTATTTTAGCTATATTTTGTGTCAAGTTCTCCTACTTAAAGTAGATATTAAAAATGTGACATCCATTTTTGATAAAATTATATTAAATGAAATGCGAAAAGTTATTGTTAGTAATAATTTTATTTCTTCTGAACGAAAAATGCCAATGAATAGAATATTTTAAGACAAGAAATAGCAAATATCATGGGCTATTTTAGTCATTGTTTTATATAGCTGGGTAATTCTCATTCCCCATTAACTGAATAATACTCTGCGTAGCAACTTTAAACTCATTGCTCTTGTAAAATAATAATGATTAGGTCAAATTATAAAAATACTGCCTGAATGGCTGACAGTATTATTTCCCGAATAAAAGATTGAAACTGAAACTACTTTTTAAAACAGCAATGTTAGTTTCACTACACTTTCACAATACGTGCTGTAATTGACAATTTCTCAGCTGCACTGGCAGATTTAAAAAGTAAAAGGACAAATAATATACGAGTTTGAATATTGTATTTTCCTCTATAGAATAAACTTGTTTTTAAATGTCTTCTCAATCATTAGATTTATTAATCTGCACGTACAATGAGCTAAGAGAGTTTGTGGGTCCAAACTCTTAGCCATTACACTTAAGACGTGTACCGAATCCTAAAGCACAAAATCTTTGAAACCCGAGCTAAATCTAGTATGATGTGTAATGTTGTTGCAGAGGGCAGACGTCAGTAACTCTATGGAAGAGCCAATATTTTGTCAAATCTAGTAAGCCAATACTGCCTCCGTGGTCCAGTGGATAGCGTATGCGACTGCTGATCGGAGGTCCCGGGTTCGATTCCCGGGTCGGGCAAAAGTGTTACTGGGTTTTTCCAAATTCTCAGTAGCAGCACGGAGTCTGGTGATGTGCCCGGTATCGGCAATAGGCTCGCCCCCTATTACGTGGGACCTAAAAATTCATGGCGAAATGTGGGTGTAATATTACACCTCTGCCTACCCTTTCGGGGATATAGGCGAGAGTCTATAAATAAAAATAAAATAAAATCTAGTAAGCAGATCCCGGGCTCTACGATGAAAAAAGTTACAACTGCAATAACCCTGGAATGATGATTATGATGAAATTCTCTAGATAATTTGTTTAAACACGAGAATATACTTTATTATTCACGAACATATTTATTAAGTAAAGTAGTGGTTTAAACTGAATGTTCTGAGTTCGGTCCCTGTACGACTCAACTCTTTGTGTGATCCCAAAGAAATATATAACCTTATAAAGACATAGAAGTAACGCTAAAATAACAACAGCGGTTGCTATGATTGATATCTTCTATCTAATGGCACATGCAGAATGATAGAAAGAGCTATCGATAGGTTTAGCAGCACGATCTTATAGCAGTCTTGTGGTAGCCAGACAGTAGACAAAACATAGAGTTAGGAAACCGAGTGTTGTTCGTAACAGTGATGTTTTATCGATAAATATTTTTGGTCAAATGTCTAACTTTAGTATGTGTCGATATATTTAAGCCGTAGAAGTAAACAACGAAAATATTGAAATTGTAGTTTTTGCTGTCGACGCCTGACAGTGCTTTGCAAAGACTTACCAGGCAGACAGTGCTGAGACTGAAGAAGACACTTAGATTATGTATTGTACGAATTATACCAGATTGGCAAATGCGAAAGGCTTTGGCAATTTGTTTGCGTCGCATCATATCACGTTGCTTGCTATCGCTTACGTTGGATACTGCTCGATTTTTTTAGAGTGGTAGGTAATCCGACTTGTGATTCGCCAGCACAAATGATTCACCTTTATGTACCTTTTAGTACAGCAGTTAACTGCGGAAGTGCTATACTTTGACAACCCAGTTGGCGTGAGTGTAACCGACTGCCACGCCGAAGCTTGCGAGTTCGATTCAGTTTTACATTCATGTCCGATAGTTTGTTTCCGTATTTATCTCTCATTTAAAAAACATCGATATCTCCTTTCACTGATCAAATCCCCTTGTTGTTTTGTTTTTCGTGTGAGCGTGTGGCCAACTCTGGTGTCGGAGTTTTCAGACCGCCCGAAGGCCTCCGACATGGCCTAACGATCCTTATCCTTGGACAAGAACCGGGACCGACAGCTTTACGTGCCCTCCGAAGCACGGTAGCGCTCAGATGTAAATGCCACACACGGTCACCCATCCAAGTGGTAACCTGTGCAAGCGTTGCTTAACTTTGCCGATCTGTTACGAACGGCAAGCCAAGTCTCGCTACGAGTGCTACATAAAACAAAACAAACAGCACGGCTATTTAGAGAATGCAGTCAAAGATATGAGTCTGTAAGGAATCTATGCCTCTTTAAATAAGACGCGTAATTTGACGTTATGATTAACCAACTAAGACCAACTGACATTACATGTTGCACGTTCGGTATAAGGAAATATATCGAGCATGTTCTCTCTAGTCTAAACGTAGTCCAACCTCCACATTTTATTTGTCAAAGGCAAAATGATGCGAAGCTTATAAACGTCCAAATCGAAAGTTAATTACTTTATGAACCACAAGAAAGAACGGGCTATAAAACTCATGGCCACTCTTTGTTATCGCCAATATAATAAACAAACAATTTATTTTTGTAAGGAGCTGCAAATGTTTCACATTGGGAATTACCTTCTTGAGTACTATTTTTCGGATCGGGGTATTCTTTTTGCGTAAAATGACTAAATGATTATAAAGTTTATGTACCTAAGGCAGGAATTGTTGTTACAAAAAGAGAAAACCAAAGGGAATATTGTATTTATAACAAGTAACCAAACTGCCAAATCTTTTACAATTATACTTTATTCAAATATTTAGTCATAACTATTTGAAACATACGCAAGAGCTAAGACTATGCATAAAGGTTGAGAACTTATTACAAAATTAAATTACTATTCTTTAAGGTTCATATTATGTACCAATGAATACAAAAAGTGAATAAAATATAAATAATCTCTGTAGAAAACATCTTCAGATTATAATAGTGTTTACAAAAAATATGGACTACATATAATACTAAACTAATAGGCTAAAAAATAGTTTAATACTGTACCTATTACAATCAAAGAAGTTGAATAAAAAAAAAAACACAATAAAAATACCAAAACTAAATTTCGAACTCTATATAGATAAATGCTTATATTTAGTCCATGTTTAATAATTAGGCCCAGTAAAGTTTAAATATGACACAAGATTGAAATGTACATAAATGTAAGTTATTAGTATTTAAATAAAAACGTTTTTAAGACAAGCAACGAGCTCTAAAGCCGACCATTTACTAACCAAACTTTATGTGAGTTCTAGTTTATAACAGATTTTTTCAACATAAAAACTCAATTACTCTCTGCCAGACAGTATTTCAATTCGGAACGTCAGAAGCGTTAGCAAACCGAAACAGTGGCATTAAACTCAAAAGATGACTTAAATAATAATTTCATACATTTATCTCAGTTTTGAGGTACGCTGTAATGTCGAGACACTGGTAATAAAACCTTGTTGGAATTTTATGAAAGATATTTTGTATTTTATGCCGTTGCTCATTCCACTTAAGCAGGGATTCGGTAATTATTTTCTTTGTGAAACTTTTAACGAACTAATGAGTCCATATAAATTGATTTAATTATAACAACAACAGATCAATGAGTGAAAACTATCGGTGTACATGATCTAGAAGCCTTACGATAGTTGATCTTGTTTAAAGCCAGTTTTAAAATTATCAAAACAAATTATTTATTCTTTGTAAATGCTTATTCTAGCAATCAATCTCTCCTTGCCTTATATTAGTTAAGTGAAGTTACAGTTTCTGTTTAGAAGCTGCGATTGCCTAATTGTGAAGCCACGGCAAGAAGCTACGGTATGAATCCATGGCACGCCCCGATGACATTCGGCAGTTACATATCGTTACAGGAAGTCAGTATCCTCAAATACACTAGTCTAACTAGAGAACATCATTACCCCCGGGTTCCGAAGCTCAGACGGTAATCGCTTCGTAGAAAGGCTTATAGAATATTATCTTAATACTGATTAATAAAGCCCTTGTCTCCGAAAGTTTTGGATAGAACTAGGATAACGCGATGATGATGACACTTTTTTCTTATAAGTAATTTTTACTGATATTTTATGTCGCATTTTAATTCCAATACTGAAATGTCGAGAGCACATCAAAATGTAATCAGTTGAATATTAGGTTTTATGAATTCTGCTAAGAAAATGAACAAAAACCTTTTTAATATTTCCGAAGGGCCTTTCTCAAATATGCGTGTAGTCAACGCCAAATGAAGCGCACTTATTCCAGATTATTTCACAATAAGAATGTTCTCCCTTTGATGGTCCTGAAACTGTATTAAATAATGTAACTGAAACCGAATACGTTTTATGAAATAAATTCAAACGTTGCTCTGCGTCGCGAACGCAAAGAAAGGCAGCGATAGCCGAGTGGATATACCAACAGACTGCCATGCAGAGGGTATCAGGTTCGAATCCACGGCGCGCACCAATGACTTTTCGGAGTTATGTGCGTATTGAATTGTAAATTATCGCTTGTCCCGTACCTCGGAGAGCACGTTAAGCCGTCGGTCCCGGTTGTCATGAAGATCTTTGACAGTCGTTACAGGGCGTCAGTACCTTCTAAATAAACTGACACTAGTCTAAACCATGGAATATCGCTATCCCTTCGGGTTGCGGAGGTCAGACAGGCAGTCGCTCCGTGGAAAAGCTAATATTCAGCCGAATCCGGTTAGACTAGAAAGCGGACCCCAGACTGAAACTGGGATAACGCTAAGAGAAAGAAGTTGCTCTGCGTCGCGAAGCTTTAACATGTAATTAGGAGAATAAAAACATTGATACTTCTAAAGTCAACAAATTTCTAGGTACCTGGCAGTCGGGTAACGCGCACTCATATTACACCCGTAACACGTAAAGGCGAAGTAACATTAGGTAGGTAATACTAAAAAAGGGTTCAGATCAGACTAACACGAAAGGCGAAGGAATGAGTATAGTAACGTTTGAAAACTTTAAAAAATATTAATTTACAACTAAGGCTAGTAGTCACTTTAGTACTACTGACAAACAGCAACATTTATCGTACCGAAGGCGGCTGATTCTCTTTCTATAAGATGGTTTAAACCAAATACTGTGTAGCTTCGACACCAGAGAGAACATAGCGCTAATGTACCCACATACATACATAGACTCAATTATAAACCAACACAAACGCCGCTGACAGTGATCTACACACTACAAGCAACCAATTTTTCAGTTAGCGAAGCTGACACTAAAATTCAAATCAGCGGGCTCGTCGCATTCATTAAAACCCTTTTATTTAACTTAATTAATAATAGGATTAACATTAATCAAACTGAGTACATATTTTAAAATTAAAATTTTAATAGTATTTGATTTGATATTTTAGTTTTATATCCTTATATTTTGTGGCAATTAATATTCATTTATTTTCGAATTACTCCACAGTTATAACTGATATACTTATATAAGTAGGTTTACAAGCAAATATTGTCAGCTATAAATAAGTAATGACAAGAGTTGGTATGTAGAGCAGGCCCTTATCCTAAACCCTGTTTATGCTGGTGTTAGGGTAATCTTTGACCACTGGAGGCAGGAGGTGTTGAACTACAGCCTCAAGGACGTAAAGCTTTCACGTATTTAGTTATCATAATATGAGATATGTTAATGGGCTCGCCTAAAGTTTAGGGACACCACCGGTTACTTTGTCAGAAGTGTTACAATACGGATTATTCTCAACGAGCATAAAAACAGCTCCTCGGAGAAACATCATCTGCAAACTATTATTATAGCCATTATCGCGTTTCTCGATCACAAAGCAAACTATTGAAAATTCCAACTTACTAACTTACAGAAGGAGCGGCTGAACGCATCAAGGGATGGCACGTCTCGAAAGAGGCATCGTGCTCAGACCACAGATGGATCAGGTTCTCTATGGAAGTCGTTATACAACCTACACAGCCACGCAGGAAACCACACAACACTGACAAAGCAAAGTATGTCCAATTACTTAAAGAGCAACTTACCCTTACTGCTACGCCGACGGTACTGGGTGACAATGAACAGATCGACGAGCAGGTATGTACACTGACGCAGTCGATGCTAGACAGCTACCACGTAGTATGCCCAGAAACCACTCTACCCTCAACACCAGGTAAACAACCCTGGTGGGGCGCTGAGCTTGAACGCAAGCGCAAGAAGGTAAGAAGGGCCCTAAACAGGGCAATGAACACAAGCGCGGACGTAGATTGGGACGCTTATAAAGCGGCCAAATCAAGCTACAAGAAATGCCTCAGATTCAGACGCACCATGGGATGGCGAAAATTCTGTGGGTGCATTGAATCTTGCCAACAAGCAAACCGGGTAAGGAAACTACTGGCTCAGCAACCGATGGTTGCACCAGGTACTCTCCGTAAACCAGATAACACATACACCACATCGGAGGAGGAGACAAGACGCGTCCTACTAGAAACACACTTCCCAGGCTGCGTCCTCACCCCGGTTATAACGTGGCACGATACACCAACAGTGGCAACCGAACACGAGTGGAGACACGCAAACACCGTGGTCACAGAAGAAAAACTCCGATGGGCCATCGATAGCTTCCATCCCTTCAAAGCAGCCGGACTAGACGGCATCTTCCCAGGGTTATTACAATGGGGGGGTGAACCGGTCCGCAAAAGACTTCTGGCAATCATGAGGGCTAGCCTGGCACTTAGATATGTACCGAAGAATTGGAGGGAAGTCAAACTAATTATTTTTCATACCAAAACCAGGCAAAACAGACTACACAAATGCAAAGTCCTTCAGACCAATAAGCCTGACCTCCTTCATGCTTAAAGCCTTGGAAAGGCTATGCGAGAGGAAATTAAGAAGTGGGGCACTTAAACACTTACCCCTACATGCCAATCAACATGCATACAGCTCAGGGAAATCGACGGAATCGGCCTTACATCAGGTCGTGAACCAGATAGAAGCTGCTATACAAAAAAAAAGCATCTGTCTGGGCACCTTCATTGACATAGAAGGAGCCTTTGACAAGACAAACTTCTCTAGTATAAGCAACGCCCTAGCCAGACATGGTGTGGATCAGATGCTCATACAGTGGATCCAAAACATGCTCAGCAAAAGAGTAGTGCGCCTGCACGGCGACTCCCAGACAGCCTTGATAACTAAAGGTTGCCCGCAGGGCGGTGTTTTCTCCCCGCTATTGTGGAACTTAGTCATCAATGAACTCATAGACAAACTCAACGCGAGATATTTTTACACAATAGGAAATGCAGATGATCTGACCATTCTCACCTCAGGTAAGGTAACTAGTACAGTGTACGACCTTACTCAACAGGCTCTACGCATAGTAGAGTGGTGGTGTAATGAGTACGAATTATCAGTAAACCCGACCAAGACCGAATTAGTTATGTTCACACACAAACGCGCGCTGGGTACTTACCGACTGCCCAGGCTATTCAACACAGAGCTCAAGCTGTCTACCGAGGTAAAGTACCTGGGCGTCACTCTTGACAGCAAATTGACATGGAACAGCCACATGGAAAATAAGCTCAATAAAGCCAGCATCGTCTTCTGGCAGTGCAAGAAGATGATAGGTAAACGATGGGGCCTATCCCCCAAAATTGTCTTATGGCTCTATAAGACAATAATACGTCCGATGATAAGCTACGGCGCAGTAGTGTGGTGGCCTCGGACCAACCTAACAACGGCCGCCAACAAGCTTCAAAAGCTTCAAAGACTTGCATGCCTAGCGGCCACGGGCTGCATGAAAACTACACCTACAGCGGCACTCGAAGTGTTGCTGGACTTGCCTCCATTGCACCTGTTCATACAACAGGGAGCAACGATGTCGGCGATCCGGCTAAGAGCTCTGAAGCTCTGGAAAGATACTAACACACCGCACACTAGCAACTTAAACACACTCTTTAAAGAAGTTCCTCTCACACAAGCCATTGGCGACCGAATACCGAAACAATTTGTTTTCGATAAGAAATACAAAATCCAACTGTACGAGGATCTACACGAGGGAGCGGTTGGCCACAACGAGCTCACGATCTTCACAGATGGGTCTAAGACGGATACAGGTACGGGTTCAGGAGTATTCTCCGAGGACCTTAACATCAACATCGCAGCACCGCTGGGAGCCTACAACACGGTCTACCAGGCCGAATGTTTTGGCATAATCCTAGCTGCCACAGCAATCATGGCACGTGAGGTAAGGGAACGATCCATTAGGATCCTCTCAGATAGTAAGGCTGTCCTCTCAGCCCTCAAAAGCCATACTATCACCTCGGCACTCACGCTTGAATGCCACCAGAAACTAACAGAGGTAGGTAAACAAAACAAATTAACACTGCAATGGATCAAGGGCCACACTGGCTCAAGAGAGAATGACGCAGCCGACGTACTTGCCAGAAGAGGGGCCACTTTAGAGGTGGTGGGACCCGAGCCCATTATTCCCCATTAGGACCAGGACCCAACACAACCAGTCCTGGATTGGTATTGAAACATGTAGGTAGGCCAAGGAGGCTCTTCCCGCAGTAGACGGTAAGATAGCCAAACAAATCCTCCTGCTGTCCGAACAACAACTGCGGACAGTCACGGCCGCCTACACAGGACACGGATTCTTTAATAAACACCTATTTACTATAGGTATCACCGACAGCCCGCTGTGCAGGGCCTGTATGGCAGCAGACGAGACGGCAGCCCACCTGCTCCTCGACTGCCCTGAGGTCGCACAGTACAGGCAGCAGTACCTGACGAGATACAGCACCCTGAGGGAGGCAGTGGGCCACATCAAGAGTCTGCTGGCCTTCCTCGAAGAGCTGGGGTGGCTCGAATGAAGACACCATTCCAATCCGCACGCAAACCTGGACCTCTCGCGGAACTGCAATAATACGAATTAAATATGAGCCACGGGTTCGTTCAGTAATATTGTTGCATCAATTTACAGACTACAAAGTCATTAATGAAACAAACAAACTGTGCATGAAAAATGGAATCGAATCAAATTGTTTCATAGGGACGACGAAATCTAAATCAGAATCGACTAGTTCCGAGATATTGTGTTGTATTCGTAGAAAGGTGAACCGAGGCTTACAGCACTGTGAAAATTGATCAGATATTGTCTTGTCTGCCATCTAGATAGAACGGAGGCGGTGTTAATTAACTACAAGTTACATAGTTAGTGACGCAAACATTGCAGCACGGTGCAGGTGTATTTGCGAGCAGCGACTGAGGTCACGCCAACCTCGTTTTAGATTTTAGCTGCTGTTTAACCAACAAAGCTTTAGCTTTTTAACTGGCCTTGTTTGTTTCTTCTTTAACTCTTTTGGATTCGCCTTTTACTTAATTTATATCGTGACCATAAAAGGCAAATTTTACGAGGAATCAGATAGATATGAAAAATCACTGGCGAATAGACAGAGATTTTCATAAAGTATATTTGATAGCTACTACATAAAGTTTAGTTCCTTAGTGTTTTTTTGAAGTCGGTTTCTTTTTATTTAATAATAATTTTTATTTTTTGCTTTTTAGTGGTATTCTTATAAAAAAATAGTAATAGGTGGTAAGTAGGTACATAGGATAGTGTAAGTGGTACATGATGGGGAGGCCTTCCTTACGTGCCTCAATTCTGAAATGTAGACCTGTACCTTTCTGGCAATTTGAAGTATTTTTTTTGTTTTTAACTAACTAGCCTATACACGTTCGTTTCAGTTCCATCATCAGACCCCGGAAATCATCCAATACAAAAGTGTTTGCCTAGACAAAACAAACGAGCCTAAACACGATGAGATTGCGTAATTGTATAACAAATATCCTATGGCTACCTTCCTGCTCCACCATCAGAGTTTGGTAAACATTCAGCACTAAAGTGCATGTAAAGACGAATCAAACGAGCCCAAACTCAATGGGATTGCATCATTGTATTACAAAGATCCCATGGCCACCTTCCTGCTCCATCATCAGACCCTGCAAGACATCCAGTACCAAAGTCTATGTAAAGACCAATCAAACGACCCTACTCGATGATATTCGATTTGTATCACAAAGATATCATGGTTACCTTCCAACTCTCTCATCAGACCATGGAAATCATCCAGCATCAAAGTCTATGTAAAGACAACTCAAACGAGCCCAAACTCGACGGCATTGGGTTGTTATCGTCAAATCGCTTTAAGTGTGCTTACAAAATTGGAAGAGTTTCTTCGATTTTTTCAGGATTCTATGATCTGATCCTGACCTGATGATCATGGGACCAACTAAGAGGTTATACTCTTTCAATCAAAACAAGAATTTTTGAAATCGGTCCAGGCGTCTTAGAGAAATCGGGGAACATACATAAAAAAAGATTCCGACGAATTGAGAACCTCCTCCTTTTTTGAAGTCGGTTAAAAATCCGCTTTTGATTTGAATTTTCAGCATTCAATGACTTCATTCTGTAAACACTGAAGTCCTTTTCGCAGCAGTTAGAGTCTCTCGCCCGCCAAGTGGACAGTATGGAGATACGCAGCCGCCGTAAAATGATCCTGCTGCACGGTGTTGAGGAGGGGAAGAACGAACAGACAGCTCAAGTGGTCACACAGGTCATAAAACAGGATCTCAAGTTGGAGTCTTTCCCAGCGTCAGACATCAAACGATGCCATAGAATGGTGCGTCAGCTATCCGGTAAGAAGGCCAGACCCATCCTCATTAAGCTCCATAGCGTTGCGGTACGGGACACCATTTGGTTTTCCAAAACCAAATTAAAAGGAGCGGGTCTTAAGCCAGGACCAAACCAACGCGTTCAGCTCACGTCCGCGGTGGCGTGCGCGGTGGCGAACAGATGCTGTGTACGAACTTATAGCGACGTGTTCACATCTACGCGTCCTCTGATTGGACGCGGCGTCCGGTGCAGCGTCTGCACGCGGCGGTGGCGATCAGATCGCGCTTGTTACGTTAGGACGCTGCACGCAGCTATTATTTGTTGTGGAAACTGTGTTTTTGTAGATTTTAAGAATGTGGAAACGGAATAAATTATACATGAGGTCCACAAATACCCATTGTTGTATGATACGTCTCATTCTGATTATAGGATTAATAGAAAAAAAAAATTGAAAGAAAACAAAAAAACCCGACTGCGTAGAAACTAATTTTAAAAAATACGTGAAAATATGAACTTAAATAAAAACTAAAAAGAAAGAAACAAGCCCAGTAGTTTAGAATTCTGTAAAGTAATACAAAATAACAACGCCATTGAAATAGTTTTATAATCGATACACACATAAAACAAATCATAAATTCTAATGCAGAACAGAACGACTCACAGTCGGGGCCCCTTGGGAAGATTTGATTGGTAAAACTTGAATGGGCAGAAAAACAAGAGTTTGGACTCTTGTTTTTCTGAAAAAGTAATCATAAGGCTCTATCGAATGATGGTAGGTATTTACTCCACTGGCACAGTATATCATACCCACCTCAAGTTCACTTCTTGTTCCTCTTCGTCTTCAATAAGACAGAAGTAAGACAGAAGTAAAACTTCTTTAATTTCACTATCTGTATCAGACAGCATTTTAGTGACGCGACTGCAGCCTGGTGAACGCCTGAACGAACGCGACAGTGTGCACAATGCACGTGCAATAATCGCCACCGCGCACGCCACCGCGAACGCGAGCTGAACGCGTTGGTTTGGTCGTGGCTTTACGCTGTCCGAATTTCTGACTCGATCGCGACATACAGTTTTCATGGCAGCGCGAGAGAAGTTTGGTGTCTCGAAGTGCTGGACCAGGGAGGGCTCCGTGTTCGTTATAGACGCCAATGGTCATCGACATCGGATTTCATCTACGGGAGATCTCGACAAGATCAAGGGCTTGGACCCGGGGAAACCTGCGACGAAGGCGACCGCAACGAAAACAAAACGAGCTGCAGCACCGAAAAAATAGTTCTTTCGTGTTTGTTTACATGACCGAGTGAATTACTTTTCGTCTAATTTATATTCTACCATAGACTAATGATTGGTCTCGCTCTGCTCTACTAGACGGAGCCCTCATACTTGTAAAATGAGGCAGAAAAAACCATGCCAGCTGGCATGGTTTGAGGCTGTCACACTGACAGCCGTGTGTCAGGTTCATATATCCACCAAATTAATTATGCAAATAATTCCCTGTACAATGCCAAGTTGCGCTTTTATCCCGTGTTAAAATAAGTCAGCAAGCTATAAGAAGGACTCTGGGATCACATACCATCTGTAACATAACAATAAATTTCAAATTTCACCCTAAAATTACATTAAACCAAAAATTTCATTCAGTGTTGCTGCGCGTAGAATAACAATTTCCTCGTAGGTGAGATTTTTATAATATAAATGTATTGTTATTGTATTTTATAATATAATCTATTGCATTTATCTAACATTATTATTTATTTAACATATTTATGTATTGTTTAATGTTTACATTAGTAATTTATAAAGTGTTGAAGTAAATATATAAGACAGTCATATTGAACAAATGTGAGCTCATATTGTTTTACATAGTAACAGTAGTGATAGATCGCACAACATGCGTTTGGGCTTCATTTTA
The DNA here is from genome assembly GCA_944739405.2 of Euclidia mi. Classification (NCBI taxonomy): domain Eukaryota; kingdom Metazoa; phylum Arthropoda; class Insecta; order Lepidoptera; family Erebidae; genus Euclidia; species Euclidia mi. Next base: position 61,974,383 of record OX123183.2, read on the forward strand.
AGCAATAAAGATAAGATAAGATTCCTTAAAAAGTAATTTAAAATCTTTCAACACAATTTGGTACGTAGAACAATTTTATCTATTTTAATTATTAGTAAAAATTCTAAAAAAGTTCAACAGTTTACGCAGTATCTTCTCGTGGTTACAGAATAAATATCTTTTGGCCCTCAAATTCAGCTACTCATTACACATAGATATTCTTAGAATAATTAGGTATATACGTATCGCAGTCATTCACCATCATCATAGTCCTAGCGTTATCCCAGTTGCATCCAAGACCTTGCGACTTGGAGCCTGGGGTCCGCTTACATTTTTCCACAGAGTGGCTGCCGTCTGACTCCGTAATCCAAAGGGATAGCGATATTCCGTGGGTTCAGACCAGTATCAATTTGTTTGAGGGGACTGACTCCCCGTAAAAAATTTCAAAGATCTTAATGAAAGCCGGGACTGACGATTTAACATGCTCTCCGAGGCACGGGGCAAGCGATCATTAGCAATTTAATATCTTTGAAAAGACAATGGTGTTAATATTGTCTATCGTAACTTGTAAGTTTTGGTGTCTACATGACTATTAACAGTAAATAAACCTTAGTAAAACTTAAAAAGTTAAATTGGTATAGGTACGTACTAAATAATGTCTAACTAACAATTAACGGCTAGAATGGAAATAGAATGCACTATTTTCTAAATAACATAACTTACAAGATTATTTTGAATACGTAATAATTTGTAAATGTATTATTTTATTTGGATACAACCAAATCATTGGATAATATACCCACATTTTTTTCGATGATAATACCTGTGCCTAACCCATACACGAATAAATTGATGCTTTTAAATAATTGTAAATTTTGTACCTACATTTATAACTTATCCAATAGACCACAGTATAAAATATTTTCCTATTAACTCGGGTAACTGTTGAGAAGCTGACAACACAATTCTTCACGCATGCGTCTTGATGCTTTTGATTGTCACACACTGTCATAATGAGTTGCCTCACTTATGGACCTATTTTTCTTAGGCAGTGCGGTGTCTAGTATAGCGAAGCGATACCAATTATTTGTCTAAGTATTCTACCTTCTTTCTTATTCTATTTTCGAAGCTATACCTTACACTTGAGAGAAAGTGAGATTTATAAAATATAAATCTCACTTTTTCATTGTTGACGTATGTCAATGTACCTATAACATAGCCCAGGCCAATCCCAGGCTATGACCTATGTATAACACTTCTCATCTGACAGCTGTCATACCATAGAGTTCTACCTATTTGAAACTCAGGCTTTTAATCCTTGCTTATCTTTTTTACGGAGTACCTAAATTTTAATTCACCTGGTCTAGTTCTTCCAACTGTCATTAATTTTTTATATATATATGTTTTCACTTATTTGCATCTTGGTTTGTTCAAATATCTGTTTGTTCCGTTTTTGTTACTCGGGAGATATTTAATAATTGTTTATTTATGTAACACGTAACTGGCGGGTTGAGTTAATGACTATACACACACACACACACACACACACACACACACACACACACACACACACACACACACACATATATATATATATATATATATATAATACATATAATACATATATATATTATACAATATATATATATATAATACATATATACATACATACATATATATATATTTCTTTTTTCTTCAATACAAGATATATTTTATTTTTATATATACACCGTGATTCTGTAATATATGCCAAAATTCTAATATGATAATCCATGGCATTAATAACATTTATGTACATAACTTTATTAATATCGTTCAACAAACCGACAACAAACTACCTACGAATATGACAACAGACTGCTCCGTCCCGCTTCTTCATTTCATTGATAAACTTAACAGCATTCCTAAGTCGCTGCCTTCGTACGTTATAAAAGTGAAATTGAAATACCCTCAAATATGTACAAAATATCTATATATAAATATATATATCTGTAATATATATATATCTATATATTTTAATTACGATTAACGAACAATATTGGTATTAATTACGTCTGTACAAAATGGCAAAACATATAAGTAAACCAAACCCAATCATTAAAAAAAAATACTCACCAAATCTGATTCTGCGATGTTTATTGAGCTGAGACAGCGCGGCGGCCAGCCAGGCGTCGCTGCCGTCACTTCATCATTTCATTCATAAGTTGCAAATTTTTCCTTCATACTTTATACGGGCTTAGGACCGTCAAATTGCAAAAGGCCTTTGTTGACTGACATTGCTAATTATGATTATTAAACTCAGAGATCGACCGGCCTTTTGCAATCAGGCGTATTTAAAAAATTTGAATCAACTTATGTACAATGATTAAAATACGATCAAAAATTCCTTACCTAATTACTTTCTAATCTTTTTTTAATAATTGTTCGAAGTGCAAACCTTTTCAACCGTTGCAAACAGCTCTCTAAACAGAGTCTCGCACGTTTTTGCACATTATGTTTTAATTTGTTAAGCACTACACTATCACTTCGCACTTGGTCAAATGCAGATTGTATTTGCACTTTCAAGTTCTCGAGGCTTTCGGCCTCTTCCACATAAACGCGTCTTTTGATCTCACCCCACAAAAAAGTCACATGGCGTAAGTTCAGATATTATGTGTCATGATTAGTGATCGGATAATCGGATGCATATATACCTAAAGTTGAGCTGTTGGCTATTATGGAATGCACTTTTGAATCGAAAAATCCCAGGATTACGAAATCGACAAATTTCATGTTTTTATTATAGAATCAAATCGTGTGTAGGTAAATTTACTTATTTTAACTTTTATACCAAAAAAAGCTGTAAAAATAATAAAATCCTCTTAATTTTCTTCAATTTTCAAAACATTTATCTCAAACGAATAATAAATAAGAATTGCAAAGAAAAACCATTCAATCTCTTAATAATTATTAACTTAGATACAACAGCACCCACTGCCTACCATTAATCTTACACTCAACATACTCATAAATTGATTGGGAGCTTAAAATTAACTTTAAGTAAATACACATTAATAATTATGTAATTCCGGAGACCAGTTTCTTTTTAAATAAAAACCACATGTTAAAGACGTCGTTTCCTCACCATGTTACAGAGTAGTTTCACATTCCCGAATTTTCTGGAATCCCGGGATTTATATTTAAAAAATTATGTTTTCAGAAGCCGCTTCCATAATATCCTAGCCAAAAATGAACTTTAGGTGAATATGCATTCGATTATCCGATTACTGGTCATGATAGTGCTATAACGATCACTCAACCAAAACATGAGGTCACAAGTGGCACACAATCAAGCCGTCCGTGAACCAGACATACAATATACAACCAGACACTAACTAATAAAATTCCATTATTACCTGATCTTTCATTTAAAAGTAATTGTTAAACAAACACAGGTTGCATAGCTTGCTGTGTACCCATGTATGTCTATTACAAATATCACAAGTATTTGCATTGACGAATTATATTTTGCGCATTGTTGGTAAAAGGCTTGGAACTAATGGAAACTTATCGGTACACAAGTAGGTATAGTCTGCTCGCGGAATGTAATATGTACTTACCTAATACTGTTTGTTGTTTAGATTTGGTAGGTATACGTATACCACAGTTGTGCCGCAAGATTCGATTACTGTTGGTTATGACTAGCATGGTCAAAGGAATCGTCAATGTTAAATCGATTCATCGCAGCAAATGAGTACTTAGCAATGCTTATTACCCTAATATGATTTCACTGCCTTGTTGATCCAACGTCGCGCTTTAGTAATTCCTGTTTTGCAGGATATCAGATCCGATTCATTTCCCAGAAATAGAATAGATGTAACCTTTTTCGAAATTACCGTATAGCGTATTATAACTAGATAAGTACTTTAAAAGGGTTGCTATATTTGATCCTGATATTTGGCTTCAAGTTAGTGCATTTAGGTCAATAAAAGGTTCGAGGTGGTCGTTCCGCGCACACAGCCAGTTCATAATAGCGAGCACATCTATTTCCGTATGATAAACAAAAACCGAACCTTGCATAATATATATTATATAATTTAGAAGCACCATATTTCGTAATGTAGGAGCCTAATTATCTGTAGGCGGGTGATGTTAAAGATATTTGGTAATAAATTAGCTGAGACCCTTTGTATAGGACGGGTAGCTTCGAGACTTCGGTCGACGAGCGATAATAGGATCCCTGTCATCATATGTGTGACTTTGTGCGTTAATACCTGTTGAACATTTGCGACGTAAAATAATTCTGAGGGAGCTCGTTAAGGTAACGGCGAGAGGTGCTAAAGGACTGGCTAATCATATAAGACTTACGCAACGCTTATCGCTGGTTTTTGCGTTTCGCCTGTGCGAGCAATTTTATAATTCATTACACTTATTTGCTTCAGTATGACTTTCTACCGTTACATCAGCATTTACATATGTAAAATAAACAACTGTACAGTAGGTATGCGTCATAATAACTTGCATCTCCAGCGGTAAATTCACGTCATTCAAGTAAACATTAATATCAATGTATCAAATGTTAGTAGCAACATCTCCTACCATTCAACATTAATATAATATTTTGTTTACTTTTAAAGAATATAGAAATAAGAAGAGAGAAAATAAAACTATTATCTTTGTATATTTGTTCATAAATGTTTATATCGTGATATAGAAAAGAATAAATACAAATATGGAATAGCCAACAAATGATGCAGAGCTATAACAAAGCGTGGTGTCGCCTATTGATAACATAGCGACTGTCCTATAGAATATAGAAAACCTTCCAAATAATATACGTTTTGTATGCATTCTAAATATACAATTGCTATGAACAGTTACTTTGTGTTGTATAAATTTTGTCACATATTTTTATTTTGAGATAAATGTATTAAATGTAAAAATACAAAAAATATTCGCAATGAACATTTATTTTACCACAATTTAGAAATACAAAAATGTTTTACTAATAAATTGAAGAACTATTAAAACTGTATATAGTTAAAGTACTTATATAAAATTACGTAGGTACTTGTTCGAGCGAAGTGTGTCCAAATAAAGGTTTCAGGCAAACATAAGTGAGACAACGATGAGTTATTATATCCTCCTTATTTTTATTTTATTTATTAAGGTCTGCCAACAGTTGTTACAGTGGTTTATGCTAAATTAACTTACAAATATGCTTATACTGCACAACTAATTATAGGCAAACACAACATGCTAAGTGTTTACCTCCGCAATAAGACGATAAAAAAAAATATATAATACTATGAACCTAACAAATATAAAAATAAAAACAAATTCGCAAAAATATGGACACACTTAAAAGTTTAACGACTGAAAATCAAGCACGATCAATTGCGATCAATTGCACAGTTAATTTATAGTCTGCGAGAAAACTGACAGACTATCCGCGTGAAGGTCGCATAAGTCGCTTCGCGAATTGACCAGCCTGCATAAGCGTGGGATTGGAGAGTTAGCGCCAAATGCAGTTCGTCGTAATGGTGGAGTCAAAGGGGTAATGGGGTGACGGGGAGGTTTATGGGGTACTCTGAGAGAGAACTAATTTAATAGCAGAGAGCAGTCAATTTTATTGGTAAATAATTTATGTATAAACCTTAGATCTAACATATCCCTTCGCTTTTTGAGACTGATCATTTAAAAAATTATAAGCTTTTCATGGTAGCTCTTTATTTTTTTGTTAATCCCAGCTGCATAACCCAGGTGATATATAAACCGTTTCTGGACGCGTTCAATTCTAAGTGAGTGAACCGCATAATGAGGCCTCCAAACGACACTACAGTAATCAAGAACGCTGCGGACTAAGCTATAGTAGAGCATCTTTTTAGTTGTTAGTTTGCAAAACTTTTTGCTATTGCGCAGAACGAACCCCAAGCTACAGAGAGCTTTTTTGACAATATTGTCAACATGCGGTATGAAAGTTAGTTTGTCGTCCAATGTGACACCTAAATCACGAATCTCTTTAACTTCTGTTAAAACACTTCCGTTTATACTATAAGAAGTGTTTGTGTTTTGCGCTTTACGACTAAACTTAATGTGATAACATTTCTGGCAATTTAGCATAATTCCATTTTGGGAGCACCACACAGATAGTCTATTAACGTCTTCCTGCATAAGTATGGCATCGTGATATGAAGAAATTGTTTTTGCAATCTTGATATCATCTGCAAAAAGGAATGGAGTGGTGTGCTTGAAGCATCGAATGACATCATTTATAAATACGTTGAATAAGATAGGTCCTAGATGTGAACCTTGTGGAACGCCTGATGATATCTTATATAGTGTCGATTGGTAGCCATTCACTACGACATAAAGGAGAAAGACCAAAACTGGGCTATTTTGTGACACGTTTGCTTCTAAACCATCCATATATGGAAAATATTCTTTTATTTTATAATTTTATATAATATTAATTTTATGTTAAAGCGTATTGGGGATTTTTGGTTCTAAAATAAAAGTATCTGCGTTGTTCCGGTCGTGACATCGCCATTTCATAATCAAAACTCATTAAGCACATTTCGGCAAATGTTTACAGTTTCTTGCAAACTCCTTTTATTATGGAAAAACGACATTCACAGTGCAAACAGAGTGACATAGGAAAAGTTCTAATAAGCAAAATAACACCAAAATCTTATGATATTTTGAAACATGTATTGTGGTGAACCATTTTCTATAAATAATATGTTTATCCTTTTTGTACGAAATAATGTTTTGTACATGTTTTGTATTTATCGAAAATATGGGAACATATTTTTATTGTACTGGCATCCATAATGTCATACGTCAGTTATTTTGACATGAAAACAGTCAAATTGCTTTTTCACCTAAGCAATGAATACAGATTTACATGGATTTACATATGTAATGGAAGCCCATTTCTTAAGGATTTCGTGTGCCGATTCCAACTGGCGTATTGACGGTTGTCAGTGTAGTACGTAGTTGGCGCCGTTGGCGGCGCTGGCGTCGTTCCCCTTCTTTCTTGCTCTCGTAGTTAAGTGACACCGGCGAAACTTTCGTCTCTCTTGCACTCGTAGAGTCAGCTGTCACAGCGCGACTGCCACGCCGCCAAGCGGCAATATGGGTCACACTGGTCACAGAAAGTTTGTCTACAGAGCGCCCATAAGAAATGTGCCTATATATCTATATCAATATGCCATAGAGACCTAACATAATAGGTCATAGAGACCTAACTGTCTTACTAATAAAAATTATGACACAGTGTATATAAGTACTATAAGCATTGCGTAACAAAAACGCAACTAATAAAAAATATTTTGACAGATTGCGTGTATACATGCGTTATAAGAGATCAAAATATCTATATAGACTTACACAAGCTCTACACACGCTTTCACCCTTGTATAAGGAGTGCGTAAGAGCAAAATGGCGGCTATTTGGCCAGCTGAGGACGCTGAGGTTGTCACTTTACTTAGATTATGCCACAGATTATGCGCGCAATCTATGACAGAGAGGTTGGACTAGGAAGGTTATATTTCTTTGATCTATGAAATGAATGTTATTAAACTATAAAATACAATTGAATTATTAAAACGAAGTTACGATTTGAAGTTTTTGAACGTACTTCGTAAAAGGTTGTCAGCATATTTGACGTACACACAGCTACACATCAACTTATCCATAACCAATATTAGCTGAACTACTTAACAACAGGTTGGTCACACTAAGGGAGTTTGCCTAATATTGGTTTTGTTTAGGTTAATGTGTAGCTGTGTGTACACAGCGTGAGTAGTTACATAAGCTTGTCTTTGCGTTTATTAGTAGCGATGTTGTGTAAACCCTGTATAACTTCTATACAGACATTATACGCTGTGTAAGTATTCATACGTTAAACGTGTGAGTAATATTTTTTTATTAGTAAGACAGTTAGCTAATATCTCTATAGTATTGTGGAAAATAAGTAATTTACTGTCCTTTATATTGACTTGAGCAATCCTTTGTGGACCAAACAAGTTTATTTCATGTTGTCAAGACTCGTGGGTTGACTAAAGCATAGAGCATAGATATTTAAATCTGTATTCATTGACTAAAGTATGAGTCAGGCTTTATTGGTAACATTCGTCTGTCGTCTGGAACACAGAGTACATTGGTATATACGGGAATAGAGGTCAATCTCAAGCGACTTACGGAGAATGCTAATATTCACACCATCTGTTATCTGTTGATGGCTACTTTCTAAGCCACGTGTAAACACGACCCTTCGTTCTTTTGCAGATAAATGGTAACAAATACATTTTTATACATTTATGGGAAGTTATGCATACCCATGTATGTATAAAATGCATTCGTTACCACAGATTAATATTGTACTAACGTAAGAGCCATCCATCTCAAAAAAAACAAACCATTAGCATTTCTGACAACTTTATTTTAATTACAATCTTTTTAAATTTTGTTATTAAGTATTTAATTCATCAACGATTATGACTATAGGTCCACAACTTACAAAAGTACAAGGACAACTATTAGCAGACTTATAGAATTTGAATAATAAGCAAGTTTAATACTTATGTTAGTTATATGTATATAGGTAGAAAATAGTAGGTAGGTATATGAAGTAGGTTACCCACACATTATTTGTATTATCAAGGTTTATATGTACTTATATGATTTTGATACACAGTAGATATTATTATGGCACAATGTTGTTACACATTCTGTTAATATTAAATAATTAAAATTTTCAATAATAATTAAAGTTTTAGAGTACTACATATTCTGAATAAACAAAACTGTGGGCTAAATCCTTGCACACATTAAAAACCATGGTGTCCATGGTTTTCATATAAGCGTCTTAAACAATTATGACATAATATACCTACAACAAGTCCTCTTTTGAACATTAAAAACCGTGACTGTCTTTCCTATACAAAAATATAATAATGTAGGTAGCTCAAACGAACAAATCTGTTCAGGTATTTGAAGTTGTGGCGGCATAAAGTAACTTACATACTACATATGAACATTTAAAATATTACACTCTTCTGCCTTTTTCTTTCTTTTTAAGTTCTCAAAAAATAAATAAATTCTGACTGCCTCGTTGGTCTCGCGGCATAAATGTGCGCGTGGGATTGGGAGGTCTCGGGTACGATTCCCGGGTCGGGCAAAGTGTTGTTGGGTTTTTCCATTAGGAAATTCTCAGTAGCAGCTCGGAGTCTGGTAATGTGCCCGATACGGCAATAGGCAGGCGTGAGTCGATAAATAAATAAAAAATGAATAAAATAAATTCACATGCTCATGTAGGCACTTATGTATGAGATAGCATCATAATATTATGTTTCAACATACCAGGTTTAATCAACAAGGTACAGTGCATTTCTTAAATTTTATCCATAGCCCCTCTTATTGGTGTATTGACTGAAAACATAGATGTAGATAGGGATTTAACTGTATAGTCATGAATGCGAATTGATCACTTTTGTTCTAGGTAATGTCGTTCTATGGTGTTAGTAGACCTCGCAAGCCCGCCTCGTGGGGTTTCCGCAACATTTTCTATAGAATGAAGCCCTTACTGTGAATCTCGAATATAATTGAAATGCGTCAATAAATAAAGCTAAAACAAACTTCCCCCATTTCTCCCCTATTTTTCCCACAATCAAAAATCGCAGTCACCTAAAAAATTTATAAATCAAAAATCTTTTGTGCCAATTTTCGTCAAAATCGGTTGTGAAATGCGACCGGATTGCGAATGATGAGAAAACACAGACGGAAAAAAGTATTTTGGCCGATCGCGAAACTGAGACGCTTCGCTCGCTCGGTCAATTACCCTACATATCATATCAACAGCCTTTTGCAGTCCATTGCTACACCTAAGCCTCTCCTTATAGTATGTAGGTTTTGGAGTACTACACCATGCTGGCCAGACGGGTTGGTTTTATATCGAGTTTTCCCTCTCTGTGCAATGATAAATAATCTTTGCGAGGTGGTTTCCCTTAAGCGCCTCATACGACACTTATATATTTGCTGCCCACAAAGCAGCCACGGTTATTGCGTTATCCGAAGCATCCATTAGTTCTTCCTGCGTGCAGGTCTTCGGGCACGCAGGGCACGATGTAAGATGGGCCATCGTTTGTCTTGTACATTCCAACTAACGACTAGCAAATATAGTAAGGAGAAAATAATGCATTCTTTTAATACTTAGATAGATAACTTTTGAAATTAAATCTGATTTATTTTCACTATTTCCGATAGATACGGATAATTTGGCTTTGCTTTATGTAAATGTTGGTAAAGACACTGGTTCTGAAATAATGAAATTACAAGGAATCAGTGCATGTGAGTAAATGTACTATACTGATATGAATATTGAATAAGTCAGCCTGGGTAGGCTACTACTTATTTTTTAAACTGTCATAAATAGTTAAAAATAAATATGTATCTATCTACTGAATAAAATTACATACCCAACATACTTTCTTGAAGGCAGTTATGTAAGTTTGACGATGATGAGGGACTGGGATGAGGTTTCATATTTACAATATTATCTCCTAAAAAGCATTTTATTATTACTCAGTGTGACTTCAGTTATAGAATAGCGTGTATTCTCAATAACATGTTAGTTAGTTAGTTAGTTGGACAGGTGTTTTCCGCACTTAGCCACTGAATTGGGCCATTGTGCGTGAGCAGTGACACGGTTGTCGACTGCTACTCATACCATGCAAGCTCCTTCCAGAAGGCCATGAGTTGACCAGTGTTGCGTATGGCTTCGCTCATGGTTCTGGGATTGATAAGGAACCTCGTCCGTTGGTCGCTCACGCTGGTACAATGTAGGATCACATGAGCGGGTGTTTCTTCGGTTTCAATGCAGCCCCTACATAATGGACTGTCAGTGACGCCGATATTGTAGAGATGCTTGTTTAGTGGACAGTGGCCAGTTATTATGCTAGTCAGATGCTTGAGTGTTTTCCTGTTGGCGTGCAACAGTTTATGCGAGAGTCGTTTATCTAATACGGGAAAGGCATCTTTAGATTGCCTACACTCTTTTAACTCTGCCCACTCTTTTGCGTGTTGATGTAGGGTTCTCTCGCGTAACCACGTTTTTAGTTGGTTGAAAGGTATCGGAACAATTGGTTCGGGTCCCAGGGTTGTTGTGTCCGATCCTTTCCTTGCCAGTTGGTCTGCTGCGTCATTGCCCGTGGAGTCACTGTGTCCTCGTATCCACTGGAGCGTGACCCGATTCCTCGCTGCAGTTTTCTGAGCTGCTCTTGGTGGCACTCCATAATTAGGCCGCTGTTAAAGCAGTTGCCGTCGAGAGCTTGTAGTACTGAGGTACTGTCTGTGATGATGCGTACCGACAGGTTACTCACGTTTCTGGCCGCAATCGTCGTCGCCGCCCTTATAATCCCAACGCATTCAGCTTGGAAGATGGTGTTGAGTTTACCAAGCGATGTTGAGAGATTGATGTTCAAGTCATGGGAGAATACTCCGGCACCTGTCCCATACTTTGTTTTTGAGCCGTCTGTGTATACTCTAACTTCGTGTATACCAGAACTATCCTTGTGCTCTTCTTGCAGTTGTATGCGGTATTTTTTGTCAAAGACAAAGGTTTTAGGTATGAGGTCGCACGTTGCATCTAGCATCGGGATCTCGTTAGTTAATGTCCTTTTCAGGCGTGCATGGGTTATTCTGTCGTCTCTTCTCCAAAGCCCGAACTTGTCGAGCCGGATCGCTGCGGCACCTGCTTCCTGCTGGATGATGAGGTGCAGTGGTCGCAAGTCGAGGAGCACCTCCAATGCCGCCGTTGGAGTTGTTTTCGTGCAGCCTGTTGTGGCCAGACAGGCGAGGCGTTGTATGTTCTGCAGCTTGTTCTTGACTGTGCTTAGTTGAGTGCGTGGCCACCACACTACTGCACCGTATGTGAGCATGGGGCGTATTATGGCAGTGTAGATCCATAGGGTGATGAATGGTTTGAGACCCCATTTCTTGCCTATTATTCTCCTGCACTGCCAGAAGATTGTACATGCTTTTGTGGTTTTAGTGGTGATGTGTTTATTCCAGTTGAGCTTGTGGTCGAGTGTTACGCCCTGGTACTTGACTTCACTCGATATGTTAAGCTCCGTGCCAAAAAGTTTTGGTTTTCTGGTCATACGGGTGTTCCTTTTGTTGGTCAAAAATACTAGCTGCGTTTTATTTGGGTTGACCGTCAGTTCGTGGCGGTTGCACCATTGTTCCATGATCCTGATGGCTGCTTGCATCCGATACTGGATCATGTCTTCCGAGTTTCCTTTGATTAGGATGGTTATGTCATCTGCGTAGCCGACCGTGTAGAAGCATTTGTCATTTAGGCTTCTCAACAGATCGTCTGCCACTATGTTCCAGAGCAGGGGTGATAGGACTCCTCCCTGTGGGCAGCCTTTTGCTACTATACCCCTTGTGGTGGTGTTAACCGTGAATTGAATAGCCCTTTGTTTCAGGAGTTGATCAATCCAGCCACTGACGGTTTGTTCAACTCCGAACTTGTCGAGGGCTCGGCTAATGCTGGTGAATTTAGTTTTGTCGAAGGCGCCTTCTATGTCAATGAAGGCGCCTAAGGTCATTAGTTTGTCAGATAGCGCTGTCTCTATGGTCCCCACTACGGAGTGAAGCGCTGATTCCGTTGATCTGCCACTTCTGTAGGCGTGTTGTTGCGGGTGTAGTGGTCTGCGTAGCAGTGCGCCTTCCCGCAGGTATCTGTCAGCGAGCCTCTCCAGCGTTTTCAGCAAGAAGGAGGTTAAACTGATAGGTCTGAACGATTTTGCTTGAGTGTAATCGGTTTTGCCCGGTTTTGGGAGAAATATGACTTTTACTTCCCTCCACCTTCGTGGTATGTAATTGTGCGCTATAGATGCTCTATATATGCTGAGTAGCTGTGGCACAATCGTTGTGCAGCCCCATTGTAGAAGTGCTGGTGTTATTTCGTCCAGGCCTGCAGATTTGTACGGCTGGAAGCTATCAATTGCCCATTTCAGCCGGTCCACGGTAAGCATGTTGTTGGCTATCGTCCAGTCTGTTTGGGTCGGTGGTCTGTGTTCAGATTCTTCCCAATCACAGTCGTCGGTCACAGTGCAACCTGGGAAGTGTGTTTGAATTAGCACTTGGTTAATTTCTATATCTGTGATTGCGTAGGTGCCATCAGACTTTCTGATGGAGCCTAGGGTCTTGTTGCTGTCCTGGGATAGGATCTTTTTTACCCTGGCTGCCTCGCATGTGGAGTTAATGTTCGTGCAGAAATTACGCCAGGACTCTCCCCTGCGGAATCGTATGCGTTTCTTGTAGTGCGACTGGGCTTCTTTATATTTGTCCCAGTCCGTGTCTTTCCTTGTGTTTTTGGCCCGGTTGAAGAGTTTTCTCAGATTGCGCCTGAGTTTCTCCAGTTCTGATCCCCACCATTGAGTTTTGCTACCAGTTTTCGGTAGTGTGGTGGGGCAGGCTTGTTGGTAGCTACGTTGTATGCATTTCGTTAATAAGTTAGTGTTGTGTTCTATGTGTGCAGTGCTGTCGGTCATGTCATTAAAATTTGACATGGCTATTTCTTGTTCGAGCAGGGTCTTGTATCTCGCAATTTTGGTATTGCGTGGGTTGCGCTTTGGTTGTTGGACCCTCTCTTGCACTTGTATGTCATAGCAGATACGCCTGTGATCGGCAAAGGATGGTTCGGCGGACACATGCCAGTTCGTGACGAGTTCCGCAGCCCCATCCGATGTCAGTGTAACGTCTACTATGGTTTGATATCTGGAGCTAACAAAATTGGGCTCTGAGCCGTTGTTGACTACAGATAGGGTTGTTGTGAAAATGTATTCTGTTAGGATCTCACCTCGTCTGTTTGCCTCAGGGCTTCCCCACAGTGGGTGGTGGGCGTTGGCATCTGCCGACAGTATTATTTGCCAGCCGTGGTCCTCACAGTGCTGCACTAGCTCGGCCAGCTCCTTCGATGGGATCTCCTCATCTCCAGGCATATAAACCGAGGCTAGTACTAGCATGTGATCGCCGGGCCCTGTTCGTATCCCCACGGCGGTGAGGTCTCTAGAACAAAAGTTAGTCAGCAGCAGTGCTGATATTGTTCGGGGAATGTATATGCATGTTCTCGGCTTAAGAGCCGAGCTTTTGTGCAATATCTTACCTCCGATGTTGTTGAGTCCACATATGGTGTCGCCTCTAATCCACGGCTCCTGGATTAGGGCTATGGTGTGGTGGTTAACCTCCAGCAGCCTGCGTAGGGTAGCCGTTGCAATCTGATTGTGCTGGAGGTTTGTTTGTACGACTCTAGTCTGACGAAGATCCGAGAACATTAATGTCCACGGACTCCCCGTCAGACGAGTCATGCTCGTCGTCAACTCCCGTCATAGCGATGTTTGTCGCTGCGGGCGTTGTTTGTGCATGGGCTGTGGCCGACGTGCTGGGAACGGCCGGTGTTGCCACTCGTCCCTGTGTGTGTCTGGTGGCGGGCGGCATCTCTCTGGGAGCGGCAACCGTCCTGCCAGCCCCTGCCCCGGCAGCGTGGAACAGTACGTACACGCTGCCGGTGAAGAAGGAGACTCGGCGGTCGCGCGCCTCGATTCTCGGGACCTCCGATTCGGGGATGCCCAAGGACAGGTATAGGCCGTGCTCCTGCATGGTAGCGCTGTACAGTTGCCATGTTTGGACAGCGTACCACGGGTTTTGGGCAGCTAGGAGTTGGTGGATCTTCATGAGTTCCAGGCTGGTCGACCTCGGCAGCCAGAGCGATGCGCGTACGCGCTTCGCAAGATCCGTCTGCCTGATGACGGTCAGCCTGGTTCCTTCGATCGGTGACTTCAGTCCCGCTACCGTTTGTCTGAGCCACGCCAGTGATTTCTCGTCCTCGCACCATAGCTTTAGGACTCCTCCTGCTGCGAGGGGTTTGCCTCTAAAGGATGGCGCGAGTGCGGGCTCGTTGTTTGACGGTGGAGCAAAGGCTGCTTCCATGATACGCTCCTCTATGGAGAGTTCGAGCTGCCGTGCTTGTTCCACCGTCAGGTCTGTGGGTGGAGTGGCAGCGACGGCCACCATCAAATACGAGTTAGTCGCATCAGCGTAGCTCATCGCTGCCCTCTTTGGTGTTGCGTCCACTCTTGCACGCTTCGACGTGGCGCTTGGTGGTGTGTCGTCGTGACGGTTCCTCTTCGACGGTGTCGCCGAAGTGGGCCGTCCCGAGAGCGCCGGGGTGGTCGGTGCGTGTCGTTGTCCGCCTTTTCTAGGGCCGCGTTTGCGGCGTGGCCCGGTGGTGCCCCATGGGGCTGCCGACTCCGCATCTCCGACTGCCGTCGGAGGAGCGTGACGGGGGGTGCCCGGCGCTGCACCGGCCGGAGCGGTGCGTGCAGCCGGCGGGAGCGAGCCCGAAGGCTCACCCTTCGCCGTCCGCGTGGCTTCCGCTTGCGTGCCTAAGCCGCTGCGTCCACCAATCGCTCCGCGTCCGGCCGGTTGCTTTGTCCTGGGCGGTTCCCTCATTGCACTGGCTGGGGCCGGGTGTCCACGCTGGTGCGTTGTACCAGCTGTTTGTTTTGCGGGGGGTGCGTTCGCCGATGTTGTCGGTTCGCTTCCAACCGCGGGGGGTGCGTTCGCCGACGTTGTCGGTTTGCTACCTCCCGCGGAGGGTGCGTTTGCCGATGTTGTCGGTTCGCTACCTCCCGCGTGTGCTGCGTACTCACGCTGGCGTCGATGATGACGTGAGCGCTTTCCGCGGTGTTTACCTCTACCGGTTCCGGTTGTCGCGGAGCTAACGTTCGCCTCGCGGCGTTCGTCTGCTCGACGCGGTACAACCGTCCAGGAGGTGGTGGTAATGTGTTCTGCACGAGGCACGGCACTTGCCAGGTCGTGCAGGTCTAAACTACTCCTACTATTGCGACTGAGTGAAACATTGCCCCCCCAGAACACGTGGGGCAGCCTGAACCCGAGGGTGCAGGGAGGGATTCTCCAGCGTCGCGGACGCTGGTACCCTCCTGGGGTAGTTCCTTATTTTGTTCCACTTCCATAATGTTTCGGCTTCGTATGAGCGTGTGCGTGGGCGTGTGTGTATTTGTTTTCATGTAGGTGTGGTGTGTGTATGTGTATGTGTGTGCGTCCGTATGAATGATTGAATAAGTGTGGTGAATGTATGTGTGTGCGTGCTTGTGCATGTGTGTGGGTGTGGGCGGCTGGAGGTTTTTGTTACGTCTGTTTCATAGGGAACCAGACCAAGAACGGGCGGCAACCTCGGGAAGGATAGTCAACCAGCCTTGCCTTAGGGATCTTCACGACTTGCGCTCTCCCCTAAGGCCATTCGCCAAACTCTGCAACGGACGCGAATGCAGAGAGTAGAAGTCAGTGCAGTTCAATGGAGTTAAAATGAAATGAGGTGCACGGGCTTCCGCCCAAATTCTCAATAACATATTACAAACAGCAGCACTGGCTCAGTAATAAAGCTCGGAGTAGGTAGAGCATTATTTTTGCATAGTATTTGTTGCACGTCATCTTAATAAGGATATGCCTTCATTTAGCAATAGACCGGCATTGCTGGACCTAAATTTCACATCACATCAACAGCCTTTTCCAGTCCACTACTGGACTTAAGCCTCTCCTGAAGGAGCTTTTGCCTTGCTATACCACGAGGGCCAGACGGGTTGGTATAGGGTTTTATTTAGAGTTTTCCCTCTCTTTGCAATAATAATCTTTGCGTGGTGTTTACCTTAGTCGCCTCATATGACACCCTCGGGATGAATTGGGGTGGTGACACACTGTATTCTTATTCCGTCAACATACGGAACAAATTTTTATGTTACTAAATAAGATATTAGGTTTTTCGGGTACGCGAAGTAGTTCCCTCAGGACGCGGGTGAAACCGCGGGAAACGGCTAGTGGCGGAATAAAGAAACTCACATACATACTTATTTACATACTTACATACATATATACATGCATACACGTCTAGGTATTTACAGGAATAAAAAGTATTTTGTATAAATGTTAGCCGTTGTAATAAATTATCAACGTTCCAGATTTCATACATTCCTTTTTGCGTAATTGAGTGAACAGATCCGCCTCACCGCTTGGCATTGCGGTGAGATTGAATTTTGAACCCCACTCGAGTCAACATTGATTTACAAATTGTTGTTTCGAGTCTGGGTGTGCTTTGTTCTATGTTTCCAATTGCAAACATCTTTTAATCTTGCTAGTGGTGTCGTCTAGGGGTGTATATTTTTTTTGGTGTATTACTTAACTATTATTCTAAGCTGTACGTTTGCCGACTTGCTTGACAAAAATCGATGTGGCTGCATTTAAACACACGAGATTTTTACAATTTAAAACCCTTGTGTCACCTATTTTGATGTTCATGGTATATTACTAAATATTTTCACCACATTCCGTTCAGTAGCTTTGGCGTGGAATTATAACAACCTTTCATTCATACTGCATCCTCACAAACTTTCGCTTTAAACACGTACCTATACATCTGTGTATACGTGTAATATGTCGCGTTTCCCGCATGAAATATAACAAGTCGACAATTTAAAATTTAAAAACACGACTGCCATGAATTAATCCATGAAAATCTTTTTGGGCGACGTACCACATACGTACGTCAAACGGTACGGTTAAGGGTTAAGGCGTTCGTCACCATCTGGTTTATAGATGGGTGACCGGCTACAAAAAGTCAAATCCCTCCGTGCCACGGAGAGCACGTTAAGCTGTCGGTCCCGGATGTCATCAGAAGATCTTTGACAGCCGTTAGAGGAATCAGTAACCTCATATCTAGTCTAAGCCATTGAATATAGCTATCCCTTCGGGTTACGGAGGTCAAACGGCAGTCGCTGTGTGGAAAAGCTAATATTCAGTTCAATCTGGTTAGACTAGAAAGCGGTCCCTGGGCTCCAAGACGAAAGTCCTGGATGTAACCGGGATAGCGCTAGGAGGATGATGATGACGATTTGGAATTTTTATTTTATACTTCCTGTGCCCGCGGCTTCCTCCGCATCATTTTCCAGGAAGTCATCGGCTTTAAGCCACTGGCGTAGCTAGCATGGGTGACACCCGGGTGGCAACGAGCGGGGGACGTCGAATTATTCGGGTGTCACCCCCCAGTCGGGTGGCCGGGGCGGACCTCCCCCCTTGCTATGCTACTGTTTAAGCTATACCATTAGGTCCATTACTAACGGTTACATTCAGTACTATAGTACCCGAAATCAACTTACCTTGGATGTGTAAAGTGGGAGAGGTGATGTTTGAAAGTCTATTATTGCGGCACAAATATTTCTTATCAAAATGCACATTACACACACGGCGTCTCCTAAAAATCCTCTCGTTTGTTAGACTTGAAATTTCGCCGCCAATGATGAGGACCCACCGGCGAAATCTTTCAATGTCTTTTTTTGGGTCCGGGAAATTATGGAGAGGCTCTGTAGGAAAGCATATTATATCTGTTATTAGATATCTGTATAATATCAAATTAATGTATAGGTATCCAAGAGAGTTTTTGCCAAACATTTGACTATAGGCAAGTTTGAATTCTCATGCCTGAATTGAGGCACACAACAACGTTTGCAAGACATTTTGCATTACCTAATTACATATCGATGCCTTCCGGCCAAAAGGGGGTAAGCGACATTTTTTGCGATATCGACTTATATATATGGTTAGAATCGGCTTTTTTTTTCTGCGTCTAATGGTCTAAGTTTCGTGGCTCTAGGACAAACTTTTTGTCGCTTAGGCGGTAAAGGAATTGAGGTTCTAACACTAAGTTTTTCGTCATAAGCGACAGTTATTTTTGGTGTATTTTGTATTGTGGTGGTTGGATAAAAATAATATTTCAAAAATGTGAGATAAGCAATTTTGGCTTTGATTATTTTTTTCTTTACTTGCACGTTAAGTAGTTTGGGCTGTAAATATTTTTTTGTAAAAAATACATTAATCAAATTTTACTTGAATCTTTGTGTACCAAACTTTCGGTTAGGATATTAGGGCAGCTTCTTTGGATAAAATATATGTCATTTATAACATTTAGGTCTCATTTCCGTGACTTAATTTGGCGCTTATTTTTATTTGCCCTAGTCACCAAATCAATCAACGAAGGCGGTTAGGATAAATCATCCAAACCAATGTCGCCTTACATTGTCGCTTACCCTTTTTTTCCCTCCCAACAAAAATATCTGGTATGCTGGTTAGATAACAAGGTAAATCAAAGGTTTGGAGGTTAGCTTACAGAATAATGACAAACATCACCGGTTATCCCACTCTTTCGTTCGAACAAAATGTAGTTAGCGTTGCACAGCGAATATTCACCGCCGGCGTAAGCACCTCCGTGCTAGCGAGTCAGTTTAGCGCGAAGTTTTTCGAAGGAAATAAAACGGTAAGATTATTTTAATAGACTTTTGTATTAACCTATAATTGTGTATTCTAGTTAGTTATTTTAAGTTTTATAGGTAAGAAGTCATTATTTTGCTATCTTGTTCAGACAATACTGAATGGTTATAAGTACCTACAGAGTTTTTGTTGGCTGGCCTGGCTTAGGATCGCAATCAAGGGTTCGAATCCCAGGAGAAAAAAAATCCAATAATTCCTTGCTGGCCCAACCAGCAAGGAATTATTGGATTTTTTTATGAATCCTCAGTAACAGTCAAGAGTTAATCCTGCGACTGATATGACTCTTTTGTATCGAATTGTCTATGGGAGTGAGAGAATAAAAACTGCACGTTTGTTTTGCACATATATTAGCGCACGTTACTAGGTCCCTCTTTTGCAAATTGTTAAGGCGCACGCAAACTGTTCGGACGCGACTTACTATCGCGACAGTAAGTCACGACACATAGTGTGCACATCCTTTCGGACGCGGCTTTCTGTCGCGTCCGATACAACCATAAACACGCCATGCTGTCTATGGTATAATTATAATGTCTATGGGTATAATCGAAGTACAGTTTAGTAATAATAATGTTGATATCAATCATCAATATTGAATTTCTTCATTCCGTCTTAACTCATAAATGCATGCACATTTAGATGTTTGGGGTATCATTAGATTATACGGATGACAGTAAACATCCGCGGACGTTTACTGTCATTTTCCCAGATTGCTATCGGACGTCTGAACGCTCAAGGTCACGTCCGCGACAGACATCCGATGGTGTGCACACGTCAATTGATTTTCCTTGTCCAGATACCCTTCTGTCGCGACTTACTGTCGCGACAGTAAGTCACGACAGATAGTTTGTGCGGGCCTTTATTCTGCCTCAAGATTTGCCACCGTGACTGATTTAACATGTATCATCATCATTGTTTTATCGATTGAGTGAATGAATGGATGAGTGCGAATGAATGGATACACGGCAAAAGCGAGTAAGAACCCTCTATATGGAGTGGCTGGAGGCCGCCACGATATCCTCACCATCCGCCTGACGCATGTCTTCACCGGACACGGTTGTTTTGGGTAGTTTCTTTGCTGTGGAGTACTCCCCTGGCAACGGACGTCGCAAGGCAATTTATGGCAACTGTAGACGCGGACATGTGGACGACGAGGACCATACGCCCTCATACCTAAAAGTGGTCCTTAGGTACGAAATCTTTAGTTTATATTTTTTTGTCATAAGTATCTAGAATGTCAACATGAATGTATAATACAAGACTTACTTACAATGAGTAACAATTGTATTTATTTTATTCATAGACTGACGCCTGTATCCCCGAAGGGGTAGGCAGAGGTGCAATATTACACCCACATTTCGTCATGAACTCTTTAGGTCCCACGTAATAGGGGGCGAGCCTTGCCGTACCGGACACATTACCAGACTCCGTGCTGCTACTGAGATTTCGGAAAAACCCAGTAACACTTTGCACGACCCGGGAATCGAACCCGAGACCTCCCAATCCCACGCGCACATTTATGCCGCGAGACCAACGAGAGTAACAATTGTTTTAATCGATTTTAAGCTTTCGCGATTTGTATACATCATACAAAATAGATTAGCGGGTCTTGATCGCGTTCAATTAATTTATTTAAGGTATAAATACCTATTTGTTGCCGAGGTTTTGCTCGTCTTGCACTGAGCGTGGTCATAACAAATAGGTATTTATACCTTAAATAAATTAATTGTACGCGATTAAGACACGCTAAGCTATTTTGTATGAACAATTTTTTTGTTCTATTTTCTAAAATAAATACTGATTGAGCACAATTTCTTCTCTTTTTTTTAATTCATACCTTCGTCGGTTAGCCATTTTGAAAACCTATAAAAGTCTAATGTATCTATGTAAATATGCATGTATAATTTTATAAGAATTAATCACAATGTGCTTTCGCATTGTATAAAAGAGCTTATTGTATTTTTATAGATAATTAACTTATTACAATTTCCTTGTTCTTCTGCCATTAACCAATAGCCGGTTATGTCATATTGGCTCCTCTTGATGAACAGAAAAGCACAGGTATGCTCTTTTTCTTCAACAGAAATAAAATAAATGGTGCAGTTAAATAATTTGGGTTGGAACTCATTAATTGAGTTGTTTTCATTTACGACGTTTTTTCCTGTTTGTATAATTAGGACAATTTGAGGGTAAGCGACAGTAAATAGTGTTAGGCGTGTGATTTGTTTTAATTAACAATGTCATTTCGTAGAGACCTAATCAAAAACTATATGGTTACATTTTGAAACTTTTGGAACGTACAGAAAATTTTCTATGATTTTTTTTCACTTATTTTGAACTTTAAACTACTCTCCTGTAAAGTTTGTGAAGTGGCGGTTAGCCTCTTTTGGCCGTAAGGCATCGATATAATGTATCACACATAAATCTGTTTAAATTATATAATATTAATTTAAAATTTGCGCCGCTTTGATTGATTTTTGATTGATAGTTGCCAGTGTTGCCACAGATATTCTGATTAAATTCTAATATTACAAATTAATATTCAACGACAATAATTGAAAAATACGTGCTTTATTAATATTCAATTGTATCGGGTAATATAAAAACAAGATCTTGTATTGAAAGGTTACTTCTAAGATTTTATATGTATAGAAATGTAAAACAACCTTTCATAACTGATGGGACTGACTTCATCAAATAACTGCCAAAATCAAAATAAGTACAACATAGTGGCAACATCATATTAACAATCGTCAAATTATTATGCAAGCTAAAAGGAATGATTGCTACTCTGGTACAATTTTATTGAGCTTAACTCATTTTTATTTTGTGTGGTTAATATCGATATAAGCGACATCTGAGAACGTATGCCAGCACTTCTGCATTCGCGCATGCGCAAAAATCGTCTAAATACGGTATGTGTGTCATTATTAGTATGTTGGTACAAAACGAGAACTACTCTATTTAGCATCTTTAAAGTTAGAACATTCCATATAATGTTGACTAAGTTTGTAAAGCCTGGTCTGGAAGTAGAAAAACTAGCCGTGGTGAGGATTGCGGTTGTGTTAACTCTTTCTTTGCGGTACCTCGGCAACAACACGTCCGTTCTTTGGACAAGTTATCTCCAGCGCCAGTCTGTGTAAGTGTTGTTTACTTCTCTTCTCAATTCCTACAATTCTCTCGTGTTTTCCTCACTGAATATTCAGACGGACTTTAATTCTTTGTTTCAGGAATAGAATGGAGTCTTATGTTTAGAATGCTACACATTAATTGAAACTGTTGTAATTTCTGAGGTCATACCTGCACCACATTATGGTATATAATATTTGTATATTTGTTTTGCTCCTGCTTCATTTTTAGATGATTTATTTGAAGAAGATTTATTATAACAAACAAAATGAAAAGTAACATAATAACTGTGTTTCATTTACCTATTAAGCTTAAAATTGTGTAGTTTTAATGCCAACTGTGTAATAATGTACAAAGGAATGAGCTTATCTTTTGCGAACTAGCCTCACTGAAAATCTCATTAATTGTAGATAGATAGATAGATAGATATATACTTTATTGCACACCAAAATACAGTACATTTTTAAAGTGACTTAAAACTACGATTTATGTACAAACGGCGGCCTTATCACCAAGGGCGATCTCTTCCAGGCAACCTTTGGATGGACAGGAATGTTTTAAGCAATATTATGGTGATGTTGTAGTATTTATTATATTAAATGCATAATTCAATTTTAAAATACAAAACAATACATAATATATACATACAAAACCAAGTAAATATACCTACATATATACGATACATACATAATGTATGCACATGCAATAAATATCTTTATACATACTAAACAATACACATACTGTAATAATAACTAGTGAAGTAAATGAATGTCTCTAAAATCTTAAGGATTTAAATAATAATTTTTTAACATACCTTTGAATGTATTCATAGTTTTTGCTCTTCGTATCTCTAGTGGTAAAGCATTCCATAAGCGCACAGCTTGGAAAGTGAAAGATTTGTCGTAGTAATTAGTTGAATGCTTCGGCATCTCCAGTGTCAGATCCTCAGACGACCTCAAGGACTTTATATGTGTGTCATGAAGGAACTTAAATTGTTCTTTGAGATAAAAGGGAGTACTGGGATTAAATAGAACATTATATAACAATGTAAGAATGTATGTATTGTACCACATGGTATTGAGAATTCTCAGTAAGAAATATATCAGACTGAAAAATCCTTAAAGTAATATAATGTACAAGCGTTTGCTTTGTAGCTCCACTCGTTCTTAAAACTATTTTCTATATATAATATACATAGAAGCTTATAATAAATACCGGTACTATGATTAAATCATATCATTATCGGCCTAGCGTTATGTCGGTTGCATATTAGACTTCAACACCTAGGACCCCTGGGTCCGCTTACTAGACTAACCAGATATGACAGAATATTAGCTTTTTCATAGAGCTACTACCGTCTGACTGCCACAACCCAAAGGGATAGCGATTTTGTAAGGTTTAGACCAGTATCCGTTTATTTGAGGACAGTGACTCCCCGTAACGACGCGCGACGGTGAAAGATCTTCATGACAACTACGACCGACGGCTTCGTACCTACTCTCCAAAGCACGGGCGTTAATTAACTAATTTACTACTACTACTTAGAGCTATGATTAAATGCCATGCATACCTATTACCTGTTAATCGCTAAATATGTACCTATTTATAAGATATTCTTGTATTACATCTAGTGATTAAACTGTTGGTGTGACTATTACAAAACTTAACCTCAAAATATTTGGAATCTTAAATGTCTGATATCTAAAAAGTGCCGCCGAATTTCGTATTTATTTTTTCCTCATAATTAATTATGACCATACTTTCTACACATTACTAGTCGAACCATCAAGAAGCAAACTTAGCCCAACTTCAATACGAAAATAGACTTTCTCCGCTGCCGTCGAGATAGGACTGGAACCACTTTAAGATCGAACCTGACACACCATACATATTTAGCTTATTTAGTAATAGTCTGTGTGAGACTCTGTCAAAGCCTTGCTTGCTTTATAGTTATGTAGGTTGTACCTATTAAAAGGACCTAAGCTTCGGTCATACCTATATTTAGTCCTGAATAACAAGGACAACACAACGCAGGATCTCGAACTTCATGATGCATCTCTGACAGACTTCTTGGGAACATGACATGTGTAGGTACGTAATTACATGAGTGTTCGTCAAATTTGTAAAGTATTGGAAATGGATCTGACCTTTCATGAAAAAAAAAACGCGCCACTTACTCTAGCTCATGGTGGCGTGGAATTAAGTTATTTGGCCAAAACGCGTGTTGAAGTGGACTTTGCGGCTCTCGTACGCTCCCCCCGTGGGATCTCCACCTTGTCGTGGTGGGGGCTCAGTAACCATGGATTGGTCACCCGCGGTGAAGCTAAGAGGGATCCCGGGAGGGGACACTCCGCGTGGGCTTGGAGGGGCCTGCGCAGGATGCGTCCAAACGGTGCGGGTGCGGGGGACAGTTCTGTCTATCCCTCGCAGTCAGGTGCGGTCGCGGGAGGAAAGGCGTATCGGTGTTGCGTTGCCGCGCGCCCTATCTCCTGCGACCAAATGGGGGCGCACCATTCGATGCGTCGCGGTGGGGCCGCAGAGGAAGAGGAGATGCGGTGTTGCGTTGCCGTCCTCCCTATCCTCTGCGGCCGCTGGGTGTTTTGGCGGCGGAGCCCAACACCTTGATCCGCCGCCAAGGGGGTTTTGTGCGGGGCCCGCCTGACCATCTGGCGGGTCAATGCCCGTCGGAGGGTGGCGACGAATGCTTCGGCGATGCCCTACCCTCCGACACACGGGTACATGAGATTAAAAAACTAAAAAGGCTCTCGTACGCTGAAACCATTGATGTTACAAAAAAAGGTTATAACGTAAATTGTAGAAGATTTTCTAGTTTAATTTATTACTAATAATTTTTATCGTAAAATGAGGTGGAACGGAGTTATTCTCAAAAAGCTGTATTTGGGCAGCATTTTCCCAATATAGTGGCGCGAGCGGCAAAGATACGAGGTGGCAAAGTAAAAATTCGAAAAAAGCACGTCGAAATCTTGTCAAAACTCCGGGCAAACTTTCCAGGTAGCCCCAAACTTTTGAACACGAAATGACTGTACTAATATGTGGGTAAGTATATCTGTCTTTGTTTAAAGATACAAATATATAGTCAGTATTGTTAAGATTAAGACAAATATTTCGCGGTTATATAAAATATAAAACAATTAGATAACATAATTTTATGAACAATAATTGTTAAACTTATATAATAAGTTCTTATCAATAGTTCCTAATATTGTAACCTTATTATAAAAGAAAAATTTTAAGACTGTAATTTTGCTACAACTTACATTTTCTCCGAGTTTCATATTCACGCAAATGGCATACTTTTTGATATTAGGAATTCTACATAACCATTCGAATATAGTGAGATAGTTCTCCAACATTAATACAACGGAGGCACGAGGCGCCCGGTCACTCAACAACTATTTGTAGGTCACACAAGTTGGTAGCGCCATCTACCTAAATTTTTTTTACCTAAATTCCATCGAAAACTAATCACATCAACGTCAATGGTTCGTCGCTGCTTGGCCAATGCGAGCGATGCCTTTTGTTCCCGTTCCTGTCTATCCCATTCCCTGGAAGGGGCACGCCTTTCGCGGATTGGTCGCCGCGATCATCGACGCGAGAGACAGTCTAGAATAATCCGTGTCGCGACGAACTTTACCGCACCGCTAAAATTACGAGTGTCAAACTGAAAGTTCTTAGAACTGGCCACTTATAAACAATATAATAAAAAAAATATTCTAAAATTTGAAAATAGAACTCTTTGCCAATATTACTGAGTATATATTTCATTCATTTGTCAATTGTTTTACGATTTGGCGGCAAATTGAAAATTGTCTGTGTCACGTCAACATGAATTTAACACGAGAAAATTTTCGTGCAATGATTTTTTATGACTTTCGATGTCATTTAAGTCAACAAGAAAGTTATGATAGACTACGATTGGCCTTTCACGATGAAGCCCCATCTCGTGCGACTGTTTACAACTGGTTTAATGAGTTTAAACGTGGTCGCACTAATCTCACTGATGATGTACGTGAGGGACGGCCTTCTACGGCGACGACTGAAAATAACATCTGTGTTGTGCGGCGTATGATAGAGACTGACAAAAGAGTGACCTATCAGCAGATACGGACAAGCTTAGGCATCGGTATGAGTCAAGTGCACAAAATCCTCCACGAACATTTAGCGGTCAGGAAGCTTTGCGCCCGGTGGATACCTCATAATTTGACTAAGGCTCAAAAACTCCATCGTGTGGATTGGTGCCGTAAAATGATTGAAAGATTTAACGGAGGTGACTCAAATGCTGTGTTCGACATACTAACAGGTGACGAAAGCTGGATTTACTGTTATGATCCTGAAACCAAAAGACAATCTGCTCAGTGGGTGTTTCCTTTCGAGGAATTGCCAACTAAAGTGAAGAGAGATCGAAGTGCGGGAAAAAAAATGGTGGCCTCGTTCTTTGGAAGGATAGGTCATTTTGCAACAATTGTGTTAGAGGATCAAAAAACAGTTTCTGCAGAATGGTACACTACCAATTGTTTGCCACTTGTCTTGAAAAAGTTCGAGAGAAACGACCTCGCAGTAGGATCCTCCTTCACCACGACAACGCCTCGTCGCACACCGCCAAGCGAACGATCGACTATTTGGCGACATCAAACGTTGAATTACTGGGTCACCCGCCGTATAGCCCCGACCTCGCGCCTTGTGATTTTTATTTATTTCCAAAAATTAAAGAAAAGCATAAAGGAAAGCGGTTTATGAATGCTGAAGAAGCGGTGGCTGCGTATCGCGATTCCATTGAAGAGACCCCTAAGGACGAGTGGGCAAAGTGCTTTTCCCAGTGGTTCCATCGCATGCAGCGGTGTATTGACGTCAATGGACAATATTTTGAAAAGATATAATAAAACTAATAACTGGCTAATGTAATCAGTTTTTGATTTTCTAAGAACTTTCAGTTTGACCCTCGTATTACCGCATATACAAAACTATAACAAAAACCGCCGCGAGTGAAAGTGATTTGTGTAGTGGAGTGATTCAAACAGCTTTAGGATTCTCGAAGACACCAGGAGGCTGCCATTTGCAAGGAAAGAGGACTGACGTACAAGGTAGGTGCCCGTCATCCTTCAGCATCCTTAGAATATCCTATATCCACCCACAATCCTCTTCCCTTATCCTTTCTAGGCGAGCAGAACTCGCCCTAATACAGTCCACTATATTAATTCTTCTCCAAGTCGCCTAGAACATACGGTTTCGGTGTAACGCCGAACCATTTTTTGATCCATACGAGTCGGATTCATTTACGTTTTTATACGTTATATCGCTATACCTAGGCAGTTATAGCACCTAGCTATACTCCTAGTCTATTCACATAACCGTCACATGGTTGTTTCCGCCCGCATCAGTAGGTAAACTTTTATGTAGCTACCTACTTACTCAAATATTATTTCTGGAACTGTCATAGTTGTCTTGTAAATCTCATATTTCGAGCAACTTTTAATTCCACAGCTCTAAAGTGTTGCCTACTTAGCCTACTTAGGTAAAATAATAGGTACATTAGATATTCTTATTTTGTTTCGGTCTCATTAGCTTATACTTACGTAAGCATGTCACAACAAAAGAAGTCACGCGTGTCGGAAGACAAAGAGATGACAATCTTAGAAGCAAAACGCAATATTTTATTTGAGCGCATTCAAAACATTTACGAGCGGTCAAAGAACGCAGCCGCGTCTGACAGTAATAGGGAAGCATTTCTCAGTTATTGTATGACAGTAGATAGTATTCGAACAGATTTTCATAAGTTGTTAGACGATTATAACGCAAGATTGCTTTCTGCTAATCCTGATGAAAAACCGAATTATTAGGCGTACACCTCATTCGAAGATCTTTATTGTATTATTAAGCGTATAAAATCGTAATTGTAGGGTAAATGTTCGGCACAGCCCATTGCCGCGGCCCGCAAGCCGAAATTACCGCCAATCGAGATTGTGTCGTTTGACGGAGATACAAGAAATTGGCCGTTATTCTATGCGAGTTTTAAGTCTACAGTGCACGATAATGGTTCTCTGACAGATGCTGACAGGTTGTACTATTTAATAGGTAAACTGTCACCGAAGGCCCAGTCCGTATTTGCAGGTGTCACACCCAGTGCTGAGAATTATCAGGTCATATTTCAGTCACTACTTGACAGATATCAGGACACGCGCGTCCTAGCGTCTACCTACTTTGACCAAGCTTTAAATCTCAAACTGTCCGGCAACGCGTCTGTCTCGAATTTTCAGCTGTTTATTGATAACTTCGTAACCGCGGTTAATTCTCTTAGGAATTTAAAATTAGAAGATCTTTCCGACTTTATGTTGCTTCAACTCGCTTTAAAAAAGTTTGACACTGATACAATTCGCGCATTCGAGATGACGGAACGCAATAATAAAATACCTACACTAGATAGTTTTATTTCGTTCATCAATGATCAGTGTCGAATATTTCATAGTACGCAGTCTGGTTCACCTGGCCCGTCTAACACTAACAGCAACAAACAAAGGTTGAATAAATCGCGAAATA
Source organism: Euclidia mi (assembly GCA_944739405.2). NCBI lineage: Eukaryota > Metazoa > Arthropoda > Insecta > Lepidoptera > Erebidae > Euclidia > Euclidia mi. Next base: position 62,003,432 of record OX123183.2, read on the forward strand.
GTAGTAATAACTCGGTCCCTAATCCACAATCTTACGTTACATGTTCGGATTCTAATAATAATAATTTACAGAAGTGTCTGTGCAGTAATATAGTGCACGACCATTTATATAAGTGTCCCGCCTTCGATAATCAGAATGCAACCGCTCGTTTTAAATGCGTAAAAGATAACAAAGCTTGCATTAATTGCTTAAGTATAAAGCATAAAACGAGTGATTGTTCTAGTAGAACGAGATGCCGCTCATGTAATCAACGACACCATTCACTGTTACATTTCGATAAAGGTAGCCCGTTGTCAAGCCAAGCCGCTAACCTTGACACACTTACGTCGCAGGTGCAGGCCACGGTGATCTCCCCCTCCACGCCTCAGGGCGAAGCATCGTTGTGTACGACGTCCATTGCGCGGGCGACGCGCACGCGAGGACGGCACTCGCGCATCTATAATGATCCGCGCAGGGCCAAAACGCAGTGTATGACGTCTAAGACTGTTCTGTTAGCGACAGTGCAAGTAATCGTTTATGATGTTAATGGGTCGCCGCACATGGTACGTTGTCTACTCGATAGCGCGTCTCAGACCAAACTAATAACATCGGAATGCTTCAAACGCCTCGGATTGTGGAATAACTTTTAAAATACTAACTCAACCATCAAAGGGATCGGCGGTTCAGAAAAACATTGCAAGGGTTCCGTAGATATTAAAATACATTCGCGTTTTGATAGGGATATTAATTTTAACATTTCTTCGCTTATCGTGGAGCGTATCACGGACGCATTGCCGAACGCTAATGTGGACATAGCATCGCTCACTCACCTCGAGTCATTGCCGCTGGCAGACGCGGAGTTTGCGAATCCGGCAGGCATTGATCTTTTGATCGGAGCTTCAATATTTCCGCACTTGCTACTAACTAAAATAGTACGTAGTGAGCGATATGATTTACCGCCCGCTATTGAGACGGTATTTGGGTATGTGATTATGGGTACCGTACCTACGTTACATACTTCTCATTGTATTACGTCTTGTTGTTGTTCTGATCTCCAAGAGATCAAGGTGGGTGCTAAAACTGTGTGTAAGATAAAGCACTAATTAGCTATGCTATGCCATGCCATGCTATGCTATGCTATGCCATGCTATGCTATGCTATGCTATGCTACGCCAAGCTATGCCATGCTATGCTACGCTATGCTATGCTATGCCATGCTATGCTATGCTATGCCATGCTATGCTATGCTACGCTATGCTATGCTACGCTATGCCACGCTATGCTACGCTATGCTACGCTATGCTACGCTATGCTACGCTATGCTACGCTATGCTACGCTATGCTACGCTATGCTATGCTATGCCATGCTATGCTATGCTACGCTATGCTACGCCATGCTATGCCATGGTATGCTACGTTATGCTACGCTATGCTACGCTATGCTACGCTATGCTACGCTTTGCTACGCTATGCTACGCTATGCTACGCTACGCTATGCTACGCTATGCTACGCTATGCTACCCTATGCTACGCTATGCTACGCTATGCTACGCTATGCTACGCTATGCTACGCTATGCTATGCTATGCTAAGCTACACTACGCTATACTATACTACACTTCTGCTTTTTATATGGATGACGTTGCCTGTAGTGTTGTACCCGCTCCGCTAGCAATTTCACTTTGTGAAGAGCTTATTCAGCTTTTCAAGCGAGGACAAATTGATCTTGTCAAATGGACAAGCAACTCTGAGGAGGTTCTCGCACGCATGCCAGATTCTCATAAAGCTTCTCCAGACATTGAGTTTGAGAAGTCTGTACCGCATAAAGTTCTCGGTTTACGCTGGGACAAATCCTGCGATAGTTTTCGGTTTGACGTCTCACCACCAGATGATAAGTGCACCAAACGCACTATGCTGTCCACAGTGGCTTGACTATGGGACATAATGGGTTTGTGGCTCCCACAATTTTGTACGCCAAGCTCTTGATCAAAGAGCTTTGGCTATCAAAGTGTGAGTGGGATGAAACACCCCCTGACCATATTGTCGCCGCTTGGGGCCAGTTTTGTATTGAGCTTACTGCGCTCAATCAAATTACTATTCCGCGTCATCTTGGGTTGGTAGATGGATATACCATCAACTTGATAGGTTTCGCTGACGCCAGCGAGCGTGCTTACGGCGGAGTCGTATATCTGCAAGTCCGCATTGGTTCTAACTACTCGGTGCAGTTAGTTTGTGCCAAGTCTAAGGTCTCACCTGTTAAAACCATTTCGGTTGCGAGACTGGAGTTGTGCGCGGCCCTTCTGCTGTCTCAGTTGCTCCGCAAGGTTCAAGACACAGTTTTGCCCCACTACCCTATTAATGGAATATACGCATTTTCTGACTCCAAAGTAGTGCTCGCTTGGATTTATTCATCTCCTCATCGCTGGCAGACTTTTGTCGCCAACCGCGTTAGTAAATTGATTGAACTTATTCCCGTTACTTGTTTCAGTCACGTCGCGGGTTATCGTACTCGTCTTCAGGAAGAACTTTCCATAGATCATATTGACTGGAAGTTTATTCCACCAGCATCACCACATTTCGGTGGATGTTGGGAAAGCATGGTCAAAGTAATTAAAACGCATCTCTTCAAAAACAGATCCTCTCTTACGAAGAGCTTTTAACTGTCCTTGCACAAGTCGAGGCACTGATCAACTCGCGTCCGCTCACGGCATTGAGTAGTGACCCTGCAGAACCATCTGCGTTAAGCCCTGCACATTTTCTGAACACAGTGCCATTATCGTCATTTCCGGCTCCTGAAGCAGACTCGACAAGCTTGCTCCAGAGACATACTCTGCTGGATAAACTCGTGCAGTCGTTCGGGCGGCGCTGGCGTGCGGAATATCTATACCAGCTTCAGGCTAGATCCAAGTGGAATAGTCCTGCATCCCCTGTACAGGAGGGTATGTTGGTTGTCGTGATGTATGATAATGCTCCGCCGCTTTCATGGCCGTTAGCCATCGTAGAGAAACTGCATACTTCCAAGGACGGTACAACCCGCGTTGTTACCGTGAAAACCGCGAAGGGGAGCTACGTGCGCCCTGTTGTACGTCTCTGTCCGCTTCCAACTCGGTGAGATCTAGCCTGAAGTTGGATCTACCTCTTAGTTTAAGTATTTAGTTTGTAGTTTTCGCTATAATTGCGTTTGTAGTTTTCGCTAAAGTTAATTTAGATTAATTTTATTATCATATCGCTGTCTTAGCCTATTGATGGATTATGCGGTAGTACACCCAACATAGCTAAGTTCAATTGTGTTTCTTTTAAAGGCAACCCTTTAGGGTCGGGGGGATATGGTAGCGCCATCTACCTTTCCATCGAAAACTAATCACATCAACGTCAATGGTTCGTCGCTGCTTGGCTAATGCGAGCGATGCCTTTTGTTCCCGTCCCTGTCTATCCCATTCCCTGGAAGGGGCACGCCTTTCGCGGATTGGTCGCCGCGATCATCGACGCGAGAGACAGTCTAGAATAATCCGCGTCGCGACGAACTGTACCGCACCGCTATAATTATTACCGCTTATACAAAACTATAACAAAACCGCCGCGAGTGAAAGTGATTTGTGTAGTGGAGTGATTCAAACAGCTTCAGGATTCTCGAAGACACCAGGAGGCTGCCATTTGCAAGGAAAGAGGACTGACGTACAAGGTAGGTGCCCCTCATCCTTCAGCATCCTTAGAATATCCTATACCCACTCACAATCCTCTTCCCTTATCCTTTCTAGGCGAGCAGAACTCGCCCTTATACAGTCCACAATATTAATCCTTCTCCAAGTCGCCTAGAACATACGGTTTCGGTGTAACACCGAACCACAAGTACTGCCTTAGTTTGGTGGTTACCGAAGTTAAACATTCGGTACATTACAAGTTACCATCTAAACCTCTGCAGTTAAATTCACTCAACGCATACAAAGGAATCTTTCCATCGATTCCAATCAATCTATTTATATAAGGAAACTCATTGACGTTTTCAAAAGAACGTCGTAAAAGAAAAAGTAATTTATCTTCGCTTGATTAGCGTCAGGTAAAACCGTTGGATAAAATGGTGTAACTTAAACTTTTCCTAGTCGTAGTCCAAAAAGAAAATGTATTATTAATCTATGTTCCATTGCTCCACTGTGAGCTTATGCTGGTTGTAGCCAATTCTTAAGTTAAAGTATTATTGAGTTTTTAATAAATATACCGGGAAATACCAGCGCGCGGCGTTTGATCAACTTCCATTGCTATTGTCCTCTTTCCTTCCTTATAGTGAGTAAACACTTTAGCATTTCCATGTATCTCGACGCACGAATGCTTGACGTTGCATTCAGCAAAATAGCTAAATCCAGTACCTTAGCATTTATCTATGATATTTCTTTACATCTTTGTTGAAACAAATGTCACGTATGCTGAGTTTTGCCTTAATAATACGCACGCTAGATTGTAAAATCAGTTTGTAACAAAATATAGGGTGATGCATGAAGGTTGGTTTAAGAAAAGGTCACACTATGGCAGGTCGTTGTTCTTTTGCAAGTCAATGCTTAAGTGTTTACTGACCATTAAGGTCCGTAGTTATTGCTTTATTTGTAATGCTAAGAAGACACAGCCATGCTTAACAGTCCACGTTACATTTTACAACTGACCCATTTGTGACAAACAGCAAAATAAATTGGGTCTTTCTATCCTAATAAGTAAAGACGAGACCTAATAGGACGGGCACACGAAACAGCTGAGAATATTAATAATCTTTTGTGTATGCTTCTACCGAACCTCTGAGTAATATGAAGATGTTATATTATTTATAAACATGGCATGCCCTTATAACTCGAGTTGGTTGCAAAACTGGGTGAGTAGTTCGTGAATGCGGTCGGCAATTGTCTGCGCTGTGAACAATACGAGATCAGGCAATCAACCTCGCTAAATGAAGATTTCCTGTTGTTGTGAGGCTTGTTGTCGGTCACACGGTGACATCATTCTACGCGTTCGTCATATTTTCCCTTACAATTTTATTTTCCTTAATAATAGTATAACAAATCCTTCAGCTATAGTCGTGGTCTACATACATTAAATTATAGAAATGTTTTTACCTCTCCTTTTATCTGTTATGGTCTTGAGTGATTGAGAATTGAGTGATCGTTTTGGTTGTTGAAAATCATCTAGAAATCTGTATTAGCAGGGACTCTAACTTGAGTTGCATTTTTTAATCCCATTGACATTAAACTATATAAAGTAATAAAAATACAAACAAACTTTTTCCGTAGTATAATCTACCCTTTTTATTATTTTAGTGGTATCAGTTCCGTAATGTCAGTTATTTTAGAATAGTAATATTGTGGCTTTGTTATGGTGGCATAGAGGTTGAATCTTGTGCATGTGTGTACAAGTGTCATACCAAAAATGTGGTATTGTTTGTGAATATTGATTCACAATCAATAGACACACACACGCATACAAGGTGAGATTATCGAGCTGTGCGTTTAATGCGTTCATTCTCCTTACGATGAAGTTATATAGAAAGTACTTGCTTTTTATAACGACGCGACGTTTGGAATTCCAAGATATAATTGCTCCTTGTGGAATTCGATCTTTAGATTAATTGTCACTATTAGATAAATGTCAGGCGCAGCAAGTAGTTTTGACAACTGTGCAGTAGACACATACCTGAGTATGAATATTTACTACTTATAACTTTAGCTATACATTCAAAATACGGACGTGTATCGTAGTAAGAACATAAAGAATTTTATTTCTTATTGTATTAGCGTACACAGGTGCAAGCGAAATCGTGAGGATTACTAAGGCATTCAAAACAGTTCAAACTTATGTTAAGAAGATTTACGTCTATCATCTGCCTAAAATTCTTGGATCGCTATATAAAGTATCATTTCGTAGTTAGGTAGTAGTCCGTCTGGTCGATGCTCGATCCGCACCTGATGCCTACAATACTTTTTAGTCAAAAAATGTTATATGTATAGCTATTTTCGTAATATGGGAGAGCTGTCTTACAATATGAAAATAATGGTAGGTGTAATTAATGTGAAACTACCAAATACAAATAGGAAGTAACCGCGTTTACCACCGGAGAAGGATACTAGCGTCCGCTGTTAAAATTATGTTTAATTAGACTAGAAATTATCGTAAAACGTAACAGCGGAATCCTTCAGTGAACATAGATATAAAAGCTTTATGTAATCAACACGCAATATAGCCATTTTATGAGCTATAGTGGGATGACCACTTTTCATTTGTTATCATTGTTATATGACTAGTTTAAATTACGTAGAAAGGTTTAAGCTATGTATTATTTAATTATAACAGTAGTAAAATAATTTACACTCGTAAATTAATGAACTTACTCGTACAGGCTTCTAGTTTTATAATAATAATTGAAACGTTTTCCTGTTCATAAATTATTAGTAATGGCTTAATTTAATTAAATAAACATTGCCTTATTTCTCAGAAACCACAACAATAATGATATAATGAGCGGCTTCATTTGTTTATATAAGTATTTATATATTGTTATGAAAACAATTCACAATGATTGCGTTTTCCTGTTAGTAAATTATAAGTGATAGCTTTTGTTTTAACTATACACATTATTTTGAAAGGTTAATAGTGGTAATGACAGTGTAATTATCGACAAATATCGATATTTTTAAATGCCTATCATACTAGGTACTATTATAAACGTAAAACTTTGTGAGGATGGATGGATGGGATGTTTCTTATACTCTTTCACGACTACTGAATTTTTTTTTGTTTTTAAAAGGTCAACTCCCGCATTAGGACTAAATCCTGTGTCGCGGGGGACTTTACAATCATACAACCACAATGAACACCCAGACTCGAAACAATTTGTGTATTACACACAGTGTTGCCTCGTGTGGGAATCGAACCCACAACACTCGGCTCAGTGTCAAGCGGCGAGGCGGCCGCTTAAACCACTACGCAAACCGTGCAGCAATTTTGATGAACCTTTGCAGTAATTGCTGTTCTGATATAAAGCTATGTATATGATGTGTTTGTTACATCGGAACAGCGCATAGGCTAGATAGGTCGGGATAACTGACACCAACGGCAGAAGTAGTACATCCTATACTACATAGAAGTGTTTAAAGGAATAGACACATTTGAACATTCACCAGCTACTAGATAAAGTTCTTAGTATATTAAATGCTTAGCTTGTGTATGCTTGGCTTGTGATCGAACATGGTAAACATCGGACCATTTCTTAGAACGTGACAATATGATATGGACTCGTTTGTATGTTCATGTATTTTATGTACCTAAAGCAGTGATTTTATTATATAAAATGGCTAAATCAGACAATTCCGAGTCTGTGAGGCAGTTAAGATGTAGGTGCGGTTCGCTAATCGTTGCGTAGCGTCATTAGCGTTGTGCTGAGGTTGTGCATACATGCATACATAGACTCACGCCTGTTTCCCAGAGGGGTAGGCAGAGACTACGGAACGCCATTTGCATCGATCCTGACATACCTTTCTTGCTTTATTCTGCTGAGGTTGTAGTTCATATAAATTGTATCTATGTTAACCATACATGAACAAAACAACAACTATTTACGTCCATTACAAGGAAAAACAATATTTTGTTTGTCACTTTATTAGCGTCTTCTTATTCCTAGCATTATTTATATACAGGGTATTTTTTTATGTAGTTCGGATATTTTAGTATGTTATACATTTACGAAAATTAATAAACACGATTTTTTTATTTTTTTGTTTTACCAAAAAATAACTAAGTTATCGCTTATTAAAGAATATCTACTTGAAACAGATGTTCATGGTCACTGGATAGCTTATCAGCTGTGAGGTCAACGCACGCGACACAATAAAGCGCGCGGGCGCGCTACCTACCTACTATGCTACCTACTCCGATCTGATACTGTGTTCTAGCTTCAAAATTATTGTTATTCACGTACCTACCGTGCTTCATCAGTCCATAGGATGTTCGCTTCGGCATGATTAATAAGCCATTTACACAAGACTCGTCGTGGTAGGTACTTGGTCTACTTCCTGAAGATGTTGTACCGGCTGGTAATCATACGGATGGAGACCGGCTGCGTTTAGCAGTCTCCACACTCTCCACACTGCGGGCTGGCTCACACCGAAGCGACGTGCTGCATCGTATGTGCTGGCTCGTGGATCCCTTTCGAAGAATTCGAAGATCAAGTCTTCGATGTCAGTAGCCAGGCGAGGTCTGCCCTACCCTAGTGCATGGCTAGGGGTTGTGAACTGGCCATGATCCAAAAGCCTTAGCTTTAGCCTATTTTAGCGGTCAACCAAACCGCTAAAATAATCCATTCACTTGGAACCACTGGGTTGTTAACTCCTTGAGCTTGCATACGAGGTACACTTTCTTGTTCGTACATTGTTCTAGCTGCACGAAGGCTTTCACCACTGAGAAAATAAATTACTACCTACCATTTCGTAGCACTCGCGATTTGAAAATCGTTGGGACGTCATTCTAACAATTTACGACCGGCGCTTGCGCGAAAGTGCGACACGTGCCACTTCCTCGATGCGCCCGAGTTGATTGGCGCGCGGCCGCGCGCCGCGCGGCCCGCACGGCACCACGCCCCGCACCCCGCGTCTGCCTTCCGCGCCCCTACACCTGTCGCATCGCGCGCGTGTTTGATAGTATTAAGGCCTTGCCACACGATACAATTTTACCACTGATCAAATTTTCAATCGAATTGGCTTTGCCCGTCTACACGACACAATCAAATCACTGATTTGCATTCCGTCCACCCGATTGGTTAAAATCTGGTGGTACCGCCCACCCGATGAACTTGAGTTGGACGACTGGCGTCTACACGTCACGATTTCATCAAGTGATTTAGTCAAGTTGGGCGTAAAATTGTGCCGTGTGGCAAGGCCTTTATTGCAATGAATAACGTTGTGTCTATGATTTCCGTGTTTCTCGGATATTTTTACTCGGATTTGGTGGGATAAAAAAGTAAAAAGTTATTTATGGAAATGTGTTCTATTATTGATATAGAACCTCAGAAAAAAATATCCGAACTATAGTATTTTCGCTGTATAATGATGCATGATAGTTCATGACTGACAATTATAGTGATGTAACCTAAGGAAATTTAATCGATTATTTATAAATATCGAATTAAGTGGCAAACGACATGGAATCGTACGTAGTTACCGATTTTACATCTTCGAAATAAAATTGGTTTTAAATGTGTTTTGGCAAATATATTCACAAATAAAACGCAGTAATTTTAAAATATATATTTTTTATTATTAGTCACTGTCACTCGAACTAAAACCTCATATCTGAATCTTGGACATATTTATCCCAGTCTGTAAATATTGTCGGATTGGGTTTCGAAACGAGTCGCCCGAACTTGAGGGTATTGGTGGTGTAGGGTGCTTAAGGGAGTTAGTCTTAATCCCCTTAAAGTAATTTTGGCTGCCGGAGTTGCGTCTAAATATTTTTAAACAATTTCCAATAATTCTTCATTCAAATATGCAAAACGGAACGTAATTTTAGGTTTTATGTGAAAGTAACTAAATAGGTATGTTCGGTTCTCTTTTGACCCTTAACCACAGTCAACCTCACTTTATTAAACTAGTGGAATCAATAAAAGCGATATTTAGGTTTTATGTGAAAAAATGTGATACGAAACGCAACCGCCATCTTGTGTGAATGATAGTGATAGGTAACGTAAAATTTGTGCGTCATTGCCCTCATTGCTTTCGAGTACTCAGGGTTCTGTAATAAGTCACTAAATAGGTTATAGTAGGTTCTCTTTTGACCCTTAATCCGATAATAGGAGCCCTGCGAAGCAGGGCTCCGTCAACATTAGTTTATTAAACTAGTGTGAATAATGTGGAAGTTGGCAGTGCCATACACACCGATGTATGGAGATATTTTTTCAGAGGAAACCAAGTATTTCCGGCAAGTGAAAATGGTGAGGGGGGTTGTGAGACCTACCCCCCTCCCCTCCCAATCACTCACAACCCCTAAAAACGGCGACGTATTTCGAAACCTTTACCATATTGTCGATTGTGTTATTTCTACGACTGATTAATTTTATCAATGTAGGGATTTCGTATTGCCACCACATCGGAACTCAGTTTATGTCAGTTATTGAAGCTTTACGCTCACGTTTCTTCGGAGTGGACAGCTTCTTGTTTTCAAAACTAGTTTCCAAATTTTTCATTGGATATTCGAGAAACCGAAGCCTTGCCGATGTCCAGAGCAGAGCTGCCGCAACTCTGTAATCAACACTGTCAATCGATATTACCGGGCCCCGTTTGCACGCTCTCGTTCAAAGAAGGTCCTCAAACGAAGCACTAACTCACGGCTTTGAGAGTTTAAAACTATCTTTTTTGTTATTTTTGGCATTATACCTACCAAATAAAACACAACAAAAAAATAACACGCCAAACAGGCAGAATCACAAACCGCATACAAGGCGCTCGTACTGACGTATTCGATCACAATATGGCCGCTCCTATTCATCGATTTCATGCCGATTCAATGGTGTCAATCTCTACTGACAGAGGGTTCGTTTCATGCATCTGACATTTTGAGGATTATATTTTATTATATTTAAATAATTTATTTACAGTTAATAATAATTATAAAAATAGAGAGAGACATACTAGGATCAATTTACTTTGTAATTTTTAATAGATATATTTTTTTAATACTTGTTTTCTTTTGCCAATTTATTTTCATAAGTTGAAAGTAGTATGCGTGATACGTAAAATGAGAACCTTCATGCATATCATCATACAGCGAAAATACTATACATAAAAAATTACCCTGTATATGTGTATTATTGATTAGTTTATTTGTGTAATAACATTAAATATTATTTTTGTAACTTATTCGTAGTTTTACACGTAGATTTCAATTTGGTAGTTGAGTCCGGATCCACGGTCGCTCTTCAGTCTCATGTTGGCGTAAGAGAAGCCCACACCGCCAGCTGTGATGCTGGGAATGGCATCTGTGTGGTCCAAATCACGCATGATGATGCCCTGGGAAATACAAAAAGAATATTATTACTATGAGTTAATTAGAAATGCAAAATTATTTGGAAGCGTTTGGATATTGGATAAAAGGTAACAGCACACTAGTGAAGCCAAAAAAGGAAGACCTTCGGTAAATACAAGGCAATACTTTATTCATAGTTGTCTAAAGATTTGCAAAAGTCTGACGGCACTCGCTCAGCGGAACAGGATAACATTCTCTCAAATCTGAGACTACCGAAACCGGTCTCCAAGGCAAAAAAAGTAAGGGGGGTATAATTATGCAAATATGTATGACTATCCTTGGCCTGGCACCCGTGGTAAAAGTTCTGTTTGGTTTGGGAGTACATGGTTTGTTGTGTATATTACTATACGTGGTAGGACATGGCATAATTATGCACATACACAAAATAATGACTCATGTGCTTACTTATTTTGTATTTGCTTGAGGTCCTACTACTTTGCTTCAGTTCAATATAGGGTATACTGTGTACCATCTTTTTTGACCGGAATGCTTACGTTGAATATGCTATTAATAGTAAGATATTGGAAATAAGTATTTATTCAAGTATACTTTATTTGTAATATCTAAAGAGACGGGAAACTCGAAATTCAACCTCTACGCCAACTGTCTGGCCAGCGTGGCCAAATCTTTTTATTGCCTCACATTTCAATTATTACGCAAATAAGGAAGGGCGATCCATCAATGGACAAAAAAGACTGTATAAAAAAAAATCTGCTGGCCATACTAAATTCATGCAGCTTATTTGAGAGATCTTTATTTTGATATATTGCAAGAGCCATATCCAATGTCAGATCATACATCACTGATGGTTAACAATATTTTTTTATTTATTCGCCTAAGTTGCATTTATTTTTCTATATTTCGTAGTTATTTACATAAACTCGAATGCAGTGTATGGTATTCAATGGCGCTTGTGACAGTGTCGAAATATGGTAACCTCAAAATCATTGAACGATTACCACCATCGTTAGCGTCATCCCAGTGTTATCCTGGTTGCATCCAAGAATTTAATCTTAGTAAGGTGACAAACTATGGAAACTACTGAACTATACCACTATACTATATTACTACACCGATTAAAATTTTCATTGCAGTATTAAGTTTATTGTGAGTTTATTTATTTATGACGGTTGCATTGAAGTCATGTATGACATATGTAGGTACTAAGTGGTGACATAAATTGACCCAGATCCTTAAGACAGCCGGTACGCCTTGGTCGTGATTTGCTAGTCAGTGCAATAACAATGTTTTAGGTAGTATAGACACAGGTCACTAGGTGGATGGGTGACTGCTGGTTCTGGCATAAATATCATAGCACTACCGACCTCATGTTACAAAAATATATAAATTAAATGTTCCAAGAACCCAGCAAATGTCAAAACAATAAAAGTCTTAACAAGGAAATTAGTTATGATAAATGTCATGTGTTTTCATATTTTCATTATGTTTCGTTGGCAATTGATTATAATTTGAAATTTTTTAACTAACCGTACAATATGCGATAAGGAATACTATATATATACATACAAACACATACATATCGTCACGCCTTAATCCCCGAAGGGGTAGGCAGAGGTGTATTTCTACACCCACTTTTCGCCAGATATACTTTAGTCCCACGTAATAAGGGGCGAGCCTATTGCCGTACCGGGCACATTTCCAGACTCCGTGCTGCTACTGAGAATTTCGTGACAGAAAAACCCAATAACACTGCCCGACCCAGGAATCGAACCCGGGACCTCCCGATCCCACGCGCACATTTATGCCGCGAGACCAACGAGGCAGTCAGTAAAGGGTTTGATGTCGAGTTTTCCGTCTCTACGCAAAGATGGTATTTGCATCGTGTTATCCCTTAGTCGCCTCTTACGACACCCACGCACGGGAAGATAGGGGGTGGTGGCACTTGTATTCTATGCCGTCAACCACACGGCAATATATTAGGTATATATATAATTAATTTATAGTTATATATACATATAGTATACTAATGATAGGAATGGTATACTTTTCATAAATTTTCATTTTATCTAGAAACGTTCTAATTATTTTATATTTTAAAAGTGTTTTTTTATAAATATAACGAGGTTCGATACTGTAGTAAAAGCACATTTTATTTGACAAATTTATTTATATTTTAACTTTTACACAAACAGGGTGTACGAAACTTTTCAGGTATTTATGTCTGACTAGTCTTGTTACCCCGTATAGCTCACTTCACCTTGTGTATGGCGTGAGTTTATGACGTCATTGACCATGTGATAGTTAAACAGATTTGCGGGGCTTCCATTTTGTGATTGTGATCTAGAGCAGTAGGTAGACGCGAAGCGCGGCCACGGTAATATAATCTAACAGTATTGTAACTCGGCCGTCTTCGTGAGTTATATACCTACCAGACGCGCCGCATGCGAGCTGCGGCACGATAGCGGCTGCGGGTACTGTAGGCACAGTCCGCCCAGTCTAATGGGTACTCTGCTCGAGGCGCGTAGGTATAATTCGAGTTTCGTGCGTTTGTATGGAGTTACAATACTGTTAGATATTATTACCGTGGCGCGGCGTTCCGATAAAACGTAATTAGATGCATAATGATATTGACGCATGTCTTGTTATGATACAATGACTATCAATTATGACATTTATTGTTGAACTTCAAGTCTTTCGAAATATATAATTAAAATACAACCGCAACTCAGCTCGCGCATTTTTTTAAACTAAATCTTTTCTGCCCTGTCCCGTGGGCATTTCGGGAAATTCCTTCTTAGTGCACCCGTACGGTCCCGAAGGAACATACATGGCAATTTTCAGCTTCTTGTGGCAAGTAGTTTTAGCTGTTTCATGTCTGTCAGTAACGCAAGGATTTTATATAAGTATACAGATTACCGATACATTGTTTATGATGTTTTTTTATGCAAAATCTCTCTTATTTATAATGGGTATAACAATGGGCGTCTGTAAAATTAGTCAATCATTACTCTTTAACTCTCTAGCATCAGATAGTAGACATTATAATATATAAAACTTACATTTTACTCTACTATTGAATAAGCATTGACCGCGTAATAACAGTTCCTATAATACACCAAGCTGCAAAGCAATTGTCACGTTTATATAAAAAACGACATTGAATTATATGACAAACTACCGTGACTAACTTATTCTTAGAGCACACTAATAATTATTATTATCTCGGCAATCCCCCAGCATTGCTTAACCTCGAGTCGTACATATTTTTCGATATCCAATTTCCTTTTTTCTAACGCTTCTGTAAGCAAGTAGGTGAGCCTCAAGTTGAAATCTCAAGTTGTCCTTGTGGTGACGGATTAAGAATACGGATTGTCACCACCCCATATCATCCCATGGGTGTCGTAAGAGCCGACAGTGGGAGCATATTATGCAGCTAACAGCAATGTAAGAGAAGGAAAATTTGATACAAACCTTATACCAACCTGTTTGGCCAGCGTGGTATAGTAGGCCAAGTCCTCCTTGCAAAGGAGAGGCCTAGTCCAGCAGTGGACTGTTAAAGGCTGATGATGATGAAGTTGAAACAGCTAAAATCGAGGACATGCTGGTTCGTGTCGTGTGCTTTAACTATTACTGTTTACCTACTTTTTGTTTTTTTGTTTTTCGGACCTACCCGGTACAATTTTAAATACATATAAAAGACGTACAGGTAAGTAGATGTAAGGGGTACTCAGAACGGATTATATAGATAGAGGCAAGCGTTTGTCAGATTAACAATATCAGTTCTGGTAGGCACGCAAATTCACGAATGTGAATACTCAATGCACGAGATATTGAGTATTCGCCGTCAATAGACAATAAAATAATTACGTTACGTATAAACTTGTGCTGAGTTACTATAAAAATACATATGATATGACTTTCACTCGCTCTGATAAAAAAACAGCTTTAATTTTTGGATATAGCCGGTTTTGAGCAGAACGAGAACTCTTGAACTTCTGATGCCTTTTTTATAGAAATCAATGTTACTGTTAGTACAATTACCTACAAATTTACTGGCAAATAATCCAAGAAATAGAACACCAGCCATTTGGAACCAACTCATTAATAGTATCAACTGATCCAATAATAAATTATCTTAGCAAATTAGATGATATTGTTTTATAAATTCGTAATCAATGAAAAGATTTTTTATTTTAGATATTTTTAGACCTGGTATATGGTAAGTAAGGAAAAATATTTTTAAGCATCTTACGGCCTCTAAGCAAGGAAAACATACTTCCTCAAGATCAATACGACCCAAATGTTTGTAAAACATTCTTGCTTTGATCGTTGCTGTACTTCAACATGGCAAGCTTGTTACCATACAACTTATATTGTAAATATATACAGGAATACAGCATGAAATGCGTCCACAGTTTATGTAATGCGCAAAGTTAGCATAAAATATATAACACCGTTCTTGATGTCAACCGGTTTAAACTGGATTTAAGACAATGGACGCCTACTTCCCTTTTACCTCAGCTTATAGCCAGCCTTTTTGACGCAAAGTACCCATTTAATTTTTTTATAGAGTAACTTTCATGACAAATGTTAATTAGTTTGTGTACGCAATGAATTACAGTTAATTAACGGAAGGCGCAAACAAAATGAATGCGTTATCCGTTCTGTGACCCTAATCGCTAGCCATAAGGCGGAATCCTTATTGACATCGTTATTCTTGATGACCCTCACTTGCATAGTACGGGTGTTTGGGCACCGTATCTAAATATCCACACGTTGCGAGATAAAGTAAATACACGTTGAACCGAAAGCGTTGACGTCGGTTCAGCCATTGCTGCACCGCAACTCGCTAGTTTACAATTTGTTGGCCCAGCTGACGCATACAAAATATAAATAAACATCTTCTGTTTGGAATTTGAAGTAGCTGAGTTTAATTCCAAGAAATCTGACCAAGGCCTTTATAACAAGTCCACTGAATATTTGCGATATTAGAATGGCAAACTTTTATTTCACATATTATCTCATATTCCCTGCACATAACAAGTAATGTCAGCATAATAAATACGTACTCGCTACAAGGATTACTCTATAAAATCCAAAACCGAACGTACGTATGTTTTAAACTGAGTATTACATTAGTTATACTGGTTATAGCATTAAGTTAATCCATAGCCATGCAGGAAAATAACTGCTTCTCATAACCATTATTATATAAGAAGTATGAATAAATAACATACAAAAACACATAAATATTGACTGAGAGTTTACATAAAGGGAACAAATAAATATTTCAGAATGAAGGTGGCGAATTGTCGTTACCTTAATGATTTGTTGTCCCGGGTCAGAGAAGAACACCTCTTTAACTCGCTTCTTGAGTGGGATGGCATTGTACTCGGCTTTCTGCTGCCATAGCAGTCTGTTGTTGAAACTCGTACCCACAATCAGATCCTTACAATAGGCGGCACAAACAAACGATAAAAGTACAACGAGTAATATCGGTGCGGTCTTCATGTTTGTAGCGTGTGTTTCTTATTAGGCAATGCGACTCGGTCAGTGGATGTCGATCGACTGGATAACTCGCCTTCGCGTCGTTCATAAAAAACTCGTTTACCTCAAGTGTGAGTAAGCGGAAAACACTGTTTAGGCATAAGTTAGTCCTCGTGTGTCGTGACTATGTACCAAACTCACCCACAGCCAATATTGATTGGGTCAGTGGTTCCCTTAATTACTTGTCGTATTTTACGTTTGATAAATCAAAGCTGAATATTTAGTTGTGAATCATATACCCGGCTAGGAATGGGTGGGTATGGTAACTCACCGCACCTTTGTCTCGGGCTCAACTAAAGGAACTATTGCCTCCATCTTAGGTATATTCATGTCATTATATTATTTGTTTGCTAAGTAGAATATCAAATGACTTATTACAATGATCTGTATCGGTAACTACGCAGTAGTTAAACTGTAACTATATTCTTCGTAGGTGATTGCTAGGTAACATAATAATAATAGATATTAATTCTAGTCTGAGTACAATAAGGAATGGTACAATTAAGGTTTAATCCAGATTAGCCACCAATTTCTCACGTAGTCGCAAGGATAACAAGACATATCTACTACATTTACATTATGCACTACTTTGATAAGGTTAATGTATGCGTATATTTTTATATTAAAATAATTTAGCCCAGAGCTGAGAAAATACGTCAACATCAAAGTATTTTATTTATATTGAAACTAATAGTTAACGGTCGCTTATCTGAATTTTATGAGTAAAATCCCGGTCACCGATTACCTCGGCAAAATGTATCGCTTACATTATACTAACAAAGTGCTGCTTCTTTATCATGTTAAAAGAAATTTCATTTTACAAGTTTTCTTTGTACAGTGTAGGTTTTAATTCTGCGAAAAGTAAATCTAGTTTAATGTATAACGTGTTTGTTGATCCTTAAAATGTCTGCAGAGTTAAGTAGGATAGTCTGATATTTTTTTTACAAGAATTTATTTATTGTATATAATGTGGTGCAATTTTACTTTGATTTTATTAAGTATTTATATTTTACAATTGTTTTATGTGAACGTTTTGTGCAAAACGGTTACAATACGATGACGTTATATGTATATTAGGTTGGTAGGTTCTTATTCGAAACTAGAGGACGGCAGCAGCTACGCCTGCACATTTTTTTAAATTTATCTGTTTTGCCCGATCCCGTGGGAATTTCGGGAAATCCCGTCTTAGTGCACCCCTACGATCACCAAGGAACATACATGCTAAATTTCAGCTTCTTGCGGCGAGTAGTTTCGGCTGTAGCTTGTCTGTCAGTCAGTCAGTATTGCAAGGATTTTATATATAGAGACTAGAGGACGCCAGCAGCTACTCCTGCATTTTTTTTTAATTTACCCGTTTTGGCAGATCTCGTGAGAATTTCGGTAAATCCCTTCTTAGTGCACCACTACGGTCCCCAAGGAATATACATGCCAAATTTCAGCTTCCTGCGCCCAATAGTTTCGGCTGTAGCGTGTCTGTCAGTCAGTCAGTAACGCAAGGATTTTATATATTAAGATGATTTGGTACTTATTCTATTACCTACATAACTGCAAGGAGTAATAGAATAGTAATAAACAATTTTAACCATTTCAAGTGCACAATGTTAATGTTACAAAGAGATGAAATTAAATGAGCTGTGACCTCTATTGTTTATGGCAATAATTACAACCAGATTTGTACTAAGTATAATTTTTGCAATCAAACTCAACATGTCGATATCTTGCTATTGTATATCGACCAGGCGCTAAAGATTTTCTTAATCGTCATAATCGGTGTAACGTAATACTACACGTATTGCGTTATAATATCTCGCAGGCGCTTAACGCCAGCTTAGCCAGACATCGTTCGCAATATTACCAAATATGGTCATATTCACTAGCCAAAGGCAGTTGTGAGTCATAGATTTATGCCTATATAAGATGGGTGCGCGTCGTAGAATGGTCACTTTCCCTACACATCGGAACGCTGCCGCTACACCTCGCGATTATTCTACATTTTACTTCCTATCTACTGTCCCGCTGGGGTTCACCCTATGGGCTACGTTCTTCCTGCGGGCTCACTGTACCTGACGTTCTTCCTACGGGCTACGTTCTTCCTACGGGCTACAAGCCACGAGCTGCTGGTGCCGTGCCGCTACTAGCCAGCTGCCACCCAAGCCTCCGTTCCTGCCTATGAGCTCCTACAGCCAGGCCACGGACGCCGGAGCCTGACCGCTCGACCCACATCGGCTGCACCGCCAGAGACCCGCTCAGCCTGAACATCGACCACAGAGCTGCCTGCGCAGCGCACCTTGGCCAGCTCATCGGCGACCCTACGAGCAGCTACCCTGCGAGCGTCGGAGAGCAGCAGGAGTCTACACTCCAGCCAGCTTAGGCCAGTGCTTACCTAGTTCGGTCATACTGTATGTAAGCGGTAGTGAGACATAATAAAGAACCTGTTCAGCCTAGCAGTGTTTCTCTCGAACCCCGACATCCTACCTGAGATCCTCCGTCTCATCGGGCCTAGTATTAGATACGTTTAATATAATACTAGATTTTGTGAGTGATGCCGCCCACTTGAGAAAGCATAGATAAAAACGTTTTTTGTTGTTTAATTCGACTGTAGGTGTATTTGCTTCCCTCTACGGATCAACAGTCCATCAACCTCCAAAATCCAAAGGGATCGAGCTGTGCCGGGGTAGTAGCTGCAGTAGGTGGTTGTATATTATATGTTGTTATTGTATAAAAATCTTCATATTTTATACTATATTTAGAATGATAGGACTATCGGCCATAGCTTTTACCTATATCATAATCAAACAAAAATGTACAGATTTTACAGTATTTTTATTAATAATAATACAACATGACCGTGAACACTTATTGATCATCCGTAATGAATTGCCTGAAAAATTGAAATATACAATCGAGAGAAAATAAACCAAATTAAACAGTCAACAAGCCCGGCCAATGTAAACGAAAGCCTTCGTCAAACAATCGGAAAGGTTTAAAAATTGGTGAAACAGAAAGCGCTATCAAGATACAGTGATATCAGAATTTATGTGGCCTTACAACCGTCGTAAAGTTTAGTACGAACGTCTAAGTAAGTTACCTTTTTCACAGTGCTGACGTTGTCAACACTTATTCAGTGTATAAACTAGTGAAATAACAGGGTGGCTTATCTGTTTGCGAAATTCGTGTAGCGCCAAGCCATCCAGGAGCCAGCGCTCTAAGCATAGGTAATTTATTTCCTGCAAAGAAGCAAAGTATGCCGGTGAAGCCGAGCGTTTGTACACATTAACGCGGTACACCTCATGAAAAATCGCTTAGGAGACGCTAAAGTTTGCCATATATGTACGCGATATTACTATGAATGCTTTTTATCCTTTCTCTTTCGGTCCGTTTAAAGTGTACTTCGTACCCCAACTCCACTTGTAATCGGCCCCAAGTAGAGGAATCATACGGTCATGAGAGATTTGTTAGCGCGGAATAAAACTTTATACTCGGCTAGAATATTAATATTATTTATGACCGCAAGACGAAGGAGGTACATAGCTTTTATGTCGATGTCTATGTTATAAGTATGTTGCTACTTAACTTGGTTCAAAGGCTTTGTGCGCTTTGTTATTTATTTTATGCTATTATTTTCTGAGATTAGTTTCGTTGAAAGCTATATTTTTGTATGTTAGGTGCTTAATTATGTTTGTGTTGTTCGTTATAATAACGAATTAAATACATGTCTGTCATAATTGCATCTGTATCTTAAGTATCTACGTATGATTTTTGGCTTTATGGCAGATACGTATGATTACAGATAATCCGTCTCTCTATATACTAGGTTTGTGATCCACTAGAGAATTTTTTTCATTCAACTGTTTCTTCCAGAAAAAGAACTCCCTTTATAGTGCACTCTTAAGCTCCTCAAGGAACACACATGCAGATAGGAAATGTTTACTTTAATAATAGGTATGTGATGGATGCAATTCTTACTGCAACACAAAGGATATATCATTAATAAGCAGTTTTAAATTTAAACGAAAATCGTAACTGTGTATAAGTGCAAACTTTACCAAAGATTTTTATTGCGATAACTTGGACTAAGTAGCAGTTTGTTAAAAACGTGTTACTCTAAAAATAAAGATTAAAATAAAATGGAGACGAATTTTATATCACGTTGAAGTAAAGGTATTAGATTTAGAATTCAGAGATTCTAAAAAGTAATATTTCTAAGTTGATGTGAAATGGTGGTGAGAAATCAATATCTGCTAAATTTAGTGCTATAAAGATGTATATCTTTACTATATTAGCAAATACAAAGTAGGTATAATATAGAAAATAGGTATAATTTCGTAAAATTTAAACTTTATTTATTAATGTTTAAACTTGAAGTATTTAAAAATATTCATAACCTGCCAGATATGCCCGGTGACTTGAAAAAAGTATGACTGTAAAAACAAAGTAGCAATAAAGTACTGGCTGTAACCACAGCGTAACGACTAGGTAACAGTGGCTAATCTTTACATGTATATAAAATATAACGTTATTGATAAATACGAATACAATAGTATTTTTTTCATAATAACGTTATAGATATGTTTGTTAGAGTAACTAGAGAGGCATTACGGTATTTTTACTTTTCGGCTGATCTGAACACTCGGCGCTGCACACCTCGACCGAAAACTCTGCCTGGACACAGTAGTGGTGGCTAGCTCACGCCCAACATTGGCATAAGCTATGGTCCGGAATAGGAGAGCCTAAAACGCCGCCGTCTCCTCCAGTGAAGCAGTTATGCTAAGCAAGGAGACGATTGAGCGAGAGCGGGTGCGTCACCAACGTCTTATTTATTTATTTATTTCGGAAAACAAACAATTACATAATATATATTACAATTAAGTTTTGTAGGACATATGGGTTATTGTATAATCCACGACGTTTCACAGATTACTTTAAACGTAAAAAATGTGGAACGCTTCACGATTTTGCGTGTCATCCTTGCGCAGGGGCCATGCTAATCTTCTCTGTATCCTTCCAATTTTAGTATATGTACTGCCGAAGCAAGTACAAGTCTTCAACGCAGGGCGGCTCAGCTCAAGCAGGGTCAGGAAAACATCGTACTAACGTAGTTCCTGTCGTCCTGCTTCTCACTGGAGGGTGTTTGGAGGAATCCCATGTTGGGTTTAGTGAGTAACCCTAAACGTCTGTAAGAGATTCTCACACATACCACACCCACACATCCTTATTAGGAGGTGGTTAGACTGATACTGGCTTTTTACCTTCAGCTGTGCTTTCTGCATTATATAGACCTTTAACATTTTATATTGCATGAAGCTTTTCATAAACTGACGAAGTCAATATCTGCTAAAATTCAGCATCTTAAGTGCCACTTATATTCTACGTAAGGTTTATGAATTAGTCCTCTAAGAGAATACACTAGCGATAACATAAATCTTCAGGTTCATAGCAACGGTCAAGATAACAGCAATTATTAACTAGATATGAACTAATAAGACCACGAAGCCTTTCACATAGACTCACAATTTAAATATATCAGCCTTATTTCGTATACACTAACATAGCCATTGCAAGCCGTCAAAGCTTAATTACGGCATTATAGCTTTAGCAATGGACAAAATTCACGATTTGAGAAGTGCATTCTGTAATTGCTCCTGGGTAATATGTACATTTATAACACAGATTTAACCGAAATTTGCATAATGCTTTAAGTTGTCACATAACAGTGCAGGAACAGTGGCTATACTGAGTTTAAATTGCATTTTGGTAGTTTTGAAATGTTGTGGCTGCATGTGCGTGGCCGCATTTTAGCACTAAAATATAACCGGCGATAATTGTTTGTATCTACATAAACTGGCAATATTACGGATCACTGTTACATTGGACCTACTAACTATGCTATTAATGTTTGCCGTATTATGCTTGGCACCTAGTTTGAAGTACAGCTATAGTAATCTGTGGAACTATTATATAACTAGCTGGACAATCATTTTTCATGTTTATTTAAGTGGGTATTAAATTTATCATAGGAACATAAAGTTTATACATATATGTAATAAGTAAATAATACTATTTTTGATATTTACCTCAATTACATGATTTATATTTTTATAGACTCACGCCTGTATCCCTGAAGGGGTAGGCAGAGGTGTAATAAGAATTACACCCACATTTCGCCATGAATTTTTAGGTCCCACTTAATAGGGGTGAGCCTATTGCCGTTACCGGGCATAATTACATGATAAGCATTGCATAAATATCTCCGTTCAGTTATATACTGTCCCACTGCTGGGTACGGGCCTTACCTCCCTATGAGAGGGGTAAGGCCAAAGTCCCCCGCACTGGACAAACATGTGAAGTTTGGCGAACTTCACATGTCTTTCAAAAATATTACGGAGAACTCTTGGAAATGCTGGTTTTCTCGCGACGTTTCCCTTTAAGTAAGTGATAATTGGAGACGGCCCGCGATGAGTTCCCAACACATCAACAGCAAAAAAAAGTAAAATATTTTTATAATATCTCTAGGCTCGTCGGATGAATTTAGCCTTGTTATTGGAGATTGTTGTGAGTTAAATTTCGGTATAACCAAAGACGTGTTACGCGCAAATCCTTTTGGGACGCAATTACGCTGAATGATGAACAAAAATCTTTACTTCTGCTTAAAACATCCGGTACACATAGGTATGTAAGGTAAATATATTACCACATACGGGACAATATAGATTTTTTATCATCATACAAGTAGTCTGAGCTTATGTTCCACCATATCGGCAAGAAGATTTAAAAATATTTAAACTACTGAGAAAAGGCAGAGTTGTAAAGTCTACCGACAACGTTCATTAGTTCAATTTTGAGAGAGATATTATATTATCTTTGACAGTTTCACGTCTATATTTTGACGGAAGGCAAGCTATAGTTTTTTATTATTCATTATTTTATGTTATGATTTTTCGTAAGCGATGTTCAATGTTCAATATTTAGAAAATTCTACCACATTTTTATAATAGTTTAATATCATGGCCATATTTCTTTGACGAACTTTCCGTTTTATACGAAATTGAAGTCGAAAATTTCTCCTTTTAGGCGAAGTAAAAAGAATTATATGCATATCAATAAAGAGGATTTTTATTACGTATGTAGGTGATTTTTATACATGTATGTAGATAAGGTAGATTAGAGCAGTTGGAAAATGTACAAACATACGAACGCATCGACAATTAGTCG
This sequence comes from Euclidia mi, assembly GCA_944739405.2. Lineage (NCBI taxonomy): Eukaryota > Metazoa > Arthropoda > Insecta > Lepidoptera > Erebidae > Euclidia > Euclidia mi. The sequence goes on from OX123183.2 coordinate 62,027,182, forward strand.
GAACAGTTAAGTAAAGTGAAAAGAAAATGCTTATCGACAAGCAGGATTTTTAATAGCACACGAGGAAGAACTCAATCCTCAGAATACACGTCAATCAGAGACAAGAATGGAAAGATACTGAATGGTGAATCATGCGTGCTGAAGAGATGGAAGGAGTATTTTGAAGGTCTATATGAAAGAACGGCGATAGAGACATCGATTGACGAAATTAATGGTAATAATAGCAATGATGAAAGCGATATTGGTGTGGATGAGATTGTGAAGGCGTTGGGAAGTATGAAATTAGGTAAGGCTGCAGGATATGATAGGATTACAGTTGAAATGCTGAAGGCTGGACAGGGCATCATAGTTGGTCAGCTGCATCGCTTATTTAACTTGTGCTGGAGCACCGGCCGAGTACCTGATGACTGGACCACAGCGGTGTTTGTGCCTCTTTATAAGGGAAAAGGCTCGCAACAAGACTGCAAGAACTATAGAGGCATTAGCCTTCTCAGCATTGTTGGCAAATTGTATGCGAAGGTACTGTCGATGTATGGGGTGAACAGCAGCCTCATACGAGCTCTGAAATCCCTTTATGATGATTCTAGAACTTGTGTGAGGATAAATGGGTCGTACACGGATTGGTTTACCATCGAAACAGGTGTTAGACAGGGATGTGTAGCGTCGCCGTGGCTGTTCAACCTCTTCATGGACAGTTGTTTGCAAGATTTGAAAAATAGTGACTGTGGATTAAGGATGAATGAGTTACTTGTCAAATGCCTCCTTTATGCTGATGATCAGGTTATACTTGCGTCTTCAGCGGAGAAGTTGCAGGAGATGGTAACAATCATGCATGGTGCGTTAGAGAGGAAGGGAATGAAAGTAAATGTAAGTAAAACGAAAGTTATGGTTTTTGAAAAGGAGGAATGCGTTACGGCTTGTAATGTTATGATCGATGGACAGCGAGTGGAGCAAGTGAATGAGTTTGTATATTTAGGTACGCTGTTTACAAGAGATGGTATAAATGTAGAAGATATTGAAAGAAGAGTTAATGCAGGTAATAGAGTGAATGGAGCTCTGAAGGCGTTTATGAATAGCCAAAACGTGTCCAAAAAGGCGCGTTTGGCTGTCCATAGAGGGGTGTTAGTACCTACTCTTATGTATGGTAGTGATAGTTGGGTATGGCAGAAGAGTCATGAAAGTAGAATAAATGCTGTAGAAATGAGAGCACTACGAAGTATGTGTGGTGTTTCTTTGACTGACAGAGTAAAGAATTGTGTGATAAGAGAGTGTTGTGGGGTAAAAGAAGATGTAGTGACAAGCATCGAGAAAGGTGCTAAGAAATGCTAAGATGGTTTGGACACGTGGAGAGGATGGATGACGAAAGACTGACCAAGCAGATATATAAGGCAAGTGTGGAAGGGACAGGACGAAGGGGAAGACCTAGGCGGACGTTCTCTGACCAGATTGGAGACATCCTAAAAACAGGACAGGTTAGAAGCACCCTGAACAGAAGAGCATGCATGAGGAATCTGATGGGAGTGAATGAAGCAAGAGAGATATGTCAAGATCGTTGCAAATGGCGCTCCGTAGTCTCTGCCTACCCCTCCGGGAAACAGGCGTGAGTCTATGTATGTATGTATGTATGTAATATGTAGGTGAATTTTTATATACGTATGAAGACAGTGTATACTAGAGCCGATTCGAAATGATTCCCAATTGATTCGGTAGGTGCGATAGTTACTATGATTAGTGTAAGTGGAAGTACGATTAATATTCGGTTGGTGGAGCGCCGTCACTCACTGAATAATCAGATTTTCCGCGCGGGTCGAGGTGACTCCTTCGAGATGTTATTAGGATGAGAAGTGGCACTCACTTACATTAATATTATGTGATTACGCAACCGGGAGGTAATGCGATAAAATACTACATTATGTATTTTTTGTCGCCATGAAAGCCGGTTGACTACTGTTGACATAGATGGATTTTCGTTACAGCAAAACCTAAAGAAGATTATTTCAAATATTTTTACGTACACAGATTACTGTTAGGATTTTCTAACTTAAAGTTTTTTGTATATAATTTGTAATACAGCTATGTCATTATTCTTTATCATATTATTTTGCACAAACGCTTTTGATGTATTAATAAGGCTAATATATTTTATTCTGAAATACTTTTAACCTTGAAAATGATGTTTAGGGAGGGGCGGGGCGAGTACATGACGCGGCGGCGGCGGAGACGCGACGCACGCAGGCAGCCAGCAGGGCGGCGCGCGGCGAATATCTGCGAAGCCGCTGGGATTAGCGTCAAACGAAGAAAAAGAGAGGCGGGAAATAAGCCGTAATCCATGAGACGTGACCTAAATTCTTCCTTAAACATCGACGATTTGATATCCTCGTGAAAACAATTTGATTTCTCCCTTTCTTTTCTAACTGTGCCCTTTGACAGTAAATTGGATTGATTCGTATTTTACGCATGATTTTTCGCATAATTTATTTACATATTCAGTAGATTCTTTTCAAATCTCAACATGACATAGGTATATTCATTTTTTATTAATGTAAAATTCAGACGCAATAAAATATAAGCGTTCTCTAGTGAACGAACTTCAAAACGACATAGTAGGTACGTGTTAACATAATCATTTTATTGAAACGTATGCCTGTAGAATTTTATATATTTTATCGACGAAGTCATCAGATAGCATGGAAACAAGTTGGTTGATAACATTTGGCAACAAGCTCGTTCGAAAAATTAACAAGGTTGGGCATTCATGCTTCGTATTCGTGAATTGCTTTTATATATTGGTATAATTAGACCCCAGTTGATTTTATGTTTATGACAGGCAGGGGACCCTACCTGTCGTAACTTATAAAGGCGATTATAAGGGTCTTTGGGATTTAACTGGCCGTATGTTGCGACCCTAGGAAGTTGGCGCAGGACTGAGGTCGACTGCTGCCTTGGTATTAGGATGACCACAGAATACGTAAATGCTTTAACAAGCTGACACCTAAGTGTGTACGTTATTTTATAATGAGGTATTTTAGGTCTCATTAAAGTCAGATAAGATTTTTCTGTGTATCTCCGTCCCTTTTTTGAGCAGTTCGTTTAACTTTTTAGAAGATTTTGGGCACTGTTGATTGTCTGATTTAGAAAAGGAATTTTATAGCATTCTCTTTGGGTTTTCCGTTTCCATCACGCCATCGCCAGATGTCCACAACAGGACCGACGATTTCTCTTCATATGGTCCTATTACATGACAAAAACACTCATTAATAATAGTTCATTTATGCACGAATAATATATCTATTATATTTGGAATTAATTCATACACGAGGCAAAATCATGAGGATTAAGTGATCTATGAATAGCTGATACGGAAGTCTGTTGTCTCAACTTTTTATAAATCCAGCGCGACCGCAATTATTCTGCAAGTTTTGATACTTCTTTAATGTTCACATAATAATGAGCGTTTTTTTTTTCAAAGCTATATTGTACCTACAGCTTCATAAATGATATAATTATTATGTTTGAAATGTAATAGGATTACAAATATACTTACATGAAACTTGATGGGAGTGAATGAAGCAAGAGAGGTATGTCAGGATCGTTGCAAATGGCGTTCCGTAGTCTCTGCCTACCCCTCCGGGAAACGGGCTTTGTAAGTCAACATGCATTGTAGTAAATAATAAACAAATTGTGCAACTATAACAATTATTCGTTATAAAAATATGAATCAATCGAGAATTATATTGTTGCCTATTAAGTTCATAACAAAGTTAAGTTAGTTTCACGTTAAATTATACATATAAATATAAATTAAATTATAAATATAATATATGAGTTTACAATGAAGTATTGTAGCGTTTTTAGAATTCTTTAACTTAGCATAACCTGATTTCTTAACCTCGGTATGTAGGTTATCTTTACAAGTCTATTTCCGAGTACACTTGCCGTTATAAATGTCTATTTAAATTTTCTACTCATAGAAAACGAGTATAAATATAGGTATTTCTTTGAAATTGATTGAAGAAAAACCATTTAAAACGTTATTTCCTTAGTCAAGGCTTTGAACGTCGACTTTTACGCAGTCAACTAGTCAGTAGGATGGCATATTCCAAGTTCCTGTTAGGCACGGTTCGATCCTATTACCCCCTATTGTCATCCGTTTCGCCGAAATGCTCTCGGCCCCATCAGCCATACTTCGAATTTGCAAATTAGAGAACGGCAGGAACGACATTGTTGATGTGTACGATTGACTCGGAACAAGCTCCGCAATACCATCAATCCGTACAATCGTACGCTCACAATAGAGATAGGTACAATGGATTTGCTAAATGAATATTAAATCTTGCGTGGTCATCAGCCTATTATAAAAAATATTGAATTAGTGACTGACTGACAGGAAACATACAGCCGAAACTATTGAGCGCAAGAATATAAAATCTTTTTCTTATACTTATATATAAAGCTGAAGAGTTTGTTTGTTTGGTTGTACCCGCTAATCTCAGGAAACACTTGTCCGATTTGAAATATTATTTCAGTGTTAGATAGCCCATTTATCGAGGAAGGCTGTAAGCTATGTAACATTACGCTATAAGCGACGGGATTAGAGCAGTAGCCTTACGCGGCTGTAACGCGGGTGTAACCGCGGGCATCCTCTACTTTGTGATAATTATGTTATTAAGAAAGTGTAGGGGAGCACAAAGAGAGGTTTTTTGGAAGTAACTAGTGCCACGCGGTCGGAGCCGTGGGCCAAGTATACATCCGTAGATTTGAGGTGCCGTTATTTCGATAATATTTGAAGAAACATCAACCAGATCATTCACTCAAAACTACGACACGGGCAAAAGGCAAACATTTACTTAACTTATTGCTAAACATTTACTTATTGGATTTCTGTTACCTAACCATTGTTTGTATTTTTAGGCGTTCAAGCATTCAACTCTGTTTGAACTAGCTGTTCTAAATATAAAAAGCTATTTTATGTTTTACTTGAAGTCGTAACGTGAAAAGGAGTTAGTAGGACGAAAATAGAAGAAATAAATGGTAAAAAGATATTTAACAGGTACCTTTTAATTAAATATTAGCTAAAGCAAAGTCTACTCAACGTCTGGTCGCCGTTGATTTTATTAAGTTTGCTTTAAATTTAATCTGCAAAGTTCTAAGGATCGTCACCTACTGGAACGCGGTTATCAACCAAAATCATGCATTTTCTCTCAGTTTACTGATCTAAAATCGAAAACGATGCTATCAGAATATCTGGTAGGTGCAAATCAGAATAGCTGTTCCTTTTATTACTTATACCGATAATTCCCATTCAGTTCACGTTATAAATACAACTTATTTTAAGCTATTCGCAGGTCTATAGTTTTCTTTTGTGACTATAATAATAAAAACTGATGAAAAAGTACGGTAATACACCAATGAATTTCTCTTTATTCAAATGACGGAATACCAGAATGTTCTAAATGAATGTTGCTTAAAGTTTTCCAGTATTGAAGTACTATTTCGATTTAGCAACATATAATTATTTCAACGTAGCGCAGTTCTGTTGCGGTGGCGTAGGATAGCGTTTTATCTTCATTACTTTGCTCTCAGTAAACATATTGTGTCCTCGACTATCTCCTTTATGTCGATGAATAAACTTAACTTCAAGCTCATTTTGGATAGCTCTGAGACACCATATCTCTGCATTTCCTTTAGCAAATGATTTGCATTTTTTTCAAAGCTTAAATATCTTAGAAAGATTTAAAAAACAAGGATTATACATATCTTATACTTAACGATATTTTAACCAATATTTTATAAGTACATTGAAACAAACAAGGTTATAATAAATTAATTATTATATATTGTAGACCACGCAGTGGTGTAGGTACTTAGGGTCCCGTACTTTTGCGGCTGGACAGGCGTATGTGGCCCCTAAGTTGAGTAAAATCACTAAGTAGTATCCAGATTGAAGAGCTAGATTGTTTTAAGCTGACAGATAAAACACCATGCAATACAGACGCACTGGCGGAGATGGAGAAGAAGCGGGCTCATTCGCCTACTTAAAATAAATGTTAAAAACATTTCGTTATCAAAGACCTAAAGTACAAAATAAATGAATAGTTTAAAAAACACTAGAAAACCCACGCTTTTATAAATGCACGTAAAAACAAAATATAAATGATGGATCGTTCAAGTTGTCTCTTTTTCTGGTCTGAAGTGTAAACTATTGCTTTTAATTATAATATTTAATTGTTAAAGCGTGGGGCGCTGGAAAAGCGTGTTTTTCTAGTGTTTTTTTTTAAACTAAAATTAATAGTATAAATCACTTTCTTTAAACGCTTTATTTATTTTTCATTCAGTGATATATTATTATTTGTGGACCACATAAACAGATTTGCTATATTACGTCTGGTTACATGGAGTTACCTTGGCATTTACTCAATGTGCTTACATTAAGTAATTGCCAAGGTAACTATATTAAGTTAAGTTACTATTTAAGTTTATACCTCACTTGCATACACACCTGTATTTACTTAAACACGACCGATGGACAACGATTGAGGCTCTGTCGTCCATCAGTCCTGAGGATGCCTCGTGCAGAGAACGAACACGTGTCGAAGCATAGTCGGCGCATAGAGCGGGATACTGCATGTCAGGTATTTTCCTGGAACCCACTTCCGCATTTTTCCATATATCCCTTATCCTTTATCATTAGAGGAGGTCGGTATTGACAACCTTTTTTTTGCAATAGCTGGGGTGATCAGTCCGAGGGTGCGTGGTGGGTTCCTCTTTCCATCCATTAACTGGCGGCATGGCGGAACTCCATTGTACCCACAATGGAGTTCCGCAAAGTAACGCCTCATGCAATCAACCATAAACAGAATAAATGAGAGAAAAAAAATATAATTCAGTATGTGAGTTGGAGGACCATACTTTAAGTATAATAAATAATTAATTAATTAGGCGGAAAAAGCGTAGTGAACAGAAAAACAGACTGCTACAAAGAGGGTCCCGCGTTCAAACTCACATGGCGCGCACCGATGAGTTTTCGAAGTTATGTTCGTATTAAATTGTTAATTATCGCTAGCTAAAAGATGAAGTAAATATCGAGAGATTACCTGCATATCTAAAAGTTGTCCATAATGATCTCGAAAGATATGGTAGCGCCATCTACCTTCCTATCTATAACGAATCGCATCAAGATCAATCGTTCCACGTCTCGTGCGAGCGATACCATATTTCCGTCCTGCTCTATCCCACTCCCTGAAAGAGGCACTGCCTTCGCCTGATTCGTCGACGCGATCGTGGACGCGAGTGACAGTCTAGAACATTCGCTCGCTAAGAACGCCGTCTCGATACCGCTCCGCGCCGCACCGCTGTATGTGATTTACCGCTTCCACCAAGGAAAACCCGCTCGTGAGTGAAGTGAAAACAAGCAGCTGCATCACGAAACCACCAGGAGACTGCCCTACGGAAACGAAGAAGGTTGTATAAGGTAGGTGCCCTCCATCCTTGAAATATCCTATACCCACTCAATCTCCTCTTCCCTTATTCCTTTCTTCGACCCAGAACTCGCCCTAATACAGTCCATTCCATTAATCCTTCCCAAGTCGCCTAGAACCCTACGGTTTCGGTGTAAAGCCGAACCAAGATACATATATGAAGTCTACCAACCCGCGGTTGGCCAGGCAGCGTGGTGGATTATTGCCAAGGTCGCTCCAATAAGAGAGCTTCTAATAATAAGACGAGGCCGGTGCCTAGTAGTGACACAGTTTATATATGTATATGGCTGATATTATGTTATTTATTTACTGTTGAAATCTAATCTTAATATATAAATTCCTTGCGTTACTGACTGACTGACAGACACGCTACAGCCGAATCTATTGGGCGCAGGAAGCTGAAATTTGGCATGTATGTTCCTTGGGGACCGTAGGGGTGCACTAAGAAGGGATTTCCTGAAATTCCCACGGGATCGGTCAAAACGGGCAAATTCAAAAAAATTGGCGTAGCTGCTGTCGTCCTCTAGTACTATCATATAAAGCTGAAGAGTTTGTTTGTTTGTTTGGTTGAACGCGCTAATCACAGGATGAACTGGTCCGATTTGAAAAATTATTTCAGTGTTAGATAGCCCATTTATCGAGGAAGGCTATAAGCCATATAACATCATGCTATAAGCCACAGGATCGGAGCAGTAGCCTCAAATAACGCGGGCGTAACCTCGGGTTCATCTAGTACTAATCTAATCATCATCATCATCAGCCTTTAACAGTCCACTGATGGACTAGGCCTCTCCTTTGAAAGGGGGAATTGGTCTACTATACCACGCTGGCCAAACGGGTTGGTATAGGGTTTGTATCAAGTTTTCCTTCTCTTACAGTGCTGTTCTCTACATAACAACTCTGTCGGCTCTTACGACACCCATGGGATGATAATATGGGGTGGTGACATTCCGTATTCTTAACCGTCACCACACGGACTACTACGCGGCGTACTAATCTAATACTAATATATAAAGCTGAATAGGACGTTCGTTTGTTTTGTTTGGTTGAACGCACTAATCTTAGAAAATTTCTTTCAGTGTAAGATGGCCCATTTATCGAAGAAGGCTAAAGAATAAATAACATCACGCTATGAGCTACGAGAGCGGATCAGTAGTCATAAATAGCGCGGTTGTAACCGCCGGCTCATCTAGTCCTTACATAATATGCTAACACGGGTTGGAAAATGTTTTGTACATTTACCAACGTACTACGGAATTCAATATTCGATCTATAGATAGATCTGTAGTTTTAGATTCGTTTTTGACATAAGCTCCATACAAAATATGTCAAACATGAATCTCGAATCTCAAAATCCATGTATGGATCAAAATAATATTGAAAATAGCTGGTAACAGACTCAAAACATTTTATTTGGCTTTCAATTACGAATAACAAATGAAGAATGTGGGCTTTCAATCCACACACATCAACCATTTCTAAAACCACGGATTATCTATTTATATGAAAATCTTGTTCTTATGTGAGTCAATGGGATGATTTGGACTACAATACCAAGGTGGCCAGACGGGTTGGTAAAGACTTTGTGCATTTTGCTTAGTTTCCACATACGATACTCAAGGAATTGAAAGGAGTAGTGACACCTTGTATTCTTGATCCTTCACCAAACGCCCAACATATGTAAGTCCGCCATAATAAGTAATTTTCAGTTCAATATTATTGCTTCAGAAAAAGTAACATTCCTCATTCCTCAAATATAAATAAAATAATAAAAACACTTCCGATACTTGTAAACCTGCCCTATAAGTTTTTGTTCAAAGTTTCCACGCAAGGGTAAAAACAGTAAAAAACTCTCCCATGTGTACCTCCATATCGCGGAGGAAAATGATTTCTGTTTTGGTTAGCCATTTATATTTCATTCGACCAGTATTGAAATACATTATGCACATTGTAATGAAAAAATGAAATAAAAAGAAAATGTGCGGAACAGTAGTTAGCTGTCGACGAAAGAAATGGCCTTGTTTTTTATAATTTCACAAAACACGAGGCGGATGAGTTGCTAGCTGTAATCGAGCTAAATGTTAAAGAGCCATCGTTTACATTAACCGCTTTTATGAAACAAATGAAAACTACGCTCAGGGGCAGCGTTTCTAAGTAAAATTATTCTTTGCTTTTAGTATTAGCATTCTAATTTTCATTTTTTTTAACACTCAATATGAATGTACACATAAAATCCATCTATTCAGTGTTTTATTAACGAGATTAAGAATTAAAAGCATTATGTAGTAAGTCTCTGGGAAATATAGGTAATACAAAGCTTTTTGTAAAAGTAAACTAATTCATGGTTATATTCCGTTTAATAAAGTCGTCAATTACGATATTATTACTAAATCGTATCGGTATATATACAATTATACATACAATATTCCAATATGCTTGTTTTAATTTCTGATCTAAAGTTCATCTGTCTTTGATCATAAACATTATACTTTGATATTATAGATGGCTATTTATGATGTGAATATTATTTTGTGTAGCAATTTTACATTTGAGTGTATAGGTACCATTTACCAAGTAAATATAAAAGCTTTTGAAGCCAGTAAAACCTTCAGCGGATGCAAGTTGATCAGACATCAATTCGATGTCAAAAAGCAACGAAAGTGACATCAGTCCGGCTATCACACGTTCTAATAGAAATAACTTTTGGAGCCGTTCCACAATTATTGGAAAGGGCCCGGAAAGATTAGGAGGATTACGTATATGTGAACAAGCTGATATAATTCGTCCACACTCTGCGCAATGTTTCAATAACCCATATCACGGATTAAAGGGTTTTGGTTTGCGCATAATCCTTTCTTATTCGTTCGTAAATGGATATTGAAAAAAATTTATGGGCCCCTTTTTATCGGAAACTCTTTTTCAGAAGTGCTCTATTTTGCCTCTCGGAATGACGTCGATTTAAGGTGAATGAACGAGCGAAATCCCTCTACATGGAAGAGGCGGTCCTGAGGAGGTGATGAGTTTATACAGTACCATTTAGTCGACGGCGCACCTTTGAACCAATAAATTGGCGTCAAGAATAAGCTTACTTACTTTTCAGCAATCTTTTACGTTCACGTCGCTTTCTTGTGCGAAAAGTCGCTTTCTTTCAGTTATGGAACAAATCTTTAGTATAAGTGAATCCACATTCAATTCCCCCCATCTTGGTTCAATACCGTCTTGATAGCGATACTTTTTCTGGCAGAATGTTCTTCGCAGATGTTTTTACTTTGTGACGTCAGTTTTTATTGCTCTGCGAATACACAACGTAACTTATAGAACAGCTTGGATGCAATACGCGTTATTAAATTCTAAAGAGGAAATGATTGGTAGTGGTCCATTGTTTAGCGCGTGTGATATTGGCGCAGTATACGTAAATTCGTTATTATGCCCTAAATTTGCAAATCCGTATGTTATTATGTTGGAGGGGCACCGGCTACCGTGTCTAGAATTTCATTTAACGATCCCAGCTCGACAATAACCGTCCGTGGAATTTAATGGTTCGTAAAGCGGTCTCGATTAAAACTGTCGTCTGTATGGCTAAGGTCAGTCGTTTTAGTATATGGAGGCAACTTTTAATAAGTTTATGAGCGCTCCTGGCGATGCTCTCCACGTGGAGGTACCACACCCGCTCGACTGTTGCCTATTCTCAAACGTCACATTTCACATAATTAGTTTGTCCCTGACACGTTGAATGACAACTTGTAATGTAATGTGTTTTTGCTATAGATAAACTGTTCAGATATACGGCCGAGAAAAGGTATTTATAAATGAGGAAAGAAAGGTTATATTTACATCCATTTCATTCCTTGAAAGCCAAAGGCAAATAATATAAAACAAAGGTAGTAGCGAAGGCCGTAGTTAAACAGTCGCATTGGGCGAGTGTGTAACACGAGTTGGCCCGAGAGTTTCTCCTCCTCAGTCTTTATATTTAAGACGTCATATACAAATGTTGCAGGAACAAGGTGCAGAAAGTTGGACAGCAAAAGGGACATAAATCAGGGCGTAGAGTGCGCCAGCTGGCAGCTCGTGAATAGTTCTGTCGGGTAGCGACCGCGTATGACATTCGATTACCCTTGTGCCAAGATAACGTCTAACATACGGGACGCGACGCGGCGATACATCGGAAAATTAAAGTCAAAATGGACGACCGTGCCGAACAATTCTTTACAAGCCGTACTCGTACGTTTGCTGTAGGTAATTACTAGTGGCACGCATGTGCTAATTTCTCACGTATGTGTGTTTAGTGTACGGTATTTTTGAATGGGTATTTTGAATATTGTAGACGACGCGAGGAATCGTGCTTTATGTTTGTTGGAGGGTTGGTGAGATTGCATGTTCTGTGTGTTTCGGCAATTAAAGCTAGATTCAGCTAATTATTGTGATTTCGATATAAATTCAAACTATTATTACACAACGAACCTGCTTTTTGTAACATTTATGATGATTTTATTATGTTTGCCTGAATTTAAATGGGGACAAAAAGATTTTCTATAGTACCATAAAGGACAATAAGTAGTTGCATTGTTGTTGAAAAGCTAGTAAGTATTCTGTCAAACCAGGTTAGGTCCAAGGTGAAAAGCCTTGGATATAACCGGTTTATGCTAGTACGATGATGATGAAAAGTAAAATCTACTATCCTATAGTTGTTTGTAAATACCAAATTCATAAAAGAAATTGTATTACTATCATATCAAATTCAAATTCAAACTCATTTATTCATATAGGTTACAAAAACAACACCTATGAACATCAATTCTTTTTTTTACAACCAGGTTCGGGATGGTAGGGCTATGAGAAGAGCCTGGTAGAAACTCATGGCACTCTTTTAAAAACAGAATCTTAAGAGCGTATACGCCTCGAGCGGTGGCTCGAGTTTAGGTTTTTATAGTACCGCGGTCGCCCGCGCACCGCGGATGTGAGACCCGGCGCACTATGACGGTGTCGCGTGGAATAATAATCTTGATCCTTCTTGCCATGCATGAACAGTATTCGTTTATGTAATGCGTCGATTATGATATGAAAGTATTCAAATTAATTATTTTCAATGCACATGCATTTAAAGGTATCAAATAAAGATAGATATTACATATTTGTTTAGTAGGATGATGTTCCTCAGGATAACAACGACTATTTATAATAATTTGGCGCAGTTTTATTATATGATAGAAATAATTTATAATTGTCATCTACATAATTGTTACATTTCAAATATACATCTATTTTGTTAATTATGCATGAAAACCCACGAATGACACTAAATACAAAACCAAAAGAGTCGGGTAAAAGAAAATACTTAATTAATTAAAAGAAAGAAAAAATATACAAAAAGTATGTTGATTTGTATTTACAAAATATTGTAATTATACATTAAGCCTGCAATAGATGTTGGTCGAGCTTAGGCCAACGCGAGCGTAGGCAAATTAATACAAGTCAAGTGTTACTGCCTACACGTTTGGCAAGTATATCGAAAACCAATGCAAATGGCCAATACAGACGAATTTTGAAGAGATGCCCACACGTTGGGCTCCGTCAGTTTGTATTGTGAATTGAAACAAGATGGGTGTCGACGACGTAGCAGTTATTGCAGCTGCTGCTATTTATTTAAAGAGCGCTTATATTTTTTATGGCAGTGTATATCGCACTAAAGTTGAGAAAAAGAAAATATGACAAATAAGGCGGTGGATGTTGAGTATTTACAAAAATAGAACAAGGGCGTAATGGCGCGTTGACAAACATGTGGACACTATTGGCCGAGTGCGCGCGAGCGCCTTTGATTTGTGCAGAAAAACCGACAGCGCTCCGAAGTGCGGCATGTGCTCGCGAGCGATCGCAAATTGTGACAAGCTACGCCAAATGAGTTCTATACACGTTGGCGCTTAACTTTACTCGGCTAACTAGGCGAGCGACACCGAGCGATGGCAAGACAATGCAAATATACTGTCTATACGTTGGTATTGGCGTTCACTCGGCGACGCTCGTCCAACATGTATTGCAGGCTTTATATATTCACCTAAAATTATTTCACACAGTGTGCGATGATATAAATCCCTCTTTTTATAAAAATTTACATAGATAAGGCCTATTCTCGTATTTTATTTTATATGACATTGAAATTATATTTTGAACGAAATGAGATTAGATTTTAATTGACTCAGAATTGGTATTCTTCTAATTTAAATGGCATTATCATCTAGAGTCCGTGCCACAAGAACATAGACATTTTGTAAACAAGTAATTTTTACTAAGTGACTTAGCGATAGTTCTATCAAAAACAAATAATTTCAAATCAATGAGCGCAACGGTACATAGATACGTGTCATTGGAAACTAATATGTCAATTGATCGGGTTTTTATCGATATTATGCGCTGTCAACAGGATCTTTTAATGTTTTGAGGTACTGACGCCTAGAGTGTCAACATTTGGCGTTAGTTCATTGAAATGATACATTCTTGGGCTTAACATCTTCTTATCGGAGGACAAAATTAAATTTTTAGTTATCAGGAAGGGGTTGGTGTTAAGTTAAATACAAGTTTATAGGATCGCAACGCTCTTCACGCTGCCGGCATCTCGAAAAAGCGCGTGCAGAATATCAGATGGCAGAAAATTATTTAAACCTAAAAAAGAAATTGCGTTTTCAGACTACCGTAACGTTTGATGGTTTTTGTTTAAGTTCATTCTGACGATTTCATTCACAGACAACGTAAAATCTCTATGCCTAGAAATTTTTATGCAATGTATTAGCTAGTTATCTGTTATATTATTCATTGTTGGTTAATAATTTAATATTTTAGAATAGATATGCTACTTTGAGCAATATTATTTATTCCGTGTTGATTTTTAAAAAATCGTGTCAATAATAAAGTAACATGTATGTACTCTATAATTAACATACATGGTACTCTATTTTTCATTAATTTACAGATTATTACGTGTAAAACAACAAAAAAATCGGCCAAATTATGAACATTCGACCATTAAAACACAAAATCAAATATTTTTATTTCAGTAAAATTAAACAATATAAATTTAAAAACATAGTGGCATAATTAGGCATTGAAAAAAAAAAGACTATTCAAAAGCATAAAATCTAAAACGCAACTGTTTTAAAAAAGGTTGTGAAGCTCTGAATGTTTGTTTACAAAAAGTCTATCTTCTCGTGGCACCAACTATAATTTGACTTCTATTGTTCTCACTGACGTTGACACATTGTTTAATTAACAACAGGCAGCGATAGCCTACTGGAGATACCAACGGAGTGCTATGCAGAAGGTATCGGGTTCGAATCCACGGTATGCTAGAACGATGATGATGGCATTATTTAATTAACGATCTAGTCACGATAACATTCCAATATCAGTTTATTTAGGAGAATACCATTTGTGACATGAGTATGACACTGACATTAGATCGAAACTGCATTTTGAACAAATATAGTTAGAAGAATTGAGTCTCAAAATAAACTGTTAACTGGTGCAGAATAAGACTGCACAGTAGGTACGTGCGCTTGTGTGTGTTAGGTACCTGCAATGCGAGCTCGTGGGGATCAGCTGAGCTGCGGCGGTTTGTAAGATAATATTCGATTCAAGTGTGCTTTTAATTGCATTGCATAGTACGTTTTAGGTAAATACCTAGTACATTGGTATCATGCTAACGGCGGCGCGTTCTAGCTTAAAAATAACCATAATTTTGCCCCTCTTAAGAACCTCATACATGGGCTCTGTAAATTCATCGGTCGGTCACCCATCCATACTATGACCGTGATGTCAATTACTTTACCTTAACTTATGTAGTTTGTTCGAAAATAAACCTGCGATTTAGGCTCTGCAAGCCAATCCCATGGTCACCCATCAAAGATCAAATGCGTCTAACTACTGTACCTGTTTATACTGTATATTGCCACTTGATTTTTGCAGCAAGGTATTATATCTAACGGTCCGTTTCTGTCAGTCTCGCCCAGCCCCTAGTTGACCGCGCTACTATACTAACCAGTAACCATTAGACTCCAGATGTCTTGACTAACACACTAGTTTAATACGTAATACATAAATAAAGTTAAGTACATCAACTTTTCATATTTATAAAAAAAATACGTTCAGAAAAAAAATAAGGATCAAGATTCAAGAAGCTTTAGCCGCGCTATAAAGGTTTTGGAATGCAATATTTACGTAAAATGGCGGACGCGAGCGACAGGTCCGTCCTCTGAGAGCGCTCAGCGCTGAATGGCGGACATAGCATCGCGCTTTGAGCTTTATAGGTCTTTTTAAAAAAATCATATTAATTACAAACGAAAAGTTTAGATTCCAATTTTTTTATATGACTTAAAATGAATCTTAAGGTTTCTAAATATGTATATATCTTTTTAATGATCACAGTAGTTCTTTAGATATAAATGCAAATTTGTGGGCTAAAATTAAGCAAAATGCACTGTTTTGATCTCCGATTTTCTTGAAAATAATGAATGAAAGTACAATTTCTTTTTTAAGGACTCGCTTGTATAGCTTTTGTTCGTACAGTTTACATTTACAGAATGATAGAACGATAAGTTTTCATAGCACTAGCGACCATTAATGCTGGCCTAAGCTACAGAAATTACGAAAATGACTTTTTTAAATTCATCCGTTTTAAAATATTTACTATAGTAACCCATATATTTTTCTTTAGCACTCTCTTGATAAAGAACTGAACTTTCATATTTTTTATATCTTTTCCATTAATTGTTATTTATCCGTAACGTAATAGAACAATAAAAACCCGCAAAATCGCCTCCGACGGATTAAACGCTCTTAATTTTACAATTTGTGGTACCATGATTGCTGACACAGTCAAAACACTTTGCGTCACTGATTGGAAATAAATGAAAGAAAAATAAATAAAACAAAACATGCGATATTACAATAATAAAACACTATAGCTTAGTAGTATAGATGTATCAGCAACCAATAGGTTAAAGAATTTTGTGAAGGTGACAAGTGAACAATGATATGATCAGGGATAAATAATGTTAAACTACATTCAACAAATCATAAAAATATTCAAATCCTGCATAATCATGTGTTCACGAGGCACCTCCACTTAACATGTCACTTATTAAAACGACAATTTAACAAATTTATATAACAATTATATTAAATGCTCAGAAAATAAAATAATCGTGAGTTAAACAAGCCTAAGTCTATCGCCATGGTGTCTTATCATTAAAAAATTCTTTAAAATTGTAATAACCCCTCTGTAAAAGAAAGTTCCTAATTGTCTGTTTGTATTTGTGCAGGGGTAAATTCATTATTTCAAGAGGCAATTTTTTGAAAAATCGTATACCAATCCCTGCAAATGAGTTATGAACTTTATGTAAACGGTAGTTAGTTCCCACTAGTAGTTAGTTCTCATAAGAAGATATTAGTCGTATTGACCGCTTTCTAGCTCTAGCTATGAGAAGCCCGCAAACATTATCTACTCGGAAATGCTATACTACATTCACCGGCAGATTTAATCGCTCACCTTGTATTTTGTTCAGTTTGCAGAATAAGTCTACTTTAGACCACAATTTATGATCTGGGGCCCAATTCTCAATAATTTTATTACCTTTACGATAATAAAAAACAAAATTTTCATTCAAAAAAGCCATGTATTAATAGATTCTTACCGAAAATGGTTAGTGTAAGAATAATCATAAAAAAATTGAAGTTTTTAATTTTGAAATAGTGGAGTGAAACAAAACTAAAATTAAAATTTAATAACAGGTGTTACCCCCCCTGGCTCTAATGACTTCTTGGAACAGGTTTGGCAATCCATCCATGATATCTTGGATATCTGATTGGGGAATATTGTGCCACTCCTCTACCACAACCGCCTTAAGCTATCCTAGAGACGTAGGAGCTGGTACTCGCACTCGGACACGTCTTTTGAGGTTGTCCCAAATGTGCTCTATTGGATTAAGATCAGGACTCCGAATCGGCCACAGTAAAACTTGATTATCAACCTCATTAAGGTACTGAGTGACGGATCTTGCGGTATGTTAACGTGCATTGTCATGCAATCATCTAAAGTTATCACAAATGAATGGGGTGAAGGGTATCACGTGGTCTTGAAGAACCTCTTCCACGTATCTTTGAGCATTCACACAGCATCTATCAAATACAACAAGGTCAGTACGAGCCTCGTAAGAGTAACTACTTGGTAACCCACTGTTTCGGTTATAGCGCACGAAGCAAACCTTTCATTTTGGCGTCTGTATACACGTTGATGTACATCTGGACCTCTCAAGCCTAATCTACTTTCGTCTGAGAACAGTATGACCTTCCAGTCTTGCACAGACTAGTCAGCATTTTTTCGCGCAAAGGCAAGTCTAGCTCTACGATGTTATGGGAGCAGTTCTCGGGCGCGAACTGGACGAAGAGCCCTCAGATTTCTTTCTGCCAGTCTTCTTCTAATCGTACGTTCACTAACACTGTGACGTGTACGAGCTGCACTTGCGGTACAAAAACGATTTCTCAAAACGTTGCTACCACAAAGCGGTCATCTCAAGCTGAAGTGCATCAATATCGGCCTGGACCTGGCCTGCGGGTCTATAAGACTGTCTCTCGAAATCGTCTGATGGCTTCCCGTACCGTAGTTCGAGGTACACCGAGAGTACGAGCGGTGCGACGTTGGCTGTACCTAGCATCAGCTAAAGCCACTGCCCTAGCTGCTCTAGTTGCATTCAGTAGCATTTTGTACAGTCGCAAACAATAACATACACTACAAAATCAAACTGGTCAATGTTCGCACACTATGGCAGAAAAGAAAAGAAAATGTTAACACAGTAACACAACTGCAACAATGTCAAATAACGACTAAATTCCTAAAATCCTTCAGTGACACAAATTTAGGCAACGAGTTGAGGACTTAAATAAAGTGTTTAAATTATTGCTAAACTATCCACTTGACAAAAAACCAAACAGTTGGTAAGCTATAGTTATCGGAAACAAAAAGGGCGACGAATTATATAGGTGGGCGGTTAATTGTGCCTGTGAGTGTATATGCTTTATCTAAGAAATCGTTTATATCGTTAGGTTTCGCCAATGCCTTGCTTGCTTATCAATGTAAGTAAAGATTAAAATAGAATAAAACCATATAGGTACTGTCCCTTCGCTCCATAAATAATATATACATTTTGTGGATTAAACAATGTAATCTTTGTTCGAGTTTCGTATCTGCAATAGTGATCGCATTCGTAATTGCGAGTTAATCGCTTAAGCTGCTGCGTTGTGCAGTCAAATTCCATTAAAATATAGGTACCTATTTGGAATGGAAAAGTAGGCTAAAGCAATTTTGTATTATTGTATAGTTTTAAAGAGGAAAACAAGGATTAGGGTTTTTATTTGTTTGCAATATCCTTTAAAATAACAACTAGTAGTTACCCGCGGTTATACCCACACTAAAGCTTCCCCCTATTTTACGCCCTTAGGACTGGAATATTTAAAAAATCTACCTTTATAAGGTTATTTACCAGGTTTTAATATATAAAGTGCCATTTTTGTACAAAGGGCCACGTTAGCGCTGCGAAATACTATTTTTATACGCTCTTGTTGTCTATAAAGAAAATGTCAAAGAAAAATCAAATCATTTCTTGTGTAAAAAACATTGGCACTGAAATTTGTGACCAGGAAACGCTTATACAAAGTGAAAATAAAACACAGAAGGCAAGGTTTGCCGGAGGCCCCATCCTCTTTTTCTCTCCCTCCTCTCACTTCATTTCCTATTCCTTTTCCAAACCAGGTCGGTAACATACGTAACATACTTACAGATATAATTACACCCAGAGGCGACATATGAGAGTGTTTATCACACAAATATTTATCCTGGGTGGGAATCGAACCCACAACCACCGGTTTATTCAGCGTGCCAGCAGGTTATGCCACTAACCACCAGACCAACAGGCTAGACAATGAAAATAAAAAAAATAAAAATTTTAAGCATATCTGTAGTATTTTAATGCTGACAAAACCGTTTAAGGTATTCTTTCATCTTTGATATATCGAGAGGAGCTTTACAAACATTAAAACAAAGAACACAAAGTTTCCAGAATTTGAACAAATATCGGTGCATTATACAAATTTTGTGTAAGAATTCTTCGGTACGAGAGCGGTGCAAACCGTTTTACAATCCGATTGACGATTCACTTTGGATAATAGATTTATTTATGTTATCTAAGTCGATTATTGTACAAAACTGGTTTCCAGTTGGTATACTAAAGATAGAAAAAGTTTTTCGCATAAAGATCAAAGAATTTTCACCTTTCGTGAATAAATTGCCTCATGCCAATGACCTTTAGCTCAACAGTTTCCACGCACAATGATCGTATTAAAAATACTGAACTATAATTGTAATTTAAATGTTACTGAAATAAATGAACAAATATAGCATAACACATGCCAGCTACACATTTGCACATTACGTAACCAAAATACAATAATAACATATTTTATCAGGCCATCTGTACTCTGAAAACCCATTAAAATGCTAAATATTCAATCCCATATAAATCAAATATACAAAGCCGTGATTTTAAAGATAAGATCAATAGAAGGTAAAATACTAACAGACAGCGAAATGTAAATGTAGGCAGGTATTTGAATATGGGCACGTGTACCGTTGCGTGAAGAAAGCCGATCGCTTTGTTCAAACGTTTATGCGCCAATCAAGCGCATTTTTGAGATGTTAATTTCAGATTAATGCAGCTGTATGTACGCTTCATAAAAAACTTTGTAATAACTGCAACCATTTCTGCTGACGAACCTTTTTACGAGGGCATTATAAAACTCAGAATATGTGGAGAATTAAAAGTACGCAAAATTTACGGCCGGTATTGTCAAATTATGTTGGTATTCTATTTTGGAAATTGTACAACCGAAATCATTCCGGCACTGTTTGCATAAAATGTAATGGCAGATTGCGGCCGTGCCGGGAAGTACTACCAGCGATTCGCATTGTGCCATCTGCTCACATTTAGATCCCTTATAAAATGTTACGGCGCATTATCACACGTGGATATGGCCCCGGCCTCGCGGTTATTTCGAAATGTTACCTTTTTATGACACTAATGGAAAATACTGTTTGGCTTCAGACTCATATTTATTTAACGCACTCCACATGAGATACTCGGATTTTCCTGAATGGCCATTTTTATATCTGTTTTGAAGAACAATCAATCATAGGCACACGCGATACGTTCAATACAGGGTTGACGCGCGCTTTCAACTTATTTACATTTTTGTTTTATAGGGCTTTTAAATAAAACACCGGTCAAGTGCGTGTCGGAATCACGCACGAAGGGTTCTACCTAACCAACACTATTCCTACTATAGTATAACATAAACATATTACGCTGATAGTTCATTTCATTTTGGTACAAACTTACAGCCATCATGATAAATGAATTCTATTTGCTATGAATTAAATAAATAAATTACATAATAAATGTATTCTCGATTAAAGCTCATTTAATGGGACAAACTACACCCGCATTATGTGTACTAGATTTATTTACGCCTATTATTTCTGATATTTTATATTACAAATTGTCGAATCGTCTTACAAAGGCAATGTAGAGATTCGCGTATTCACAAAAGAACAACATTTTGTTGAAGTAAGCTTGTAATTTGCCATCGTGATAAAAATATAATTCCTGATCTTCCCGACAATCACAAGTCTCGTATGAATACGTTATCAATTTTCTAAGCCCTTTCCTGCTCCACATTTTTCTGATTTATGTTAGATAAGATACATCCAAACTTCACGATAAACCATAACAACAACATTTATAATGTCCAAAAATCCAGTTATAACATTATTACCGCAGAAAAGAAATTGATTATTTTTTAGAGCAGAAAAGTAAAATTATCTGTAAAAAGTCTAACTTTGTCCTTATTATGGTTCTTATGATGCAGTCCAGTTATGTAGTTGACTGACAGCGGACATACGGACAGCGGAGGGTTAGTAATAAAGTCCGTTGGCTCCCTTGGGGTATAGAACCCTAAAAATGTTTTTCACTCTCACTCAATTTTTTTATCACAATTGGATGTAACCAGAATCCAAATCCATAAAATGATTCATGAGTTTTAATCGTTTAGTGATACTAAATGCATGTTTACATATTGGACTATTTGCGATCATGAATATTTAGCGCGCGCAATATCGAATGTGTGAGGCTCGATACGACACGTAAGGTTGTGCAAATGACCATATAAATCATACTGAGTGACGTTAAATTGACATATCGAAGTCATAAATCAAAAGGGAATACCATAAGAGAACAAGTTTTGACAAGGCACTTAACTCGGCTTGGGACAAAGTGGTTTTCGGTAAAATTTACCTACTCTTGTACGAGGGTACTGCACGTGTGAGCGTCGAAGCTACGGCGACGCAACTTATATCTACGTACACCACTCCATATCACAAGGAAATGGCTAAGTTAATGACATTAATGTTTGCGACAACACGTTTCGTATGAATTTAATTATAAGCACTTGTAATAATCGCATACAAAGAGCCCGAAAGCGCCTAGTATATGATAATTGTTATAATTATAATGAATAAGAATCTCTTGAAAATTATGTATAATGGAAATCAATTAAGAAAAGGCTCAAAAGTTTCCGCGGCTTAGTCCGCAAAGTGGTCGTGTTTTGACTAAAAGTAGCCAATATGCATAAACTACATATAACTTTATACCGTGTGGTTGACGGCATAGAATACAAGTGTCACCACCCCCTATCTTCCCGTGGGTGTCGTAAGAGGCGACTAAGGGATAACACGATGCAAATACCATCTTTGCGTAGAGACGGAAAACTCGACATCAAACCCTATAGGACTGCCTCGTTGGTCTCGCGGCATAAATGTGCGCGTGAGATCGGGAGGTCCCGGGTTCGATTCCTGGGTCGGGCAGTGTTATTGGGTTTTTCTGTCAGGAAATTCTCAGTAGCAGCACGGAGTCTGGAAATGTGCCCGGTACGGCAATAGGCTCGCCCCTTATTACGTGGGACTAAACTATATCTGGCGAAAAGTGGGTGTAGAAATACACCTCTGCCTACCCCTTCGGGGATAAAAGGCGTGACGATATGTATGTGTATGTACATATAACTTCGGCGAAAAAAAAAACATCTAGCCATCCTTCTCTCGTTACAAACTAACACGTTTAAGTAGAAAGATATATCGCTGTTTATAATATGGTTTTGAAATAAAATATGTTAATTTAGTAGCTCAAGTTAGTAACGCTCATATTTTTTTTGATTCCCTTTGCAGTGCAAACTCTGCAAACGCAACGCAGCTTAAAAGGAACCACCATTAATTTCTTTAACTACTAAATTCATAGAATAAAATATAGGAATGCTCATGAACTTTTTATAAATAATGTAAGTGGAAGACACGATTTTACTTCAGACTGACTTTTTATGACGGCTGAAGCTTTTACGTGATTTTCAGAATTATAAAAGTTGAAAAGTATTCTTAACTCTTGGAAATAAATATGGAATAATTTAGTTGGATTTTTATGAAAAAGATTGCTTCAAACATAAAGAAATAAAAACGATTTGTTTAACATTGCGAATGTGAATAACTAATATCTATCTCCAAAGATCCCTTTAAGATTTTTATATCTACACTTGCTGCTTGCTGTATAAGTTTTTAGATTTTGTTTAGTTGTTATTAAAAACTAAACAAAAAGTAGAAGATCTATCAAAGAAAAATGAAAGAAATGATGACTAGTACTTAAAAGGTTCTAATAATAGCTTGTATCATTATACGTTACTGCTGTAACAGCTATGCTATATAATGATTTCTATACAAATAATGTTATTTGACAACTCTTATGTCTAGGTTAGAGTACAAAATAAAAAAGCATGATACCAAATCAGCAATAGCCAAGTGTTCAGTGCAAAATAAGACCCTTCCAAAACGTAAAATAAACTTTATATATTAAACGTTACAGTTCAATTTTGAAAGCCATCATGAAAATCATGTAATTTTGCTCGGACATTTTAGTTTAGATGTCTACGAGCGAAAATTCACCGCACACTCATTCTAACTTTAAGGTTGTACAATTCTCAATCACTTATTCATGGTCATAAAACCTCACATCGGGTTTAAAATTTATCGGATTTACCTTGAGAGAGATCTATAGACTTTTTTTTTATTAATGATGTGGGAAAATAATCATGAGGAACGTATATATTCTTTCCGATAAAGTGGGCAGCTGGGCAGTGCATTGCAGTTTGTACTATTCTCAAGATAATACTTAGGTACCTACACCAAATTTATATGCTAATCGAAACCCTAGCGTATCGAATTTTCCAGAAGTCAAAGCAAAGTCAAAACGAGCTATTTATACTAGGTATAAAGTCTAAGAAAAGTTTTAAAGTGAACAAGCGCGGTTCTTGTCAAAATAAAGGTTATTTACACGAAATAAATAAAACGTTTTAAAGCAAGTAAACGCAAAGATTTGCCGATAAGCTTACAGAAAAAGTTTACGTACTATCACTTTCAATTAAAACTCTATTATAAAATTAAATGTTAAATGTTGAATTCACAATTTTCTGTGAGTTGTTCAATTATATAATGAGTTTAGTTGAGATTTAAGTCCAGTTTGCGTTGAATCAGATCTCCTTTATTGTACGGATACTCTAATATTTACTTTATTTTGACAATATGTATGATGCGACAGTACTGACAGATATAAATACATGACATAAGCACATGCACACTCAATTATTACGGCTCATGCGTTCTTAGTTAGATTTGTACCCTACAAACTTCTACCCTCTGTACAATCCTTTTTTGCAACTAATGGTAGGGTATGTCCGTCTCCATGGTTCAATATATGTCTATATTAAATTGCAACAAAATCGGTTCAGCCGTTATAGCGTGAAAATGCATACATACATACATACACACTTTAGAATTTATAATATTAGTAGAGATTGCTGGCCAGAAACCTAATGTTTATTGGCATTCTACGACGCATGAACTGTGTAAATATTTTGACTTTTTATTTGCTTTTTTTGTTTATGTACATAATCTTGTATTAGTAGACTAAGTTTATTTTCGCATAAAAAGTTAATTAGGACATAAATTGTTAAATATTGTTAGTGTATTAAAGCAATTTGAGTATAACGTTTATAGTCTTGGCATTAAAAATAAAATAGCCATTCATTAGCGGAAACTAACGGTAACTCGTGATGACATCTAAACTATTCTGCCTACAGTTTATTTAATTATTCAATATTCCAACGAGTAAATACTCTAATTGCCTGAATATCAGATTGAAGCATGATCTAAATAAATTTTCTAAGCTCTTACAAAATAGGTTACCAACTGTACATAAAAGTGGAGTGGGCTATCGATCAACTGTCGCGTTTGTCAACATTTTTTGCAAAGCAGCAACGTATAAGTAAAATGAAAATGATATTATTTTGAATATGAATATGTGTGCTGTTGTAGGGTCCGGGCGCGTCGGCTTCATCCGACCTGCATACATGTCTTACACAGTTGTGACTAATGTGTAACCCGCGTCAATGCTTGACGAAGGTGAAGGCACCAGGTGTACGCCACTGGATCCAGTATTGACACCTGTTACGAATTTCTACGGCAATAAATTCGAAATCAACGTTGTGATAATATCGGTCCCACCAGTCGTTTCTCATTTTCGAAACATCATATCAGACAAAATAAATTGACGATCGAATGACAATTTATTCTGAACGGTGTTTCGAACGTTTAACTAAAACAATGCTCTCAAATATACATTTCATTAACAAGTCATGCAGACAATATCAAAGCCATTGTTTATAGGCATTCGCTACTATATTTTGTTTTTATTCTGGTAATTCTTCGAGTTTTATCCTACGCAATAATTTTGTTACAACGCAATAAGTTCTGCCCTTTGTTGGACAAATACAACTAATTCCTGGTCTTAGAGTTAATGCTTTTCTTAAAGGGGTAATTTACTTTTAAAAGAAGAAATTCGTGTTTTAAGAGGAAAAGAAACCCTAACGAGGCGGTCCCTTAGAATTTAGGACACGAGACGTCTTAAACGAGCAAGAAGTCTGTACAAACGATTTAGAGATGTCTCAATTTAGACATCTCGTCCGCGGCCCTCTCGCACTGAGAATTAATTTAAATGAAATCATCACAGTTTATTCTACTGTGATGGCGAAACGGGCGTTAAACCGACAAGAAAGCGCCGCAACACTAATTTACAATTCCAATTAAGGGCAATTCTCATTTACTTTTGTCCTGCAAAAGTAAGGAATCCAAGTGGGACCTCGCGTCCTGCGATCTCCAACCGTTTACTAACACTCGCGCCGCTTCAATTTATAATACACATCTTTCATATTTAGTACATGTTGATCTCAGAATCGTAAATTCGTAACTCGTTTGGTTTTGCAAATTTTTGATACTTAAAGGATGTCATATTTGTAGACGAAAGGACAGTTTCAGGTATGAATATCATATTCGTACCTTCGGCTTTATTAAAATATATGTAACCACACTACATTTGGCATAAATCAGCTATTACTTAAATTGTTAACAACGTTGTTGAAAAGTTATAAATTTATTTGAGAATCTTAGTCGAATGGCAGCGGACGCAGCTTGAATCACAGCAGACGAGTGAAGCTACGGGATTTTCTTAAAGACTCCGGTCGCTTCCAATAGATACTGGTATTTGCTGAATCCTCGATTGCGAGCTTAGACTGTGCACATCAGGAGAACTTTGTTACTTGTGCATGTTCTTATTAAATGCTAATGCACTTAATATGGACATTAGTATCGAATATCTAATTAGAGGACGTCTAATAGCCAGTATAAGCTGACCTCCAACCATGAAAGCTGACTTGAATCAGGAGTATTGCACTGGCTTTTTATTAGAAACGAGTTGCGTTGTGTGGTACCATGATATTATAATGTACAAAAGGGGTGTCTGAATCTATCGCGCGTGAGAGATATGTAATAATATCTAGGCTTTGGGCTGAAATTACTGATATCCAAGTTTTTACACATAATATGCAAGAGGATAGTGGCAACTAAATGACACTGACATGACGTTTGACAGTTAAACTGTCAAACGTGTAAATAAGGTGTACCTATATAAGTCGACATGCTCGGCTAGTTCGTCCTATTCTCCTTCGACGACGGCTCAGGTACGATATGGTTCTGACTATTTAATTGCCACTGTGTTCCAATATTCTGTGTTGTTTGTTCTTTTGTTTCATCGTCTAGGAAACAATGTAAGATAGTGTAATCATTATCTTATTGATATTGTGTTGTGGGTAGTTTGATCGTTTGTGAGATACATATTATAGATTGTAATATAGGATAGAATAATATACTGTGGATCAAGTCGTATCAATGAGATTCATTAGGTATATACCTGTGGTAAACATTTAGTAAATTGTATTGATGCTAAATAATGCTTATTATGTTCTGTTGTAAGACAGACCTTTCTAGTAATATAAAACTACCCACAACATTGATATTTGATATAAATTGGCTGTACCACTGTTTGTTAATTATTGTTATATATAGTAATTGAAAAGAATGATCAAGAGTTTTATTGCCCGTTCTTTCTCTTGGTTCTATGTCTTTGCTTTGCGAACTGGGCTGTTAATGTAAATGTAGAATCACGACGTAATCTAAAGATATATCCTTGTGCCAAACTGAATAAATGAAAGTATGATTTGATAGTTGTCTCTTTTATTTATCAAAACTGTCTCTACACTATAGGAAGCTTCCCTGATTCTGACATCAGAAGTGGGATAACTTTGCGCCCACAATACTAATACATCTAATTGCAAGTTCCAGAGTATCCTCATCGTGATGCCATGATTCTGCCTAAGCCCGTCACTGCACCGTTCAGCTGACGACGGAGAACGATTGCCCTACGATCCAGTAGCAACGTTGCCGAGAGCAAGCCGGTGGATGAGTACCGACTACATATGTATCTTAACGATCTGTAACAGTATGCTGAAGCCAACAGCAACAACCAACTGCAAACGCTGGTAATGTACTTCCACCAAGATTATAGCCATGAATGGTCGAAAAATATGACTGTTGTACCAGGTTATTTTAACATGTTCATCAAAAATGTATCTGATTATAAAACTATGTAGGTAATAGCGAAAAAGTTACAGAAAATGTATAATAGATTTTTAAAGTAGCCGATATTGTTCTAATCTGTTGGAATTTAAATAGGCAACATTTGTAGTGATTAACAGACTCCGTATGAGCATTGGCTGTGTTGTGCTTTGTTGATAACTCTTTCTAGTGTAAGTACTGATTAGCGTAATCGTCCTGCATATTTGAATTCCAAGAATTAAGTGCTCTGAAGAATCTTTTCATTACAAGTCGAATATGAAATGATGGTAGGTAGAATACATTTCAGAGATTCCTTCATTAATTTTGTTGGCTGTGTATTCATTACATACTGACCAATATTGCGGTGTAGGAATGTGCCTTAGCTCTGTTCCATAAACTGTTGTTAAATTTTCGCCACAATTAGCAAATTAATCAGTTCATGCTATATAGTTTTATTAAATCGGATCCAAACTATAACGAAAGAAAAAAAATAAGAATATTTTAATGTTAAGCTCTTGAATGTGTTGCCCTGGAGATAAGAATACGAAACTGTATATTTATCTTCAACATATCTATGAAATATACTTACTCGTATTTTTAACTGGTTAATAATTGTTTGTGGCACACAAATTTGTGTATAGAATTACAATTAATAATGCACTTTCTATAATTGTGTAGTGAGTAATTGTCATGTACCCAGATAATTTCCACCAGTTTACTTGCAATAGACATACTTATGATTTTGTCACTTTGATTTCTATTGGAAGAACAAAACCAAATAGCTTCCATTTGTCTCAGAGGCACCACATTTGAATGACATGTTGTAAAGATAACCTATGAGTTTTGTATAACTATTACTACAAGCGAACTTTTGTGTGTAGGTACAGAAATATTCTATATTATATCAAGCGGGTCTGTGTCTAGTTAGATCATATCGATAAAATGATAGTTTCGTTTAGTAACTATTTCCTTTTATTTTTTAAACATACCTCATCCTCCTGAGGCCTGAGGGGTCATATATGCTACGTCTAAATATATAGCTCAAGGTATTTCTATTAAAAAGTGGTTATTGAAGAATGTTTTTATATTACATAGGATTAAATTGACTTGTCAAAGAAAGTGACATCATTTTGCTTATGTCTGGCACTATTAGATGGCAGTGTATCCAATATTTTCAATTAGTGTTATTTTGGTTGATAATTTCCTGTTATTTATAACGATAATAGCAGATAAAATAGTTAAAATGAAATGTGTAATAAATGCAGACATCTGTCTAATTAAATGGATCTGAAATAAGCTATTCAACTAAATTGATTCAATTTGAAAATAGTTCCAAAATACATCACTGATTATTTTTCGAAAACATTCTCATAGTTTATTTATCCATTCTCGGAAATAATACAAATAAATTCAATAAATTAATAAAAAATGAAACGGTATTTATTTTTATCTGCTTTTATTCATTGAAATTATGTATTTTTATTATGAAGTGCCGTGTGTTAAACTGTAAACCTATTTGGACCATAATTATAGTAATAATCAATCTTAGGATTAGCTCTCGCTAGGTGCTTGAAGGGTTTTGTTTATTTATTTTAAACAATACCTACTTACATGTAAGCTTACTATTTTTATACCAAACCTCTTACGAATCGTCAAATCTTAAATATAATGAAACTGAATGAACCAGATACCTAACCTAAAATACGTAAAAAAAAACGAATTAAAAACGATGTCAGTGTTCTGATTGTGTAAACGGAATAAAAATAGCCACAATCACATGATACAATTGATAAATTAAACTGAAATTGATGAAATTAAATAAGATATTCTGCTTAATATAACAAGTATTTGTATAAGTACATAGATGTTGTTAAGTGTTGCGACCTAAATTAATAAATCTAGGTATGTATATTTGACTTATATGTAGATATTGAAATATTAACCGACTGGTCCGAATTCTAACTAGTGTCTGGTTTGACTTTCTACACGACTATTTATTATACCGTTTCTTACCAAGAGTACTTTTACTGGCATTGGCGTCTAGTTTAACTTTAGGCAGTTCACTGACTATTGGTAACATAAATAAACTATTAACTAAATTGGTTCATTCTTGATTACTAGTTATTTATTTATACTTTTGTACTGTTTGTACCTGCAATACATTCAAGTCAATTCAGTTTATAGCATTCCATACTGTACATTTACGGGTGGTAGACTTACAATTAGGAAACAATTATTATGGAACACTTTTAGGAGAGAGGAGCAGTTTAGTAATATACTATAATAGTCTATATATTATACCTAGGTGCATTTGATATATTATAGTTAAAAGATGTTTTATAGTAATACGCTTTAATAGGGTCTGCTGCATTTATTATTCTAAATTGATAACATTTTAGTGTATTATTAATATAGATATCAATTTTGATTATGATAAGTTACATTTATAGATTTTCCTACAGTTAATTTTTGTGGAATATAATAAAGAACTTTGTACTTTTAGATAGCTACGATTTAAAGATTAATAACGTTTAGATATTCTTTGATGACATAGTAGCTTTTACAGATAACATTTTTTTTTGTTTTCTTACTAAAGTATTTAAGTTAAATTTTAAAATACATATACAAAGAAAATAAAAGGGCGGTCTTACTATAGGTTTTGATAACCATACACAGCATTACATATAAACTTCTTCTAAACAAGGATCGATAATGTAGGTAGCAGTGATGATATAAAGGCATCTGTAAATATCTATTATAATGTGATAACATCGATTTATTCATTGATTATTAACTTACCGATGGTTAAGAAGTTGATGATACGAGTTTTTGATAATGATTTCATAATGATTTTGATAATGATTTTGATAATGATTTTGATAATGATTTTGATAATGATTTTGATAATGATTTTGATAATGATTTTGATAATGATTTTGATAATGATTTTGATAATGATTTTGATAATGATTTTGATAATGATTTTGATAATGATTTTGATAATGATTTTGATAATGATTTTGATAATGATTTTGATAATGATTTTGATAATGATTTTGATAATGATTTTGATAATGATTTTGATAATGATTTTGATAATGATTTTGATAATGATTTTGATAATCATTTTGATAATCATTTTGATGTTGATGATAATGATAATCATTTAGATGTTGATGATATTGATCATATTGCCTACGAACTGCTGAAGTCTTTCGCCTTGTTCTAGCCTGGACTCATGTGCAGCAGGTGTGGGGCTAAATAGTATCAAGGAGATTGACCGTTGTTACTTGTCTATTTAATGTGACAGGAAAGGCAATGGCAATGACTGTATTAGAATGAAAGTATTGTCCTAGTATTACACTACTGTTATCATACAAGTTGGTACCTGTATACTTGTAAATTAGTGAAATCGAATTTAATTATTTAACTCGGTTGTGAATTTAAATTATTTATTTTATTTCATTTATTTATCAGCCATAAGCAGAATTACCTATTTTAATTTTTTATTCTTAAAACCTTTACTTAAATTTTTATGCTTCGTAGTGCCTCCTTTTGTACTATATTATTTTTGTCAATTTGTGGATGGATAATGCAGTGGTGTAATATTGTAAAATTAAACTGTACTTCTATGTAACATGTGTATTGTGAATGTTAATGATCCCTTCATAGAATAGTAAATACAATTTGTAACAATGGTATCAAAGAAGCTGACACAGAACTTATTTCTGGACTCGCAAAATGAAACCGTAATTACTGTAAATATGAGTCCAGTTTATTTTTGTGTAATTGTTTCGTACAAATGGATTGTTGTTGTGATACTATTCTTATAATTGAACTTACTTAGATGACGACGTAAGTCAGTATAGCCGTAGCGGACGTAACGATACTATTGTTTTTAGATGGCTTTAATCAATATGGTAAGAATTCATTGTTACATAATACAGGGCGCCCGTCGGGCGATTGTTTAGTAAAGTGTTATTTAATTTATTGTACTTCGAGGACGAAGTAATTGTCAGTCTGGCCGTGAGAGATATGTAATAATATCTAGGCTTTGGGCTGAAATTACTGATATCCAAGTTTTTACACATAATATGCAAGAGGATAGTGGCAACTAAATGACACTGACATGACGTTTGACAGTTAAACTGTCAAACGTGTAAATAAGGTGTACCTATATAAGTCGACATGCTCGGCTAGTTCGTCCTATTCTCCTTCGACGACGGCTCAGGTACGATATGGTTCTGACTATTTAATTGCCACTGTGTTCCAATATTCTGTGTTGTTTGTTCTTTTGTTTCATCTTCTAGGAAACAATGTAAGATAGTGTAATCATTATCTTATTGATATTGTGTTGTGGGTAGTTTGATCGTTTGTGAGATACATATTATAGATTGTAATATAGGATAGAATAATATACTGTGGATCAAGTCGTATCAATGAGATTCATTAGGTATATACCTGTGGTAAACATTTAGTAAATTGTATTGATGCTAAATAATGCTTATTATGTTCTGTTGTAAGACAGACCTTTCTAGTAATATAAAACTACCCACAACATTGATATTTGATATAAATTGGCTGTACCACTGTTTGTTAATTATTGTTATATATAGTAATTGAAAAGAATGATCAAGAGTTTTATTGCCCGTTCTTTCTCTTGGTTCTATGTCTTTGCTTTGCGAACTGGGCTGTTAATGTAAATGTAGAATCACGACGTAATCTAAAGATATATCCTTGTGCCAAACTGAATAAATGAAAGTATGATTTGATAGTTGTCTCTTTTATTTATCAAAACTGTCTCTACACTATAGGAAGCTTCCCTGATTCTGACACGCGCTACGTTCACGTTCTGTTTGGACTGTTTGGCAAAGCCTTAAAATCTTGATATCTTATACTATATTTGGAATTATAGGACTATCGGTCATAGCTCTTACCTAATTCATAATCAATCAAAAATTTACAGATTTTACAGTAAGTATTAATAAAAATACAACATGACCTTGAACAGAATTGATCACCCATAATGAATTGCCTTAAAAATTCAAATATATAATCCAGAGAAAATAAACCAAATTAAACAGTCAACAAGCCCGGCCAATGTTAACGAAAGCCTTCTCAAACAATCGGAAAGGTTTAAAATTGGTGAAAGAGAAAGCGCTATCAAGATACAGTGATACCAGAATTTATGTGGCCTTACAAGCGCCGTAAAGTTTAGTACGAACGTCTTAGTAAGTTACCTTTTTCACCAAGCTGACGTTGTCAACACTTAGTGTATAAACTAGTGAAATAACAGGGTAGCTTATCTGTTTGCGAAATTCGTGTAGCGCCAAGCCATCCAGGAGCCAGCGCTCTAAGCATAGGTAATTTATTTCCTGCAAAGAAGCAAAGTATGCCGGTGAAGCCGAGCGTTTGTACACATTAACGCGGTAGACCTCATGAAAAATCGCTTAGGAGACGCTAAAGTTTGTCATATATGTACGCGATATTACTATGAATGCTTTTTATC
Source organism: Euclidia mi (assembly GCA_944739405.2). NCBI lineage: Eukaryota > Metazoa > Arthropoda > Insecta > Lepidoptera > Erebidae > Euclidia > Euclidia mi. Next base: position 62,060,315 of record OX123183.2, read on the forward strand.
CTTTCTCTTTCGGTCCGTTTAAAGTGTACATCGTACCCCAACTCCACTTGTAATCGGCCCCAAGTAGAGGAATCATTCGGTCATGAGAGATTTGTTAGCGCGGAATAAAACTTTATACTCGGCTAGAATATTAATATTATTTATGACCGCAGCAAGACGAAGGAGGTACATACGCAACTACATGGGGTGCAAAAGAGCAATAGCTTTTATGTAGATGTCTATGTTATAAGTAGGTTTGTTGCTACTTAACTTGGTTCAAAGTGTTTGTGCGCTTTGTTATTTATTTTATGCTATTATTTTCTGAGATTAGTTTCGTCGAAAGCTATATTTTTTATGTTAGGTGCTTAATTGTGTATGTGTCATTCGCTATAATAACTAATTAAATACATGTCTGTCATAATTGCATCTGTATCTGAAGTATCTACGTATGATTTTTGGCTTTATGACAGATATGTATGATTACAGATAATTAGTCTCTCTATATACTAGGTTTATGAATCCACTAGAGGCTTTTTTTCAATCAACTGTTTCTTCCAGAAAAACAACTCAAGGAAGACACATGCGTCGTAAATGAAATAAATCAGATAGGTAATGTTTATTCTAATAAGAGGTATGTGGTGGATACACGATTCTTACTGCAACATAAAGGATATCATTAATAAGCAGTTTTAAACTTAAACGAAAATCGTAACTGAGTATAAGTGCAAACTTTACCTAAGATTTTTATTGCGATAACTTGGGGTTAGTAGCAGTTTGTTAAAAAAGTGTTACTCTAAAAATAAAGCTTAAAATAAAATGGAGACGAATTTTGTATCACATTTTCTTTTTCTTTTTTGTTTTTTCTTTTTTTTTAAAGGACTTTGAGCCATTGTTGACTATGTCAGTCCTATAAACTTATAACTTAATACAGAAAGTATATGTATAATCTTAAAATTACTTGTGTATTACACTCTGCTACACTTAGACATTATTATTACTATCAGTTAACTTATCTATTAGTTTATATAGGACCACAGCTGCCTCCGACGTAGGATTAGACAAAATACTTAGAAATATTCCAACATCATATTCATTTAGTTTAAACTGAGATTTTAATTTAGCTCTCATACTATCTGTCCGTGCACACTCTGTTAGTAAATGATGTACATCTTCAGCAACATGACATGTCAAGCAATTGGGTGAATCCGTTTTCCTAACCAGAAACTTAAATTTATTTAATGGCATGTGACCTGATCGCAATCTACAAGCTATAACAATTAGTCTTCTACATAGTTTCATATTAGCAAATCATGGTATCTGAAATGGCTTGCTCTGAACAGCTTAATACCACACCCCTTTGTTAGTGGAAATACTGTTAAACTCTGACTCCTAGGTGTCCTGCATAAGCCCTTTGTACTTTAATAGTATGTCACTATACTCAGAAAAAACAAATGTCTCTGTACCACTCATTACAGCCTCCTTAGCTAGTTTATCTACCTCCTCGTTACCAATAATACCTATATGAGCTGGAATCCATTGAAGTCTCAAAGTAAAGCCCGCAGAAATCATATTCTGAATCTTTTTTAAAATGGCATAGGCTATCGAAGCACCTCTGCCATCAGAGGCACATCGAGCCAGATGCTGCAATCCACTCTTAGAGTCAGTAAATATTACTGACTTTTTAAATCCCTTGGCCTCCACGTATGAAATCGCCTCTGAGACTGTAAATAGTTCCACAAACATAATGGAAAGTTTATTATTATTACCAGCACACAAGCTATATTTTTCTTTTATATTATATATTGGATCATAATACGCTGCACCTATACCGTGCTCTGATTTCCACCCATCTGAAAATATTGGATGCCAACCCTTTTAACTGTTCCGACTAATTGTCGACGCGAATTTCGTATATTTGTACATTTTACAACTGATCTAATCTACCTTATCTACATATATGTATAAAAATCACCTACATACGTAATAAAAATCCTCTTTATTTATATGTATATTATTCTTTTTAATTCGCCTAAAAGGAGAAATTTTCAACTTAAATTTCGTATAAAACGGAAAGTTCGTCAAAGAAATATGGCCATGATATTGAACTATTACAAAAATGTTGCAGAATTTTCTAAATATTGAAACATCGCTAACGAAAAATCATTACATAAAATAATGAATAATAAAAAACTATAGCTTGTCTTCCGTCAAAATATCGACGTGAAACTGTCGAAGATAATAAAATATCACTCTCAAAATTGAACTAATGAACGTTGTCTGTAGACTTTAAATCTCTGCCTTTTCTCAGTGGTCTAAATATTTTTAAATTTTCTTGCCGATATGGTGGAACATAAGCTCAGACTACTTGTATGATGATAAAAAATCTATATTACCCCGTATGTGGTAGTATATTTACCCAACATACCTAAGTGTACCGGTTGTTTTAAGCAGAAGTAAAGATTCTTGTTCATTACTCAGCGTAATTGCGTCCCGAAAGGATTTGCGCGTAACACGTCTTTAGTTATACCGAAATTTAACTCACAACAAACTCCAATATCAAGGCTAAATTCATCCGACGAGCCTAGATATTATAAAAATATTGTACTTTTTTTTGCTGTTGACGTGTTGGGAACTCATCGCGGGCCATCTTCAATTATCACTTACTTTTAAAGGGAAACGTCGCGAGGAAACCAGCATTTCTAAGAGTTTTCCATAATATTTTCGAAAGACATGTGAAGTTCGCCAACCCGTACTTGACCAGTGCGGGGGACTATGGCCTTACCCCTCTCATTGTGAGGTTAGGTCCGTACCCAGCAGTGGGACAGTATATAACTGTACGGAGATATTTATGTAATGCTTATCATGTAATTATGCCCAGTAACGGCAATAGGCTCACCCCTATTACGTGGGACCTAAAAATTCATGGCGAAATATGGGTGTAATATTACACCTCAGCCTATCCCTTCAGGGATACAGGCGTGAGTCTAAAAAAATATAAATCATGTAATTGAGGTAAATATCAAAAATAGTATTATTATTACATATAGATATGAACTTTATGTTCCTATGATAAATTTAATACCCACTTAAATAAACATGAAAAATGATTGCCCAGCTAGTTATATAATCGTTCCACATATTACTATAGCTGTACTTCAAACTAGGTGCCAAGCATAATACGGCAAACATTAATAGCATAGTTAGTAGGTCCAATGTAACAGTGATCCGTAATATTGCCAGTTTATGTAGATACAACCAATTATCGCCGGTTATATTTTAGTGCTAAAATGCGGCCACGCACATGCAGCCACAACATTCCAAAACTACCAAAATGCAATTTAAACTCAGTATAGCCACTGTTCCTGCACTTTTAGGTATGTGACAACTTAAAGCATTATGCAAATTTCGGTTAAATCTGGGTTACAAATGTACATATTACCCAGGAGCAATTACAGAATGCACTTCTTAATTCTTGAATTTTGTTCATTGCTAAAGTCATAATGCCGTAATTAAGCTTTGACGGCTTGCAATGGCTATGATAGCGTATACGAAATATGGCTCATATATTTAAATTGTGAGTCTATGTGAAAGGCTTCGTGGTCTTATTAGTTCATATCTAATGAATAATTGCTATTATCTTGACCGTTGCTATGAACCTGAAGATTTGTGTTATCACTACTGTACTCTCTTAGAGGACTGATTCATAAACCTTACGTATAATATAAGTGGAATTTAAGATGCTGAATTTTAGCAAACATTTACTTCGACATTTTATGGAAAGCTTCACGCAATATACACTGAAAGCATAGCTGAAGGTAGAAATCCAGTATCAGTCTAACCACCTCCTAATTATGGCTGATAGATGTGTGAGAATCTCCTAGAGACGTTTAGGATTACTCACTAAAACCAGCATGGAATTTCTCGAACCACCTTTCAGTGAGAAGTTGGTTGACAGGAACTAGGTTAGTATGATGTTTTCCTGACCCCGCTTAAGTTGACCCGCCTTGCCATGAAGACGTTGGTGACGCGCCCGCTTCCGCTACATCGTCTCCTTGCAAGCATGACTACCTTACTGAAGAAGACGGCAGTGTTCCCGGCTCAGTCTTTCACTCCAGACCATAGCTTATACCAATTGTCGTACTTGAGTCAACCGCCATTGCTGTGTCCAGGGAGAGCACTCCGACAAGGTGTAAACTGCTGTAAAGCCCTGAGTCTTCGGGTCCACCGAAAAATAAAAATGCCGTAATGCCTCTCTAGTCATTCTAACGAACATATCTATAACTTTATTATGATAAAATACTATTATATTCGTATTTATCAATAGGAGTGAGTCGTATATATCGGAACAGGTATATGTAACAGGTTTCCGAACGAAACAGTGTAAACCTGTTCTCATAAAACTATTTCGCCTGTTCCAGTTCCAACAACAGACTAGGTACAATACCTACTAGTAGTACTAGAGTAATAGTTTGATATCTGCGTTCGTATTTTAGCCTTCCTTTTTATGGTTAATTGGTTCGTTCTTATTTATGGTGTTGGACAAAGATGGAGATAGTATGAGTCTTGTGCGCGTCACTGTTTCACCAGGTTCCACCTGTTTTCTATGCTGTAGTGCGTCCGGATACATACGAGTACATCAATCCAGTACGACTATGTCGTTGTAAGCAAATGTTGCTTAAATTACATAAAATTAATTATTGAGATTTCACATTTATACAATAATAAATATCAATAATAAATTTTAAATATAAAAAAAAATGAGATAGACAAACTGAGATTTTCTAATACGATTAGATTTTTTTTAGTGTGTGTATCCCAAACGCGGCTCACCATACCTGTGACACACAGCTGTCTGCTGTTTTTATTAAAGGATAGTTTTCACTTCCGAAACTGCATCTTTACTTTGAAGTTATTCCATTGGAACAGTCTGTTATTTTGGAACAGATTATTGGACCTGTTATTTGAGTGGAACAGGAACAGGTGGAACCAGTTTCGCTTTTCACCTGTTACAGACCACCCCTATTTATCAATAACGTTATATTTTATCCATTAGAATTTCCAACTACATATTATATACTAACATGTAAGGATTTGCCACTGTTACCTAGTCGTTACGCTGTGGTTGCAGCCAGTACTTTAATGCTACTTTGTTTTTACCAACGACAACCCAGCCTACTAGACACCTAATGCTTTCATTTCTACAAACAAACAATTCTGTCAAAGCAGTGAGGTATGCGGGGCGAACGGGGCTACAAAAATGCATTCTTACTGGCCGGTTCAAAGAGCTATGGCAGATTTTTAGTTCAGTGCACTAAAAGCATCTTAAAAACTAATTACAACCAAAATTCATGAAATATTTTAATACGATTTTCTATATTTTAGTCTAATTTAGATAAGGCTAGGTAAAAAAGTATAAAATTAAAAATAGCTATTATGTTAATTGATTGCCGGCTTTTCGTAATGGCCATTTCTTTGGTTTGTCAGAAAGCACATCCAATCTCTTTGTCAGAAAGCCACAAGTTTGCCAGAGTAAATAATTATTTTTCTAAGATAGAATCATGAATGTTTTTTATAGATTAAGAGATTTAAATAGTTAATTAATATTAATAATACTATTTTTTTGCTTGTTACGTTTATTTCTATACGGATTTTAAATAAAGTGCAGTATTAATAACTTCTTTCTACATTTAAAGTAAAACTGGGCGCTGGCTAAAAGATGGCCATTCAGAGCTATAAAAAAAATACAACATGACATTTGACATTTCGATTTTTTTCACATCATCGCGCTGTCGCCCGCGCTTGTTTGCTTGTGTTCTGAGTGTTTTCGCTGCTTTTCCCCTGTTTTCAGTATTTTTTTTGACCCGGATTGCCCAAGGGCTCTGTTTTCGCTTCTTGTTATATGACTCAAACTGTTTATGGACCCTGATATTGCCTCTTTGTGACTTGTGCGTGCTTAAGGATTCCGATACTGCCCTGTTTTTTGGATATTGTTTTGTACCCGGTTTCTACAGCCAAAATGAGAGTTCGTGGTCGTGGCCACGGCAGTTGAAGTCCGTAGGGAACATAATATAGAAACAACTGAATATAATCTCAGAGGCAGTGATGACGCTATTTTAATAAGAGGTAGAATAAAATCAAGACACATAAGTCGGAAACAATATTATGTTTATGTTTTGATTGAAAATATATACCTGGACGAATAGGAATCACTGAATATTGCTGTAGTTGCCTCGTTGGTCGGCGTACGCTAGGATGTTGCGCTCATGTAATGATCATTGTTTGGTATTTGGGATGGGCTAGACATCAACAAAATATCTTTGCACCAGCTGCCTTTTTCTATGATGTGCTAGCTATAGAGGATGATGAATAATAAAATATTGTAAAATGAAATCTTGTGTTTTTACTATTCACCAAACCTGTTTCATACATTAGGGAACCTGAAACATCTTTTTATCCTTGGTAATCCTATGTAAGTAACACCATACCGTCATTGGCTCACTATTTTACACGACTGCCCAAAAAAGTAGTGTAAGTACGTTTTGATTTTTTTTTATTATAAATCATATTTCATTTATTCATGCACCATGAAATAAAAATATACATACGGTTATCCGCAACAGGCTTCGTCAAAATGTCACAGAGAATTGCAATATGAAATGTATGTGAGTTTCTTTATTCCGCCATAACTTCTAAATGTCTGAACCGATTTCGGTGAGGGTTGTTGGAATCCTCACGTGACATAGGCTATATATTTTTTGGGAAATCAGCCGTGTTTTATTTTTCTTTGAAAAAACGTTCAGTATGTAAATAAATAGTCAATATTGATAGCATATGTTTAAAGCTGCATAAGAACCTCTGATTTTAACGACTGATATCTAAATATGTCATGATAACAGACTGGTCTCTCTATGCATAGAGGAGCTTAAGACAAATCCAAGTGGTGCCCACACCTGGGGTTGCTTAACTTGCGTAATCGTTAATAATGTTTACTAGTGGGCATAAATAGTATTATGCTATCGAGCTCCTTCAGTTTTATATACCAACTAGAGGACGCCAGCAGCTACGCCTGCATTTTTTTTTAATTTATCCGTTTTGTCCGATCCCGTGGGAATATCGGGAAATCCCTTCTTAGTGCACCCCTACGGTCCCCAAGGAACATACATGCCAAATTTCAGCTTCCTGCGCCCAATAGTTTCGGCTGTAGCGTGTCTGTCAGTCAGTCAGTAACGCAAGGATTTTATATATTAAGATTAATTATTATTTGATGCAGCAATATACTAAATAGATGGTTATTAATGACATAACCTATAAAACTTCTAAGCATAATAACTCAAATACCTGGCATCCTACAGTTACGATTTTTTTACCTTTAGAATCAGCAATATATATTCTATCAAACAAGGTATATTTCATTTATAGATGCTAAATTTGGTCATTAACTAAAATGATGTATGGGAAGCTGCCATGGCTCTTTGCGGTACATCATAATTCATAACTAGTGTCGGGATTGGTCTTATGTAAAACGTATAAGTCTAACGTGTTGTCAGAAAGTGTTCGCCTTACGTCTGCCGTCTAGTAGGCTGGGTTGTCGTTGATTTTTACCACAGTAGAACGGCCTTGTGGGCGTGGCAGCTTCGCCGTCCTTGTGAGCAAACGCTCATATGCAGAAAAAATTGATTGACGCTGTCAACAATCGTGCTCATATTGCGACAGCGAACTAAGCTCCGCGAAAATAAAAGAATTATGCCGTCTTGCGCTATAATAACGTGTCGAAAACGAAGCCAGTTATGTACTGTGGCTCGAGAAGGGATTTCTTTTCACCGGTAAGTCCGAAAACCTTAAAATAAAAATGATATTTGTAATTATTACAATAGTATTATGTAATTTGTAGACAAACACGATACTATCGCAAGCAAATAAAAAAATATACATTGCTGGCAATACGTGGGTACCATCTAGTACTACGTAGGCGATTGCGCAATGTATTTCGTTCACTGCGAACGTCAAAGCTTGAATTCTGCTAAATCTATGGTGGTGGGTCCGATAGTGTTGTACCTACCAAGTTGTGAACAATGTCGATTGTGAGTTCCTTCGTGTGAATGTATTCAAATGATTGTTATCAGTAATATTAAGATTAACATAACTTTGTTTATTACTACCGATTAATGTTTATTGTGGGTTATTAACTTAGTATCGCGGGTTACATATCACATATTTTAATTAAGAAAATTTATTGTGACATATGCGTTGGAGCACTGCTGTCAAATGAAATAAATTCGGACCATAAATTTACCGTAGCAAAAGATAAAGGGGGTCTCCTGTATCATTATATAAAGCCAAAATTTACATCGACAATCTTCGGCAAATTAATGAACATAATATATGTTGACAACAAAGATCTTGCGCACCTTTGTCGGTACTGAATTATTTAGCAACATTAGTTATCAAGATCTTGGTAGAAACAACTCCGAGAAAGAAATCGACCGCAGGATCCAGTTGGGTTGGGCAGCGTTTGGCAAGCTACGTCGTGATTTCTCTTCGCCCCTACCGCAATGCCTGAAGACCAAAGTCTTCAACCAATGCGTCCTACCTATTATGACGTACGGTGCCGAGACGTGGATACTCACAGTGGGACTAGTCCACAAACTAAAAGCCACGCAGCGAGCTATGGAACGGGCTATGCTTGGCGTCTCTTTGAAGGATCAAAGTCAAAAGTCAAGTCAAAATCCTTTATTCATTTAAATCACAAAGTGACACTTATGAACGTCAATTTAAAAAAATAATTACTTAAAGCTTCTACATTTACATTTACTGCCACGTTCGCAAAACAATAGGTAGAACCATGAGAAAGAACGGGCAATAAAACTCAAGGTCACTCTTTTTCATCGCCAGGTTTTGCATAATACATACAAATTTAAATTTTGTAAGGTGCTGCAACTGTTTCACCTTCTATGTCATTTGTATATATTTACTCTACTTAATACTCAAGCATAATGTAGTAAAATTTTGATGTTCATTTAATTAGCCTCCTGAGAATTGACATGGTGAAACAGGAGCATCCACTTACATTAAGTACCTAACAATGCAGGCAATCCGCGCAAATGTTCAGAACCATGATAGAAATGATACAGTTTAATATTAAAAATGTAATACCAGCCCGTAAGACCGACATCGACCAGTCATCGCAAGTAGCACCCGTTCACGAGTATGACGCATGGGCCAGCCATCATCCCTCTCGCCATATCAGAGGGACAGGGATGACCCGACACACGACGCCACCAAGAAATGACATTTTAGTGAGCATGACGACAACGGTACACGAACCGGCTGTAATTAACAATCTGTTGGTATACTGACCATGAACACGAATTACCTGCATTTTCCAGATCGTTAATATTATCATAAATATGTGGAACGCGTGCAAAATGCAAATGTAGTACCTATATTTGATTGATTGACATGATACTTTTTGAAATATAACCACCGATCGAACTGATTGGCTACACGATTATAATACATTATAAAAAAAAATAACAAATAAAAGTATCTAACTAGATGAGTGACATTTAGTAATGTGGTGGCGATTCCAAAAACTATCATTTACATGATTTTAATTGGAATGGAATAATATTTAATTACATGTCAAGAAACTTATCATCTACCTATTTACTGTATAATATATGAATTATGAAACATTATTTCCAAGCGCATTTGTCATTCAGATATTCATTTAAATTATAATATGCCTTTTGCATTAGGTCATTTTTAATCTTTATCTGAAATGCGTTAAAAGGCAGGTCCAAAATACTTATCGGTATCTTGTTGTAGATACGTATACTAAGTCCTATAAAAGAACTATGAGTTTTGCACAAACGAAAATACGGAACACATAATTTATGTCTATTTCTTGTATTTATAGAGTGTATATCACTATTCTTTGAATATGAATTTATATTTTTACGTACATGCATAACACTAGCATAAATATACTGAGACGCTACTGTTAGAATACCGATTTCCTTGAATCTTTCTTTGAGCGAAACTCTTGTCCGTAATTGGTAAATGGCCCGAACTGCCCTTTTTTGCAATATAAAAATACTTTCGATATCAGCAGCTCTACCCCAAAGTAATATGCTATAAGACATAACACTATGAAAATAGCCAAAATATACCAATCTAGCCGTATCGACATCTGTTAAATTGCGCACCTTCTTAATGGCATAAGCAGCCGAACTAAGTTTCGCTGACAGATATGTAATGTGTGCGCCCCATTGTAACTTCGAATCAAGTGTTATTCCTAGAAACAATGTAGATTCAGTTGTTTCCAGTACATCACCATTCAAAACTATGTTAGGACCAAGGTTTCTGACGTTGGGCAAAGCAAACTTAACACATTTGGTTTTTCTGGCGTTCAGTACTAAGTTATTTACAGTAAACCATTTGGTCACCTGAATAAGAGCACTGTTTATTTCGGTAAAGTTTTCCTTATTTCTATCTACTTTAAATATCAATGAAGTATCGTCAGCAAACAATACCACGTCACAAATATTTCTCAGGTAAAATGGCAAATCATTTATGTAAACTAGAAACAGGAAAGGCCCTAGGATACTACCCTGCGGCACTCCCAATTGTACTGGTACGCCACTGGATTTTGAGCCATTTATTTCTACACATTGGATTCTGTTATTTAAATATGCCTTAATAACATCCAATGCTTTAGTCTGGACACCGTAATGTTTAAGTTTGGCATAAGAGCGTATCATGGCAGACACAATCGAATGCTTTCGAAAGGTCGCAAAACACACCAATAGCATTCTGAGAGTTCTCCCATGCATTGTAGATGTGTTTGAGTAAAGCTACTCCTGCATCCGTCGTCGAGTGACCCTTAGTAAAACCATATTGCTCAGTATGAAGGAGGCTGTTTAAATTAAAGTGCTTCAGAAGTTGCTTGAGTATTATCTTTTCAAAGATTTTACTAAAAGTAGGTAGTATTGAAATTGGCCTATTTTTGTAATTAATTGGATAAAATCCGAAACGAAGCTATCCGACAAAGAACCAAAGTTACCGACATAGCTCACAGAATCAGTAGGCTTAAGTGGCAGTGGGCTGGCCATATCTGTAGAAGGACTGATGGCCGATGGAGCAAGCGTATCCTAGAGTGGAGACCACGTCTCGGCAAGCGTAAGGTAGGGCGGCCCCCGGCTAGGTGGACCGGCGACCTGAAAAAGGTGGCTGGGACAGACTGGATGCGGAAGGCTGAGGACCGTGTACTGTGGCGCGTGTTGGGAGAGGCCTATGTCCAGCAGTGGACTGCGATAGGCTGATTGATTGATTGATTGATTAGTTATCACCAGGTTGGATTTTATCCTAGTGCGAGCCATGTTACAGACCTATCTAAAGCTATCATAGAAAAATATTTCAATGTAAGATTGCATTTTATTTTGAAAAATCGAATTTAAAAGATAGCAAGTGTATGCTTATTAATAAATACGTCTTATTTCAGGGACAATAATAGAATCTGGGTTGAAATTTAATTTAAATTATTGTTCAACATTAAAATATTATTGTATTATATACTTGTGTCATTTATTTCTTTACAAACTTTAGCTTATGTGGTTGTACACATGAATAGTTTATCACAGACACAGACATCCTAGGTGGACATGATTTTTAACTCTTGGTATTCGGATATGATAAAGGCCATATTGTATCTTCCCCTTTAATTTTATATTATTATTTATATATATTAAGAAAGGCCACACTATTTATACTCTATCCCACCATCCCGAAATAAAAACAAACAATTGTAAAACTTAAAGTAACAAAACAACAGTATTTTATCGATAAAAATAATCGACCTTTTGGACACCGTAACATTAATGAGAGTGTGTGAGTGATCGTCAAGCGCGATAGTTCCATGTCAAGCGAAGTGTTTGCGCTAGTGTGACAACCAATGGCAAACTCGCGATCTAAGTAAGTGCAGTTGATTTGTGTGCGTAATGCGCGTACGTATTAGTGTATTGCTTGTAGTGGAGATAGATTGTGGGAGACAATCGGCGACACGCGTTCTAATACAAATCAGTAACTATTTCCGTTCTAACCTCCTTTAATTGTTCTGTGGTTTTTACAGTCATATTTTTTTCAGGTCACCGGGCATATCTGGCAGGTTATGAATATTTTTAAATACTCAAAGTTCAAACATTATTAAATTAAGTTTAAATTTTACGAAATTATACTTATTTTCTATATTATACCTACTTCGTATTTGCTTATATAGTAAAGATATACATCTTTATAACACCATTTCACATCAATTTAGAAACGTTACTTTTTAGAATCTGTGAATTCTAAATCTGAAACCTTTACTTCAACGTGATAGTTTTAGAGTTTCTGTTTTACCTACTTATATATATGGATTTGGCTGCCGTTTTAAAGTTGAACCCTATACATTCCCGGTCTCACAATGCTCAGGGTGCTGGAAATATGGCCACGCAAAAAGGTATTGTCCAGCGACAAAGATTGTTTGCCCAAAATGTGGCAAAAATCATATGAATTGCGAAACTACAGCATATAGATGTATCAACTGTGGAGGATCGCATATGGCTTTAGATAAAAGTTGTCCAGTTTTTCATAAAGAACAAGCTATCCGTGATATTATGAGCAAGGAAAAATGTTCCTATAGAAAAGCCTTAATGACAGTTCAGGAATATAAAGATTCCATTATCGAAACTGAACCAATAACAAGACAACCTAATTTAAACTCTCAGTCAACAAGTTATCGAGACATATTACTATCAAACACATTACGTACTGAGCAAAGTATAATCCAAGAGGAGCTTGAATTTACAGATAATGAAGGCTGCAACCAGAAGTTAAAGAAGAAGAACAAAAAAAGGAAAAAGAAACAGCATAAGAAGAAAGACCTAAATAAGAGTGACCGTGAATCTGAAGTAGATATGGGTGAGAGTGATTCACGTGCGGATACACTATCAGAAGAGGAAAGCCAGCCAAGTCAATGCAATAGAATCAAAAATACATTCAGGAGAATATGCCGCAAAATTAAGGAAATTTTTTATACAGATAAAAATTTTGATGAGAAGATTGGTGAAGTATGGAAATTGTTATTTGACGAGATAGTTAATTGTATTGTTAAGACTGTAAGAGTTGGAGAATTTATATCTAAAATTATCAAAACCATTTTCAATGGCTAATAATAGTTTAGATAGTGTTGTTATAAATTTTGGGCAGTGGAATTCACAAAGTTTAGTACCTAAGAAACAGATGTTTGAGTCATTATTAAGTCAGAAAAAAATATCAGTATGTCTAGTAAGCGAATCCTGGCTAGACCCTGAAGTTACGTTTAGTATAAGCAATTATAATATATGTATATAGAAACGATAGGTTAGATGGATACGGTGGTGTAGCGATATTAGTACACAAATCTATAAAGTCACATATACATTCAGTTAATTTAACTAATACAGGTATTGAAATTATTTGTGTAAGACTGTTAAATTGCAAATATGTAGATTATGTTGCCTCTGTATATTGTACATCTTCAGTTCACACAACACAACATGACTGGGAAAGTTTATTCTGCCATTTCAATAGTAGGTCTATAGTAGCTGGCGATTTTAACGGTCATATGACCAATTGGTCATACAAAAATGACACTCGTGGATACCAATTATTAGATGCTTCCTTAGAACACAGTTTAATTCCTATTAACAATGGAGAGCCGACTAGACTTAAGTTGGTTAATGGGTTGTTGCAGAGTTCTTCCCCAGATGTAACGTTTGTTAGCTCCGACATTGTCATTTATTTTGAGTGGAATATGACGAGAGAAAACCTCGGCAGCGACCACTTATTCATTAAATTCTTTTTAAATTTCCTAGATACTCAGAAAGTAATTAGTCACCGTAATTTTAACTTAGCAGACTGGAAAAAATATCGCAATATTGTAACACACGAGTTAAGTTCGGTTTACGTAATTGACAGTTGTAATAACAATAATATACAGAGTTATTATAATCAATTCATAGATATAGTGAACGAAGCTACGGATAGAAGCATCCCTATGACTAAAGTACCGGTGAACGCTAGCTCCTCTTTCACGCCAAAGCCTTATTGGAATCCCCTACTATCCCAAGCCGTGGCCAAACGCCGTTTGGCATTGAAGAACTTTCGCCGTAACCCAACGCCTAATAATTACGATAAACTGAAAGAGCAAATAAGTCTCCTCGGCTTATACGAAGGGCCAAATTTAATAGCTGGACATCCTTTTGTAGTGAAATTGATGAAACGACTAGCGCTTCTGATATGTGGCATAAAATGCGTTGGGTTAAAGGTATTCGCAGTAATCATACACAAGGCACACCCCTCAACAGAGATGTCAAGGGATTTATTGCACTCACTAACACCCGATTTTGTAGAACAATCTGCGCCTATTTTTTATTCAGATAATAACTATTTGGAGCAAGAAATATCAATAGTGGAATTGAACAATTCCTTAAGAAAAAGAGATACTGCACCAGGAGAGGATAGAATCACATATTCCATGCTATATCAATTACCATCAGGTGGCAGACAATTTCTTCTTAAAATTTATAATGCTGTTCTTCAATTCTCTATAGTGCCAGAACAATGGAGACATATACAGATTTTGCCTATCCCTAAGCTAAACAACCATAACACGAATTTACCGAAGTTGAGACCTATTTCATAAATTTCCTGCGTATGCAAAGTATTCCATACTATAATAACTAAAAGGCTTGAATGGTACACAGAGCACAATAAACTGCTTTCAAAGAATACAACTGGCTTCAGGAAAGGACTGTCGTGTCTTGACTGTGTAGCTCGATTAGTGTCAGATATACAGACAGGATTTTCAAAGAACTATCCTACATTGGCATGCTTTGTAGATATCGAGAGTGCCTACAATAATGTATGTGTAACACAATAGTTACATTTGGTCTTTCCTAAATAAGAGATATTTAAATATTAAACATGAGGATAGTTCCTGTAAGTATATTAGATGGACAAATAAAGAGATAGCTCAAGGTGACCCAATGTCTCCATTTTTATTTAATATAATTACCTCTAATATATGGAGTAGTTTCGAACGAAAATCATGGGGAATTCATCCAAAACACATAAGAAGGCTTTATTTATCTCTAGTTCGCAGTAGAATAGATTTTTGGCAGCTATCTTTACGGCAATGCAGCTAAGACACATTTAGTAAAATTAGACAGAATCCAAAACATTGCATTGCGTGTAATTGCTGGGTATATTAGAACGACACCAATATACGTGATGGAATCAGAGTTACCTGTGCCACCTTTATACATAAGACGCAGATATTTAGCTACAAAATATTGCTTAAAATTATTATCTTCTGCTAATCATTTATTAACACAAGCATTGAAGATACTTGAACAACTGTGTGGAACTAGGTATTGGCATAACAAAGTTAAACCGTTATTGGTATCGGTTTATTCCGAAATAAAATCAGAGGCAAATGTAATCACAAAAAACACTTTTTTCATGTACTCACTTAACACGTGGATGTCCAATTTTAATGTAGATTTTATTCAATTTAATATAGAAAACAGGCCCTTGTCGAAGAAACATTATGATGGTACGAATATAATTAAAGTTAATGTACTAAATTATTTAAATGATCAGTAAAGTGAAAAGAAAATGCTTATCGACGAACAGGATTTTTAATTACATAATATGTAGGTAAAGCCGTGTGGTTGACGGCATAGAATACAAGTGTCACCACCCTCTATCTTCCCGTGGGTGTCGTAAGAGGCGACTAAGGGATAACACGATGCAAATACCATCTTTGCGTAGAGACGGAAAACTCGACATCTAACCCTATACGACTGCCTCGTTGGTCTCGCGGCATAGGTGTGCGCGTGGGATCGGGAGGTCCGATTTTGGATTTGGATGATACGAGAGGCTATTGAAATTAAAAAACACCCTAATTTCAATAGGGAAGATGGTTGGAATGTTCCTCCAGCTTGGGACCCTGTCATAAGGCTAATGAAACCCAAGAAGGACAAAATCACCAGAATACCTAAGGACACTGTGAGCTCATTCTGCGTAAATAGTAACACCAGTAGATGAAAAATGTTCGGGTAATTTCAGATAACTTATACATTCAAGAAAAAGACAATTATCACCTCAGTCTGCCGTGAACATGAATTCTGTAAAGAATTCGAAACGTCGGCTAGTAATAAATTAAAAATATAGTTTCTAGATCATTAGTTTCAAATGTAATAACTTAGTGAAACCAATACATCGCGATAAAATCCGTAAACTGTAGTTTAATTTCAATGTGTAACATTCGTGTAAACCCAAGAAGATACTATAAAAAGTTAGTTTGTTTGTTTGTTTGAACGCGCTAATCTCAGGAACTACTAGTCCGATTTGAAATTTTTTTTCAGTGTATGATGTTCCATTTATCGAGGAAGGCTATATAATATCACGCTATGAGCCACGGGAGCGGAGCAGTGGCCTTAAATAACACGGGTGTAACCGCGGGCATCATCTAGTCTATTATATTTCGAAGTAATCCATATACGAGGCAAAACCATGAGGCTTAAGTGATCTATGAATAGCTGATAGCCGGCGCGACTGCAATTATTTTCCAAGTTTCGATACTTCCTTGATGTTCACATAATAATGAGCGTTTTTTTCAAAGCTATATTGTACAGCTTTATAAATGATATAATTATGTTTGAAATGTAATAGGATTGCAAATATACATTAATGTTTTTGGTTACACGGTTGTAAGCGTACCTCCTGGGTAAGAAGCCAATAAATTTCTTTTTAAATTACAATTATAGTATCTGCTTCAGGAATTAGTTGGGGCGAAATTAATTGATTTTCCATTTAATTACTCCTTTTTTGGAAGTTTTACGCCGGCAAGTCATCCTCGGATATTCGTGATAATATATAATTATAATTGGTAGCGCCATCTACCTTCCTATCTATAACTAATCGCATCAACGTCAATCGTTCCATGCTGGTCTAGTGCGAGCGATACCATATTTCCGTCCCTCTCTATCCCACTCCCTGGAAGGGGCACTGCCTTTTGATTGGTCGCCGCGATCGTCGACGCGAGTGACAGTCCAGAACTTTCAAGAACATTCGATTCGCTATACGCGTCCGCTATACCGCATCACCGCGCCGCTCCCGCTATAGTTATTACCGCTTCTATAAACCGCTCGCAAGTGGAAGTGACTGTGTAGTGAAGTGAAAACAAGCAGCTGCATCACGAAACCACCAGGAGACTGCCCTTCGGAAACGAAGAAGATTGCCGAATAAGGTAAGTGCCCTCCATCCTTGGAATATCCTATACCCACTCACAGTCACCTCTTCCCGTATTCCAATCCTAGGCGGCTAAAACCCGCTATCCTTAGCATACAGTCCATTTTCTTCTCCAAGTCGCCTAGAACCCTACGGTTTCGGTGTATCGCCGAACCAATAATAATTAGCAATCAGATAGGCTGGCCTTAAATTAATGAAAAAAATGCTGAATTGCCACCATTCTTAAAATATTAGTAGGTAGATATCTACCATCACCATTAATAATGGATTATAAGATAAAGATAAAAACACTTTATTGTACACCAGTAAATACACAATATTACAATAGATTACATCTAAAACCTTAAAACTAGTGGTACAAATGCGGTCTTATCGCACAATGCGATTTCTTCCAGACAACCTAGTTCGGAAATATATATTAAATATCAAAGCTGAAATAGTGGGTAATGGCGTACCTTGTGGAACAGTGATTGTGAAAAAATTATAGTGGATGGGAGAAAATATTTGTATATCAGAATAATATGAAATATAATTATACTTATAAATGTAACATAATTAATAAAAATAATACCGTACATAAAAATAAATGATAATATTTATATATATATATATATATATATATATATATATATATATATATATATATATAAAATACAAATATTGATATATACACAAACAATACATAGATGAATAAATATTTTTTTTTTTCAAAGAAAATCGTTGAATGTGTAGGGACTTTCAGTTTTAGGTTTTCTGATGATCGTAAGAACTCAGAATGTGTATTATAAAGATAATCAAACCGATTTTTGAGATACATGGGATAGGAAGGATTAAAAATAATATTAAAAAGAAGACAAAGAATGTGAGTATTCCGTCGAAGACGGATTGGTAGCCACTTGAGCTTGTTGCGAAATTCAGAGACATGATCATATTTACGTAAACCGTATATGAATCTTATACAGAAGTTTTGAAGCCGCTCAAGTTTATCTAGCTGGTTCTCATTGATATCTAGATAGCTGGCATCGGCGTAGTCAAGAATGGGTAGAAGGATGGATTAGGCCTTAGCAACGCCTTTATATTATTTATAAAATAAAGGCGTTGCTAAGGACGGAAGCGATTTTATAAACGTAAGATTGATGTATAATCAAACTAGATTTCATGCCGCCGCTAACTTTGGCCTTTTTTATCACCTTAGAGGAGGAATTTCCAAAAATCCTCTTTTAGTGATCCCTATACTCTCCAAAGAAAATTAATGTCAAACTTCAGCTTTTGACGCCCGGTAGATGCGACTGTGCGTTGTCTGTCAGTCTGTAACGGAAGTGCTTTTTATATATTGATTGATGATAAGTTTCTTAGAAGACATGCTTAGAACATTGGATCGATATTCTAATGTGATAGTTGTAGTGGTTACACGCACGACACCTTAATCGTGTACCCCTGTTGACAGCGAGACATCGTCGAGCACGTTTAGCGTATGCTAACGCTCATCGGAATTGGACCTTGAGGCAATGTCCAATTCCGATAAGCGTTACACACCCACACGCCCACACACCCACGCACCCACACGCACACGCACACACACACAAGACTAAATCCGACGGCGCAACCTCCACGTTGTACGTAGTACGTAGTACGTACGTAGAAGACATGCTTAGAACATTGGATCGATATTCTAATGTGATAGTTGTAGTGGTTACACGCACGACACCTTAGTCGTGTACCCCTGTTGACAGCGAGACATCGTCGAGCACGTTTAGCGTATGCTAACGCTCATCGGAATTGGACCTTGAGGCAATGTCCAATTCCGATAAGCGTTACACACCCACACGCCCACACACCCACGCACCCACACGCACACGCACACACACACAAGAGTAAATCCGACGGCGCAACCTCCACGTTGTACGTAATTATTCTCATCAATTCAATTTTCTTTTTATTGTTTTTGGTTTTAAATTTAAAAAGAGCAAAAATGTGAAAAAAGCTCGGAAAACCTTTTTTTCTCATTTTAAAAAATTGTGAGCTTTTCAGAGAAAAAAACACGATGATTTAATTTTTTCAAAAATTTGATCTAGTGAAACAATAACACAGCTGGCTGGATTAATTTGGTTTTTTGTTGAGTTTTTGTGGACATATTGAACTGTAAAAGGCACACTTAATATTAGTGGTTTCCTCAATATTTTCGGTCTAGCGCTTATTTTCCAAAAAAACTACCAATAGTCCTTTTTTGTTGCATTTTCAAATTCTTTTTCGGAAAAACAATGGCTAGTCGTTAAGGAAAATTCATTCAAGTTCTTGAAACCCACCTTCAACTCTCTGTGCGATCATTGGTTGCTGAGATATAGATAATCAAAGACAAAAGGATTCTTTCCCATTTGAAGACCGATATCTCGGCGAGAAGTGGACGTATCAAGGTGGATGAAAAAAAACAAATTAAAGCTAAATGAACAAAGTATCCGATCCTTATAGTGGTTAAGCTAAAAAAAAATTGCCGCGCCCGTAGACCAAAAAAATAAAACTAAAAAATATTGAATTTCTTTTTGTTGCTGATTTATCGACGATTACTCAAAAACCGCGGAGGTTACAAAATTTTAAAGTTCTAATCCAAAAACTAAACACTTGGAGCTACAATTTTATTTTTTTGATTTCCTGTACGACTATTTCTCTCGAAGTTACGGCCTGTTGAAAATTGCCCAAAAATTTTGAATGTTTTTTTGATCCCTTAAGTTTTTCGTTTAGTATATAATTATAAATGTTTAGTGAACGTGTCTCTTTGACATCCTCTGGAAGTCTGTTATAAATCTGTTCTCCCCAAAATGTCACTGTATTTTTACCGTAATCCGTTCTTTCGTGGGGTAATATTAAATGTTTGGCGCGGCGCGATGCATATTTAAGTTTTCTCCTTTTCTTGTAAAAGACAATGCAACTTTTCCTTTGACTAGTGGTCCAAAAATATGAAACCTGTTGTGCATAATTGAAACCTATTCCAAACGAAAGTACTAACCATTTATTGCAACTTTTACTATGGGGCCAAATAAATCTATCCCAGTTAAAAAAAAAAAGGAAGGGAGGCGCGGAGCGGAGACGCTAGCGACTGGCTACCTGTCGCTCTATCGGTACAGCAGCAGCGCGCTCATTAAACACACTTTAAACACGCGCTGTTGCAATAAATGATTATAAAAATCCACATTTTTTGAAAACGTTTGTTACCTTGTATCTTTTTTTTACTGGGTTAGATTTATTTGACCCCATAGTAAAAGTTGCAATAAATAACTAGGACTTACGTTTAGCATAGGTTTCAATTGTGCACAACGGGTTTCAATTGTTTGGGCCAATTGATTGCATTGTCTTTTAATATTAGACTGGATGGTGCGATTCATTATTTTATGTATGAGTATACATGTATTGTATGTGTATAGTGGTTCAATATTCATAAGTTTCGTGTTTTTGTATATTGTTTTAGATGGAGTTAAGTAGTTGTAATGATATAATATTTTTATGATTTTGTTTTGCAATACCTTTACCTATTGGTTTTAGATTGGTTTTAGCCGCATTGCCCCAAATTTCAATCAGACAAAGTAACTTTTTAACACGCTTTTATTAGGTCGTAATGGAATCTAAGCTAACTAATTTTACCATCTTCCAAGGGTCGTAGCGTAATGAAAATTGGCAGCTGTATGTAGTTCTAATGACAATACAATAATATGGTACTGTCAAACTGATCTGATGATGGAGCCGGAAGATATGCACTGAAACTCGACATGCATGTAACTAACTATGTAATGGAATCTAAGGCGACCAATTTAACTATCTTCCGAAGGTCGTAGCGTAATGAAAATTGTCAGCTGTATGTAGTTTTGATGACAATACAACAATATGATACTGTCAAACTGATCTGATGATGGAGCCGGCAAATATGAACTGGAACTTCATGATAGAAAATCGTATCATAGTTGTTTTGGATTTCTTAGAAAAGTCTTGTAATGAACTTTGTCCACGAATAGGTTTTAAGGTCTGATGATGAAGCCGGAAAATAGGCACTGGCATTCCATGAAGGAATATCGTATAATAGTCATGTTTGCACTTGTGAGAAAGGCCACTTAATAGACTTTGAACACGATCAGGTTTCATATATATTTTCATAGATATAACAAACCTATTATATATTGTAGACCACGCAGTGGTGTACTTAGGGTCCCGTACTTTTGCGGTTGTACAGGCGTACCGCGTATGTGGCCCTAAGTAGAGTAAAATCACTTAGTGCTCTCCAGATTGAAGAGCTAGATTGTTCTTAGCTGAAAGATAAAACACCATGCAATACAGACGCACTGGCGGAGATGGATAGGATGCGGGCTCATTCGCCTGCTTAAAATAAATAAGACCAAAAAGTATAAAATAAATTAATAGTTAAAAAACACTAGAAAAACACGCTTTTATAAATGCACGTAGAAATAAAAAATAAATTATGTATTGTTCAAGTTTTCTCTATTTCTGGGCTGAAGTGTAAACTATGTGCTTTTAATTATATTTGATGTTAAAACGTGGGCCGCTAGAAAAGCGTGTTTTCTTGTGGTTTTAAACTATTAATTTATTTTTTAAATAACTTTCTTTAAACGCTTTATTTATTTTTCATTTAGTGATATATTTTTATTAGTGAACCACAGAAACAGATTTGCTATATTACGTCTGGTTACACGGAGTAACCTTGGCATTTACTCAATGTGCTTACATTGAGTAATTGCCAAGGTAACTTGAGTTCTTAAGAGTCTCTGTTCACAATTTCCTTTTAAAATACAAAATTGATTTTTATATGTTTTTCTGTATCATATTATGTTAAGTTACTTTTTAAGTTTTATATCTCACTTTCTGTTACTCAACTGTATTTACATAAACAGGACATGGGATATGGGCAACGATTGAGGCTCAGTCGTTCATCGGTCCTGAGGATGCCTCGTGCAGAGGCGTAACACGTGTCGAAGCATAGTCGGCGCATAGAGCGGGATACTGCATGTCAGGTTGGAATATGGAATAATGCGGAAGTGTTTTCCTGGAAAACAGTTCCGCATTATTCCATATATCCCTTATCCTTTGTCATTGCAGGAGTTCGGTTGTGACGTTAATCCTCGTCGCATCACTCGGCCGGTCGACCCAGCCGCCGCGCCCTGCAACGGCCTTTATATACGGCCGTGCACCGAGGACCTCTCTTTTTCATCGGCTGGACAGCGGCAAACAAAAGCTAAGTGCACCTCTGCTATCCTGAGCGACGCCGGAAGCGGATCCCCAACAAGATAGAGTAAGTAGATACTACGTCGAATCACGCGACCCTGGTTCTATAGAATTTCCTTAATAATTTTAATTTAGTGCTTTGCTAAAGGATGTGCTAAATTATTTACCGAATTAAACTGATTTTTAATTGTAACATTTAACCACGATTTTCATTTAACACACCAAAGTAGTCAATAACGTTACAGTGGCGCCCAACGTGGGGCACACCCTTCTCTTTTCCATTTCTTTTCATCATTCTACTATAACCTCTCTGCTTGTGGTTTTTTACGAAGATATAATTATATTTCTATATAGTTGGTATTATTAAATACTTTTACCGCCTACTACGGCGATTTTCGACACATTTTTATAATGGGTATCGGGCGTTAGTGCAAAAATTACGCAATCATATTTCCATTAACTCTCTAGCATCAGATAGCAGACATTTAATAAAACTAACATTTTACTCTACTATTGAATAAGCATTGACGGCGTAATAACAGTTCCTATAATACACCTAGGTGCAAAGCAATTGTCACGTTTATATAAAAAACGACATTGAATTATATAAAAAACTACCGTGACTAACTTATTCTTAGAGCACACTAATAATTATTATTATCTCGGAAATCCCTCAGCATTGCTTTACCTCGAGTCGTTTAGTACATGTTTTTCGATATCCAATTTCCTTTTTTCTAACGCTTCTATAAGCATCGTGCACCAATAATAGGTGAGCCTCAAGTTGATACAGCTAAAATCGTGTGCTTTAACTATTACTGTTTAACTTCTTTTTGTTTTTCGGACCAACCCGGTACAATTTGGTGGAATTTTGAATACATATAAAAGACGTAAGTACAGGTAAGTAGATGTAAGGGGTACTCAGAACGGATTATAGGTATAGATAGAGGCAAGCTATTGTCAGATTAACAATATCAGTTCTGGTAGGCACGCAAATTCACGATTGTGAATACTCAATGCACGAGATATTGAGTATTCGCCGTCAATTGACAATTTTACGTTACTATAAACTTGTGCTGAGTTACTATAAAAATACAAATGATATGACTTTCACTCGCTCTGATAAAAAAACAGCTTTAATCTTTGGATTGAGCCGGTTTTGAGCTGAACGAGAACTCTTGAACTTCTGATACCTGTTTTTTATAGAAATCAATGTTACTGTTAATACAATTACAATTTTACTGGCTAATAATCCAAGAAATAGATCACAGCCATTTGGAACCTACTCATTAATAGTATCAACTGATCCAGTAAAAAAATATCTTAGCAAATTAGAGGATATTGTTTTATAAATTCGTAATCAATGAAAAGATTTTTTATTTTAGATATTTTTGGACCTGGTACATGGTAAGTAAGGAAAAATATGTTTAAGCTTCTTACGGCCTCTAAGCAAGGAAAACATACTTCCTCAAGATCAATACGACCCAAATGTTTGTAAAACATTCTTGCTTTGATCGTTGCTGTACTTCAACATGGCAAACTTGTTACCATACAACTTATATTGTAAATATATACAGGAATACAGCATAAAATGCGTCCACAGTTTATGTAATGCGCAAAGTTAGCATAAAATATATAACACCGTTCTTTATGTCAACCGGTTTAAACTGGATTTAAAACAATGGACGCCTACTTCCCTTTTACCTCAGCTTATAGCCAACCTTTTTGACGCAAAGTACCCATTTAATTTTTTTATAGAGCAACTTTTATGACAAATGTTAATTAATTAGTGTACGTAATGAATCATAACAGTTAATTAACGGAAGGCGCAAACAAAATGAGTGCGTTATCTGTTCTGTGACCCTAATCGCTAGCCATAAGGCGGAATCCTTATTGACATCATTATTCTTGATGACCCTCACTTGCATAGTACGGGTGTTTGGGCGCCGTATCTAAATATCCACACGTTGCGAGATAAAGTAAATACACGTTGAACCGAAAGCATTGACGTCAGTTCAGCCATTGCTGCACCGCAACTCGCTTGTTTACAATTTGTTGGCCCAGCTGACGCATACAACATATAAATAAACATCTTCTGTTTGGAATTTGAAGTAGCTGAGTTTAATTCCAAGAAATCTGACCAATGCCTTCATAACAAGCCAGTTCACTAAATATTTGCGATATTAGAATTGCAAATTTTTATTTGACACACTATCTCATATGCATTGTACCATAACAAGTACCTAATATCAGTATAATAAATCCCTACTCGCTAATAGGATTAAGTACTGTATAAAACCAAAACCGAACGTAAGTATATTTTAACTGAGTGAGTATTACATTTAGTTATACCGGTTATAGCATTAAGGTAATCCATGGCCATGCACGAAAATAATTGCTTCTCATAACCATTATTATATAAGAAGTATGAATAAATAACATACAAAAACACATAAATATTGACTGGGTGTATCGTAAGCCAATTATTGTTTACATAAAGGGAACAAATAAATGTTTCAGAATCAAGGTGGCGAATTGTCGTTACCTTAATGATTTGTTGTCCCGGGTCAGAGAAGAACACCTCTTTAACTCGCTTCTTGAGTGGGATAGCATTGTTCTCGGCTTTCTGCTGCCATAGCAGTCTGTTGTTGAAACTCGTGCCCACAATCAGATCCTTACAATAGGCGGCACAAACAAACGACAAAAGTACAACGAGTAATATCGGTGCGGTCTTCATGTTTGTAGCGTGTGTTTCTTATTAGGTAATGCGACTCGGTCAGTGGATGTCGATCGACTGGTTAACTCGCCTTCGCGTCGTTCATAATAAACTCGTTTACCTCAAGTGTGAGTAAGCGGAAAACACTGTTTAGGCATAAGTTAGTCCTCGTGTGTCGTGACTATGTACCAAACTCACCCACAGCCAATATTGATTGGGTCAGAGGTTCCCTTAATTACTTGCCGTATTTTACGTTTGATAAATCAAAGCTGAATATTTAGTTGTGAATCATATACCCGGCTAGGAATTGTTGGGTATGGCAACTCACCGCACCTTTGTCTCGGGCTCAACTAAAGGAACAATTGCCTCCATCTTATATTCATGTCATTATATTATTGTTTGCTAAGTAGAATATCAAATGACTTATTACAATGATCTGTATCGGTAACTACACAGTAGTTAAACTGTAACTATATTCTTCGTAGGTGATTGCTAGGTAACAGAATAATAATAGATAATAATTCTAGTCTGAGTACAACAAGGAATGGTTCAATTAAGGTTTAATCCAGATTAGCCACCAATTTCTCACGTAGTCGCAAGGATAACAAGACATATCTACTACATTTACACTATGCACGACTTTGATAAGGTTAATGTATGCGTATATTTTTATATTAAAATAATTTAGCCTTGAGCTGAGAAAATACGTCAACATCAAAGTATTATTAAAATTATATTAAAACTAATAGCTAACGGTTGCTTATCTGAATTTTATGAGTAAAATCCCGGGCACCGATAACCTCAGCAAAGTGTATCGCTTACATTTTACTAACAAAGTGCTTCTTTATCATGTTAAAATAAATTTCATTTTACAAGTTTTCTCTGTACAGGGTAGGTTTTAATTCTGCGAAAAGTGAATCTAGTTTAGTGCATAACGTGTTTGTTGATGCTCAAAATGTCTGCAGAGCTAAGTAGGATAGTCTGATATTTGTTTTACTAGGATTTATTTATTGTAGATAATGTGGCGCAATTTTACTTTGATTTTATTATTTATACTAGCTGGTACCCGCGGCTTCGCACGCGCAAAAAGTAACGTTTTTTAAAGTTCTCTGCCAAATCTTATCTTTATACAGCCGGCGGTATTCCAGATTTCAATATGACTGACCCTTTGCTTTTATATAAAATTATACAAAAATTAGTGTCATAACAACAGTGCTAACTACCGAGTCAAATTGAAGCCTATATGTAGCGCTATAAAATCCTGTATCTTCCAGTTATAGTCTCATTTGAATCGTTTAGCCATTCCAGAGATAACCCCAAACAAACAGAAAGACAGACAGACAGACAAAAATTTTAAAAAGGTTTGTTATGGACTTAAAATCGTGTAACTTACTATATGCACTTGAAAAAACATAGTTATTTTGAAATCACAGACAAACACTTCAATTTTATTTATATGTATAGATGAGCAGAAGAAGTAAAGACTTGTTTTCGCGACAACAGCGCCAACTACCGGATCAAATTGAAGCCTATATGTTGCGCTATATAGTCCTCTACCTTTCAAAGAAAGTCTCATTTGAATCGGTTCAACCGTTCCAGAGATTACCCCGGACAAACAGAAAGACGTACAGACAGACAGACAAAAATGTTAAAAAGGGTTGTTTTGGACTTAGAATCGTGTAACTTACTATATGCACTTGAAAAAACATAGTTATTTTGAAATCACAGACAGACACATCAATTTTATTTATATGTATAGATGAGCAGAAGAAGTAAAGACTTGTTATCGCGACAACAGCGCTAACTACCGGGTCAAATTGTAGCCTATATACACCGCTATTTTTTAATTAGTACAAAAACTTTAAGGACAGATTAGCGAAGATATTATTATCATATATGTGACGTAAGAATTACATAATATCAATAAAGAGCAAAGTTATTATCATTTGTTTAATGTAGAAAATCTCACTTAAATCATAGTCATATTTTACAATCCATTCACTAATTCATTGATAATATTCCATCCTGCTCATTCGCATTCTCTCTGTCGCACTTATGATGTAGGTAGCAATAGAAAATAAAATGAAGAAAAATAATAAATGTAGGTAGTTATTTTTTAATTTTGTTAGTTCTACCCTCTCCTTCATACTTCATTCGGGCGTAGGACCGGTAAAATTTATCGTTTAACAAGTAATTAAATACGGAGGTATGTAATAAGAAAGCAAACAAATATCAAAATAAAATATGGTGTTCTGGACTAAAAGAAAAGAGTAATTTTGGCGTATTTATGAAGTTAGAATCATCTGCTATTTACAAATTATTTTATCGTCATCATGTCAGCCTAGAGACGTCCACTGTTGGACATAGGCCTTCCTCAAGGTGTGTGGAGAACACAGACCGATTTTGAGGCGCCTGCATCAAATTATTATTTACTTAAGTACGTATTATTTACTAAACTTACAAGTATTTCCATTGTCCTTCGAAATGTCCACCACCGTTGTCAAAAGCATCCAATATGCACTGTTTTAATTGTTTGACACTGACCCGGTCACTTTTGTACACTCACAATACGATGTCCATGGGTACACAGCTGCATTCGCGATTTTTCCACTCAAAAAGTACGCACGAAGCATAGCTACATACTCCCGTGATATGAACTGATATGATAGGCCATCGCGTCGGGCAAACGTAGACAAACAATTAAGTTTTGCAACGAAATTAGATACGCTGACTTTCGCTAGTAATTTAGTACTGTTTTTCGCATCGTCGGGGCGTGGCGCAGGCGCAGAGGGGCGGGGGTAATTTATCAATGGTATGATAGTACACGGGTCGGTAATAGTATTAGTATTGCATTTACCAATTATCACGTATTTTTGTGGACAGTTTTGAGACAGTTTTGGGACTTAGTGTTTTTATTTTTCAACTACATAATTATGATCAGTTAAAGATACTTAGTGCCCTGTTAAATTTTTTGTACTAATTAAAAAATAGCGGTGTATAGCGCTATATAGTCCTCTACCTTGCAAAGAAAGTCTCATTTGAATCGGTTCAGCCGTTCCAGAGATTACCCCGGACAAACAGAAAGACAGACAGACAGACAGACAGACAAACGGACAGACAGACAGACAAAAATGTTAAAAAGGGTTGTTTTGGACTTAGAATCGTGTAACTTACTATATGCACTTGAAAAAACATAGTTATTTTGAAATCACAGACGGACACATCAATTTTATTTATATGTATGAAATCACAGACAGACACTTCAATTTCATTTATATGTATATAGATGAGCAAAAGAAGTAAAGACTTGTTATCGCGACAACAGCGCCAACTACTGGGTCAAATTATAGCCTATATGTAGCACTATAAAGTCCTCTACCTTGCAGTGAAAGTCTCATTTGAATCGGTTCAGCCGTTCCAGAGATTACCCCGGACAAACAGAAAGACAGACAGACAGACAGACAAAAATGCTAAAAAGGGTTGTTTTGGACTTAGAATCGTGTAACTTACTATATTCACTTGAAAAAACATAGTTATTTTGAAATCACAGACAGACACATCAATTTTATTTATATGTATAGATGTATAGATATAGATGTATAAATGAGCAGAAGAAGTAAAGACTTGTTACCTCGACAACAGCGCCAACTACTGGGTCAAATTGTAGCCTATATGTAGCGCTATATAGACCTCTACCTTGCAGTGAAAGTCTCATTTGAATCGGTTCAGCCGCTCCAGAGATTATCCCGGACAAACAGAAAGACAGACAGACAGACAAAAATGCTAAAAGGGTTGTTTTGGACTTAGAATCGTGTAACTTACAATATGCACTTGAAAAAACATAGTTATTTTGAAATCACAGACGGACACTTCAATTTTATTTATATGTATAGATGAGCAGAAGAAGTAAAGACTTGTTATCGCGACAACAGCGCTAACTACCGGGTCAAATTGTAGCCTATATGTAGCGCTATATAGTCCTCTACCTTGCAGTGAAAGTCTCATTTGAATCGATTCAGCTGTTCCAGAGATTACCCCGGACAAACAGAAAGACAGACAAACAGAAAGACAGACAGACAGACAGACGGACAGACAGACAGCCAAAAATGTTAAAAAGGGTTGTTTTGGACGTAGAATCGTGTAACTTACTATATGCACTTGAAGAAACATAGTTATTTTGAAATCACAGACAGACACTTCAATTTTATTTATATGTATAGATGAGCAGAAGTAGTAAAGACTTGTTATCGCGACAACAGCGCCAACTACTGGGTCAAATTATAGCTTATATGTAGCGCTATAAAGTCCTCTACCTTGCAGTGAAAGTCTCATTTGAATCGGTTTAGCCGTTCCAGAGGTTAGCCCGGACAAACAGAAAGACAGACAGACAGACAGACGGACAGATAGACAGACAAAAATGTTAAAAAGGGTTGTTTTGGACTTAGAATCGTGTAACTTACTATATGCACTTGAAAAAACATAGTTATTTTGAAATCACAGACAGACACTTCAATTTTATTTATATGTATAGATGAGCAGAAGTAGTAAAGACTTGTTATCGCGACAACAGCGCCAACTACTGGGTCAAATTATAGCTTATATGTAGCGCTATAAAGTCCTCTACCTTGCAGTGAAAGTCTCATTTGAATCGATTCAGCTGTTCCAGAGATTACCCCGGACAAACAGAAAGACAGACAAACAGAAAGACAGACAGACAGACAGACGGACAGACAGACAGCCAAAAATGTTAAAAAGGGTTGTTTTGGACGTAGAATCGTGTAACTTACTATATGCACTTGAAGAAACATAGTTATTTTGAAATCACAGACAGACACTTCAATTTTATTTATATGTATAGATGAGCAGAAGTAGTAAAGACTTGTTATCGCGACAACAGCGCCAACTACTGGGTCAAATTATAGCTTATATGTAGCGCTATAAAGTCCTCTACCTTGCAGTGAAAGTCTCATTTGAATCGGTTTAGCCGTTCCAGAGGTTAGCCCGGACAAACAGAAAGACAGACAGACAGACAGACGGACAGATAGACAGACAAAAATGTTAAAAAGGGTTGTTTTGGACTTAGAATCGTGTAACTTACTATATGCACTTGAAAAAACATAGTTATTTTGAAATCACAGACAGACACTTCAATTTTATTTATATGTATAGATGAGCAGAAGTAGTAAAGACTTGTTATCGCGACAACAGCGCCAACTACTGGGTCAAATTATAGCTTATATGTAGCGCTATAAAGTCCTCTACCTTGCAGTGAAAGTCTCATTTGAATCGGTTTAGCCGTTCCAGAGATTACCCCGGACAAACAGAAAGACAGACAGACAGACAGACGGACAGATAGACAGACAAAAATGTTAAAAAGGGTTGTTTTGGACTTAGAATCGTGTAACTTACTATATGCACTTGAAAAAACATAGTTATTTTGAAATCACAGACAGACACATCAATTTTATTTATATGTATAGATAAGCAGAAGTAGTAAAGATTTGTTATCGCGACAACAGCGCCAACTACCGGGTCAAATTGTAGCCTATATGTAGCGCTATATAGTCCTCTACCTTGCAGTGAAAGTCTCATTTGAATCGGTTCAGCCGCTCCAGAGATTACCCCGGACAAACAGAAAGACAGACAGACAGACAGACGGACAGACAGACGGACAAAAATGTTAAAAAGGGTTGTTTTGGACGTAGAATCGTGTAACTTACTAAATGCACTTGAAAAAACATAGTTATTTTGAAATCACAGACAGACACTTCAATTTTATTTATATGTATAGATTTTTTAATTGTTTTATGTAAACTTTTTGTGCAAAATGGTTACAATATGATGGCGTTATATTTATATTAGGTTGGTAGGTTCTTATTCGAAATTAGGTACTTATTTTATTACCTACCTAACTGCAAGGAGCTATAGAATAGGAATAAACAATTTCAACCATCTGAAGTGCACAATGTTACAAAGAGATGAGATTAAATGAGCTTTGACCTCTATTGTTTATGGCAATAATTACAACCAGATTTATACTATGATTTTTGCGAACAAACTGGAAACGTCGACATGTCGATATCTTATTATTGTATATCGACCAGGCGCTAACGATTTTCTTAATCGTCTTAATCGGGCCTAGTATATTAGATATGTATATTATAATACTAGATTTTGCATAGGGTTCCCACCAAGAACTTAGGGTCCCAAGCCAACCTCACCTGCAAGTGGTGCACCTGCCGATTAACGGACGAGGCTCTGGCAAACAAAATATCCCGATAAGCGGCAATAGGCTCGCCACCTATTACGTGGGATCAAAACACTGGCGAAAAGTGGGCGTTTAATATGCCTCTGCCTACCCCTTCGGGGAAACAGGCGTGAGTCTATGTATGTATGTATGTAATACTAGATTTTGTGAGTGATGCCGCCCACTTGAGAAGGCATAGATAAAGACATTTTATGGTGTAGTTTTTGTTGTAAAATTCGACTGTAGGTATATTTCGTTCCCTCTACGGATCAACAGTCCATCAACCTCCAAAATCCAAAGGGATCGAGCTGTGCTGGGGTAGTAGCTGCAGTAGGTGGTTGTATATTGTGTGTTGTTATTGTATATAGTATATAGTCTTTTTAATACATTTTACGTGAACTAAAATAAATAAGAAGCTGTCAAAGTCAAAGTCAAATTATTGATTTGTGAACATAGGTAATACAAGTTGTTATAACATAATAATAAGATGGTTCTTCTATGTTTTGCTTTAGAAAGCATACAAATATTAACATCTTAAATATATTTAAAAACATAAATAAAATAACAATTGTCAAAATATATGAATAAATTATTAAAAAAGGAATAAATCGCAGATAATAATAAATCTAGAATTGTTATATTGTAATACATTTGCCATTTAAAAATTCTGTGACTGTATAATAAGCTTTCCTAATTAAAATATTATATTATGTTTTTTTAAACATCTCAAATTTGCTCATTTTTAGTATAGGTATAGTCTATAGAGTTGGTAAATGATTATAAATTTTTGGTGCCATACCCAAAAAATTGGCATTATAAATGGCCTTTTTCTGTTTCCTTTTTTGTCATACGTATTTTATTTTGATGAAGAGTTAAAGTCAGTGTGTCAAACAATTGGAGGTTCTTTTTTATAAAAATTGCGACCTCATAAATATAGAGAGATGGCAGGGTCATTAATTGTATAGTAATAAAATGCGGTTTCCAAGAATCCGTGATTTTTATACCGCATATTACCGCCTTTACACAGTTCTTTTGAGCTTTAAATGCTAATTCCCTATTTGGAGAGTTACCCCAGTATATACCTAACACCATATCTCAATGTTGATGACACATAGCCATGATACGCCGTTAATAGTGCTGGCTTATCTACTACTTTAGCAAGGTTGTAGAGAGCATATGAGTATTGGCATTTTCTATGTGTATTTTCCAATTCATGCTTTCGTCCAACCAGATATCTAAAAATTTTGTGTGATTAATATTAAGAATTTTTGTTTTATCGTAATGTATGTTTAATTCAATTTCTTTTGTCCTTTGCTTAAATTGTATTATTTTAGTCTTTTCTAGGTTTATTTTTAAATTATTTGCTTTAAACCAGTCGATTATTATTAGTTAATTCATATTTATTTCATTTTCTAGATCTTGTTTGTTTTTACCACTGAATATCACTATACTATTGTCAGCAAGCAGAACCATTGGGTGTTGAATAATTTTAGGTATGTCATTAATATTAATAATAAATACAAGCGGACCCAGTACACTGCCCTGAGGCACACCATAAGTTGTATGTCCAGGGTTGACCATATTTTATTAAAACATGTTATTTATTTTCTGTTACATAGATATGACTTGACAAGTTGTAAAACGTTGCCTCTTATACCGTATTTATCTAATTTTCTAAATAATATATGATGACTTACATGGTCGAAAGCATTCGACAATTCCATGAAAATACCTACAGTTGGTATCCTATTACCAATGTTATAATAACCTTTTCAAATAATTCATAAACAGCCATATTCGTACCAATTTTTTTGTGAAAAGCGTACTGTTGTTCTGCTAAAATATTGTTTTTTTTCTAAAAACGCGTATAATCTTTGGTGAATAACTTGTTCAATAATTTTGGAGAATATTGGTATTAATGCTAGAAACCTATAATTATTAGGATTTTTTATTCCCTTTTTTGTAAAGAGGTTTTATAATTGAAGTTTTTAGTGTATCAGGAAATACGCCTTCCGCGACACATTGACTAATAGCCTGGCTAGGGAAAATAATAAAAGATACTGACTTAATTACTTTGATTGTAATATCGTCATATCCGGAACTGCTTGTGTTGTTTAATGAATATTATTTTAATAATGTCAGGTGCTATAGTTGGAGTCATAAAATTGATTTACAATTGCTATTTATATAATTAGTTATGTTATTATTATTCTTCATGTCGTATAAAATGTCACTGGATTGATCAAAAAAGTAATTATTAAATGTCTGAGCAATGTCGAGGGGTTTATTTATTATTTTATTGTTTAAATTAATGTACTCAGCTTAAAGCACTTCGTTGTATACTAATGTATAATTTTAAGTATTGTTTGTGCTATTCCATAACATAATGTTTATTTTTTGTACTTGGCGCAAGTATTTCAATGAATGAATGAAGAAATTGCAAAGCTCCAGAGACTTCTAGGCTTTTATCAAACAAGATAAGTAGGTAT
Source organism: Euclidia mi (assembly GCA_944739405.2). Lineage (NCBI taxonomy): Eukaryota > Metazoa > Arthropoda > Insecta > Lepidoptera > Erebidae > Euclidia > Euclidia mi. Next base: position 62,094,306 of record OX123183.2, read on the forward strand.
CTAAATGCACATGTATAACACTATAGCGGCATTTAGTTCTCTAATTAGATCTTCGAGACTCATGTTCTTATTAAATGCTAATGCACTTAATAACGACATGAGTCTCGAAGATCTAATTAGAGGACGTCTAATAGTCAGCATTAGCTGACTGCCAACCATGAAAGCTGACTTGAATCAGGAGTATTGCGCTGGCATTTTATTAGAAATGAGTTGCGTTGTGTGGTACCATAATATTATAATGTCAAACAGGCTGTTTGAATCTATCGCGCGCTACGTACACGTTCTGTTTGGACTGTTTGGCAAAGCCTTAAAATCTTCATATCTTATACCTACTATATTTGGAATGATAGGACTATCGGTCATAGCTGTTACCTATATCATAATCAATCAAAAATTTACAGATTTAACATTAGGTATTAATAATGATACAACATGACCGTGAACACAATTGATCATACATAATGAATTGCCTGAAAAATTTAAATATAAAATCCAGAGAAAATAAACCAAATTAAACAGTCAAAAAGCCCGGCCAATGTAAACGAAAGCCTTCGTCTAACAATCGGAAAGGTTTAAAAATTTGTGAAACAGAAAGCGCTATCAAGATACTGTGATACCAGAATTTATGTGGCCTTACAACCGCCGTAAAGTTTAGTACGAACATCTTAGTAAGTTACCTTTTTCACCGAGCTGACGTTGTCAACACTTATTCAGTGTATAAACTAGTGAAATAACAGGGTGGCTTATCTGTTTGCGAAATTCGTGTAGCGCCAAGCCATCCAGGAGCCAGCGCTCTAAGCATAGGTAATTTATTTCCTGCAAAGAAGCAAAGTATGCCGGTGAAGCCGAGCGTTTGTAGACATTAACGTGGTACACCTCATGAAAAATCGCTTAGGAGACGCTAAAGTTTGCCGTATATGTACGCGATATTACTATTAATGCTTTTTATCCTTTCTCTTTCGGTCCGTGTAAAGTGTACTTCGTACCCCAACTCCACTTGTAATCGGCCCCAAGTAGAGGAATCATACGGTCATGAGAGGTTTGTTAGCGCGGAATAAAACTTTATACTCGGCTAGAATATTAATATTATTTATGACCGCAGCAAGACGAAGGAGGTACATACGCCTGGGGTGCAAAAGAGCACTAGCTTTTATGTAGATGTCTATGTTATAAGTATGTTGCTACTTAACTTAGTTCAAAGACTTTGTGCGCTTTGTTATTTATTTTATGCTATTATTTTCTGAGATTAGTTTCGTTGAATGCTATATTTTTGTATGTTAGGTGCTTAATTATGTTTGTGTCGTTCGTTATAATAACGAATTAAATACATGTCTGTCATAATTGCATCTGTATTTGAAGTATCTACGTATGATTTTTGGCTTTATGGCAGATATGTATGATTACAGATAATCAGTCTCTCTATATACTAGATTTGTGATCCACTAGAGATTTATTTTCATTCAACTGTTTCTTCCAGAAAAAGAACTCCCTTTATAGTGCACTCTTAAGCTCCTCAAGGAACACACATGCAGATAGGTAATGTTTACTTTAATAATAGGTATGTGATGGATGCGATTTTTACTGCAACATAAAGGATATCATTAATAAGCAGTTTTAAACTTAAACGAATGTCGTAACTGTGTATAAGTGCAAACTTTACCTAAGATTTTTATTGCGATAACTTGGGGTAAGTAGCAGTTTGTTAAAAAAAGTGTTACTCTAAAAATAAAGCTTAAAATAAAATGGAGACGAATATTATATCACGTTGAAGTAAAGGTAATTTAGAATTCAGAGATTCTAAAAAGTAATATTTCTAAGTTGATGTGAAATGGTGTTGAGAAATCAATATCTGCTATATTGCTATAAAGATGTATATCTTTACTATATTAGCAAATACAAAGTAGGTATAATATAGAAAATAGGTATAATTTCGTAAAATTTAAACTTTATTTATTAATGTTTAAACTTGAAGTATTTAAAAATATTCATTACCTGCTAGATATGCCCGGTGAGTTGAAAAAAATATGACTGTAAAAACAAAGTAGCAATAAAGTACTGGCTAATAAGCGACAGCGTAACGACTAGGTAACAGTGGCTAATGTTTACATGTATATAAAATATAACGTTATTGATAAATACGAATATAATAGTATTTTTTCATAATAACGTTATAGATATGTTTGTTAGAGTAACTAGAGAGGCATTACGGCATTTTTACTTTTCGGCTGACCTGAACACTCGGTGCTGCACACCTCGACCGAAAACTCTGTCTGGACACAGCTGTGGCGGTTAGCTCACGTCCAACATTGGCGTAAGCTATAGTCTGGAATGGGAGAGCCTAGAACGCCGCCCTCTCCTTCAGTGAGGCAGTTATGCTAAGCAAGGAGACGATTGAGCGAGAGCGGGTGCGTCACCAACGTCTTCATCGCAATGCGGCTCAACTCAAGCAGGGTCACGAAAACATAATACTAACGTAGTTCCTGTCGTCCTGCTTCTCACTGGAGGGTGTTTGGAGGAATCCCATGTTGGTTTTAGTTAGTAACTCTAAACGCCTGTAAGAAATTCTCACACATATCACACCCCACACCTTTATTAGGAGGTGGTTAGACTGATACTGGATTTTTACCTTCAGCTAAGCTTTCTGCATTATATAGACCTCTAAAATTTTATATTGCATGAAGCTTTCCATAAAATGCCGAAGTCAATATCTGCTAAAATTCAGCATCTTAAATGCCATTTATATTCTACGTAAGGTTTATGAATTAGTCCTCTAACAGAATACAGTAGTGATAACATAAATCTTCAGGTTCATAGCAACTTCAGGTTCATTAGATATGAACTAATAAGACCACGAAGCCTTTCACATAGGCTCACAATTTAAATATATTAGCCTTATTTCGTATACACTAATTGCAAGCCGTCAAAGCTTAATTACGGCATTATGGCTTTAGCAATGGACAAAATTCAAGATTTAAGAAGTGCATTCTGTAATTGCTCCTGGGTAATATGTACATTTGTAACCCAGATTTAACCGAAATTTTCATAATGCTTTAACTTGTCATATAACAGTGCAGGAACAGTGGCTGTACTGAGTTTAAATTGCATTTTGGGTAAAAATAGGGGAATAAAGGATAAAAGGGGTAAGGCAAAAGTCCCCCGCACTGGTCAAGTACGGGTTGGCGAACTTCACATGTCTTTCGAAAATATTACGGAGAACTCTTAGAAATGCTGGTTTTCTCGCGACGTTTCCCTTTAAGTAAGTGATAATTGGAGACGGCCCGCGATGAGTTCCCAACACGTCAACAGCAAAAAAAAGTACAATATTTTTATAATATCTAGGCTCGTCGGATGAATTTAGCCTTGATATTGGAGTTTGTTGTGAGTTAAATTTCGGTATAACCAAAGACGTGTTACGCGCAAATCCTTTCGGGACGCAATTACGCTGAATAATGAACAAGTATCTTTACTTCTGCTGAAAATATCACTTATGTAGGGTAAATAGGTATACTACTACATACGGGGCAATATAGATTTTTTATCATCATACAAGTAGTCTGAGCCTATGATCCACCATATCGGCAAGAAGATTTAAAAATATTTAGACCATTGAGCGCAGGATGTCGCCGTCGTAGCAGAGGCAGGCCTGCCGCAAGGTGGACTGACGGTCTTGTTGCGGTCGCAGGCCTCGGATGGCTGCGAGTGGCTCAGGATCGGTCTATGTGGAGAGCCTTGGCGGAGGCCTATGTCCAGCGTCTTTCGGTTGATATTATGATGATGATGATGATGATGATGACGATGTGACCACTGAGAAAAGGCAGAGTTGAAGTCTACTTAAGACAACGTTCATTAGTTCAATTTTGAGAGAGATATTTTATTATCTTTTACAGTTTCACGTCTATATTTCGACGGAAGACAAGCTATAGGTTTTTGACGTGACAACGTCTTATAAATTGGTTTGCCGGGTGACACTTCAAGAAACTGCGTTACGCTCCGCTCACGTTATGCGCTCACAATGAGAGCGAGTGAGAGGCACGCGTCCCGCCTAAGAGCGAGAGAGACAGACATAAAAAGTGAAAGGCACGCGTCTTTCATCCTTCTTCCTACTATACGAATGAATATTCACATTAAAATTATTTTACCACTCAAAGTCGTTGTCACGTAAAACTTTCGCCCGTATACCGACTTTACAGGCAACCAATATTTTTATTATTCATTATTCTATGTAATGATTTTTCGTTAGCGATGTTTCAATATTTAGAAAATTCTTCAACATTTTTGTCATAGGTTATATTGTACAAATATTATCATGGCCATATTTCTTTGACGAACTTTCCGCTTAATACGACAATTAGTCGGAATAGTTAAGTAAAGTGAAAAGAAAGTGCTTATCGACAAACAGGATTTCTTATTACATAATATGTAATATTTACACGTCTACCTACCCCTTCGGGGCTACAGACGTGAGACTATAAAGAAATATATATGTAGGTGAATTTTTATATACGTATGAAGATAGTGTATACATACTAGAGCCGATTCGAAATGATTCCCAATTGATTCCGTAGGCGCGATAGTTACTATGATTCGTGTAAGTAGAAGCGCGATTAATATTCGGTCGACGGCGCGCCGTCACTCACTGAATAATCAGATTTGCCGCGCGGGTCGAGGTGACTCCTTCGAGATGTTATTAGGATGAGAAGTGGCACTCACTTACATTAGTATTATGTGATTTCGCAACCGGGAGGTAATGCGATAAAATACTACATTATGTATTTTGTGCCGCCATCAAAGCCGGTTGACTACAGCTGTTGACATAGATGAATTTTCGTTACAGCAAAACCTAAAGAAGATTATTTCACATATTTTTATGTACACAGATTACTGTTTAGATTTTCTAACTTAAAGTTTTTTGTATATAATTTGTAATACAGCTTTGTCATTATTTTTTATCATATTATTTTGCACAAACGCTTTTGATGTATTAATAAGGCTAATATAGTTTATTCTGAAATACTTTTAACCTTGAAAGTGATGTTTAGGGAGGGGCGGGGCGAGTACACGAAGCGGCGGCTGCGGTGACGCGACGCACGCAGGCAGCCAGCAGGGCGGCGCGTGGCGAATCTCTGCGAAGCCGCTCGGATTAGCGTCAAACGAAGAAAAAGAGAGGCGGGAAATAAGCCGTAATTCATGAGACGTGACCTAAATTCTTCCTTAAACATCGACGATTTGATATCCTCGTGAAAACAATTTGATTTCTCCCTTTCTTTTCTAACTGTGCCCTTTGACAGTAAATTGGATTGATTCGTATTTTACGCATGGTTTTTCGCATAATTGATCTACATATTCAGTAGATTCTTTTCAAATCTCAACATGACATATTTTCATTTTTTATTCATGTAAAATTCAGACGCGATAAAATATAAGCGTTCTCTAGTGAACGAACTTCAAAACGACAAGGTAGGTACGTATTAACATAATTATTTTATTGAAACGTATGCCTGTAGAATGTTTATATATTTTATCGACGAAGTCATCAGAAAGCATGGAAACAAGTTGGTTGATAACATTTGGCAACAAGCTCGTTCGAAAAATTAACAAGGTTGGGCATTCATGCTTTTCGTGAATTGCTTTTATATATTGGTATAATTAGACCTCAGTTGATTTAATGTTTACGACAGGCAGGGGACCCTACCTGTCGTAACTTATAAAGGCGATTATAAGGGTCTTTGGGATTTGACTGCCCGTATGTTGCGACCCTAGGAAGTTGGCGGCGGACTGAGGTCGACTAGTGCCTTGGTATTAGGATAAAAAACATAATACGTAAGCGCTTTAGCAAGCGGACACCTAGGTGTGTTATTTTATAATGAGGTATTTTAGGTCTCATAAAACTCCAGATAAGATTTGCTGTGGATCTCTGTCCCTTTTCAGTGTGGTTCGGTTTACTTTTTAGAAGATTTTGGGCAATGTTGATTGTCTTATAAAGGACGATTTTTATTAATTACAAAATACGAATACGTGATTTTTTATATTGTAGTTACTTAATTCTGCTTTGCGGAATTACCAACAGATCTGATAAAGCCAAATTATTATTAACATATTTTTGATAAGAGGTTATTTTTAGTTTTAAAAGTAGTACTTATAACTGACGGATTTTATTTAACTGTGATGTTTAGGAATTAACTCCTTTGAAATAATAATTTAATAATGTTTAATTGTATTCTACTGTCGTGGTTTATTTTATGAAAAGAATTATAATGTACGCTACGGGATACTAAATGAAAGCGTGTGTTTTATTCATCGACCCGAGTTAGACTTGACAGTCATGCATGAGCATGATTATTTAATTCTTTTAATATCCAAAACATGTTGAGATCCCCTGACTGCCAGCCGTTTCAACGGGGTAAGATTGATATATTTTATTTGATAAATTATTTTTTCTAGTATTTAGAAAGCGATTTTTTAATGTAACTGATTTTCAAGTTATTTAGTTTATTGAAGCAGAAGGTTTATTGATCACCACACAAGCTAATTACCATGTATACGATTTTAGTCACTATTTCAATCTTACCCCTTCAGCGTTTCATCTTTCCCCTACAAATTTTTTTTCTTAAGACCAATTTTACTAACGTTTTTTTCATAAAATATTGTTTCAAAAAGATTGCTGTCAACATTATAGAAACAAGTTGACTATATTTTTTTACCCACATCATTTCATGGATTTGACGTAAATGTCTTTGTTTCCCAACAGTTTCAAATCAACACTGTTTATCTCATCAAAAATCCATTCCGACTTACCCCAACTCACCTTAGGCATCAAATCACAGATTTAGAGGCAAATCAAGTCTATATATTATATATTTATATATATTTATACATATATATTTAATATAAGGAGGAGGTTTTAAAGTGTGATATACCTTTGTTTGATTTGGTTTGTTGTTTAAATTTCAGTTGATAATTATCACACAAAAATTGGAAGTTTTACGCCGGCAAGTCATCTTCTAATATCCGTGATAATAACAATTATAATCATTAGCAATCAGACAGGCTGGCCTTTAATGCATTAAAATGCTGAATTGCCACCATTCTTAAACTATTAGTAGGTAGATATCAACCGACTTACGCGATTTTATAAACGTTAGTTTGATGTTTAATCAAACTAGACTTCATACCGTCGCTAACTTGGGCCGTTTTTATCCTGTTAGAGGAGGAATTTCCAAAAATCCTCTCTTAGTGCTCCTCTATACTCTCCAAGGAAAATTAATGTCAAATTTCACCTTTTGACGCCCGGTAGATGCGGCTGTGCGTTGTCTGTCAGTCTGCAACGCAATTCCTTTTATATATTGTGATTGATGATAAGTTTCTTAGAAGACATGCTTAGAACATTGCATCGATATTCTAATGTGATGGCTAGTAATATTTGCAAGTTAACATTGTAGTAAATAATAACTAAAACAAATATTCCTTACAAAAATATGAATCAGCCCAGAATTATATTGTTGCCTATTAAGTTAATAACAAAGTTAAGTTAGTTTCACGTTAAATTATATGAGTTGACAATGAGGTATTATAGCGTTTTTAGAATTCTTTAACTTTGTGTAACCTGATTTCTTAACCTCGGTATGTAGGTTATCTTTACAAGTCTATTTCCGAGTACACTTGCCGTTATAAATGTCTGTTTAATTTTTCTACTCATAGAAAACGAGTATAAATATAGGTATTTCTTTGAAAGTGATTGAAGAGAAACCATTTAAAACGTTATTTCCTTAGTCAAGGCTTTGAACGTCGACTTTTACGAAGTCAACTAGTCAGTAGGATGGCATATTCCAAGTTCCTGTTAGACACGGTTCGGTCCTATTACCCCTATTGTCATCCGTTTCGCCGAAATGCTCTCGGCCCCATCAGCCATACTTCGAATTTGCAAATTAGAGAACGGCAGGAACGACATTGTTGATGTGTACGATTGACTCGGAACAAGCTCCGTAATACCATCAATCAGTACAATCATACGCTCACAATAGAGATTGGTACATTGGATTTGCTAACGGCCATTTTCAATATTCGAACTATGGATAGATCTGTAGATTTTAGATTCGTGTTTGACATATTTTGTATGGAGCTTATGTCAAAAACTGTCAAAAACGAATCTAAAATCTACAGATCTATCCATATTTCGAATATGGAATTCCGTAGTAAATGAATATGAAATCTTGCATGGTCATCAGCATATTATAAAAAAATATTGAATTAGTGACTGACTGACAGGAAACATACAGCCGAAACTATTGAGCGCAAGAATATAAAATCTTTTTCTTATACTAATATATGTATAAGAACTTAGGGTCCCTATCCAACCTCACATGCAAGTGGTGCACCTGCCGATCAACGGACGAGGCTCTGGCAAACAAAATGTCCCAATAAGCGACAATAGGCTCGCCACCTATTACGTGGGATCAAAACACTGGCGAAAAGTGGGCGTTTAATATGCCTCTGCCTACCCCTTCGGGGAAACAGGCGTGAGTCTACGTATGTATGTATGTATGTTATATATGTATAAAGCTGAAGAGTTTGTTTGTTTGGTTGGTTGAACGCTCTACTCTCAGGAACTACTGGTCCTATTTGAAATATTATTTCAGTGTTAGATAGCCCATTTATCGAGGAAGGCTATAAGCTATGTAACATCACGCTATAAGCGACGGGATTAGAGCAGTAGCCTTAAATAACGCGGGTGTAACCGCGGGCATCCTCTACTTTATGACATAATTATGTTAATAAGAAAGTGTAGTGGAGCACTAAGCGAGTTTTTTTGGAAGTGAATAGTGCCACGCAGTCGGAGCCGTGGGCTAAGTCTAGTATAGGTACATATTACCTACAAACGTAGATTTGAGGTGCCGTTATTTCGATAATATTTGAAGAAACATCAACCAGATCATTCACTCAAAACTATGGCACAGGCTAAAAGCAAACAACTAAACATTTACTTATTGGATTTCTGTTACCTAACCATTGTTTGTATTTTTAGGCTTTCAAGCATTCAACTCTGTTTGAAGTAGCGATTTTGTAGAGTGTTCTAAATATAAAAAGCTATTTTATGTTTTACTTGAAGTCGTAACGTGAAAATGAGTTAGTAAGAATTGGTAAAAAGATATTTAACGGGTACCTTTTAATTAAATATTAGCTAAGACAAAGTCTACTCAACGTCTGGTCGCCGTTGATTTTATTAAGTTTGCTTTAAATTTAATCTGCAAAGTTCAAAGCATCGTCACTACTGGAACGCGGTTATCAACCAAAATTATGCATTCTCTCTCAGTTTACTGATCTAAAATCGAAAACGATGCTATCAGAATATCTGATATGTGCAAATCAGAATAGCTGTTCCTTTTATTACCTATACCGATAATTCCCATTCAGTTCACGTTATAAATACAACTTATTTTAAGCTATTCGCAAGTCTATAGTTTTCTTTTGTGACTATAATAATAAAAACTGATTATTACCTATACCGATAATTCCCATTCAGTTCACGTTATAAATACAACTTATTTTAAGCTATTCGCAAGTCTATAGTTTTCTTTTGTGACTATAATAATAAAAACTGATGAAAAAGTACGGTAATACACAAATGAATTTCTCTTTATTTATATGAAGGAATACCAGAATGTTCTTAATGAATGTTGCTTAAAGTTTTCCAGTATTGAAGTACTACTTCGATTTAGCAGCATATATTTCAACGTAGCGCATTTCTGTTGCGGTGGCGTAGGATAGCGTTTTATCTTCATTACTTTGCTCTCAGTAAACATATTGTATCCTCGACTATCTCCTTTATGTCGATGAATAAATTTAACTTCAAGCTTATTTTGGATAGCTCTGCAATTCCTTTAGCAAATGATTTGCAATTTTTTCAAAGCTTAAATATCTTAGAAAGATTTAAAAAACAAGGATTATACCATCTTATACTTTACGATATTTAACTAATATTTTATAGGTACATTGAAACCTGTACTTGAAACCTGATCGTGTTCAAAGTCTACTTTAAACACGATCAGGTTTCAAGGTTATAACAAATTAATTATATATTGTAGACCACGCAGTGGTGTAGGTACTTAGGGTCTCGTACTTTTGCGGCTGGACAGGCGTATGTGGCCCTAAGTTGAGGAAAATCACTTAGTGGTGTCCAGATTGAAGAGTTAGATTGTTTTAAGCTGACAGATAAAACACCATGCAATACAGACGCACTGGCGGAAATGGAGAAGAAGCGGGCTCATTCGCCTACTTAAAATAAATGTTAAAAATATTTCGTTATCAAAGACCAAAAAGTATAAAATAAATGAATAGTTTAAAAAACACTAGAAAACCCACGCTTTTATAAATGCACATAAAAACAAAATATAAATTATGGATCGTTCAAGTTGTCTCTATTTCTGGGCTGAAGTGTAAACTATGTGCTTTTAATTATAATATTTGATTGTTAAAGCGTGGGGCGCTTGAATAGCGTGTTTTTCTAGTGTTTTTTAAACTAAAATTAATAGTATAAATCAGTTTTTTTAAACGCTTTACTTATTTTTCATTTAGTGATATATTATTATTTGTAGACCACAGAAACAGATTGGCTACGTCTGGTTACATGGAGTTACCTTGGCATTTACTCAATGTGCTTACATTGAGTAATTGCCAAGGTAACTCGAGTTCTTAAGAGTCTCTGTTCACAATTTTCTTTTAAAATACAAAATTGATATTTATATGTTTTTCTGTATCATATTATGTTAAGTTACTTTTTAAGTTTACATCTCACTTTCACACACACCTGTATTTACATAAACACAACCGGTGGGCAACGATTGAGGCTCAGTCGTCCATCAGTCCTGAGGATGCCTCGTGCGTAGGCAAAACACGTGTCGAAGCATAGTCGGCGCATAGAGCGGGATACTGCATGTCAGGTATTTTCCTGGCACCCACCTCCGCATTATTCCATATATCCCTTATCCTTTGTCATTAGAGGAGTTCGGTATTGTTAACCTTTTTTTTGCAATAGCTGGGGTGATCAGTGCGAGGGTGCGTGGTGGGTTCCTCTTTCCATCCATTAGGGTACAATGGAGTTCCTCCAAGTAACCCCTCATTCAATCAACCATAAACAGAATAAATGAGAGAAATAAATAATGACCAAACTTTAAGTATAATAAATAATTAATGAATTAGGCGGAAAAAGCGAAGTGAAGAGAAAAACAGACTGCTACAAAGAGGGTCTCGCGTTCCAACCCACATGGCGCGCACCGATGAGTTTTCGAAGTTATGTTCGTTTTAAATTGTTAATTATCGCTAGCTAAAAGATGAAATAAATATCATGTGAAAACCTGCATATCTAAAAATTTGTCCATAATGATCTCGAAAGATACATATGTGAAGTCTACCAACCCGCGGTTGGCCAGCGTGGTGGATTATTGACAAGGTCGCTCCAATAAAAGAGCTTCTAATAATAAGACGAGGCCGGTGCCTAGTAGTGACACAGTTTATATATGTATATGGCTGATATTATGTTATTTATTCACTGTTGAAATCTAATACTATCATATAAAGCTGAAGAGTTTGTTTGTTTGTTTGGTTGAACGCGCTAATCGCAGGAAGTACTGGTCCGATTTGAAAAATTATTTCAGTGTTAGATAGCCCAATTATCAAGGAAGGCTATAAGCTATATAACATCACGCAATAAGCCACAGGTACTTATCTAATACTAATATATAAAGCTGAAAATTTCGTTTGTTTTGTTTGGTTGAACGCGCTAATCTCAGGAACTACCGGTCCGAATTGAAAAATTCTTTCAGTGTTAGATAGCCTATTTATCGAAGAAGGCTATAGAATATATAACATCACGCTATGAGCTACGAGAGCGGATTATAAGTCAAAAATAGCGCGGGTGTAACCGCCGGCTTAGTCTTTACATAATATGCTAACACGCGTTGGAAAATGTTTTGTACATTTACCAACGTACTACGGAATACAATATTCGATCTATAGATAGATCTGTAGTTTTAGATTCGTTTTTGACATAAGCTCCATACAAAATATGTCAAACACGAATCTCGAATCTCAAAATCCACGTATGGGCCGAATATTGAAAATGGCCGGTAACAGACTAAAAAGATTTTATTTGGCTTTCAATTACGAATAACAAATAAAGAATGTGGGCTTTCAATCCACACACACCAACCATTTTTAAAACCACGGATTATCTTTTTATTTAAATTCTTGTTCTTGTGTGAGTCAATAGGATGATTTGGACTACAATACCAAGGTGGCCAGACGGGTTGGTAAAGACTTTGTGCATTTTGCTTAGTTTCCACATACGATACTCAAGGAATTGAAAGGAGTAGTGACACCTTGTATTCTTGATCCTTCACCAAACGCCCAACATATGTAAGTCCGCCATAATAAGTAATTTTCAGTTCAATATTATTGCTTCAGAATGAGTAACATTCCTCATTCCTCAAATATAAATAAAATAATAAAAACACTTCCGATACTTGTAAACCTGCCCTATAAGTTTTTGTTCAAAGTTTCCACGCAAGGTTAAAAAGAGTAAAAAAGCTCTCCCATGTGAACCTCCATATTGTGGAGGAAAATGATTTCTGTTTTCGTTAGCCATTTATATTTCATTCGACCACTATCGAAATACATTATGCACATTGTAATGAAAAAATGAAATAAAAAGAAAATGTGCGGAACAGTAGTTAGCTGTCGACGAAAGAAATGGCCTTGCTTTTTATAATTTCACAAAACAAAACACGAGGCGGATGAGTCGCTAGATGTAATCGAGCTAAATGTTAAAGAGCCACCGTTTACATTAACCGCTTTTGTGAAACAAATGAAAACTACGCTCAGGGGCAGCGTTTCTAAGTAAAATTATTCTTTGCTTTTAGTATTAGCATTCTAATTTTCTTTTTTTTAACACTCAATATTGAACGTACACATAAAATTCATTTATTCAATGCCTGATTAACGACATTAAGAATTAAAAGCATTATGTAGTAAGTCTTAAAAAATATAGATAATACAAAGCTTTTTGTTAAAGTGAACTAATGCATGGTTGTAATCGATTGAATAAATTCGTAAATCATAATTTTATTAATATATCGTATCTGGACATATTGGTACATAATTATAATATTCCAATATGCTTGATTCAAAGTACATCTGTCTTTGAACAAGAAAGTCTTATTATACTTTGCTATTATAGATAGCTATTGATGATATGAATATTATTACATAGTGTTACAATTTTACATTTTAAGTGAACAGGTACCATTTTCCGAGTAAATATAAAAGCTTTTAAAGCCAGTAAAATTTCCAGCGGAATCAAGTTGATCAGACATCAATTCGATGTCAAGAAGCAACGGAAAGCGGCCAGCACAGCATTTACTGAAATGTGGGGAAATAAATTTCAATTGCATATAAAGTGACATCAGTCCGGCTATCACACGTTCTAATAGAAATAACTTTTGGAGCCGTTCCACAATTATTGGAAATGACCCGGAAAGATTAGGAGGATTACGTATATGTGAACAAGCTGATATAATTCGTCCACACTCTGCGCAATGTTTCAATAACCCATATCACGGATTAAAGGGTTTTGGTTTGCGCATAATCCTTTCCTATTCCTTCGTAAATGGATATTGAAAAAATTTGATGGGCCCCTTTTTATCGGAAACTCTTTTTCAGAAGTGCTCTATTTTGCCTCTCGGAATGACGTCGATTTAAGGTGAATGAACGAGCGAAATCCCTCGACATGGAAGAGGCGGTCCTGAGGAGGTGATGAGTTTATACAGTACCATTTAGTCGACGGCGCACCTTTGAACCAATAAATTGGCGTCAAGAATAAGCTTACTTACTTTTCAGCAATCTTTTACGTTCACGTCGCTTTCTTGTGCGAAAAGTCGCTTTCTTTCAGTTATGGAACAAATCTTTAGTATAAGTGGATCCACATTCAATTCCCCCCATCTTGGTTCAATATCGTCTTGATAGCGATACTTTTTCTGGCAGAATGTTCTTCGCAGATGTTTACTTTGTGACGTCAGTTTTTATTTCTCTACGAATACACAACGTAACTTATAGAACAGCTTGGATGCAATACGCGTTTTTAAATTCTAAAGAGGAAATGATTGGTAGTGGTCCATTGTTTAGCGCGTGTGATATTGGCGCAGTATACGTAAATTCGTTATTAAGGCCTAAATTTGCAAATCCGTATGTTATTATGGTGGAGGGCGGCTACCGTGTCTAGAATTTCATTTAACGATCCCAGCTCGACTATAACCGTCCGTGGAATTTAATGGTTCGTAAAGCGGTCTCGATTAAAACTGCCGTCTGTATGGCTAAGGTCAGTCGTTTTAGTATATGGAGGCAACTTTTAATGAGTTTATGAGCGCTCCTGGCGATGCTCTCCGCGTGGAGGTACCACACCCGCTCGACTGTTGCCTATTCTCAAACGTCACATTTCACATAATTAGTTTGTCCCTAACACGTTGAATGACAACTTGTAATGTAATGTGTTTTTGCTACAGATAAACTGTTCAGATATACGGCCGAGAAAAGGTATTTATAAATGAGGAAAGAAAGGTTATATTTACATCTATTTCATTCCTTAAAAAGCCAAAGGTAAATAAAATAAAACAAAGGTAGCGAAGGCCGTAGTTAAACAGTCGCATTGAGCGAGTGTGTAACACGAGTAGGCCCGAGAGTTTCTCCTCCTCAGTCTAGATATATTTAAGACGTCATATACAAATGTTGCAGGAACAAGGTGCAGAAAGTTCGACAGCAAAAGGGACATGAATCAGGGCGTAGAGTGCGCCAGCTGGCAGCTCGTGAATAGTTCTGTCGGGTAGCGACCGCGTATGACATTCGATTACCCTTGTGCCAAGAGAACGTCTAACATACGGGACGCGACGCGGCGATACATCGGAAAATTAAAGTCAAAACGGACGACCGCGACGGTGCCGAACAATTCTATTCAAGCCGTACTCGTACATTTGCTGTAGGTAATTACTAGTGGCACGCATGTGCTTATTTCTCACGTATGTGTGTTTAGTGTACGGTATTTTTGAATGGGTATTTTGAATATTGTAGACGACGCGAGGATTCGTGCTTTATGTTTGTTGGAGGGTTGGTGAGATTGCATGTTCTGTGTGTTTCGGCAATTAAAGCTGAATTCAGCTAATTGTGATTTCGATATAAATTCAAACTATTATTACACAACGAACCAGCTTTTTGTAACATGTATGATGATTTTATTATGTTTGGCTGTATATAAATGGGGACAAAATGATTTTCTATAGTACCATAAAGGACAATAAGTAGTTGCATTGTTGTTGAAAAGCTAGTAAGTATTCTGTCAAACCAGGTTAGGTCCAAGGTGAAAATCCTTGGATCTAACCGGTTTACCGGTTCTACCGGCTAGTACGATGATGATGAAAAGTAAAGTCTACTATCCTATAGTTGTATGTAAATACCAAATTGATAAAAAAAATTGTATTACTATCATATAAAATTCAAATACAAATTCAAACTCATTTATTCATATAGGTTACAAAAGCAACACTTATGAACGTCAATTCTTTTTTTTACAACCAGATTCGGAATGGTAGGGCTTTGAGAAGAACCTGGAAGAAACTCATGCCACTCTTTTAAAAACAGAATCTTAATTTTACAATTTGTGGTACCATGATTGCTGACACAGCCAAAACACTTTGCGTCACTGATTAGAAATAAATGAAAGAAATAAATAAATAAAACAAAACATGCGATATTACAATAATAAAACACTATACCTCAGTAGTATAAATGTATCAGCAACCAATAGATTAAAGAATTTTGTGAAGGTGACAAGTGAACAATGATATGATCAGGGATAAATAATGTTAAACTACATTCAACAAATCATAAAAATACCCAAATCCTGCATAATCATGTGTCATCACCACTTAACATTGCACTTATCAAAACGAGAATTTAACAAATTTATATAACAATTATATTAAATGCTCAGAAGAGAAAATACTCGTGAGTTAAACAAGCCTAAGCCTATCGCTATGGTGTCTTATCATTTAAAAATTCTTTAATAGTGTAATATCCCCTCTGTAAAAGCACAGAATATATAATTAGTACCTTATGGTATAAGAAAGTTCCTAATTGTCCGTTTGTATTTGTGCAGGGGTAAATTCATTATTTCAAGAGGCAATATGTTGAAAAATCGTATACCAATCACTGCAAATGAGTTATGAACTTTATGTAAACGGTAGTTAGTTCCCACTAGTAGTTCGTTCTCATAAGAAGATATAAGTCGTATTGACCGCTTTCTAGCTCTTGCTATGAGAAGCCCGCAAACATTATTTACTCAGAAATGCTATACATAACTACACTCACCGGCAGATTTAACCGCTCATCTTGTATTTTTTTCAATTTGCAGAATAAGTCTAATTTAGACCGCAATTTATGATCTGGGGCCCAATTCTTAATAAAATACCTTTACGATAATAAAAAACAAAATTTTCATTAAAAACGCCATTTATTAATAGATTCTTACCGAAAATGGTTAATGTAAAAATAATCATAAAAAATTTGAAGTTTTTAATTTTGAAATAGTGGAGTGAAACAAAACAAAAATTAAAATTTAATAATAGGTGTTACCGCCCCTGGCTCTAATGACTTCTTGGAACAGGTTTGGCAATCCATTCATGATATCTTGGATATCTGATTGGAGAATATTGTGCCACTCCTCTACCCCTTTAGCTCTCCTAGAGACGTAGGAGCTGGTACTCGTACTCGGACACGTCTTTTGAGGTTGTCCCAAATGTGCTCTATTGGATTAAGATCAGGACTCCAGGTCGCCCACAGTAAAACTTGATTATCGACCTCATTACGGTACTAAGTGACGGATTTTGCGGTATGGTAACTTGCATTGTCATGCATTAATCTAAAGTTATCACAAATGAATGGGGCGAAAGGTATCACGTGGTCTTGAAGAACCTCTTCCACGTATCTTTGAGCATTCACACAGCTTCTATCGCATACAACAAGGTCAGTACGAGCCTCGTTAAAGTAGCTACTAGGTAACACACTGTTTCGGTTATAGCGCACGAAGCAAACCTTTCATATTGGCGTCTGTATACACGTTGATGTACATCTGGACCTCTCAAGCCTAACAAAATAAATAACGTAATATACTTTCATCTGAGAACAGTATGACCTTCCAGTCTTGCACAGACTAGTCAGCATTTTTTCGCGCAAAGGCAATTCTAGCTCTACGATGTTATGGGAGCAGTTCTCGGGCGCGAACTGGACGAACAGCCCTCAGAGTTCTTTCTGCCAGTCTTCTTCTAATCGTACGTTCACTAACACTGACATTTCTGATCTCAAAAAGACGTGAACGAGCTACAGTTGCGGTACAAAAACGATTTCTCAACACGTTGCTGACCACAAAGCGGTCATCTCGAGCTGCAGTGCGTCGATATCGCCCTGAACCTGGCCTGCCGGTGTATAAGACTGTATCTCGTAATCATCTAATTGCATTCCGTACCGTAGTTTGAGGTACACCGAGAGTACGAGCGGTGCGACGTTGGCTGTACCCAGCATCAGCTGAAGCCACTGCCCTAGCTGCTTTAGTTGCATTCAGTAGCATTTTTTACAGTTGCAAACAATAACAAAGCACTACAAAATCAAACTGGTCAATGTTCGCACACTATGGCAGAAAATGTTAACACAGTAACACAACTGCAACAACGTCAAATAACGACTAAATTCCTAAAACCCTTCAGTTACACAAATTTGGGCAACGAGTTGAGGGCATAAGTCTTTAAATAATTGCTAAACTATCCACTTGACAAAAAACCAAACAGTTGGTAAGTCATAGTTAACGGAAACGAAAAGAGCGACGAATTGTGGGCGGTTAATTGTGCCTGTGAGTGTATATGCTTTATCTACGAAATCGTTTATATCGTTAGGTTTAAATATTAAAATATAATAAAAACCATATAGGTACTGTCTCTTTGCTCTATAATGTATACATTTTGTGAATTAAACAATGTAATCTTTGTTCGAGTTTCGTATCTGCAATAGTCATCGCATTCGTAATTGCGAGTTAATGCGCTATGCAGTCAAATTACATTAAAATATAGGTACCTATTTGGAAGGGAAAAATAAAACAATTTTGTTTTATTGTATAGTTTTAAAGAGGATTACAAGGATTAGGGTTTTTATTTGTTTGTACTTTAAAATAACAACTAGTAGCTACTCGTGCTTATACCCACACTAAAGCTTTCCCCTATTTTACGCCCTTAGGACTGGAATATTAAAAAAAAACTACCTTAGAAAAAAGTTGTAATGTTTCTGGCTTCAGGTCTGCGATTATTATATTATTACAAATACATATAGCTCATAATTATTTGATAACTACCCAAGTAGCACAGAAGTGCTGAATAGTAGCTGAATCATTGTTCACAATGAAATCTTCAGCTGAATAAACCTGCTGAATAAGAGCGTTAGAGGCGCCTACTCAGCTGATATAACTCAAATAACAACAGCAGTTGTTATGATTGATATCTTCTTTCTAATGGCACGTGCAGTATGATAGAAAGAGCTATCGATAGGTTTAGCAGCACGCTCTTATAGCAGACTTGTGGTAGCCAGACAGTAGACAAAACATAGAGTTAGGAAACCGAGTGTTGTTCGTAACAGTGATGATTTATCGATAAATATTTTTGGTCAAATGTCTAACTTTAGTATGTGTCGATATATTTAAGCCGTAAAAGTAAACAACTAAAATATTGAAATTGTAGTTTTTGCTGTCGACGCCTGACAGTGCTTTGCAATTTGCAAAGACTTGCCAGACAGACAATACAAAAAAAAATCACGTGTTTAATTGTTCGTTCTAGCCATAAAATCTATGACAAAAAGTATTCATAAACTAATGAGCGATGCGTTGCGATGCGATGCTAAGAAACTGTCATTTAGATTATGTATTGTACGAATTATACCAGATTGGCTAATGCGGTAGGCTTTGGCAATTTGTTTGCGTCGCATCATATCACGTTGCTTGCTATCGCTTACGTTGGACACTGCTCGATTTTTTTAGAGTTGTAGATAATCCGATTTGTGATGCGCCAGCACAAATTATTTGCCTTTATGTACCTATTAGTACAGCAGTGTACTGCTGAAGTGCTATACTTTGACGACCCAGTTGGCGTGAGTGTAATCAACTGCCACGCCGAAGCTTTGGGTTCAATTCCCGCTCAAGTCAAACATTTGTGTGCATGAATATGGATGTTTGTCTTGGTCTGGGTGGTACTATGTATAATATGTAATTTATTTACAAAAAAGTATATGCCTATGTATGTTTATCGATTGTCTAGTACCCATAGTACAAGACAATTATGCTTAGTTTGGGACCAGATGGTGTTGTGTGAATGTGGAAGAATATTATATTATATGGTAGAATATCATATAGCGGACATCTTTGATCAGTCAGGATAGCACTAATATTATAAATAACTAGTCGACGCCAGCGGCTTCGCACGCACATATTTTCGAATTTCCCGTTTTGCCCGATCCCGTGGGAATTTCGGGAAATCCCGTCTTAGTGCACCCCTACGGTGCCCAAAGAACATACATGCTACATTTAATCCCGGTAAACCAGTAGTTTCGGCTGTAGCGTGTCTGTCAGTCTGTCAGTAACGCAAGGATTTTATATATTAAGATAAATAAGTAGGTAGATTAATTAAAATCGTTGTAATTATTATATTTTATTAATATCTTCAAACTAAAATTACACTCTTTTTGATAAGCTTTAGATAAATAATTCTTCCGGGTGTGCAATGTCCGGGCATAAATGTAATGTAGGCACAGCATTCGGTTTTAAACGACGCCAGGTGCTTTCTGTCTTTAAAAAACAGTCTTTCTCAAAATGACGTGAACCAGTAGTTTCGGCTGTAGCGTGTCTGTCAGTCTGTCAGTAACGCAAGGCTTTTATATATTAAGATATATAAGTAGGTAGATTAATTAAAATCGTTGTAATTATTATATTTTATTAATATCTTCAAACTAAAATTACACTCTTTTTGATAAGCTTTAGATAAATAATTCTTCCGGGTGTGGAATGTCCGGGCATAAATGTAATGTAGGCACAGCATTCGGTTTTAAACGACGCCAGGTGCTTTCTGTCTTTAAAAAACAGTCTTTCTCAAAATGACGTGAACCAGTAGTTTCGGCTGTAGCGTGTCTGTCAGTCTGTCAGTAACGCAAGGATTTTATATATTAAGATATATAAGTAGGTAGATTAATTAAAATCGTTGTAATTATTATATTTTATTAATATTTTCAAACTAAAATTACACTCTTTTTGATAAGCTTTAGATAAATAATTCTTCCGTGTGTGCAATGTCCGGGCATAAATGTAATGTAGGCACAGCATTCGGTTTTAAACGACGCCAGGTGCTTTCTGTCTTTAAAAAACAGTCTTTCTCAAAATGACGTGAACAAATACGATGGTACTTCTGCCAAATCAAACTAGGGCGTCCAAAGGCCAAATCCAAAGTTTTCTTGTGACGTCATTAATAGGCAACCTGTAATAAAAAAACACCTTCTTAATAATAAAAAATGCGACTCAGAACTTAAATCCATCTACTATTATAAAGATGCAAAAATGTAAGCCTAGACACACGCGCGTACACTGGAACGCTTGGTCCGTACAAGGCTTTTGGTTAATAGACGCTACTTTTAAATTTTAAGGTAGGTATCTAAGTAAATTTTGTACATTTTACATTAAACTGCGCTTACTATCAAACGCGCGATAGAAAATTGGACCGCTGGACGTCTTTGTTTATTGCCAACTTAGCAACCGCGGCTATCCGCTGTCGCTTCCAGCTACAGTTCCCATACATGTCCGATGGTTAGTTTCCGTATTCATCCCTCATTCAAAAAACAACGATATCTCCTTTCACTGTCAAATCCCATCACTAAGGCAATTAGATCAATAAATGTACAAAATATCAATTTATGAGTTAAATTCATTTCACATGCGCATGCAAGCTGTTCCTTTGATTTGCACTACAATGATATTGTGTAAACTTAACACTCATTATAGCATTAATACGAGAAAACTAAGAAATTTGTTGGAAAATGATGACTCACCGTTAGAAGATAAAGTTTCTCCTGTTATTTCCGTTCCGAAAATAGTGGAATCCACATCCCGATATCACATACACAATGTGTATTAATTAATGAGTATACTATTTGATTATTTTAAGCTTACTTACTATTTAAATGCAAAAAAGTTATGAAAAATGTAAACACGGTTGTGTTTACATTTTTCATAACTTTTTTCCAACAAATTTTACACTGATGACAGATGACAGTACGGTTATTTAGAGAATGCAGTCAAAGATAATGAGTCTGTAAGGAGTCTATGCCTCTTTAAATGAGACGCGTAATTTGACGTTATGATTAACCAACTAAGACCAACTGACATTACATGTTGCACGTTTGGTATAAGGAAATATAGCGGGCATGTTCTCTCTAGTCTAAACGTAGTCCAACCTCTCTGCATCTACCTGTCACAGCCAAAGACAAAAGCAGAGCTGCACATTTTAAATCGATTTTATGTGAAATCGATATAACGTTAAAACGATGCTGTAACGTTTTTATTTGATTTAAAAGTTGTTTTGCTACAAAAGAATTAGCTTATTGATATAATGTTGATTAACAATTAATTAACTGCATTTTAATTATTATATTTTAAATCAAACCAACCTATAAAGGTTGATCATATCGATTACTTATTTAATAATCGATACGCATCAATGTCAAACGTCTATTCCTGTCACACCATTGTCTATGGCAACAATCAAATAATAAAGTAAGCACCTAGTTCGTAATCAATGGGAATGCTTTTTATCATCATAAAATAATCCGGCTTTATCGAGACAAAGTGAAAATATAAAAAATATTAGAAAAAATATACAATTTGTTTTGTTCATATGAAGTTTAAGCTCGCCACAACAATCCCAGACCTAATTCTGCCATTGTTATTTGTGTCCAGGAAACGCTTATACAAAGTGAAAATAAAACACAGAAAGCAAGGTTTGCCGGAGGCCCCATCCCCTTTTCCTCTCCCTCCTCTCACTTCATTTCCTATTCCTTTTCCAATCCTGGTGGGTAACGTACGTAACATACTTACGAATATAATTACACCCGTGTGGTTGACGGCATAGAATACAAGTGTCACCACCCCCTATCTTCCCGTGGGTGTCGTAAGAGGCGACTAAGGGATAACACGATGCTAAGACCATCTTTGCGTAGAGACGGAAAACTCGACATCAAACCCTATACGACTGCCTCGTTGGTCTCGCGGCATAAATGTGCACGTGGGATCGGGAGGTCCCGGGTTCGATTCCTGGGTCGGGCAGTGTTATTGGGATTTTCTGTCACGAAATTCTCAGTAGCAGCACGGAGTCTGGAAATGTGCCCGGTACGGCAATAGGCTCGCCCTCAGATCATAGAAGTAATAGATATGTAATGAACGCTCGGCGCGTGCGAACGTAGTATGCTCTACGTCGCATACTCGCCGTCGCGCGCCCGTATGTCGCGATCAGTTGCAATTTGAATGCGCACCCGAAACTTACTCAATTTTTTTCAAAACGCCTAGCTGTGCAGTGGTTACGTGTCAAAATACGAGCAAAATTCAAACCTATGCGAGTAATGAAATCACATACCACATGTAACAACGACAATTTTACTATTAATTTGCATAAAACAAGATATTTCAAATAAAATATCTGCCTCTACAACGATAACGTACTAACACTATCCTTCGTCACAAAACTGCACTATAATTATTTCCATTGATGGTTTTGTACTGTGAAACTGTCAGTTTACACTTATTTAGAGCGCAATGGAATAAACACACATCGATACCGCTGACTATTGTAGGCATTTGTAGTATCTGCCGCTGTGAGCGTTGGGTTGCATCGCTAGCCAAAGGAGCGAATTAGTGGTGTACCACGAGTAACTGCAATTTGCATAACATCGATATAAACATTGCAAAATAATAATGTGAGTTATAAACAATATATTTTTTTGTTTTTGAAGCGCTATTGTTTCGTAAGCAGATAATGATTACACTGGCGTTTGAAACAGTAAAGATGATTTTAATATAATGTTATAACTAAAACTAAATAAATACCTACATTTTACCGGCCATTGATATGATAGCGTAGAATATGTACATATATTCTATTTTACGGAATTAATAAATATTTGATAACAGTGTTGCGTGAATTTTATTTGGTTCTCCCTGTTACATTACACGGTATCATAGTAGGTATATTACAACATTTCAAAATATACCTACCTAAATAAGTAGGATCACTTTATTTCGTTTCATATTGTTGTGTTGTTCTGTTTCTTTTCTTCTGTGCTTTTATTTAATACTAGAGGACGCCAGCAGCTACGCCTGCATTTCTTTTTAATTTACCCGTTTTGGCCGATCCCGTGGGAATTTCGGGAAATCCCTTCTTAGTGCACCCCTGCGGTCCCCAAGGAACATACATACCAATAGTTTCGGCTGTAGCGTGTCTGTCAGTCAGTCAGTAACGCAAGGATTTTATATATTAAGATAATAATTACAAATGACATGTACATTACATATATAAAATGATTAATTTAGTTACTTTTATTTATATACATTAAAGGAACATAATGATTAATTAATTATGACAAACAAACACACACTCATTTTTATATCATTATTATTAGACGTGCTCAGTACTTAAATGAAATGAAATAATACTATAGACAGCTAACACACGGCCATCTGATTTCAAACTCAGCAGTACTTTATTAATTCTTATATATTTTGGATGCATAGGGTTCCCACCAAGAACTTAGGGTCACAAGCCAACCTCACCTGCAAGTGGTGCACCGGTCGATTAACGGACGATGCTCTGGCAAATAAAACATCCCGATAAGCGGCAATAGGCTCGCCACCTATAACGTGGTATCAAAACATTGGCGAAAAGTGGGCGTTTAAAATTCCTCTGCCTACCCCTTCAGGGAAACAGGCGTAAGGTTATATATATATTACTATCTACCGCCCGCAGCTCCGCTGGCGTGGAATGTTAATAAAAATAGTCAATCCCAGTAATAATCTATCTGTGTACCAAATTTCATCCAAATCCGTTCAGCCATGTTTGCGTGATTGAAATCCAAACATCTAAACATCCGTACTCTCACATTTATAATATTAGTAGGATAATATTTTAAAATAAAAACACATTATACATAAATTATACTCAAACACAGAACAAGTCATTGAGCTCATCATAATATATTAAAATGTCCTAGACGGGCATTGAATCCACGACCTCAGGCTCAGCAGGCAGCGTCACTAACTAATAGCCTAACTAGCCAGACAATACATTTACACAAAAAAATATCAATGAGCTTTTATTATCGATATTTTATATCGATAGAGTCAACCCCTAATGTAATCGTGTAAATGTTATTGCATTTATCAATGTGTGAGTAAAATGCTATCTTCTTCATGCGCACGTACGAGACATAGGCGATGTTTCTTGTGAAGCGTGAATTTACTTGTGTGAGTGGCGAATGGAAGCGCTGTTATAGTTATGTGCGTGTAAGAAGCGAAGCGTTTATAGAGCGCAGGTGTGTGGGTGTAAAAGAATTGGCGACACTGGTTCTCTAGGCCGGGGCATATCTCCTTACTTCAATGATCTGAGGGCTCGCCCCTTATTACGTGGGACTAAAGTATATCTGGCGAAAAGTGGGTGTAGAAATACACCTCTGCCTACCCCTTCGGGGATAAAAGGCGTGACGATATGTATGTATGTATGTATGTAATTACACACAGACGCGACATATGAAAGTGTTTATTACACAAATATTTATCCTGGGTGGGAATCGAACCCACAACCACCGGTTTACGCATTGTGCCAGCAGGTTATGCCACTAACCAACAGGCTAGACAATGAAAATAAAAAAAAAAAAATTTTAAGCATATCTGTAGTATTTTAAACACTTATTTTAGTGCTGACAAAACCGTTTAAGGTATTCTTTCATCCTTGATATATCGAGAGGAGTTTTACAAACATTGAAACAAACAACACAAAGTTTCCAGAATATGAACAAATATCGGTGCATTATACAAATTTTGTGTAAGAATTCTTCGGTACGAGCGCGGTGCAAACCGTTTTACAATCCGATCGACGATTCACTTTGGATAATAGATTTATTTATGTTATCTAAGTCGATTATTGTACAAATCTGGTTTCCAGTTGGTATACTATAGAGAGAAAAAGTTTATCGCGTAAAGGTCAAAGAATTTTCACCCTTCGTGAATAAATTGCCTCATGATAATGACCTTTAGCTCAACAGTTTCCACGCACAATGATCGTATTAAAGATACTGAACTATACCTAATTGTAATTTAAATGTTACTAAAATAAATGAACAAATATAGCATGATACATGCCAGCTACACATTTGCACATTACGTAACCAAAACACAATATTAACATATTTTATCAGGCCATCTGTACTCTGAAAACCCATTAAAATGCTAAATATTCAATCCCATACAAATAAAATATACAAAGCCGTGATTTTAAAGATAAAATCAATAGAAGGTAATACTAACAGACAGTGAAATGTAAATGTAGGTAGGTATTTGAATATGGGCACGTGTACCGTTGCGTGAAGAAAGCCGAGCGCTTTGTTCAAACGTTTATTTATGCGCCAATCAAGCGCATTTTTGAGATGTTCATTTCAGATTAATGCAGCAGTATGTACGCTCCATAAAAACTTTGTAATAACTGCAACCATTTCTGCAGACGAACCTTTTTACGAGGGCATTATAAAACTCAGAATATGTGGGGAATTAAAGGTACGCAAAATTTACGGCCGGTATTGTAAAAGTATGTTGGTATTCTATTTTGGAAATTGTACAACCGAAATCATTCCGGCACTGTTTGCATAAAATGTAATGGCAGATTGCGGCCGTGCCGAGAAGTACTACCAGCGATTCGCATTGTGCCATCTGCTCACATTTAGATCCCTTATAAAATGTTACGGCGCATTATCACACTTGGATATGGCCCCGGCCTCGAGGTTATTTCGAAATGTTACCTTTTTATGACACTAATGGAAAATACTGTTTGGCTTCAGACTCATATTTATTTAACGCACTCCACATGAGAAACTCGGATTTTCCTGAATGGCCATTTTTATATCTATTTTGAAGAACAATCAATCATAGGCACACGCGATACGTTCAATACAAGGTTGACGCGCGCTTTCAACTTATTTACATTTTTGTTTTACACGGCTTTTAAATAAAACACCGTTCAAGTGCGTGTCGGAATCACGCACGAAGGATGCCCTATTCGTACTATAGTATAACATAAACATATTACGCTAATAGCTTGTCTGATTCTTTCAATTCATTTGGTACAAACTGACAGCCATCGTGCTAAATGAATTCTATTTTCTATAATTTAAATAAATACATTACAGAATAAATGTATTCTTGATTAAAGCTCATTTAATGGGACAAACTACACCCGCATTATGTGTACTAGATTTACTTATGCCTATTAATTCTGATATTTTATATTACAAATTGTCGAATCCCCTAAAACTAAACAGACGTACTAAAAAAGGGCCAAATTAAAAGTAACCATAACAGGCGAGCATGTGTGTGATGAGGTTAATGAATGTCGAGGAAGCGAAAGAGGTGTGTTTGAACGCGAGCATTTGGCGTTCCATAGTCTCCGCCTACCCCAATGGGAGACAGGCGTGACGATAGATAGATAGAAATTGTCGAATCGTCTTACAAACGCAATGTAGAGACTCGCGTATTCATAAAAGATCAACATTTTATTGAAGTAAGCTTGTAATTTGCCATCGTGATAAAAATATGACTCCCGATCTTCCCGGCAATCACAAGTTTCGTATGAATACGTGATCAATTTTCTAAGCCCTTTCCTGCTCCACATTTTTCTGATTTATGTTAGATAAGATAAATGCAAACTTCACCATAAGTCATAACAACAACATTATTATAATGTCCAAAAAAGTCAGTAATAACATTATTACCGCAAAAAAGAAATTGATTATTTTTTAGAGCAGAAAAGTAAAATTATTTGTAAAAAGTCTTACTTTGTCCTTGTTATGGTTCATAAGATGCAGTCCAGTTATGCAGTTGACTGACAGCGGACAAACGGACAGCGGAGGGTTAGTAATAAGGTCCGTTGGCACCCTTGGGTTATGAAACCCTAAAAATGATTTTAGATTTGAACGTCACGTTCAGTTGGATGTAACCATAATCCAAATCCATAAAATGATTCATAAATTTTAATCGTTTAGTGATACTGAATGCATGTTTACATATTGGACTATTTGCGATTGTGAATATTTAGCGCGCGTAATATCGAATGTGTGAGGCGTGTCGATACGACACGTAAGGTTGTGCAAATGACCATATAAATCATACTGAGTGACGTTAAATTGACATATCGAAGTCATAAATCAAAAGGGAATACCATAGGAGAACAAGTTTTGACAAGGCACTTAACTCAGCATGGGACAAAGTGGTTTTCGGTAAAATTTACCTACTCTCGTACGAGGGTACTGCACGTGTGAGCGTCGAAGCTACGGCGACGCGACTTATATCCACGTACACCACTCCATATCATAAGGAAATGGCTAAGTTAATGACATTAATGTTTGCGACAACACGTTTCATATGAATTTAATTATAAGCACTTCGTTACAATCGCATACAAAGAGCCCGAAAGCGCCTAGTATATTATTATTGTTATAATTATAACGAACAAAAATCCCTTGGAAAATGATACATGAAAATCAATTAAGAAAAGGCTCACAAGTTTCCGCGGCTTCGTCCGCAAAGTAGTCGGATTTCAGCTAAAAGTAGCCAATATGCTATTAAAATTGTATGTTAGAGTAGTAGTTAGTGAAATAATATATATGCCACTCTATCGCATTAGGTTTAAATCCTGTAATGATAGTTGTTAAGGAATATTCAATAAATAAATAAATATTGCATAAACTATACTTCGGCGAAAAAAAACAACATCTAGCCATCCTTCTCTTGTTACAAACATACACGTTTAATAAATGAAGTAAAAATATACATCACTGTTTATAATATTGGTTTGAAATATAAAATCTTAATTTAGTTGTTTAACTTAATAACGGGATGATAGTGTAACTGAATGTGAAGTAATGATAGGAGATGAAAAAGTGGAGCAAGTGAACGAGTTTGTGTATTTAGGGCCTTTGTTTACGAGAGATGGAAAATGTGAGGGAGATATTGAAAGGAGAGTGAAAGCAGGAAATTGTGTGAATGGCGCCTTACAGTCCATCATCAGCAATGATATTATCCCAAAGCAAGCTCCCCTTGCTATACTGCAGGGAGTTTTGGCGCCAACACTGATGTATGGTAGTGAATCATGGGTATGGCAGAAGAAGCATGAAAGTAGAATCAATGCTGTGGAGATGAGAGCTTTAAGGAGTATGTGCGGAGTAAGGCTGATTGATAAAGTGAAAAACAGTGTGATACGAGAGAAGTGTGGTCTAAAAGAAGATGTAGTGACAAAGGTTGAAAAAGGAATGTTGCGTTGGTTTGGACATTTGGAACGGATGGATGAAAGAAGGAATACGAAAGGAGTGTATCGTGCGAGAATGAATGGAAATGTCGGTAGGGGACGCCCTAAGAAGACGTACGCCGACCAAATAGGTGACGTACTGAAAAAGGGCCAAATTAAAAGTACCCATAACCGACGCGCATGCATGATGAGGTTAATGAATGTCGAGGTAGCGAAAGAAGTATGTTTGAACCGAAGCATGTGGCGTTCTATAGTCTCTGCCTACCCCAATCGGAGACAGGCGTGACGATATAGATAGATAGAGACTTAATAACGCTCATATTTTTTATTCCCTTTGCAGTGCAAACTCTGCAAACGCAACGCAGCTTAAAAGGAAACGCCATTAATTTCTTTAACTACTAAATTCATAGTATAAAATATAGGAATGCTCATGAACTTTTTATAAATAATGTAAGTGGAAAAAACGATTTTACTTCAGACTGACTTTTTATGACGGCTGAAGCTTTTACGTAATTTTCAGAATTATAAAAGTTGAAAAGTATTCTTAACTCTTGGATATGAATATGGAATCATTTAGTTAGATTTTTATGTCCTTTGAAAAAGATTGCTTCAAACATAAAGAAATAAAAATGATTTGTTTAACATTGCGAATGTGAATAACTAATATCTAACTCCAAAAATCGCGTTAAGATTTTTATATCTACTCTTGCTGCTTGCTCTATAAAAAGTTTTTAGACTTTGTTTAGTTGTTATGAAAAACTTAAAGATCTATCAAAGAAAACTGAAAGGAATGATGACTATAAAAACTAGGCTTACAACTATCTCAAGACTACTGTTTTTTTGCTCTTACATCACTCCTATATAATGATATAAGCCTTGGTTGTGCACTAATTATAAGCATCTATATATTAAAAGAATTTGCGTTTTATAATACGAGTCGGCCAGCCCGTTCTACGCAACCGATTCGCATGATATTTTTTTTAAATGAAAGCTCTCGCTGCATAGATTTGTCATCAAGCATTAGAAATTACCTAACTTGCACATTCATCAAATTATATGCAAAAACAGTTTTCTCCCATACATTTTTTACGTTTTGGTAGCCGTAGTCAATGACTTTCTGCTTCTATATAGCTGGTTCTCATTGAGGTAGGCGTTTCGTTATAGGCCTAAAACACGCGCTGAGGAGAGCTCTTTCATTTGATGGTATGCTCATTTAAATTGGGTAAGTTTGAAAGAAGATAGGTGTGGACATTGAACTTATTTTTCAATATTTTTCTATAAATTTCTTAAGATTCCATTGCTTTCTCACTACATGGACGGTTCTAAATTCAAAAATATTTTTATGGCATCTAATAAGTTCCTTGCGGTAACTGCCAGGAAAAAACGTTATGCCTCCTTTAAGGTGACCTTGCCTTACTTTCATACGGGTGTGAGTGTGGTGGTGTGTAAAATTATATCCGATGTTGGTCAAATTATCACTATTGTGAATTATTATCGCTTATAGCAGGTAATATTCCAGGTAATATTCCCCGAATGTTACCAGTTAACCCTTAATGTTGGGTGAACTATTTTTCGTGTTTTTAAATTACGGACTTAATTCGGGCATCTTAATTTTTTTATTATTTTTTTTATCTATAGACTCACGCCTGTATCCCCGAAGGGGTAGGCAGAGGTGTAATGTTACACCCACATTTCGCCATGAATTTTTAAGTCCCACGTAATAGGGGGCGAGTCTATTGCCGTACCAGGCACATTACCAGACTCCGTGCTGCGACTGAGTATTTCCTAACGGAAAAACCCAATAACATTTTGCCCGACCCGGGAATCGAACCCGAGACCTCCCAATCCCACGCGCACATTTATGCCGCGAGACCAACGAGGCAGTCTTTTTTTAAGTGGAACATATTACAGCGGTTCATCTTCATAGTACTATTGTAGTATAATTATATTATTACAAGTGGTAGTTAGGGTAGAAATTGTAGTTTTGGTAAGAATAGTAGTTTTGAGAGCCAAGGTAGGTACTTTTGACAGCACCGGCGGTTTTAGTAGAAATAGTAGTTTTAAAAAAAAGGTAGATATGATAGTGTTAGTCGAATAGTAATTTTGATAGTAATAGGAATAGTAGTATATCTTCATAGTACTATTGTCGTATAATTATATTATTACAAGTGGTAGTTTTGGTAGAAATAGTATTTTTGGCATATATTGTAGTTTTGGTAGCAATGTTACTTACGATTGCTACCAAAGCTACCATTCCTACCAAAACTACAATTTCGACCAAAATTATAAACGTCATTATTACATTTCTAAATTATGATGGATTAATCACACCCATACACAAAACAAAATAAATCGTGCTTCTCACAGACATATTTAGCTGGATAACAGAAATAAATCCTATTTTCTTACTTATAAAAAAAGTCGTTTTTCTATATTTTTTTATTTTGACAGATAAAGAAAAAAGTGAAGTTAGCGTAAGTTAGTTACTTAATTTTCTGATTTAATAGCGTATTTTTTGTGAGTAGTTGTGTTTTCAATTATAATGATGGTTCTTGGAAGGAAATTGAAAAATGCTCAGAGAAAGTTTGAACAAAGAATCTTGGTCAATGACGGCCCTGTTGGAGATTTGGTACCGGATGGTCCTCCTACTGCTAAAAAAAATACGGGTGGTAACGGGTTCAGATTTGATTAATTCTACTATCAACAATGTTATTTTCAAGTGATTTCCATTCTTGGTGACGGTAATTGCTTATTCCGCGCAATTTCTTATTGTTTATATGGAAGTGAGAATAAACATTATGAAATTCGTTTGGCCACTGTTGATAACATAGTCAATAAGTGGGATGTATATATAGTAACTTCATTGTTGGGGACGAAGCATATGGCGAGACCATTACAAATGCAACAGATTACAAACGTGTGATGGGTGCCAATGGACAGTACGCAGGGCATGCTGAAATTCAGTGTAAGTGAGCTATATCCCGAGTGTCAATTCGGAGTTCACCTGGAAAACAGTAATACGATTACTGACTATGGTACTGGCGAAATTGTTCATAACTTGCTATTGTCTGGGCAGCTGGACGAAGGACATTACAGTGTCCTAATGGAAAGAATGGTAGGGCAGCACAGTCATATTGAAGAACTTTCTTTCGTCAATGTTCAGTTATACATATTATTTAAATCCCTATTGCGCGGCAAACCATTCAGTAATGCCAAGGTGGAAATTTCACGATACCTAAGGTGCAACGCAAAGCCAATGTTGTGAGAAAAGAAGTTTTGTGATATAGATATATTTTTGCTTAGAATATCATCTTTTTACTTATAAGATAAGGCTAAAATGTTCTCATCAAACCTATATGTAAGAGCTTTTTTATAATATTAAAATATGCTGTGGAGCAGCACGGGTCCTCTAGTATTTAGTTTAATATCGTTCTAATATCAGTCTAATTGAATGCTGTTTGCACTTACTGAAATCTAGCCAAAATTAATTTAAGCCGACTTAGGCTAATATTCCTTTTATGTAAGTATTTTGTACCTGCATAGGCTTATATTAGGTTAGGTCTTAAGGTTAGAATATTTTGAGAATTTTACGTCAGATCCAACTTAAAAGTTCGTGTGAGTGTTGGTTTGAAATTAAATGTAAACAAATTAAAGTTGCGTAAAGTTAATGTTTATACTAACGTGTCGTTATTATCAAGTGCGTGTATTTAAGTTTAACGGCAAGTAATGGTATTGGAATTTATTATTTACTGTTAATTAGACCTGGTTATACGTTTCAAAATTCATGCGCCATGTTAACGCTCTGCGGCTGAGGTTACGTCTGCCAGACACCTCAAAATAAACTTTCGATCGCTGTATCGCCAAATTCGGGATCTTCCCGTGCAGCTCAATAGTTTCATGTTGCGGCGTCCCCCGCCCGGCAGTGCGCCGACGGCAGTCGCAGCATTCGCATGTGCTGAGTTACAGCAGCGAGGTGTCCGTAATACGTAATGTCAGTAATATGTGATGTGTCTTGTAGACGTATTGTCAGTAAAATAATTATATTCTCCTACTGTCTTATGGACGTGACGTCAGTAAAATAATTATTTTCTTAGTGTCTTGCAGACTACTCGTCAGTAAAATAATGATATAATTATTATCTTTATATGATGTATACTATATTTCATTGATTTTAGATGGACAACAACCACAAGATTGACCTTCTAGGAAAAAAAAGGCTGTTGACAACCATAATATACTGGAGTGGCTAGAAGATAACAACGACTCACAGTTCAGGGATGTCGACGATGACGTTTCCCCAAGCTATTTTTATTGTTTATTGGATATCGCTGGTATAAATGCTTATATGCTTTATGGAGAGTATCAGTCAAATTGAGACGAGCTGATTTTCTTATGTCCCTTACTACCTTGCAAGAGAATTAGTGCGGCCAGTTCTAAAAGAACGAGTCTACAATGATAGGCTGCCTAGAGAGCTATGTTTGACCGTTTGCCGTATTTTGGGACAAGACTTACCACCTTCTCCACCACCAAGTGATCCTGTCACATCATCGGCAAGAAAGTTATGCCACATATGTTGAAGTAAATTGGAGCGCCAAACAAGATTTACATGTTTTGTCTCTACAAAACCAAATTGTTTATAATGCGCCGCTCAAATTTGCACTGATTGCAAGACTAAATTTTGAGACTGAATCAAAAGAAAAATGCTCGAAGGATTTTTTTGTTTTATTTTTTTCTGTTTAGTTTGAAGCCAGAAGAAGGTATTAATAAGTATATTTTTTGAGTTTATTGATTTTTATGATTTTATCAAATTTCAATAGCAGCTCTGTCCAAAAATACCTTGATCTCACCTTGTTATTCAAATATAGTTCTACATTCTTACATTTGTGTTTTATTCTATTTTTTTAATGTTTAATAGTTAAAGTACATGTCTATACATAAATACATATTGTTTCATTATTGAATTTATAATACCTGTGACACATTAATTGTATTTTATTTACACGTCTCTTGGACTACTCCTCAGCAGAATATTTACATAAATGGCACCTCAGTGGCAGAGGGTTAAATAAAGTATTTCATTTAATTTGTATTGATAGTGTCGTCCATTAGTATAGCTGCATTTTACAAGCGCACTATTAGACTAATGTAAGATTGTTTACTCAAATTTTAGCATTCGGTACACTAAAGATAACTCCATATTGGAATAAATTAGGGTCCCTCGCAATTTTACATAAAACCTGAAAGCGACGTTTTTGGAATCCATTATAACTATTAAATTTAAAAATTTAATACAAAATATGGCGAGCAAAATTACTCTTAAAACTATTAAAATTAGATATTCCCAAAATCGATCTAAGATCAAACGCTCTTTTATGGGTCTTGTCTTTTGTATTGTAAGTATGTTGATCCAAAATTATTCTAATATCATACTTATCCAGTGCTATTGATCTTAAATTAGTTTCAAATAAGATCAGAAATGCACGTACTCACAGTGCTCTTATGCTATGCTGATATTAGTCTAACATCTTACAATAGCATTAAGCAAGTCTAATATAAAATCATACGAGCTTAGAAAATACTAAGAAAAGCTTGCTCTTAGCAAGCTTTTCTCAAGTGCAACTAGTCTTAGTAAATGCTCTTATATACATATATGAGACTTGGTTATAAGACTGAGCGTTTTTGAGACCATACCGGCTTGTCAAAAAGTAATATAGGATCGATGGTATGTTCTAAAACAAATATAAGAGCGCTTTAAGCCTACCACTCTTAAAAAGTGCGAGTTCTGAGACTGTTTTGCTGGTGTGTAGTACTTCAAAGGTTCTAATAAGTTGTATCATTATAAGTTGCTGCTGTAATAGCTATGCTATATAAATAATGTTATTTGACAACTCTTACATGATAAAGTAAATACTAAAAAAGTCTTTTTTGGGTAATGTCTAGATTAGATAACAAAAAAAAGCATGATACCCAATCAGCAATTGCCAAGTGTTCGGAGCAAAATAAGACCCTGTGATGAAAACGTAAAATGAACTTTATATATTAAACGTTACAGTTCAATATTGAAAGCCACCATGAAAATCATGTAACTTTGCTCGGACATTTTAGTTTAGATGTCTACGAGCGAAAATTACCGCACACTCATTCTAACTTTAAGGTTGTACAATTCTCAATCACCTATTCATGGCCATAAAACCTCACATCGGGTTTAAAATCTATCGGATTTACCTTAAGAGAGATCTATGGACTTTTTTGTGATGTGGGAAAATAATCATGAGGAACGTATACCTATATTCTTACCGATAAAATGGGCAGCTAGGCACTGCATTGCAGTGAGTTTGTACCTACTTATCTCAAGATAATACTTAGGTACACCAAATTTATATGCAGTGTGTGACACTTTTCAAAGCTAATAATGCCCTAGCGTATCGAATTTTCCAGAAGCCAAAGCAAAGTCAAAACGAGCTATATATACTAGGTATAAGGTCTAAGAAAAGTTTTAAAGTGAACAAGCGCGGTGCTTGTCAAAATAAAGGTTATTTACACGAAATAAATTAAATGTTTTAAAGCAAATAAACACAAAGATTTGTTATCACATTCAATTAAACATGTATAAAAGTTCGCCACCAAGATTCGAAAATAATATCACGTAAAAAGCTTTTTACAGTTAGCATTAATTCATGCACTTTTGTACTTCGTTTTCAAGACGCCAGGTGTATTTATTTAACTCGATTATAAATGATCATTCATTCATTCATTCATTCGTTTAATCATTTGCGAATATGGGTATACAGCAGATCTTATATACTAATACATATTTAGGTTCTTTTACCATATTCAACCATTAGGCATGCACATTTTTTGTAGGTATATTCCGGTACAATTATATGATTGATTTGCCAATTTAATGTAAGTATACAGCTTTAGAATTTAATATAAAAACACAATATCAGAATGTAATTGTTTATAATTGATTATAAAATTTTTAATGTAGCAATAATAATATATGTCAAATTATAATAACAGATATAATTCTAATGGAATATCAAAGAATATTAAAAATAATTTAATAAGGATAAAAATAATGAAATGTTAAATTATCAAGAAATGTCAAATAAGAATAATAATAATATAATGTCAAATAAGATAATTAAAATATCAAATTTATCGCTGATTAAAAATTCTCAATATTCTTATCTTCTAGAAATTCTTGAACAGAGTAATAGCATTTAGCTGTAAGCAGTTTTTGAAGACGCCTTTTAAATACTTGGGTATATTCAATATCAATGATCTGTTTTGGTAGCTTATTATATGTATATGCGGACTGCATTACAACAAACGCTTTTGTGCATTAGAGCTGTTTTTCTGGCCACCACACATAACTTATCCGCATGGCGAACCCTAGACCTCTTTTCAAATAAGTCTATATTTTGTTTTATGAACATGGCACACTCAATAATGTAGATGCAAGGTAATGTCATTAGATTATACTTTATAAAGTAGGGTTTGCAAGTGTCGGGTATTTTAATATTAAATATGGTTCTGATACAGCGTTTCTGAACCTTAAATGCTAGTAGCCAGTCAGTAGAGTTTCCCCAAAATATGATGCCGTATCGTAAAGTGGATGAAACAATACCATGATATGCCGTTATCAGTGTAGATATATTGGATATGTTTCTTAATTTATAAAGCCCATAGGCAAATTGGCTTACTTTAGAACAAACGTGTTCTATATGCGCTTTCCAATTTAATTTCTGATCTATTATTAATCCTAGAAATTTGGTAAATTCGTTCTCTTCAAATTTATGTTAAATGTTGAATTCACAATTTTCTGTGAGTAGTTCAATTATATTAGTAAAATGAGTTTAGTAGAGATTTAAGTCTAGTTTGCGTTGAATACTAATATATTTGCGATGAATATAATAATATACGGTGGACTGCGAATGGCATGGTATATATATAATACTAGCTTTTGCCCGCAGCTTCGCGCGCGTTATATTCGGGGTTACACAGATCTCTTTTATTGTACGGATACTCTAATATTTACTTTATTTTGACAATATGTTTGATGCGACAGTACTGACAGATATAAACACATGACATAAGCACATGCGCACTCAATTATTACGGCGCATGCGTTCTTAGTTAGATTTGCACCCTACAAACTTCTACCCTCCCTACAATCCCTTCCAGTTAATTTTTTTGCAACTAATGGTAGGGTATGTCCGTCTCCATGGTTCAATATAATTATGTCTATATTAAATTTCAACAAAATTGGTTCAGCCGTTATAGTGTGAAAATGCATACATACATACATACACAATTTAGAATTTATAATATTAGTAGGGATTGTAGTTGCTGGCCAGAAACCTAATGTTCATTGGCATTCTACGACGCCTAAACTGTGTAAATATTTTCACTTTTTATTTGCTTTTTTTGTTTATGTACATACTCTAGTATTAGTAGATTAAGTTTATTTTCGCATAAAAAGTTAATTAGGACATAAATGGTTAAATATTGTTAGTGTATTAAAGCAATTTGAGCATAAGGTTTATAGTCTTTGCATTAAAAATAAAATAGCCATTCATTAGCGGAAACTAACGAAAAGTCGTGATGAAATCATAACTATTCTTCCTACAGTTTATTTAATTATTCAATATTTCCAACGAGTAAATACTCTCACTAATTGCCTGAATATCAGATTTAAGCATCAAAGAAATTTTCTAAGCTCTTACAAATTAGGTTACCAACTGTACATAAAAGTAGAGTGGGCTATCGATCAACTGTCGTGTTTGTCAACATTTTTTGCAAAGCAGCAACGTATAAGTAAAATGAAAATGATATTATTTTGAAAATTAATATGTGCGCTGTTGTAGGGTCCGGGCGCGTCGGCTCCACCCGACCTGCATACATGTCTTACACAGTTGTGACTAATGTGTAACCCGCGTCAATGCTTGACGAAGGTGAAGGCACCAGGTATACGCCACTGGATGCAGTATTGACGCCTGTTACGAATTCCTACGGCAATAAATTCTAAATCAACGTTGTGATAATATCAGTCGCACCCGTCGTTTCTCATTTTCGAAACATCACATAGTACAAAATAAATTTTCGATCGAATGACAATTTATTCTGAACGCTGTTTCAAACGTTTAACTACAACGATGCTCTTAAATATACATTTCATTAACAAGTCATGCAGACAATATCAAAGTCATTGTTTATAGCCATTTGCTACTAGATTTGTTTTTATTCTAGTAATTCTAAGAGTTTTATTCTACGCAATAATTTTGTTACAACGCAATAAGCCTAACCCTTTGTTAGACAAATACAACGAATTCCTGGTCTTAGAGTTAATGCTTTTTTTAAAGGGGTAATTCACTTTTAAAAATAGAAATTCGTGTTTTAAGAGAAAAAGAAACCCTAACGAGGCGGTCCCTTAGAATTTAGGACACGAGATGTCTTAAACGAGCAAGAAGTCTGTACAATGAAATCATCACAGTTTATTCTACTGTGATGGCGAAACGGGCGTTTAACCGACAAGAAAGCGCCGCAAAACTAATTTACAATTCCAATTAAGGGCAATTCTCATTTACTTTTGTCCTGCAGAAGTAAGGAATCCAAGTGGGACCTAGCGTCCTGCGACCTCCAACCGTTTACGAACACACGCGCCGCTTCAATTTATAATACACACCTTTCATATTTAGTACATATTGATCTCAGAATCGTAAATTCGTAACTCGTTTGGTTTTGCAAATTTTTGATAATTAAAGTACGTCATATTTATAGACGAAAGGACAGTTTCAGGTATGAATATCATATTCGTACCTTCGGCTTTATTAAAATATATGCAACCACACTTCATTTGGCATAAATCAGCTATTACTTAAATTGTTAACAACAATGTAAGCGCCTTTTATTCTTGAAAAGTTATAAATTTATTTGAGAATCTCAGTCGAACGGCAGCGGATGCAGCTTGAATCACAGCAGACGAGTGAAGCTACGGGATTTCCTTAAAGACTCCGGTCGCTTCCAAATCCAATAGATACTGGTATTTGCTGAATCCTCGATTGCGAGCTTAGACTGTGCACATCAGAAGAACTTTGTTACTTGGGCATGTTCTTATTAAATGCTAATGCACTTAATATGGACATTTTAGTTTTTATATCACCCTTAGTTTTGAATCTTATTTAATATAATAGTTGCGAAAATATTTAATCGCTAGCAAGTTATTTTATTAGTTGCAAACATTTTGTCATCTTTTAAGTTATTAGTCACTTGCAAAATAATAAGGTCTAGATTTAATAAGTTATGCCTGCCAGTTGAGAAGGCATAGATAAAGACATTTTATGGTGTATTGTTTGTTGTAAAATTCGACTGTAGGTATATTTGCTTCCCTATACGGATCAACAGTCCATCAACCTCCAAAATCCAAAGGGATCGTGCTGTGCCGGGGTAGTAGCTGTAGTAGGTGGTTGTATCATGTATGTTGTTATTGTATATAGTCTTTTAATACATTTTAAGTTAACTAAATAAATAAGAAGCTGTAAAGCAAGCACTTCGTTGTATACTTATGTATAATTTTAAGTATTGTTTGTGCTATTCCATTACATAATGTTTATTTTTTGATAATTGGCGCAAGTATGTCAATGAATTAATGAAGAAATTGCAAAGCTCCAGAGACTTCTAGGCTTTTATCAAACAAGATAAGTAGGTATCTAAATGCACATGTAGAACACTATAGCGGCATTTAGTTCTCTAATTAGATCTTCGAGACTCATGTTCTTATTAAATGCTAATGCACTTAATAAGGACATAAGTCTCGAAGATCTAATTAGACGACGTCGAATAGTCAGCATTAGCTGACTGCCAACCATGGAAGCTGACTTGAATCAGGAGTATTGCGCTGGCTTTTTATTAGAAACGAGTTGCGTTGTGTGGTATCATGATATTATAATGTCAGACGGGCTGTTTGAAATATCGCGCGCTACTTAGGTACACGTTCTGTTTGGACTGTTTGGCAAAGCCTTAAAATCTTCATATCTTATACTATATTTAGAATGATAGGACTATCGGCCATAGCTTTTACCTATATCATAATCAATCAAAAATGTACAGATTTTACAGTATTTTTATTAATTATAATACAACATGACCGTGAACACTTATTGATCATCCGTAATGAATTGCCTGAAAAATAGAAATATACAATCGAGAGAAAATAAACCAAATTAAACAGTCAACAAGCCCGGCCAATGTAAACGAAAGCCTTCGTCAAACAATCGGAAAGGTTTAAAAATTGGTGAAACAGAAAGCGCTATCAAGATACAGTGATATCAGAATTTATGTGGCCTTACAACCGTCGTAAAGTTTAGTACGAACGTCTAAGTAAGTCACCTTTTTCACAGTGCTGACGTTGTCAACACTTATTCAGTGTATAAACTAGTGAAATAACAGGGTGGCTTATCTGTTTGCGAAATTCGTGTAGCGCCAAGCCAACCAGGAGCCAGCGCTCTAAGCATAGGTAATTTATTTCCTGCAAAGAAGCAAAGTATGCCGGTGAAGCCGAGCGTTTGTACACATTAACGCGGTACACCTCATGAAAAATCGCTTAGGAGACGCTAAAGTTTGCCATATATATACGCGATATAACTATGAATGCTTTTTATCCTTTCTCTTTCGGTCCGTTTAAAGTGTACTTCGTACCCCAACTCCACTTGTGATCGGCCCCAAGTAGAGGAATCATACGGTCATGAGAGATTTGTTAGCGCGGAATAAAACTTTATACTCGGCTAGAATATTAATATTATTTATGACCGCAAGACGAAGGAGGTACATACGCCTGGGGTGCAAAAGAGCACTAGCTTTTATGTCGATGTCTATGTTATAAGTATGTTGCTACTTAACTTGGTTCAAAGGCTTTGTGCGCTTTGTTATTTATTTTATGCTATTATTTTCTGAGATTAGTTTCGTTGAAAGCTATATTTTTGTATGTTAGGTGCTTAATTATGTTTGTGTTTTTCGTTATAATAACTAATTAAATACATGTCTGTCATAATTGCATCTGTATCTGAAGTATCTACGTATGATTTTTGGCTTTATGGCAGATACGTATGATTACAGATAATCAGTCTCTCTATATACTAGGTTTGTGATCCACTAGAGATTTTTTTTCATTCAACTGTTTCTTCCAGAAAAAGAACTCCCTTTATAGTGCACTCTTAAGCTCCTTAAGGAACACACATGCAGATAGGTAATGTTTACTTTAATAATAGGTATGTGATGGATGCAATTCTTACTGCAACATAAAGGATATCATTAATAAGCAGTTTTAAATTTAAACGAAAATCGTAACTGTGTATAAGTGCAAACTTTACCTAAGATTTTTATTGCGATAACTTGGACTAAGTAGCAGTTTGTTAAAAACGTGTTAATCTAAAAATAAAGATTAAAATAAAATGGAGACGAATTTTATATCACGTTGAAGTAAAGGTATTAGATTTAGAATTCAGAGAATCTAAAAAGTAATATTTCTAAGTTGATGTGAAATGGTGGTGAGAAATCAATATCTGCTAATAAATTTAGTGCTATAAAGATGTATATCTTTACTATATTAGCAAATACAAAGTAGGTATAATATAGAAAATAGGTATTATTTCGTAAAATTTAAACTTTATTTATTAATGTTTAAACTTGAAGTATTTAAAAATATTCATAACCTGCCAGATATGCCCGGTGACTTGAAAAAAGTATGACTGTAAAAACAAAGTAGCAATAAAGTACTGGCTGAAACCACAGCGTAACGACTAGGTAACAGTGGCTAATCTTTACATGTATATAAAATATAACGTTATTGATAAATACGAATACAATAGTATTTTTTCATAATAACGTTATAGATATGTTTGTTAGAGTAACTAGAGAGGCATTACGGCATTTTTACTTTTCGGCTGATCTGAACACTCGGCGCTGCACACCTCGACCGAAAACTCTGCCTGGACACAGTAGTGGTGGCTAGCTCACGCCCAACATTGGCATAAGCTATGGTCTGGAATAGGAGAGCCTAAAACGCCGCCGTCTCCTCCAGTGAAGCAGTTATGCTAAGCAAGGAGACGATTGAGCGAGAGCGGGTGCGTCACCAACGTCTAATTTATTTATTTATTTCGGAAAACAAACAATTACATAATATATATTACAATTAAGTGTTGTAGGACATATGGGTTATTGTATAATCCACGACGTTTCACAGATTACTTTAAACGTAAAAAATGTGGAACGCTTCACGATTTTGCGTGTCATCCTTGCGCAGGGGCCATGCTAATCTTCTCTGTATCCTTCCAATTTTAGTATATGTACTGCCGAAGCAAGTACAAGTCTTCATCGCAGGGCGGCTCAGCTCAAGCAGGGTCAGGAAAACATCGTACTAACGTAGTTCCTGTCGTTCTGCTTCTCACTGGAGGGTGTTTGGAGGAATCCCATGTTGGGTTTAGTGAGTAATCCTAAACGTCTGTAAGAGATTCTCACACTTACCACACCCACACATCCTTATTAGGAGGTGGTTAGACTGATACTGGATTTTTACCTTCAGCTGTGCTTTCTGCATTATATAGACCTTTAACATTTTATATTGCATGAAGCTTTCCATAAAATGACGAAGTCGATATCTGCTAAAATTCAGCATCTTAAGTGCCACTTATATTCTACGTAAGGTTAATGAATTAGTCCTCTAAGAGAATACACTAGCGATAACATAAATCTTCAGGTTCATAGCAACGGTCAAGATAACTGCAATTATTAACTAGATATGAACTAATAAGACCACGAAACCTTTCACATAGACTCACAATTTAAATATATCAGCCTTATTTCGTATACACTAACATAGCCATTGCAAGCCGTCAAAGCTTAATTACGGCATTATAGCTTTAGCAATGGACAAAATTCACGATTTAAGAAGTGCATTCTGTAATTGCTCCTGGGTAATATGTACATTTATAACACAGATTTAACCGAAATTTGCATAATGCTTTAAGTTGTCACATAACAGTGCAGGAACAGTGGCTATACTGAGTTTAAATTGCATTTTAGTAGTTTTGGAATGTTGTGGCTGCATGTGCGTGGCCGCATTTTAGCACTAAAATATAACCGGCGATAATTGTTTGTATCTACATAAACTGGCAATAATACGGATCACTGTTACATTGGACCTACTAACTATGCTATTAATGTTTGCCGTATTATGCTTGGCACCTAGTTTGAAGTACAGCTATAGTAATCTGTGGAACTATTATATAACTAGCTGGACAATCATTTTTCATGTTTATTTAAGTGGGTATTAAATTTATCATAGGAACATAAAGTTTATACCTATATGTAATAAGTAAATAATACTATTTTTGATATTTACCTCAATTACATGATTTATATTTTTATAGACTCACGCCTGTATCCCTGAAGGGGTAGGCAGAGGTGTAATAAGAATTACACCCACATTTCGCCATGAATTTTTAGGTCCCACGTAATAGGGGTGAGCCTATTGCCGTTACCGGGCATAATTACATGATAAGCATTGCATAAATATCTCCGTCCAGTTATATACTGTCCCACTGCTGGGTACGGGCCTTACCTCCCTATGAGAGGGGTAAGGCCAAAGTCCCCCGCACTGGTCAAGTACGGGTTGGCGAATTTCACATGTCTTTCAAAAATATTATGGAGAACTCTTAGAAATGCTGGTTTTCTCGCGACGTTTCCCTTTAAGTAAGTGATAATTGGAGACGGCCCGCGATGAGTTCCCAACACATCAACAGCAAAAAAAGTAAAATATTTTTATAATATCTCTAGGCTCGTCGGATGAATTTAGCCTTGTTATTGGAGATTGTTGTGAGTTAAATTTCGGTATAACCAAAGACGTGTTACGCGCAAATCCTTTTGGGACGCAATTACGCTGAATGATGAACAAAAATCTTTACTTCTGCTTAAAACATCCGGTACACATAGGTATGTAAGGTAAATATATTACCACATACGGGACAATATAGATTTTTTATCATCATACAAGTAGTCTGAGCTTATGTTCCACCATATCGGCAAGAAGATTTAAAAATATTTAAACTACTGAGAAAAGGCAGAGTTGTAAAGTCTACCGACAACGTTCATTAGTTCAATTTTGAGAGAGATATTTTATTATCTTTGACAGTTTCACGTCTATATTTTGACGGAAGACAAGCTATAGTTTTTTATTATTCATTATTTTATGTTATGATTTTTCGTTAGCGATGTTCAATGTTCAATATTAAGAAAATTCTACCACATTTTTGTAATAGTTTAATATCATGGCCACATTTCTTTGACGAACTTTCCGTTTTTTACGAAATTTAAGTCGAAAATTTCTCCTGTTTAGGCGAAGTAAAAATAATTATATGCATATCAATAAAGAGGATTTTTATTACG
This sequence comes from Euclidia mi, assembly GCA_944739405.2. Lineage (NCBI taxonomy): Eukaryota > Metazoa > Arthropoda > Insecta > Lepidoptera > Erebidae > Euclidia > Euclidia mi. The sequence goes on from OX123183.2 coordinate 62,138,435, forward strand.
TATGTAGGTGATTTTTATACATGTATGTAGATAAGGTAGATTAGAGCAGTTGTAAAATGTACAAACATACGAAATTCGCGTCGACAATTAGTCGGAACAGTTAAGTAAAGTGAAAAGAAAATGCTTATCGACAAACAGGATTTTTAATAGCACACGAGGAAGAACTCAATCCCCAGAATACACGTCAATCAGAGACAAGAATGGAAAGATACTGAATGGTTAATCATGCGTGCTGAGGAGATGGAAGGAGTATTTTGAAGGTCTATAGGCGATAGAGACATCGATCGACGAAATTAATGGTAATAATAGCAATGATGAAAGCGATATTGGTGTGGATGACATTGTGAAGGCGTTGGGAAGTATGAAATTAGGTAAGGCTGCAGGATATGATAGGATTACAGTTGAAATGCTGAAGGCTGGACAGGGCATCATAGTTGGTCAGCTGCAGCGCTTATTTAACTTGTGCTGGAGCACCGGCCGAGTACCTGATGACTGGACCACAGCGGTGGTTGTGCCTCTTTATAAGGGAAAAGGCTTGCAACAAGACTGCAAAAACTATAGAGGCATTAGCCTTCTCAGCATTGTTGGCAAATTGTATGCGAAGGTACTGATTGAAAGAGTTATGGAAGTAACCGACAAGAAAATATGGGATGTACAAGCAGGATTCCGAAAGGGTATGGGGTGCACGGATCAAGTCTTTTCCTTGCGGTGCGTAGCCGAAAAATTCTTGGCCAAAGGTCAAAAGGTCTATTGTGCATTCGTGGATTTGGAAAAGGCTTACGATAAAGTGGTGAGGAATGAAATGTGGTGGGTACTGTCGATGTATGGGGTGAACAGCAGCCTCATACGAGCTCTGAAACCCTTTATGAAGATTCTAGAGCTTGTGTGAGGATAAATGGGTCGTACACGGATCGGTTTACCATCGAAACAGGTGTTAGACAGGGATGTGTAGCGTCGCCGTGGCTGTTCAACCTCTTCATGGACAGTTGTTTGCAAGATTTGAAAAATAGTGACTGTGGATTAAGGATGAATGAGTTACTTGTCAAATGCCTCCTTTATGCTGATGATCAGGTTATACTTGCGTCTTCAGCGGAGGAGTTGCAGGAGATGGTAACAATCATGCATGGTGCGTTAGAGAGGAAGGGAATGAAAGTAAATGTAAGTAAAACGAAAGTTATGGTTTTTGAAAAGGAGGAATGCGTTACGGCTTGTAATGTTATGATCGATGGACAGCGAGTGGAGCAAGTGAATGAGTTTGTATATTTAGGTACGCTGTTTACAAGAGATGGTAAGAATGTAGAAGATATTGAAAGAAGAGTTAATGCAGGTAATAGAGTGAATGGAGCTCTGAAGGCTGGAGCGCTGAAGGCTTAATAGCCAAAACGTGTCCAAAAAGGCGCGTTTGGCTGTCCATAGAGGGGTGTTAGTACTGTAGGGACACAGATTATTACTCTGTGGCTAGGTAGTGTTGCTCGCCAGTCAGTAAGTCAGTCATTGTCGCGCTCGGTCCGTAGACGCACGCTTAAATAAATAATAAGCTGTGCATACTACCATCTTTCATTACAAGGCCCGAGATACCTCACACACGAACACAAAGTAGAGACATATTTCCACATATATACAGATACTTTTACACTGGTGACCCCTGTGTATGGTGCGGACGATTTTCGGACTTTGCGGATACGGTGATAGTTATCGGACGGGACAGTGACTCACGAGGCAAAAATGTTGCAAGGACATACGACACCGGCACCTGCGCAACCACAGGCGATAAAACCCGAGGGTAGCGCAGGCGAGGACGCGTTGGCCTCGGTTACTGTGACCTCACGGATCCCGGAATTTTGGGTGGATAAACCCCGGCTTTGGTTTGTCCACTTTGAAGCCACCGTTTACTCACAGAAACTTAGTGACGCAGCTAAGCAAAACCTGGTGGTCACGAAGTTAAGCAAGAACGCGATCGAACAAGTCAGCGACTTGTTACTTGACCCACCAGCGGAGAACAAGTATGGGACGCTTAAAGAAAGGCTCTTGCAGGTATTTGAGGAGAGCGAAGCTCGTCAATTCCAGAAATTATTAGGCGAGATGGAATTGGGCAGTCAGAAGCCGTCTCAATTACTACGACGCATGAAGGACCTAGCTCGTAGCAAAATTCCAGATGAGACTCTGAAGATTATGTGGTCAGGGCATCTACCATCATCGGTGCGAGCAGTGTTAGCCGTCACCGACGTTAAGGACCTGGAGAGTTTGGCAGTCGTTGCCGACAAGATCATGGAGACTACTCGTCCAATAGAGATTACTGAAGTAGCCAGTGCCAGCGCAACTTCTCAGCCAGATTTAGCCGCGCAAATTGCCAAGCTGACGTTGGAAGTACAGGAGCTGAGCCGGCGAAGCAGGCAACATTATCGTACAGATCGGAGCAATTTCGTACAATCAAAATCAGGGACAAGGACAAGGAGCAAGTCCAGGGAAGGTCGCAGCCGCGACAGTAAGGATTGGCTATGTTTCTACCATTACAGATATGCTGAAAAAGCGAACAAATGTATTAAACCGTGTAATTGGGACAAGAAATCGCAGTCGGGAAACTAGACTTGGCGGAGGGCTGTTTAGACTTTGCTAATCACCGGTTATGTGTGGCCGACGTAAAATGTGGTTACAATTTTCTGGTGGATACAGGTGCAAATATATCAGTGTTGCCAAAAAATTTAGTGAAACCTAGTAAGTGCGGTAAAATTAGTGATAATTACAAACTTTACGCTGCAAACGGTACGGAAATCAAGACTTACGGTACTTGTACGTTGACCCTGAACTTGAACTTACGAAGACCATATCGTTGGACATTTATCGTTGCGGATGTCAAGCAGCCAATTTTAGGTGCAGATTTTTTAAAATTCCATAAGCTTTTAGTAGACTTAAATGAGCGTAAGCTAGTTGATCAGTTGACTAATCTTAAGGTTATCGCATCCGTCATATGTAGCGATAGTACGGCAAGTATCAAAACCATAGATGATAATAACCCATGGCATATGTTGTTAAGTGAATTTCCAGATGTGACAAACCCCGTATGTTACAAGGAGCAGCCCAAACATAACGTGTTACATCACATTGAAACTTCCGGCCCCCCTGTGTACGCTAAGGCGAGGCCATTGCCACCTGACAGGTATATTAGAATAAAAGAGGAGTTTAGAGTCATGACCGAGCTTGGTATATGTAGACCGTCCAAGAGTGCGTGGGCTAGTCCCCTACACATAGTGCCGAAAAAAAACGGTGATCTTAGGCCGTGTGGCGATTACAGGCGCCTTAATGCGATTACCAAGCCCGATCGTTACCCTATACCCCCCTTGAGAGATTTTACTTATGTACTTGCTGGAAAGAAAATATTTTCACGTTTAGATTTAAATAGAGCTTACCATTTTGTTCCAATATCACCTGAAGACATCGAGAAAACAGCCATCATAACTCCTTTCGGTTTGTTTGAGTTTCCGCGCATGACCTTCGGGTTGAGAAACGCAGCTCAAACATTCCAAAGATTTATGGATACAGTAGTTTTAAAGGGTTTAGATTTTTTATACAATTTTGTCGATGACGTCATCGTGGCTTCCGATGGGGAAAATCAACATAAAGAGCATTTGAAAGCCGTTTTCTCGAGGTTTAATCAATTTGGCATAACTATTAACGTAAGTAAATGTGAATTTGGCTTAGAAAAGCTAGAATTTTTAGGTTACGAGGTGTCTACGCAAGGGATTCGACCGCTTGGTGAGAAGGTCAGAGCAGTTCAAGATTTTCCGAAACCGGAAAATATTGAACAGCTCAGGCGATTTTTAGGGATGTTGAACTTTTATCGATCTCATTTACCCAAGGCTCTGAAATGTCAGTCGGTATTAAATAGTTATCTGCATAACGCAAAAAAGAAGGACAAAACTAAGATCGTGTGGACAGAGGAGGCGAATAAAGCATTCGATCAATGTAAACTTAGCTTACAGGACGCGGTTACATTGTTTCACCCGTTGCGAGACGTGCCCTTATCTCTGATGACCGATGCGTCCGGCTCAAGCGTTGGCGGAGTGCTTCAACAAAAGGTAGGTAATGCATATCAACCGTTAGGCTATTTCTCTAAAAAATTGACAGAGGCGCAGCAAAAATATAGCACGTATGATAGAGAATTATTGGCGATATTTTTAGCTATGAGGCATTTCAGGAACATGTATGAGGGCCGGCCTCTGACAATTTTTACGGATCATAAGCCCCTGACGTACGCTTTCACCAAGAATAATAGTAATGTAGATAGTCCTAGGCGAATTAGGCAGTTAGCTTACATTAGTGAATTTACCACCGACATACAGCATATTAGTGGGCAGGATAACGTGGTAGCGGACACGTTATCGCGCATAGAAACAATAACATGTCCCACGGCGATAGATTTCTCAGAAGTCGCATTACGTCAACATAGCGACCAGTACCTCGCGCAAGCGTTGCAAGTAACAAAGAACAGTAAATTGCAATTTAAACAAATTTTGTTACCTTTTTGTAATGAACCTATTTATTGTGAAATATCTACAAATAAAATGAGACCTTACTTACCGGAAGAATTTCGACGTACAGCTTTTGAATCAGTTCATAATTTAAGCCATCCCGGAATTCGTGTCAGTAAGAAGTTGGTAACTGAGAGATATTTTTGGCCGTTTATGAATAAGGACATTGTTGCATGGGCAAAATCATGTATCCAATGTCAACGCGCTAAAATACATAGGCATACGGAATCGCAATTAGGTACTTTCCCTAGTGCAGATCGATTTACGCATGTACACATAGATATTGTAGGACCCTTGCCAATTACAGCAGATGGATACAGGTATTGTATAACAATGATTGATAGGTGTACCGGTTGGCCTGAAGCATTTCCGACCCGCGATATTACGGCAGAAACAGTAGCCGAGATAGTCTTTTCTGGTTGGGTAGCTCGTTTCGGTTGTCCGGTTAAGCTAACTAGCGATCAGGGCAGACAGTTCGAGAGCCAATTGTTTAGCCAACTCATTAAATATTTAGGTATTGACAAAATGCGTACTACACCTTATCATCCGGAAAGTAATGGCATGATAGAACGTTGGCATAGAGCACTTAAAGTGGCACTTATGGTACGTTTTCAATGCGACACTAGTTGGGAACGACAGCTGCCCGCCGCCTTATTGGGATTGCGCGCGGTACCACGTAGCGATACGGGAGTAAGCGCTGCAGAACTTACCTATGGCCGAACATTACGTTTGCCTGGTAATTTTTATGATGAGGTAAGTATAAAAATCTCCGATGCGGAATATGTAGATAGGTTAAAAACAGCAATCAGTAATTTACGACCTAAACCGGCATCCCACCAAGCGTCGAAGTCTTTGTTTATTCATCCCGATTTAAATAAGTGTGCAATGGTATTCGTACGTAATGACTCGGTACGTCGTAGCTTGCAACCGCCCTACGACGGACCTTACCCTACTCTTATGTATGGTAGTGATAGTTGGGTATGGCAGAAGAGTCATGAAAGTAGAATAAATGCTGTAGAAATGAGAGCACTGCGAAGTATGTGTGGTGTTTCTTTGACTGACAGAGTAAAGAATTGTGTGATAAGAGAGTGTTGTGGGGTAAAAGAAGATGTAGTGACAAGCATCGAGAAAGGTATGCTAAGATGGTTTGGACACGTGGAGAGGATGGATGACGAAAGACTGACCAAGCAGATATATAAGGCAAGTTTGGAAGGGACAGGACGAAGGGGAAGACCTAGGCGGACGTTCTCTGACCAGATTGGAGACATCCTAAAAACAGGACAGGTTAGAAGCACCCTGAACAGAAGAGCATGCATGAGGAATCTGATGGGAGTGAATGAAGCAAGAGAGATATGTCAAGATCGTTGCAAATGGCGCTCCGTAGTCTCTGCCTATCCCTCCGGGAAACAGGCGTGAGTCTATGTATGTATGTATGTAATATGTAGGTGAATTTTTATATACGTATGAAGACAGTGTATACTAGAGCCGATTCGAAATGATTTCCAATTGATTCGGTAGGTGCGATAGTTACTATGATTAGTGTAAGTGGAAGTACGATTAATATTCGGTTGGCGGAGCGCCGTCACTCACTGAATTATCAGATTTTCCGCGCGGGTCGAGGTGACTCCTTCGAGATGTTATTAGGATGAGAAGTGGCACTCACTTATATTAGTATTATGTGATTACGCAACCGGGAGGTAATGCGATAAAATACTACATTATGTATTTTTTGTCGCCATGAAAGCCGGCTGACTACTGTTGACATAGATGGATTTTCGTTACAGCAAAACCTAAAGAAGATTATTTCAAATATTTTTTACGTACACAGATTACTGTTAGGATTTTCTAACTTAAAGTTTTTTGTGTATAATTTGTAATACAGCTATGTCATTATTCTTTATCATATTATTTTGCACAAACGCTTTTGATGTATTAATAAGGCTAATATAGTTTATTCTGAAATACTTTTAACCTTGAAAATGATGTTTAGGGAGGGGCGGGGCGAGTACACGACGCGGCGGCGGCGGTGACGCGACGCACGCAGGCTGCCAGCAGGGCGGCGCGCGGCAAATCTCTGCGAAGCCGCTGGGATTAGCGTCAAACGAATAAAAAGAGGCGGGAAATAAGCCGTAATCCATGAGACGTGACCTAAATTCTTCCTTAAACATCGAAGATTTGATATCCTCGTGAAAACAATTTGATTTCTCCCTTTCTTTTCTAACTGTGCCCTTTGACAGTAAATTGGATTGATTCGTATTTTACGCATGATTTTTCGCATAATTTATCTACATATTCAGTGGATTCTTTTCAAATCTCAACATGACATAGGTATATTCATTTTTTATTCATGTAAAATTCAGACGCAATAAAATATAAGCGTTCTCTAGTGAACGAACTTCAAAACGACATAGTAGGTACGTGTTAACATAATTATTTTATTGAAACGTATGCCTGTAGAATTTTATATATTTTATCGACGAAGTCATCAGATAGCATGGAAACAAGTTTGTTGATAACATTTGGCAACAAGCTCGTTTGAAAAATTAACAAGGTTGGGCATTCATGCTTTTCGTGAATTGCTTTTATATAGTTTATAGGTATAATTAGACCCCAGTTGATTTTATATTTACGACAGGCAGGGCACCCTACCTGTCGTAACTTATAAAGGCGATTATAAGGGTCTTTGGGATTTGACTGGCCGTATGTTGCGACCCTAGGAAGTTGGCGCAGGACTGAGGTCGACTACTGCCTTGGTATTAGGATGACCACAGAATACGTAAATGCTTTAACAAGCTGACACCTAAGTGTGTACGTTATTTTATAATGAGGTATTTTAGGTCTCATTAAAGTCAGATAAGATTTTTCTGTGTATCTCCGTCCCTTTTTTGAGCAGTTCGTTTAACTTTTTAGAAGATTTTGGGCACTGTTGATTGTCTGATTTAGAAAAGGAATTTTATAGCATTCTCTTTGGGTTTTCAGTTTCCATCACGCCATCGCCAGATGTCCACAACAGGACCGACGATTTCTCTTTATATAGTCCTATTACATGACAAAAACACTCATGAATATCAGTTCATTTATGCACGAATAATATATCTTTTATATTTGGAATTAATTCATACACGAGGCAAAACCATGAGGCTTAAGTGATCTATGAATAGCTGATACGGGAGTCTGTTGTCTCAACTTTTTATAAATCCAGCGCGACCGCAATTATTCTGCAAGTTTTGATACTTCCTTGATGTTCACATAATAATGAGCGTTTTTTTTTCAAAGCTATATTGTACCTACAGCTTCATAAATGATATAATTATTATGTTTGAAATGTAATAGGATTACAAATATACTTACATACATTTTATTATTGATTGATTACAGGGTTGTAAGCGTACCTCCTGGGTAAGAAGCCGGCAAATTTATTATTAAATTACAATTATGGTATCTGATTAAGGAATTAGTTGGGAGGAAATTGATTGATTTTCCATTTAACTACTGTTTTCCGTACGATAATCATTGATACTTGGGAGATACGCCTTTACTGTATGATAAGTAGATAATGTGACTATGAATGTTGCTGCTTGCAAGGGTAATTAATATATACAGTTGAATGAAAAATCACAGATTCAGAGGCAAAGCAACTCAATGTAGCATTGACGTATACCAACTTGTATTATTTGCAACCGATTTTATATAAGGAGGGGGTTTTAAAGTGTGAGATATGTGTGAAGTCGGTTTGTTGTTTAAATTTTAATTGATGATTATCACACAAAAAGTGCAAGTTTTACGCCAGCAAGTCACCCTCGGATAGCCGTGATTATAATTGTAATCATTAGCCATCAGACAGACTGGCCTTTAATTAATGAAAACGCTGAATTGCCACTATTGTTAAAATATTAGTAGGTAGGCATCTACTAACAGTTTAACCACCTCCTTTATTATTTTATTCATAATGGATTATTTATAAAATAAAGGCGTTGCTATGGACGGAAGCGATTTTATAAACGTAAGATTGATGTATAATCAAACTAGACTTCATGCCGCCGCTAACTTGGGCCTTTTTTATCACCTTAGAGGAGGAATTTCCAAAAATCCTCTTGTAGTGCTCCCTTATACTCTCCAAGGAAAATTAATGTCAAACTTCAGCTTTTGACGCTCGGTAGATGCGGCTGAGTGTTGTCTGTCAGTCTGTAACGGAAGTGCTTTTTATATCTATATTGATTGATGATAAGTTTCTTAGAAGACATGCTTAGAACATTGCATCGGTATTCTAATGTGATGGTTGTAGTGACAAGCATCGAGAAAGGCATGTTAAGATGGTTTGTGCACATGGAGAGGATGGATGACGAAATACTGACAAAGCAGATATATAAGGCAAGTGTGAATGGGACAGGACGAAGGGGAAGACCTAGGCGGACGTTCTCTGACCAGATTGGAGACATCCTAAAAAAAGGACAGGTCGGAAGTACCCTAAGCAGAAGAGCATGCATGTGAAACTTGATGGGAGTGAATGAAGCAAGAGAGGTATGTCAGGATCGTTGCAAATGGCGTTCCGTAGTCTCTGCCTACCCCTCCGGGAAACGGGCTTTGTAAGTCAACATGCATTGTAGTAAATAATAAACAAATTGTGCAACTATAACAATTATTCGTTATAAAAATATGAATCAATCGAGAATTATATTGTTGCCTATTAAGTGCATAACAAAGTTAAGTTAGTTTCACGTTAAATTATACATATAAATATAAATTAAATTATAAATATAATATATGAGTTTACAATGAAGTATTGTAGCGTTTTTAGAATTCTTTAACTTAGCATAACCTGATTTCTTAACCTCGGTATGTAGGTTATCTTTACAAGTCTATTTCCGAGTACACTTGCCGTTATAAATGTCTATTTAAATTTTCTACTCATAGAAAACGAGTATAAATATAGGTATTTCTTTGAAATTGATTGAAGAAAAACCATTTAAAACGTTATTTCCTTAGTCAAGGCTTTGAACGTCGACTTTTACGCAGTCAACTAGTCAGTAGGATGGCATATTCCAAGTTCCTGTTAGACACGGTTCGATCCTATTACCCCCTATTGTCATCCGTTTCGCCGAAATGCTCTCGGCCCCATCAGCCATACTTCGAATTTGCAAATTAGAGAACGGCAGGAACGACATTGTTGATGTGTACGATTGACTCGGAACAAGCTCCGCAATACCATCAATCCGTACAATCGTACGCTCACAATAGAGATAGGTACAATGGATTTGCTAAATGAATATTAAATCTTGCGTGGTCATCAGCCTATTATAAAAAATATTGAATTAGTGACTGACTGACAGGAAACATACAGCCGAAACTATTGAGCGCAAGAATATAAAATCTTTTTCTTATACTTATATATAAAGCTGAAGAGTTTGTTTGTTTGGTTGTACCCGCTAATCTCAGGAAACACTTGTCCGATTTGAAATATTATTTCAGTGTTAGATAGCCCATTTATCGAGGAAGGCTGTAAGCTATGTAACATTACGCTATAAGCGACGGGATTAGAGCAGTAGCCTTACGCGGCTGTAACGCGGGTGTAACCGCGGGCATCCTCTACTTTGTGATAATTATGTTAATAAGAAAGTGTAGCGGAGCACGAAGAGAGGTTTTTCGGAAGTAAATAGTGCCACGCGGTCGGAGCCGTGGGCCAAGTATACATCCTTAGATTTGAGGTGCCGTTATTTCGATAATATTTGAAGAAACATCAACCAGATCATTCACTCAAAACTACGACACGGGCTAAAGGCAAACATTTACTTTACTTATTGCTAAACATTTACTTATTGGATTTCTGTTACCTAACCATTGTTTGTATTTTTAGGCGTTCAAGCATTCAACTCTGTTTGAACTAGCTGTTCTAAATATAAAAAGCTATTTTATGTTTTACGTGAAGTCGTAACGTGAAAAGGAGTTAGTAAGACGAAAATAGAAGAAATAAATGGTAAAAAGATATTTAACAGGTACCTTTTAATTAAATATTAGCTAAAGCAAAGTCTACTCAACGTCTGGTCGCCGTTGATTTTATTAAGTTTGCTTTTAATTTAATCTGCAAAGTTCAAAGCATCGTCACTACTGGAACGCGGTTATCAACCAAAATCATGTATTTTCTCTCAGTTTACTGATCTAAAATCAAAAACGATCCTATCAGAATATCTGATATGTGCAAATCAGAATAGCTGTTCCTTTTATTACCTATACCGATAATTCCCATTCAGTTCACGTTATAAATACAACTTATTTTAAGCTATTCGCAAGTCTATAGTTTTCTTTTGTGACTATAATAATAAAAACTGATGAAAAAGTACGGTAATACACCAATGAATTTCTCTTTATTCAAATGACGGAATACCAGAATGTTCTAAATGAATGTTGCTTAAAGTTTTCCAGTATTGAAGTACTATTTCGATTTAGCAACATATATTTCAACGTAGCGCAGTTCTGTTGCGGTGGCGTAGGATAGCGTTTTATCTTCATTACTTTGCTCTCAGTAAGCATATTGTGTCCTCGACTATCTCCTTTATGTCGATGAATAAATTTAACTTCAAGCTTATTTTGGATAGCTCTGAGACACCATATCTCTGCATTTCCTTTAGCAAATGATTTGCATTTTTTTCAAAGCTTAAATATCTTAGAAAGATTTAAAAAACAAGGATTAACCATATCTTATACTTAACGATATTTTAACCAATATTTTATAAGTACATTGAAACAAACAAGGTTATAACAAATTAATTATTATATATTGTAGACCACGCAGTGGTGTAGGTACTTAGGGTCCCGTACTTTTGCGGCTGGACAGGCGTATGTGGCCCCTAAGTTGAGTAAAATCACTAAGTAGTATCCAGATTGAAGAGCTAGATTGTTTTAAGCTGACAGATAAAACACCATGCAATACAGACGCACTGGCGAAGATGGAGAAGAAGCGGGCTCATTCGCCTACTTAAAATAAATGTTAAAAACATTTCGTTATCAAAGACCTAAAGTACAAAATAAATGAATAGTTTAAAAAACACTAGAAAACCCACGCTTTTATAAATGCACGTAAAAACAAAATATATATGATGGATCGTTCAAGTTGTCTCTTTTTCTGGTCTGAAGTGTAAACTATTGCTTTTAATTATAATATTTAATTGTTAAAGCGTGGGGCGCTGGAAAAGCGTGTTTTTCTAGTGTTTTTTTAAACTAAAATTAATAGTATAAATCACTTTCTTTAAACACTTTATTTATTTTTCATTCAGTGATATATTATTATTTGTGGACCACATAAACAGATTTGCTATATTACGTCTGGTTACATGGAGTTACCTTGGCATTTACTCAATGTGCTTACATTAAGTAATTGCCAAGGTAACTCGAGTAGTAAAATACAAAATTGATATTTATATATTTTCTGTATTATATTAAGTTAAGTTACTATTTAAGTTTATATCTCACTTGCATACACACCTGTACTTACATAAACACGACCGATGGACAACGATTGAGGCTCTGTCGTCCATCAGTCCTGAGGATGCCTCGTGCAGAGAACGAACACGTGTCGAAGCATAGTCGGCGCATAGAGCGGGATACTGCATGTCAGGTATTTTCCTGGAACCCACTTCCGTAGTTTTCCATATATCCCTTATCCTTTGTCATTAGACGAGTTCGGTATTGTCAACCTTTTTTTTGCAATAGCTGGGGTGATCAGTCCGAGGGTGCGTGGTGGGTTCCTCTTTCCATCCATTAGGGTACAATGGAGTTCCGCCAAGTAACGCCTCATTCAATCAACCATAAACAGAATAAATGAGAGAAAAAAAATATAATTCAGTATGTGAGTTGGAGGACCATACTTTAAGTATAATAAATAATTAATTAATTAGGCGGAAAAAGCGTAGTGAACAGAAATACAGACTGCTACAAAGAGGGTCTCGCGTTCAAACCCACATGGCGCGCACCGATGAGTTTTCGAAGTTATGTTCGTATTAAATTGTTAATTATCGCTAGCTAAAAGATGAAGTAAATATCGTGAGATAACCTGCATATCTAAAAGTTGTCCATAATGATCTCGAAAGATACATATGTGAAGTCTACCAACCCGCGGTTGGCCAGGCAGCGTGGTGGATTATTGCCGAGGTCGCTCCAATAAGAGAGCTTCTAATAATAAGACGAGGCCGGTGCCTAGTAGTGACACAGTTTATATATGTATATGGCTGATATTATGTTATTTATTTACTGTTGAAATCTAATCTTAATATATAAATTCCTTGCGTTACTGACTGACTGACAGACACGCTACAGCCGAATCTATTGGGCGCAGGAAGCTGAAATTTGGCATGTATGTTCCTTGGGGACCGTAGGGGTGCACTAAGAAGGGATTTCCTGAAATTCCCACGGGATCGGTCAAAACAGGCAAATTCAAAAAAATTGCAGGCGTAGCTGCTGGCGTCCTCTAGTACTATCATATAAAGCTGAAGAGTTTGTTTGTTTGTTTGGTTGAACGCGCTAATCACAGGATGAACTGGTCCGATTTGAAAAAATATTTCAGTGTTACATAGCCCATTTATCGAGGAAGGCTATAAGCCATATAACATCATGCTATAAGCCACAGGATCGGAGCAGTAGCCTCAAATAACGCGGGTGTAACCTCGGGTTCATCTAGTACTAATCTAATCATCATCATCATCAGCCTTTAACAGTCCACTGATGGACTAGGCCTCTCCTTTGAAAGGGGAATTGGCCTACTATACCACGCTGGCCAAACGGGTTGGTATAGGGTTTGTATCAAGTTTTCCTTCTCTTACAGTGCTGTTCTCTACATAGTATGCTCCCTCTGTCGGCTCTTACGACACCCATGGGATGATAATATGGGGTGGTGATATTCCGTATTCTTAACCGTCACCACACGGACTACTACGCGGCGTACTAATCTAATACTAATATATAAAGCTGAATAGGACGTTCGTTTGTTTTGTTTGGTTGAACGCGCTAATCTTAGAAAATTTCTTTCAGTGTTAGATAGCCCATTTATCGAAGAAGGCTAAAGAATAAATAACATCACGCTATGAGCTACGAGAGCGGATCAGTAGTCATAAATAGCGCGGTTGTAACCGCCGGCTCATCTAGTCCTTACATAATATGCTAACACGCGTTGGAAAATGTTTTGTACATTTACCAACGTACTACGGAATTCAATATACGATCTATAGATAGATCTGTAGTTTAAGATTCGTTTTTGACATAAGCTCCATACAAAATATGTCAAACACGAATCTCGAATCTCAAAATCCATGTATGGATCAAATATTGAAAATAGCCGGTAACAGACTCAAAACATTTTATTTGGCTTTCAATTACGAATAACAAATGAAGAATGTGGGCTTTCAATCCACACACATCAACCATTTCTTAAACCAAGGATTATCTATTTATATAAAAATCTTGTTCTTATGTGAGTCAATAGGATGATTTGGACTACAATACCAAGGTGGCCAGACGGGTTGTTAAAGGGTCTGATGTCGAGTTTTCCGTCTCTTCCCTAAGATACTATTGACTTTGTGCATTTTGCTTCGTCTCCTCTTTCGACACTCAAGGAATTAAAAAGAGCAGTGACACATTGTATTATTGATCCTTCACCAAACGGCCAATATAAATCCGCCGGAATAAGTAATTTTCACTTAAATATATATTGCTTCAGAAAAAGTAACACTCCTCATTCCTCAGTTATAAATAAAATAATATAAACACTTCCGAGACTTGTAAACCTGCCCTATAAGTTTTTGTTCGAAGTTTCCACGCAAGGGTAAAAAGAATAAAAAACTCTCCCATGTGTACCTTCATATCGCGGAGGAAAATGATTTCTGTTTTGGTTAGCCATTTATATTTCATTCGACCAGTATCGAAATACATTATGCACATTGTAATGAAAAAATGAAATAAAAAGAAAATGTGCGGAACAGTAGTTAGCTGTCGACGAAAGAAATGGCCTTGTTTTTTATAATTTCACAAAACAAAACACGAAGCGGATGAGTCGCTAGATGTAATCGAGCTAAATGTTAAAGAGCCATCGTTTACATTAACCGCTTTTGTGAAACAAATGAAAACTACGCTCAGGGGCAGCGTTTCTAAGTAAAATTATTCTTTGCTTTTAGTATTAGCATTCTAATTTTCATTTTTTTAAACACTCAATATGAATGTACACATAAAATCCATCTATTCAATGTTTTATTAACGAGATTAAGAATTAAAAGCATTATGTAGTAAGTCTCTGGGAAATATAGGTAATACAAAGCTTTTTGTAAAAGTAAACTAATTCATGGTTATATTCCGATTAATAAAGTCGTCAATTACGATATTATTACTAAATCGTATCGGTATATATACAATTATACATACAATATTCCAATATGCTTGTTTTAATTTCTGATCTAAAGTTCATCTGTCTTTGATCATAAACATTATACTTTGATATTATATATGGCTATTTATGATGTGAATATTATTTTGTGTAGCAATTTTACATTTGAGTGTATAGGTACCATTTACCAAGTAAATATAAAAGCTTTTGAAGCCAGTAAAACCTTCAGCGGATGCAAGTTGATCAGACATCAGTTCGATGTCAAAAAGCAACGGAAAGCGGCTAGCACAGCAGTAACTGAAATGTGGGGAAATAAATTTCAATTGCATATAAAGTGACATCAGTCCGGCTATCACACGTTCTAATAGAAATAACTTTTGGAGCCGTTCCACAATTATTGGAAATGACCCGGAAAGATTAGGAGGATTACGTATATGTGAACAAGCTGATATAATTCGTCCACACTCTGCGCAATGTTTCAATAACCCATATCACGGATTGAAGGGTTTTGGTTTGCGCATAATCCTTTCTAATTCCTTCGTAAATGGATATTGAAAAAATTTGATGGGCCCCTTTTTATCGGAAACTCTTTTTCAGAAGTACTCTATTTTGCCTCTCGGAATGACGTCGATTTAAGGTGAATGAACGAGCGAAATCCCTCTACATGGAAGAGGCGGTCCTGAGGAGGTGATGAGTTTATACAGTACCATTTAGTCGACGGCGCACCTTTGAACCAATAAATTGGCGTCAAGAATAAGCTTACTTACTTTTCAGCAATCTTTTACGTTCACGTCGCTTTCTTGTGCGAAAACTCGCTTTCTTTCAGTTATGGAACAAATCGTTAGTATAAGTGAATCCACATTCAATTCCCCCCATCTTGGTTCAATACCGTCTTGATAGCGATACTTTTTCTGGCAGAATGTTCTTCGCAGATGTTTTTACATTGTGACGTTCGTTTACAGTTCTTTTGCATAGCACAACGATAGTGGCCGATGTTTTAGTGTGAGTAAGTTGAACGTTGCTTGGTAAATACACGCTATGTTTGTTAGGATAAGGTTTATAATTGATTTTTTTGTAACTTTTGATTAAAAAATGCGAGTGTGTGCGCGGATGCGTTTTCATATTGCTTTTACTGAACTGCATGTGTAGTAGTTGGTAGGGGCAAACTGGCGACACAGGTTTCCGACACATTTTCGTCTACACGGTATATCTCCTTTAATTACTATATCTATGGGGGCCAGCCTATTGCCGTTACCGGGCACATCACCAGACTCCGTGCTGCTACTGAGAATTCGGAAAAACCCGGTAACACTTTTGCCCGGCCCGGGAATAGCTGGGACCTCCGACCAACAGTCGCATACGCCATCTACTGGACCACGGAGGCAGTTATTTCATCGTCGTCTTATATTTAGGTATTTGCTTTTAAAGTTTCGGTTCTATAATAATAATATTAGTACAAATAAAATGGCTATGGTACTAATTGACTGATAGAAGCATTGAGATAACATAACAGTCTTTGAAAAGTTTATTGATAAAACTTAAAGACTTGGTTAGAATATTTTTATGTAAGTACCTACTTACAAATATGCGTCCGTAAAAAATAACACGTACGTTTTTATTTCTCTGCGAATATACAACGTAACTTATAGAACAGCTTGGATGCAATACGCGTTATTAAATTCTAAATAGGAAATGATTGGTAGTGGTCCATTGTTTAGCGCGTGTGATATTACGTTAATCAATCGTATGATATTTACGTTAATCACATTAATTTACAGCAAGTCACTAATTACAAATTTAAATAATTCAGTAAGTCATTACTTGCTACATACTCTATATAGGTATGGCTGCAATGTTACAGAGCCAGGATGTCTACGTAAGGTATATGTATGTCTTTACAATAGGGAACTCACATACATGACAAAATTTAATAAATCAATGAGTAAATACTTGTTAAATACTTTGTATTGGTGTAACTGCAAAGTTAAAAGTTTGGATTATCTACGGGACACCTCCCGTGTTTGTTTTTATAATAATAATAATAATTTTAAATGCCCAACTAAAGGGACACACTCACAATCAATACAAAGTACATATCTTGCTCTGTTCAAAATAGAAATATCCCATAACTGTACTTTTAAATTGAATATGCAGGTTTTAGCTTTACTCATAGACAGTATATTTTTACATTACCATTATGGTTAATGGAAAACGTCTGAAGGTTGGACTATTTAACGCAGGGTCGTTAGGGACTAGGCATGACGAGTTTCTGGTGGCCATGGACACGCACTCAGTGGACATAATGGCCATAAACGAGACATGGCTGAGGGCAGGTGAGGAGGGAAAGGCTCCCATACTTCCAGGCTATAAATTGAAACATAGCCCGAGACCCAAAAATATTCGAGGTGGGAGAGGAGATGGAGTGGGATTTTATATAAAATCAAATATTAGTTTTCAGACCCGATCTCACCCGGTACATCGAGAGGTAGAGGAATATTGGTTGTTATTAACAATCATGAATAAAAAGATCTTAGTTGGCACTGCTTATAGACCACCTTGGTTATGCTTTGAAACATTTCTTGAAGGCTTAATGCTGCATTTGTGCATTGGGGCCTTATGATCACATAATATTATTGGGAGATTGGAATGTGAATATGCTGAATTTAGAAAATTCTAAAACCAAAAAAGTTCAACAGTTTCTAGATTACACAAATATGTCTCAAAAAGTCAGTACACCCACTCATTTTGCTGGTCAAAGTAGTACCTTGATAGACTTAATATGCACGGAGTTGAATTTACAGACAGTCTTAGTAGATCATGTGCCTGAAGTCGGCCAACACTCATTTGTGACTTGCGAGACTCAATTTATAAAGCAAAAACCTAAGCCAAGATGGGTTACATACAGACCTTATAAGGATATTTTACTTGATATTTTTAATTCAGACTTAGAAACTTTACCATGGAATCTTATAAGTTCACAAAATGAGGTTAATAATATGGTGGAAATATTTACAGCTTGTATAATGGCACTATTTGATATCCATGCACCCGTAAAGCAAAAGCTTTTCAAAACTAAATATACACCATGGATGACAGATAATGTAAAGTTGATCTTTGGGTTGCGAAACAAAGCTAGAACTAAATATAAAGAAAATAAATCAGAAATAAAAAAGCAATACTATCTGGAATTAAAACACCAAGCAGTTGTTGCATTACATAATGAAAAATCAGCATATTTTGCACAACATATTAATGACAATATAAATAACCCAAAAACCTTGTGGCGTAACCTAAAGAATCAAGTACTGCCATCTCCCAAAAACACCTGCTTACCAGATTACTTTGATAACCCAGACAGCATAAATTTAGATTTTTTGAAGGTGCCGGGAGAGGGCAGTGTTAGCATATCTAGTTTAACCTACTATGAATATCATAGGTTTGATGATGATACAAATTTCAAGCTTCAGCCGGTTGACCAAGGCACTATTTTGAAAATCTTAAGAACCATTAGTACTAATGCGCAAGGTATAGATCAAATCAACCTAGAGATGCTTAAACTTACTCTGCCTAACTCGTTAGATACTATTACAGAGATAGTTAACAAATCTATCACAACGCATACATTCCCGGAGCTGTGGAAACATGCAATTGTCAAACCCATACCCAAAACGAGCCAGCCAAACTCTACAAAAGACTTACGGCCTATTAGTTTACTGCCCTGTTTGTCAAAGGTACTGGAAAAAGTAGTTTATTTACAAGTTATAGAATATTTAGAAAAAAATAACATTTTACCGGACAAACAATCAGGGTTCAGAAAAGGACGAGGGACAGCAACTGCTTTATGTGATGTTGTGGGTAACATACTGGAAGCTAGGGATCGTGGAGAGGGCACTGCCCTCATTCTTCTAGACTATTCCAGAGCATTTGACTCTATAAATACATCTCTGTTATTGGCAAAATTAGCTTACTATGGATTTTCACCTAACACCATAAAGTGGTTTAATAGTTACCTCACTAATAGGTCCCAACATGTGGAAATGCAAAGGGAAGATGGTATGGTCATGTCTTCATCTGCTCTCACAGTGAACAGAGGCGTCCCACAAGGCTCAGTACTCTCAACACTTCTTTTCATCATATACACAGCTGACATGACCCCTTCTTTAAAAAATTGCAGTTTTCATATGTATGCAGATGACACTCAGCTTTATCTATCTTTTAAGCCTGAAGACACCTTATCAGCTGTTACAAAGATAAATCAGGACCTTGACAGAGTGATTGAATGGTCAAATAAACACTCATTAATATTAAATCCACATAAATCAAAATTTATCATTCTGGGCAGTAAAATACAGGTAGAGTCAATATTGCAAGTTAACCCAGCTATCATTTTGGACGGTCAGAAATTAGAAGGGATAAAAGAGGCCTCTAACTTAGGTTTATTAATTGACTCTGAGCTAAGGTTTGAAGGACATGTAAATAAAATAGTAAGAAATTGCTTTTACAGGTTAAAAATTCTTTACAACATTCAAAACTATCTTAGTATTAACCTTAGAAAACAGCTTGTAGACAGTCTCATTTTATCCCGTTTCAATTATTGTGATGTAGTTTATGGCCCATGTTTGCTGGCAAGAACTAAGAATTTAATACAAAGGGTGCAAAATGCATGTGTCCGATTCTGTTTCAAGATTCCAAGACGGCATCATGTCACACCATATATTAATGATAATAACATCCTTAAAATGGAATCTAGAAGAAAACTACATCTTGCCACATTACTTTTTGGGGTAGTGGCTAGTAAAAAGCTTACCTACTTGTATGAAAAGTTAGATTGGAGACAAAACCACTTTTCGTACTCCACCAGACCCTCAGCCAGAACTCTTTCCCAAACTAAGTACCATACAATGGCTTTCCGTGGCTCTTTTAGATATTTAGGTACAAAGTGCTGGAACAATTTGCCTCCTCCGATAAGGGACCTGAAAACAAAAGCATCATTTAAAAAGAACCTCAAGAGCTATTTACTCTCTCAACAGAAACTACAGCTACAGGATACTGCTTACCTATGAGGATATTTTATTTTATTCTTATATATAGTCCTAGTAACATTAGTCTGGATTGATTACAGCATATTAGTATCTCTGCTTCAAGGTCTGGTTGGGTACTTGCAGGAACATCTGAAAAATTAAACATTAAACGAAAATAAAGTCATATTATCCTCTATGAGCAAATAAGTAAATATAATTTAGAAACTCAGTAAATAGGCATACCTGCTATTTGTGTATTCCCTTGTTACTTGTAAAACACATGTATGTGTATCATATGTGAATTATAAATAGTTGTACATGTTCCATATATAATGGTACGTAGATTCTAGGAAGATGACCATCACGTTTCAGTGGCCTTTTGACATAATACGTGGCGGCACTGAAAATCAGTACTGTGATTGGAACTATGGCGTCCATCGCAGTGTTTGCTGAGTGTCAGCCCGAATTGCGGCACGTGGTGTATAATACTCATGCGATTATTATTGTTTAAGTTAATTGTATTTGCAAAAGTTATAATTATTAATAATTGTTCAGTCTCTGGTGTGGATAGATATAGATACACGTGGCGAGTCACGTGGTGACACGTAGCACATAAATGTCAGATGTCAGCTAACTCAACTTCGTTTGTGACAATTGACAAGACATGCCAAGTGTCATTATGGCAACAAGTTGCCAAATAGAGTCTAAGTCTTTTGAGTTAGTGTATATTGACTTCGCCACAATGTGTTTTTAATATGGTTCTTTTTTGTTATTTAGAATAAGCAAAGTTAAGGAGTACTGTACAGCGTGCTTGCAATAAAGATATATTTTCTTTCTTTCTTTCTTTCTATATTGGCGCAGTATACGTAAATTCGTTATTATGCCCTAAATTTGCAAATCCGTGTGTTATTATGTTGGAGGGGCACCCGGCTACCGTGTCTAGAATTTCATTTAACGATCCCAGCTCGACAATAACCGTCCGTGGAAATTAATGGTTCGTAAAGCGGTCTCGATTAAAACTGCCGTCTGTATGGCTAAGGTCAGTCGTTTTAGTATATGGAGGCAACTTTTAATGAGTTTATGAGCGCTCCTGGCGATGCTCTCCGCGTGGAGGTACCACACCCGCTCGACTGTTGCCTATTCTCAAACGTCACATTTCACATAATTAGTTTGTCCCTGACACGTTGAATGACAACTTGTAATGTAATGTGTTTTTGCTATAGATAAACTGTTCAGGTATACGGCCGAGAAAAGGTATTTATAAATGAGGAAAGAAAGGTTAAATTTACATCCATTTCATTCCTTGAAAAGCCAAAGGCAAATAAAATAAAACAAAGGTAGTGAAGGCCGTAGTTAAACAGTCGCATTGGGCGAGTGTGTAACACGAGTTGGCCCGAGAGTTTCTCCTCCTCAGTCTATATATTTAAGACGTCATATACAAATGTTGCAGGAACAAGGTGCAGAAAGTTGGACAGCAAAAGGGACATAAATCAGGGCGTAGAGTGCGCCAGCTGGCAGCTCGTGAATAGTTCTGTCGGGTAGCGACCGCGTATGACATTCGATTACCCTTGTGCCAAGAGAACGTCTAACATACGGGACGCGACGCGGCGATACATCGGAAAATTTAAGTCAAAATGGACGACCGTGCCGAACAATTCTTTACAAGCCGTACTCGTACGTTTGCTGTAGGTAATTACTAGTGGCACGCATGTGCTAATTTCTCACGTATGTGTGTTTGGTGTACGGTATTTTTGAATGGGTATTTTGATTATTGTAGACGGCGCGAAGCCTCGTGCTTTATGTTTGTTGGAGGGTTGGTGAGATTGCATGTTCTGTGTGTTTCAGCAATTAAAGCTAAATTCAGCTAATTGTGATTTCGATATAAATTCAACCTATTATTACACAACGAACCTGCTTTTTGTAACATGTATGATGATTTTATTATGTTTGGCTGTATTTAAATGGGGACAAAAAGATTTTCTCTAGTACCATAAATGACAATAAGTAGTTGCATTGTTTTGAAAAGTTAGTATTCTGTCAAAGCAGGTTAGGTCCAAGGTGAAAAGCCTTGGATATAACCGGTTTATGCTAGTACGATGATGATGAAAAGTAAAGCCTACTATCCTATAGTTGTTTGTAAATACCAAATTGATAAAAGAAATTTCGCTTTCTAGCTCAGCTATGAGAAGCCCGCAAATATTACTCAGAAATGCTATACTACACTCACCGGCAGATTTATCCGCTCACCTTGTATTTTTTCAATTTGCAGAATAAGTCTAATTTAGACCACAATTTATGATCTGGAGCCCAATTCTTAACAACCTTTACGATAATAAAAAACAAAATTTTCATTGAAAAAAGCCATTTAGATTATTACCGAAAATGGTTAATGTAAGAATAATCATAAAAAAATTGAAGTTTTTAATTTTGAAATAGTGGAAGTGAAACAAAACAAAAATTAAAATTTGGTTTACAAAAGGTGTTACCGCCCCTGGCTCTAATGACTTCTTGGAACCGGTTTGGCAATCCATCCATGATATCTTGGATATCGGATTGGGGATAATATAATACTATAAATTTAAAGAAGACTGCAGACTTGTGGGGAAATTCCGTTACTATTACCAAGTCCATTATTGCTTTAGCTGCTAACAGATTAGCTTTAATATTTAATAAGTGTATTGACTGTGGTGTATTTTCTGATCTTGATGAAAGATAGCAAGGTAATATCTTTATACAAAGCAGGTAGCACATCAGACCCCACCAACTATAGGCCAATTTCTGTGCTGCCCACATTTAGCAAAATTTTCGAGAAATTGATACTAGACCAACTGCAAAGTTATTTTAATAACAAAGAGCTTCTACAGCCTAAACAATTTGGTTTTACAAAGGGGCGCTCCACGACCGATGCCGGTGTTGAGCTTGTAAAACATATCTTTGATGCCTGGGAGGATTCACATGATGCTTTAGGTGTCTTCTGTGATTTGTCCAAGGCCTTTAATTGTGTAGAACATGATACATTGATCAGGAAATTACATCACAATGGTTTAAGTATTTCTGCTCTGCATCTTCTTACTTCATATTTGAGTAATAGGATTCAGAGAGTTGATGTCAACGGGACGCGTTCGCATGGGTCTGTAGTCAAAATGGGCGTCCCACAGGGTTCAATCCTCGGTCCTTTTTTATTTTTAGTTTATATTAATGACTTACCACACCTCGTTAATGACAAGCACGGGATAGTACTGTTTGCTGATGATACTTCACTTTTATTTAAATTAAAACGACAGCAAATTGATGGTGGTGGTGGTTCGCTGGTTTGAGGTTAACAACTTGCTTTTAAATAGACTAAAAACTAAATGTATTCGATTTTTGATGCCTAACGTCAAACAAGTGAACACCTCAGTAAAGGTTAAGGATGATGTGTTGGATCTTGTGGATAACACCAAATTTTTAGGCATTACACTAAATTCTAAGCTGCAATGGGGACAACATATTAATAAATTGTCGACTAGACTCAGCTCTGCAGCATACGCAGTCAGGAAAATTTGCCAGTTAACTGACATTGACACTGCCAGGCTTGTATATCATAGCTATTTTCATAGTATAATGTCATACAGTATTCTCCTGTGGGGAAATGCTGCCGACATTCAGACCATCTTTGTTCTGCAGAAAAGAGCTATTCGAGCAATTTATAATTTGTATTATGGGGCTTCGTTAAGGAATAAATTCAAGGAAATAAACATTTTAACAGTTGCAAGCCAGTACATTTATTCCAACTTAATATATTTATTCCAAAACAAGGCCTCATACTCA
The DNA here is from genome assembly GCA_944739405.2 of Euclidia mi. Taxonomy (NCBI): domain Eukaryota; kingdom Metazoa; phylum Arthropoda; class Insecta; order Lepidoptera; family Erebidae; genus Euclidia; species Euclidia mi. The sequence continues at coordinate 62,162,161 of OX123183.2, forward strand.
AAGAAAAGTGATATCCACAATTTGAATACTAGAAATAAGAGTAAGCTAGTAGTGCCGGCTACCCGGCTAGAGAAAATAAAAAAATCTTTTCAAGGCCAATGTGTGCGCTTTTACAATAAAGTGCCAAGCAATATTCAAAATGTAAGTTATAGTAAATTCAAAAAGATTATAAAACGTAAACTTTGTCAAAAAGGGTACTATTCAGTGCTAGATTATATTGAAGATAAAAATGCTTGGGATTAATTTGCTCGGGACCACAGGCTACTTATGTTTGATTAGTGTTAAGTTTCATGTGAGTGTGAGTTATTGTGTCTATATTATGCTAGTTAGTACTTTTATATTATTATTAAAAAAGCTTTATTAATTGACAACAACATTATAGACACACCAGCTCATATACCTATGAAAAATTCATTGTAGTTACTAAGTTTTTTTTTTATGGTATAAGGCAGCAAACGAGCAGACGGATTGCCTGATGGTAAGCAATTACTGCCGCCCATGGACACAAGTAACACCACAGGAGTCACAAGTGCGTTGCCGCCCCTTTGGGTTGGGAAAAGGGATAGGATGAGGAGTGGGATGAGGGAGAAGGGATAGGGGATAGGGCCTCCGGCACTCTCACTCACCAAACGAAACGCAACAGTTTAGGTACTGTTATTTTTTGTCGATTTTCTGTGAGAGGGTAGTACTTCCCCGGTCGAGCCGGCCCACTCATGCTGAAATCAGCAAGGCTCTACTACCTAGAGTAGTAATTGTATAGAATCAAGACGTAGAAAAGAGTGGCCCGGAGTTTCTTGCCTGATTCTTCTCGCGAGGCTCTACTTTCTGAACAGGCATTTTTTTCAATGCTGTTAATATGCATTTAAAGTAACTTTTTTATTTTTTTATTTGTATGACTTTCTGACGTGTCCAAAAAATTTAAACATTTTTATGGAAATAAACATATTTGAATTTGAGTTTGAGTTTGGGAATATTGTGCCACTCCTCTACCACAACCGCCTTTAGCTCTCATAGAGACGTAGGAGCTGGCACTCGTACTCGGACACGTCTTTTGAGGTTGTCCCAAATGTGCTCTATTGGATTAAGATCAGGACTCCGAGTCGGCCACAGTGAAACTTGATTATCAACCTCATTAAGGTACTGAGTAACGGATCTTGCGTTATGGTGACGTGCATTGTCATGCATTAATCTAAAGTTATCACAAATGAATGGGGCGAAAGGTATCACGTGGTCTTGAAGAACCTCTTCCACGTATATTTGAGCATTCACACAGCATCTATCGAATACAACAAGATCAGTATGAGCCTCGTAAGAGTAACTACTTGGTAACCCACTGTTTCGGTTATAGCGCACGAAGCAAACCTTTCATTTTGGCGTCTGTATACACGTTGATGTACATCTGGACCTCTCAAGCCTAATCTACTTTCGTCTGAGAACAGTATGACCTTCCAGTCTTGCACGTACGTTCGTACGTTCGTACGTTCACTAACACTGACATTTCTGATCTCTAAAAGACGTGTACGAGCTACAGTTGCGGTACAAAAAACGATTTCTCAACACGTTGCTGACCACAAAGCGGTTATCTCGAGCTGAAGTACATTAATATCGGCCTGGGTCTGGCCTGCGGGTGTATAAGACTGTCTCTCGAAATCGTCTGATGGCATCCCATACCGTAATTCGAGGTACACCGAGATTACGAGCGGTGCGACGTTGGCTGTACCCATCATCAGCTAAAGCCACTGCCCTACTTGCTCTAGTTGCATTCAGTAGCATATTTTACAGTCGCAAACAATAACAAAGCACTACAAAATCAAATTGGTCAATGTTCGCACACTATGGCAGAAAAGAAAAGAAAATCCTAACACAGTAACACAACTGCAACAATGTCAAATAACGACTAAATTCCTAAAACCCTTCAGTGACACAAATTTGGGCAACGAGTTGAGAGCTTAAGTGTTTAAATTATTACTAAACTATCCACTTGACAAAAAACCAAACAGTTGGTAAGCCATAGATAACGGAAACAAAAAGGGCGCCGAATCATATAGGTGGGCGGTTAAGTGTATATGCTTTATCTAGGAAATCGTTTATATCGTTAGGTTTCGCCAATGCCTTGCTTGCTTATCAATTTACGTAAAGATTAAAGTATAAAAAAAACCATATAGGTACAGTCTCTTCGCTCCATAAATAATATATACATTTTGTGGATCAAACAATGTAATCTTTGTTCGAGTTTCGTATCTGCAATAGTCATCGCATTCGTAATTGCGAGTTAATCGCTTAAGCTGCTGCGTTGTGCAGTCAAACTCCATTAAAATATAGGTACCTATTTGGAATGGAAAAAGAAGCTAAAGCAATTTTGTATTATTGTATAGTTTTAAAGAGGATAACAAGGACTAGGGTTTTTATTTGTTTGCAATATCCTTTAAAATAACAACTAGTAGTTACCCGCGGTTATACCCACACTAAAGCTTCCCCCTATTTTACGCCCTTAGGACTGGAATATTAAAAAAATTCCTGGTAAATAACTTTATAAGGTTATTTACCAGGTTTTAATATATAAAGTGCCATTTTTGTAGAAAGGGCCACGTTAGCGCTGTGAAATACTATTTTTATACGCTCTTGTTGTCTATAGAGAAAATGTCAAAGAAAAATCAAATCATTTCTTGTGTAAAAAACATTGGCACTGAAATTTGTGACCAGGAAACGGTTATACAAAGTGAAAATAAAACACAGAAGGCAAGGTTTGCCGGAGGCCCCATCCCCTTTTCCTCTCCCTCCTCTCACTTCATTTCCTATTCCTTTTCCAAACCAGGTCGGTAACGTACGTAACATACTTACGAATATAATTACACCCAGACGCGACATATGAGAGTGTTTATCACACAAATATTTATCCTGGGTGGGAATCGAACCCACAACCACCGGTTTACGCAGGTGTGCCAGCAGGATATGCCACTAACCACCAGACCAACAGGCTAGACAATGAAAAAAAAAATTGAGGCATATCTGTAGTATTTTAAACACTTATTTTAGTGCTGACAAAACCGTTTAAGGTATTCTTCCATCCTTGATATATCGAGAGGAGCTTTACAAACATTGAAACAGAGAACACAAAGTTGCCAGAATTTGAACAAATATCGGTGCATTATAATATTAATATAATATAATAATATAATATAATAATATTCGGTTCGGTACGAGCGCGGTGCAAACTGTTTTACAATCCGATCTACGATTCACTTTGGATAATAGATTTATTTATGTTATCTACGTCGATTATTGCACAAAACTGGTTTCCAGTTGGTATACTAAAGATAGAAAAAGTTTATCGCGTAAAGGTCAAAGAATTTTCACCTTTCGTGAATAAATTGCCTCATGCCAATGACCTTTAGCTCAACAGTTTCCACGCACAATGATCGTATTAAAGATACTGAAATATAGTTGTAATTTAAATGTTACTAAAATAAATGAACAAATATAGCATGACACATGCCAGCTACACATTTGCACATTAAGTAACCAAAACACAATAATAACATATTTTATCAGCCCATCTGTACTCTGAAAACCCATTAAAATGCTAAATATTCAATCCCATATAAATAAAATATAGAAAGCCGTGATTTTAAAGATAAAATCAATAGAAGGTAATACTAACAGACAGCGAAATGTAGGCATGTATTTGAATATGGGCACGTGTACCGTTGCGTGAAGAATGCCGAGCGCTTTGTTCAAACGTTTATGCGCCAATCAAGCGCATTTTTAACATGTTAATTTCAGATTAATGCAGCAGTATGTACGCTCCATAAAAAACTTTGTAATAACTGCAACCATTTCTGCTGACGAACCTTTTTACGAGGGCATTATAAAACTCAGAATATGTGGAGAATTAAAAGTACGCAAAATTTACGGCCGGTATTGTAAAAGTATGTTGGTATTCTATTTTTGAAATTGTACAACCGAAATCATTCCGGCACTGTTTGCATAAAATGTAATGGCAGATTGCGGCCGTGCCGGGAAGTACTACCAGCGATTCGCATTGTGCCATCTGCTCACATTTAGATCCCTTATAAAATGTTATGGCGCATTATCACACGTGTTATTTCGAAATGTTACCTTTTTATGACACTAATGGCAAGTACTGTTAGGCTTCAGACTCATATTTATTTAACGCACTCCACATGAGATACTCGGATTTTCCTGAATGGCCATCTTTATATCTGTTTTGAAGAACAATCAATCATAGGCACACGCGATACGTTCAATACAGGGTTGACGCGCGCTTTCAATTTATTTACATTTTTGTTTTACAGGGCTTTTAAATAAAACACCGGTCAAGTACGTGTCGGAATCACGCACGAAGGGTTCTACCTAACCAACACTATTCCTACTATAGTATAACATAAACATATAACGCTGATAGTTTGTTTGATTCTTTGAATTCATTTTGGTACAAACTGACAGCCATCATGCTAAATGAATTCTATTTGCTATGAATTAAATAAATAAATTACATAATAAACGTATTCTCGATTAAAGCTCATTTAATGGGACAAACTACACGCCATCCTTCTCTCGTTACAAACTAACACGTTTAAGTAGAAAGATATATCGCTGTTAATAATATGGTTTTGAAATAAAATATGTTAGTTTAGTCGCTCAAGTTAGTAACGCTCATATTTTTGTTTGATTCCCTTTGCAATGCAAACTCTGCTAACGCAACGCAGCTTAAAAGGAAACACCATTAATTTCTTTAACTACTAAATTCATAGAATAAAATATAGGAATGCTCATGAACTTTTTATAAATAATGTAAGTGGAAGACACGATTTTACTTCAGACTGTTTTTATGACGGCTGAAGCTTTTACGTAATTTTCAGAATTATAAAAGTTGAAAAGTATTCTTAACTCTTGGATATGAATATGGAATCATTTAGTTGGATTTTTATGAAAAATATTGCTTCAAACATAAAGAAATAAAAACGATATGTTTAACATCGCATCCCGTTAAGATTTTTATATCTACACTTGCTGCTTGCTGTATAACAAGTTTTTAGATTTTGTTTAGTTGTTATTAAAAACTAAACAAAAAGTAGAAGATCTATCAAAGAAAAATGAAAGGAATGATGACTAGTACTTAAAAGGTTCTAATAATAACTTGTATCATTATACGTTACTGCTGTAACAGCTATGCTATATAATGATATCTATACAAATAAATTTATTTGACAACTCTTATGTTTAGCTTAGATTACAAAATAAAAAAGCATGACACCCAATCAGCAATCGCCAAGTGTTCCGACCCTGTGATGAAAACGTAAAATGAACTTTATATATAGGTATTAAACGTTACAGTTCAATTTTGAAAGCCACCATGAAAATCATGTAATTTTGCTCGGACATTTTAGTTTAGATGTCTACGAGCGAAAATTCACCGCACACTCATTCTAACTTTAACCCCTCCCGCGCGGATCGTAAAAAATAAAAAATGGCCGGTAGTGCAGGCTGTTTACCTCTTGATCGAGCAACAGCTGACCGGCGTCATTATTTTACCTATATCTCAGTTAGTTTTCAACGTATCACAAAAATAATGACGGTTTTTGCACCCTTGAAATATGCTTAGAAAACTTATTATAGATATATGATGTATAATATAATATAATATAAATACCTTTTCTCTGCAGTTCGTTGAAATAAAACTCGAAAACATGAAAAAATCCTCTCCAATAAAACTTTTAACACACACTATCTCACAAATAATTAGCATTTTAGCAATTATTCACATCACTTTATATACCTTACTTAATTAATGATTGAATTTAATCAACAGTTAATATCAACTTCACTTAAATTTTTATAAATCAACAAAAGTTTAAATACAGCATCGGAATACGAAACGGCCGCCATAATCGCGCGCGAAACTGTGCCGACTTAGATACATTTTCGTAAATATCAAAACCATAAGTTTATTATTTTATTATTATTTACTCATTAGTTTGTGATAAATAAGAAAGGTTATGAGTAATAGAACCGACTTTTAACCACCCAATCTTACAAAACTGAAATGCGGACGGGTATATTTACAACTGCCGCCATTTTTGATAATGATATTTTGAAAATCGTTTTTCGTTATAATTTATACAATGATCATATCTTAACTATATTTTATAGCAAACAAGATTAGTCTCCGAGTATAATGACATATAATACATATAGTGAAATTACGAGATTGCGACGCTACACGTTTTTCAAAGCAGAGCTGTCGTCACTCTAACGCGCGCGAAATCGAAGTTGTGGCAAACAATGTTTCAGTCGTTATTATTGCAAAAAAAGTCTTTAAAACTGGCAATCAATTACAATGCAGAATTAAAAAGAATATTCATACTTTGCAATAGTGGAACATAATCTTATTGGTGAAATTATTTTAACGTCATTTCAAGTAGTGAAACATGGCGCTGTCGTTGCGGGACATACGTGTTTCCCGCAAGCGCTGGACGGAACAAATTTTCCTGGGACATACGTATGTCCCGCCTGCGTTCCAGAGGCAATTCTTAATCACCTAATCATGGTCATAAAACCTCACATCGGGTTTAAAATCTATCGGATTTACCTTAAGAGAGATCTATGGACTTTTTTTGAATAAATGATGTGGGAAAATAATCATGAGGAACGTATATATTCTTTCCGATAAAGTGGGCAGCTGGGCAGTGCATTGCAGTGAGTTTTTACTATTCTCAAGATAATACTTAGGTACACCAAATTTATATGCAGTGTGTGACACTTTTCAAAGCTAATTATGCCCCAGCGTATCGAATTTTCCAGAAGTCAAAGCAAAGTCAAAACGAGCTATATATACTAGGTATAAGGTCTAAGAAAAGTTTTAAAGTGAACAAGCGCGGTGCTTGTCAAAATAAACGTTATTTACATGAAATAAATTAAATGTTTTAAAGCAAATAAACACAAAGATTTGCCGATAAGCTTACAGAAAAAGTTTACGTACTATCACTTTTAATTAAACATGTATAAAGGTTCGCCACCAAGATTCGAAAATAATATCACGTAAAAAACTTTTTACAGTTAGCATTTATTCATGCACTTTTGTACTTCGTTTTCAAGACGCAGGTGTATTTATTTAACTCGATTATAAATGTTAAATGTTGAATTCACTATTTTCTGTGAGTAGTTCAATTATATTAGTATAATGAGTTTAGTTGAGATTTAAGTCCAGTTTGCGTTGAATACTAATATATTTGCGATGAATATAATAATATACGGTGCGGTGGACTACGAATGGCATGGTATATATAAAACACTAGGTTTTGCCCGCGGCTTCGCGCGCGTTATATTCGGGGTTACACAGATCTCTTTTATTGTACGGATACTCTAATATTTACTTTATTTTGACAATATGTTTGATGCGACGGTACTGAAAACACATGACATAAGCACATGCGCACTCAATTATTACGGCGCATGCGTTCTTAGTTAGATTTGTACCCTACAAACTTCTACCCTCCCTACAATCCCTTCCAGTTTATTATTTGCAACTAATGGTAGGGTATGTCCGTCTCTATGGTTCAATATATGTCTATATTAAATTTCAACAAAATTGGTTCAGCCGTTTTAGCGTGAAAATGCATACATACATACATACACACTTTTGAATTTATAATATTAGTAGGGATTGTAGTTGCTGGCCAGAAACCTAATGTTCATTGACATTCTACGACGCCTAAACTGTGTAAATATTTTCACTTTTTATTTGCTTTTTTGTTTATGTATACTCTAGTATTAGTAGATTAAGTTTATTTTCGCATAAAATGTTAATTAGGACATAAATGTTTAAATATTGTTAGTATATTAAAGCAATTTGAGTATAACGTTTATAGTCTTGGCATTCAAAATAAAATAGCCATTAATTAGCGGAAACTAACAGAAAGTCGTGATGAAATCTTAACTATTCTTCCTACAGTTTATTTAATTATTCAATATTCCAACGAGTAAATACTCTCACTAATTGCCTGAGTATCAGATTTAAGCATTAAATAAATTTTCTGAGCTCTTACAAATTAGGTTACCAACTGTACATGAAAGTAGAGTGGGCTTTCGATCAACTGTCGCGTTTGTCAACATTTTTTGCAAAGCAGCAACGTATAAGTAAAATGAAAATGATATTATTTTGTATGAATATGTGCGCTGCTGTAGGGTCCGGGCTTGTCGGCTTCACCCGACCTGCATACATGTCTTACACAGTTGTGACTAATGTGTAACCCGCGTCAATGCTTGACGAAGGTGAAGGCACCAGGTGTACGCCACTGGATCCAGTATTGACGCCTGTTACGAATTTCTACGGCAATCAATTCTAAATCAACGTTGTGATAATATCGGTCGCACCAGTCGTTTCTCATTTTCGAAACATCACATCGTACAAAATAAATTGACGATCGAATGACTGCACGGCTGGCATAGTGGTTTAAGCGGTCGCCTCGCCGCTTGACACTGCGCCGAGTGTTGTGGGTTCGATCCCCACACGAGGCAACACTTTGTGTGATTCATAAATTGTTGTCTCGAGTCTGGGTGTTCATTGTGTCCGTTAGTTCTATGTTTGTAAAGTCCCCCGCGACACAGGATTTAGTCCTAGTGCGGGAGTTGTCTTAAAAAAAAAAATACAATTTATTTTGAACGGTGTTTCGAACGTTTAACTAAAACGATGCTCTCAAATATACATTTCATTAACAAGTCATGCAGACAATATCGAAGCCATTGTTTATAGTCATTCGCTACTAGATTTTGTTTTAATTCTGGTAATTCTTCGAGTTTTATTCTACGCAATAATTGTGTTACAACGCAATAACTTCTACCCTTTGTTGAACAAATACAACTAATTCCTGGTCTTAGAGTTAATGCTTTTCTTAAAGGGGTAATTCACTTAAAAAAATAGAAATTCGTGTTTTAACAGGAAAAGAAACCCTAACGAGGCGGTCCCTTAGAATTTAGGACACGAGACGTCTTAAACGAGCAAGAAGTCTGTACAAACGATTCAGAGATGACTAAATTTAGACATCTCGTCCGCGGCCCTCTCGCACTGAGAATTAATTTAAATGAAATCATCACAGTTTATTCTACTGTGATGGCGAAACGGGCGTTCAACCGACAAGAAAGCGCCGCAAAACTAATTTAAAATTCCAATTAAGGGCAATTTTCATTTACTTTTGTCCTGCAGAAGTAAGGAATCCAAGTGGGACCTCGCGTCCTGCGACCTCCAACCGTTTACGAACACACGCGCCGCTTTAATTTATAATACGCACCTTTCATATTTAGTACATATTGATCTCAGAATCGTAAATTCGTAACTCGTTTGGTTTTGCAAATTTTTGATAATTAAAGGACGTCATATTTATAGACGAAAGGACAGTTTCAGGTATGAATATCATATTCGTACCTTCGGCTTTATTAAAATATATGCAACCACACTACCTTTGGCATAAATCAGCTATTACTTAAATTGTTACCAACAATGTAAGCGCATTTTACTCTTGAAAAGTTATAAATTTATTTGAGAATCTCAGTCGAACGGCAGCGGACGCAGGTTGAATCACAGCAGACGAGTGAAGCTACGGGATTTTCTTAAAGACTCCGGTCGCTTCCAATAGATACTGGTATTTGCTGAATCCTCGATTGCGAGCTTAGACTGTGCATATCAGGAGTACTTTGTTACTTGTGCATGTTCTTATTAAATGCTAATGCACTTAATATGGACATTAGTATCAAAGATCTAATTAGAGGACGTCTAATAGTCAGCATTAGCTGACCTCCAACCATGAAAGCTGACTTGAATCAGGAGTATTGCGCTGGCTTTTTATTAGAAACAAGTTGCGTTGTGTGGTACCATGATATTATAATGTCAAACAGGCTGTTTGAAGCTATCGCGCGCTACGTACACGTTCTGTTTGGACTGTTTGGCAAAGCCTTAAAATCTTCATATCTTATACTATATTTGGAATTATAGGACTATCGGTCATAGGTCTTATCTACTTTTATCATAATCAATCATAAATATGCAGATTTTACAGAAATTATTAATAATAATACAACATGACCGTGAATACAATTGATCATCCATAATGAATTGCCTGAAAAATTCAAATATACAATCCAGAGAAAATAAACCAAATTAAACAGTCAACAAGCCCGGCCAATGTAAACGAAAGCCTTCGTCAAACAATCGGAAAGGTTTAAAAATTGGTGAAACAGAAAGCGCTATCAAGATACAGTGATATCAGAATTTATGTGGCCTTACAACCGCCGTAAAGTTTAGTACGAACGTCTTAAGTTACCTTTTTCACCGAGCTGACGTTGTCAACACTTATTCAGTGTATAAACTAGTGAAATAACAGGGTGGCTTATCTAGAGGAATCATACGGTCATGAGAGATTTGTTAGCGCGGAATAAAACTTTATATTTGGCTAGAATATTAATATACGCCTGGGGTGCAAAAGAGCAATAGCTTTTATGTAGATGTCTATGTTATAAGTATGTTGCTACTTAACTTGGTTCAAAGTCTTTGTGCGCTTTGTTATTTATTTTATGCTATTATTTTCTGAGATTAGTTTCGTTGAAAGCTATATTTTTTATGTTAGGTGCTTAATTATGTTCGTTATAATAACTAATTAAATACATGTCTGTCATAATTGCATCTGTATCTGAATTATCTACGTATAATTTTTGGCTTCATGGCAGATATGTATCATGACAGATAATTAGTCCCTCTATATACTAGGTTTATGATCCACTAGAGAATTTTATTCATTCAACTGTTTCTTCCAGAAAAAGAACTCCCTTTTTAGTGCACCCTTAAGCTCCTCAAGGAACACACATGCGTCGTAAACGAAATAAATCAGATAGGTAATGTTTACTATATAAAAAATATTTTTAAATAAAAAGAAACCGACTTCAAAAAAACACTAAGGAACTGAAAAACAAAGAATAATTGGTTTTAGAGCAAAAATTTTTGGAGTCGGTACCAAGCCAAGTATTTCTGATCTGACTATAAAACCCCTACACATTTTTATATTACTTTCGTTGTTGATAGAATAGGTAGTTTGTAATTTAGTAACTTTTTGCCTAAAGGCTTGGCACCGACTCCAAAATTTTTTGCCCTAAAACCAATTATTTTTTGATTTTCAGTTCCTTAGCGTTTTTTTGAAGTCGGTTTCTTTTTATTTAAAAATATTTTTTATATAGTAAAAATATTTTTTATTTTTGGCTTTTTAGTGGTATACTAATAACAAATAGTAATAGGTGGTAAGTAGGTACATAGGATAGTGTAGGTAGTACATGATGGGGAGACCGTGCCTCAATTCTGAAATGTAGACTTGTACCTTTCTGGCAATATCAAGTATTTTTTTTTGTTTTCAACTAACTAGCCTATACACGTTCGTTTCAGTTCCATCATCAGATCCCAGAAATCATTAAATACCAAAGTGTTTGCCAAGACAAAACAAACGAGCCTAAACACGATGAGATTGCGTTATTGTATTACAAAGATACCATGGCCACCTTCCTGCTCCATCATCAGAGTTTGGTAAACATTCAGCACTAAAGTCCATGTAAAGACGAATCAAACGAGCCCAAACTCAATGGGATTGCGTCTTTGTATTACGAAGATCCCATGGCCACCTTCCTGCTTCATTATCAGACCCTGGAAAACATCCAGTACCAAAGTCCATGTAAAGACGAATCAAACGACCCTATACTCGATGAGATTGGGTTATTGTATCACAAAGATCTCATGGTTACCTTCCAACTCTATCAACAGACCATGGAAATCATCCAGCATCAAAGTCTATGTAAAGCCGACTCAAACGAGCCCAAACTCGACGGCATTGGGTTGTTAACGTCAAATCGCTTCAAGTGTGCTTATAAAATTTGAAGAGTTCCTTCCAATTTTTCAGGATTCCATGATTAGATCCTGACCTGATGATCATGGGACCAACTAGGAGGTATACTCTTTCAAACAAAACAAGAATTTTCGAAATCGGTCCAGGCGTCTTAGAGAAATCGGGGAACATACATAAAAAAAAAGATTCCGACGAATTGAGAACCTCCTCCTTTTTTGAAATCGGTTAAAAATACAAATCTCAAATTTGTAAAGAGAGACCCTGCCGCCTGTGATACAGTTTATAACTAGTACAGGGGTATGGTGTACTTTCCAATAGATTGAACTTCATAGCATTAAGAGTTATATTAGAATACTATTGCTTGAATTTATACTTTCTGTATTTTTTGTGAATAAAATTTTATTATTATTATCACCTTTATTTAATATTTCTCTCAAACCATATTAATACATTTTTAAATATAAAAAAAATACATTTAAAAATATAAAAGTATGTTATGGAAACCCACCAGTATCGGGAACAGGCTCCAAGCTACTGGTGGTTAGGGCTCAAGAGAAAGGAACCTCCTCACTATGCGTGCCGTGTCCAGCAGTACTGCCTTCTGTATCAGGCCCCTGACCCAAGGTTCCAACGCGAGCCTCCTAAGATGTTGGGTGAGGCTCTTGGGTATTAAACCGTTCACTGTAACGATTATCGGCACAATAATTGCTGAATCAACATCCCACATGTCAACAATCTCGTGAGCCAAGTCCAGATATTTTATCTGCTTGTCCTTCTCAGCCTTCACGAGATTGCCATCATGAGGGATGGCAACATCAACAATTATTGCGCGGCGCTCTGATCGATCTATCAACATAATATCAGGTTTGTTGGCAACAACAGTCCTGTCTGTGATGATAGATCGATCCCAGTACAACGTGATATGACCATTATCCAGGACAGGCTCCGCCACATACCTGTAGTACGGCACCTCACCATCTACAAGCCTGTATTTCAGAGCAAGTTGCTGGTGAATGACCCTGGCTACTTGGTTATGCCTTTGCAAGTACTCACTGTTAGCAAGACGAGAACAACCGGAAATGATATGCCTGAGGGATTCACCAGGCTGGTGACACGCACGGCAAATATCAGTAGTGCCATCCCTCAGGATATACTTCCGGTAGTTATTCGTCTTGATCACTTCGTCAGCAATTGCACAGACAAACCCTTCGGTTTCCCCAAAGAGGTCACCGAAGCGTAGCCAGTTCACCGAGGCTAATAAGTCTACTTCCGGCCCATGTAGAGCCCGGTAGAACCTGCCATGAAGCTCCTTGCTCTGCCAAACAAGCTTGCGATCGTCAGTGCTAAGCACTACAGGTCTGCGCCAGTTGTCCTTCGATAAACTGAGCGGGGTTAATCCGGCGTCCACTGCGACAACGTCCCGATGCCTATCCACGTTCGCGTTGAGAAAATAGTCTCTGAGGTTGCATACTTCGCGGTTGTGTAGAGATTTGACATTTAAAAAGCCACGACCACCACACTTCCGCAGAATATACAACCTCATTACGGACGAGCGTGGATGATGCATCCGGTAAGCTGTCAGCATTGTACGCACCTTTCTGTCCAGGGCGTCTAACTCAGTCTGAGTCCACTTGAGTATGCCAAAGGAGTACATCAGAACCGGCATGACCCAACCGTTGCAAGCTCGAACCTTATTGCCACCTGACAGAAGACTTTTCAGTACTTTTGTCAGGCGGCCAAAGAAACGTTCTTGCAACGATTGCTTCATGTCTGTCTCGTTAATACATAAGGCCTGTGACATACCCAAGTATATATAGGTATTGGTTCGCAGAAGTCATCTGAGGTTAATGGAATCTGAGAGTTGAATCCCTTCAGATTCCACCAGCCTTCCTTGTTTCACATGTATCACTGCACATTTATCCACACCAAATTCCATTTTGATAGAATTACTAAAACTTTCAGTATTTTTTAGTAAATCCATCAACTGTGAATTGGTGTGAGCAAACAGCTTCAAGTCATCCATGAACAATAAGTGGGATATGACCTGATCACCTCTGCGTAGCCTATAACCTAACCCTGAACCCTCTAGTAATGGACTAAGAGGGTTCAGCGCTAAGCAAAACCACAACGGGCTCTGACTATCGCCCTGGAAGATACCCCGCTCAATTTAAACAAGTTCGCCATTTCCCTGGATCCGTCGGCATCCTGGATAGCCAAGAACCGTTTTCCATTGCCCCATACATGACCTTAAGAAGGTGCGTAGAGTTGTATTTATTTTATACAACTCCAACACCCTCAAAAGCCATGTATGTGGCACAGAATCATACGCTTTCTTGTAGTCTATCCAACATGCCGCCAGATCCCTTCGGTTACGACGAACTTGTTGGCTAATGGTTATATCTATAAGGAGGAGCTCCTTAGTACCACGAGCCCCCTTCTTACATCCATTCTGAGTGTGCGACATAATGGAATTTAACTCTATGTGTTTTAATATTTTAGCCCTCAGAATAGACGTAAGAAGTTTATAGACCGATGGCAAACATGTAATCGGCCTATAATTACCGGGCTCTGAGGTACTACCTGTCTTATGGAGCAAGTGGGTTACTCCAGTTGTCATGAAATCTGGGATCGGTCCAGATTCTATGGCTGATTGAAATTGGGATGCTAATCGGTCATGTGAACTACGTAGCCATTTCAGCCAGTAATTGTGCAGTCCATCCGGTCCTGGAGATTTCCAATTGGATAACGAACGGACTGCACTAGTGACATCTTCGCCTGAAATGACTACGTTATCCATCTCTGGAATATGTTCACATGTCCGTTCAACATCCCGAATCCAACCACCCTCAGTGTGACCAATAGGCGCCGACCATATGCTACGCCAAAACCGGTTTGTGGCGTCTGTATCCGGCAGCTGCCCATTAGCCACATCTTGGTCTGGTCGGTACCAGTTTCTATAAACCCACTTTTGGTCCCTTTGAAATGTACGATTCAACATATATCGGTCCACGCGTTTTCTATATCTGCGTATCCGATTTGCCCATGCATAGACCTTCTGCTTTAGGAAGTCAATGCGCTCTGTGATCCGAGATGTATATTCATGAGGACTGATGCCAGTCCCCAAGAAGGCTCGGCGCTCAAAGCGCATGACCCTGGGACGTGTATTCCCAGACCTAAAGCAGATTAGCTTACCGATAAGTGCCCTTGTCTCAGTAATACGCCGCTCAATTCTGCACTGCCACGCCGGGACAGCAGATCTTTGTCGCATGACAGTATCATGTTCTTGAAACTTGACACCTGCCATACGACATGCCGCTACGGCGGCGCAGTACAGAATTGAGTGCGTATCACCAAGATTTTCACTATTTTCTAGAAAACTAGTTAATAGCGAATCAAGGGCACCTACCAGCGCCATATTTCGTCTATGCATTGGCAACCGGGGCAGGCGCGGCCTAATTGTTGGTGACATGTACCGATATTGCTCAATCGCACATTTCAAAGCATCCATAACCTCCTCATTGTACTGAATACTTACGATACAAACCATATCATCCACCTCCACATCGGCATTATTACCCGTCCGCGGTGTATCTGTGTTTACGGGAGCACTAGCGTGTTGGACGTGAACGGCCTGGCTCGTAGGTAAGTAGTCTGAGCGTAGCCTATCAAGTACGACGTTATCCAGCTTATTACTACGCTGGATAACTCGCACCTGATCCGACAATCGTTGAGCGGTAACGTTGATACCAGGTTCCAAAGCCTGAAACAGAAGGAGCATGCGACTGCGGTACGCAGTGAGTTTAGTCCCCCCCTCTGTAGCCCCAAAATATGCGCGCATGACGTTTTCGTTGATGGATTCTGTCCATCGCATGCGCTGCACATTACCACCAGCAGCGAGGACCCTGTTTGAGATCGGTGGGTCTCGTGGTCCCAGGCAGGCTGGTGGCCGCCCTCTGCCTCTCCGACGCACAGGTGACGGCGACGACGGCGGCGAGAAGTACTCGTCGCTTGAGCTCGACGCAACTGCAGCCGCTGGTGATGTTGGCGCGGGCCTCGATGGCTGCGAGGCGGAGCTCAGCGACGAGCCCGGGGTTGTTGTTTGTGCTCGTAATTGTTTCTTGGCATTTCTCGTCAACATTTTCCGTTATTTATTTGTATATTATCTTGTTGTTATTTCTTTTGACAGTTTTAATGTCATCGTAACTATATATTTTTTCTAAATGTTTTGCTTGTGGTGTAATAGACATATTTTTATTTAGATACTTATTTCTTTGATCTTTCTGTAATTCGAATTGATTTATAATATGTGTATTAACTTTGATAAATTATAAAAAATCAAAAATATTAACAACAAAATTTTAGACCCGGTGTTGACAGCTGGGGTTGCCACTTATTATTATTATTATTATTGTGCAATTCAAATAGATTCTTGTAATTACTGAGTTCGTATCGCCACCTTCTGACTCCTTCATCGGACGAGAACGAGGCCAAACTCTACAAAATTTTGTCAATTAATTACTGAGTTCCTATATTACTTATTCCTATGGCCACCATTCGATTCCATCATCAGAGCAGCTCTATGTCATAATAACTTTTCATTGTCATCCAATCTAAAAACGTATGCAAAACCCAACTGCCGATGTCTGACATATTTTTTTTATAGACTCACGCCTGTATCCCCAAAGGGGTAAGCAGAGGTGTAATATTACACCCACATTTCCCAAAGAAAGAAATCGCCAGAAGGCTGATCGATGCTTCCCGTGACCAGGAGGCTTACCATGACCTCTTATTGCGATTCAGTTTACGACCTAAACTGAATAGAATCGCAATATCGTACTATGACCTCATTATAGCGGCTCAGTTTAAGTGTTTACATTTCAATACGACGCAGCTGTGAGTTGGATAGCGTTTGAACCGAAATCTTAAACCATTCGTTCCTTTCCCGTAGGAGACCGTACCATGAGTGTAACGTCAGCTCAAACTGAACCGCGTATCTGTCAGATTTAGCGATTCAATAAAAGTTACAATTTGTAGTGGATAAACTGGATAGTTAGAATTATTATTGGGTTTTTAGACATTATATGTGGATTTATTTATATTTTATGAGAAGCATTGAGACCATTGTCTATGCAGCCGGTGACGTCCACCGATCTCAATAGCTTAAGGTAAGAAACATTCTGTACCAAATATGCTAATAAATTCATGAAACCATAGAATATTTTAGTGTGACTGCAGTATAGACACAATATTCTTTTAAGGTACCTACATAGTATCTTTAACTTACAAGTCAATAGTTACTTGACTTAGAGACTTATTGATAACATATCATTTCTTAATTGTTACTTTATTTGTTGTAGATAGTGACTGCACTGACATTTTCTGCTCCTGGGTGAAAACACCAAACCAAAGGAGACCAAAAACCGATTGGTGACATGCAGCTTATTCTATGACTCAACAAACAGTGGCAGCAGATATAGCAAACTGCGGAAAGAGATTCTTCTCGAATGATAAAGAATTATTTCTGCTTGTCCAAAATATAAGAAGAGCTTACTAAAACTGAGGTAAAGTATGCTTTTGTTAAAAGTTAAAGTAATCAACAGAATTCAATAGTATTGAATAATTAATACTTATTTTTGTACTTGTTTCAGGTTTTATCAAGGTTTTCATGATGTTCTGGGTGGCACTCATTCGCGCCGCTATTGCCAAACTAGCATTACCTTCTAACTTAAAGAACATTTTTTATTTGTAGAAAACACTATCACTCCATAATGTCAATTTTATTGGTACAACACTTTTATATTATATGGTTTTGATAATATAAGTTTTATGTGAGCTAATAAAGTATTTATTTTTTATTTACTTACTGAACATACTTTGCACCACCCTTTCCAATTTTACTGTAC
The DNA here is from genome assembly GCA_944739405.2 of Euclidia mi. Lineage (NCBI taxonomy): Eukaryota > Metazoa > Arthropoda > Insecta > Lepidoptera > Erebidae > Euclidia > Euclidia mi. The sequence continues at coordinate 62,179,967 of OX123183.2, forward strand.
CCTTACAATGTGCATTTAAATTAAGGTGTATTTCTTTCCAAATCCTGTGTTATAGTTCCCTAGCTTGTGGCGATTTACTGAATCACAGAACTATATCCCTACACTTATCTTAAAAATCCCACAAGTGCACAAGTTGGTTAGTACCTAGTTAGGTACTCTTCGACGCAAGGTTTCACTGTAAGTATACAAAAATGAAACCACTTAAAATAACAATGCCGATTTCGTTTAGCTGCGAAATCTTTGTATGAGTGAATCTATTAATATTTCATAGTAAAGAAGAGAGATAAAGATAATAGCGATCCCAATAATTCTAATTTACATATCCCATTATAAGAAAGTTTTAAACTTGGGTTCAGACTTAATTAAGCATTAAAAGCAATAATTAATAAATATGGAAACAATACTTCTAAGAATAAAATAGGCCTTTATATTCTATTACTTGTTTTGTTAACCTTGAAATGCTAACAATCAAAACATACGTTCGTAACTTCCACCGAGTCAGTATCCGTAGTAGTAACCGTTTTGCTAGGTATTTTTGTGAGAAAAAATAACGTAACGTAACATATTTTAACTAACTATTCAATATTGTAGTTATTTTTAGTACAAAATATATTCGCTTTGTTATAAAAGAATCTTAATTTAGTTGTAGCGTACAAGTTATAACTACATACAATATTGTAACTTGCCGAAAATGGCTGACTGAATAATAGTTTCTGAACGCAAACAAGGGAAAGAGACCGCATTATTCACGAATTGTATAGCTTGGTCTCTTTCGGTCAATGTGATTATATTGCGTCATTGCGATCCAGCGATATCATTCATTCATTCTAACAATCCAAACACGATTCAGTTTAAACAAACTCATGGTACGTTTTAAAACAATTCAATTTAAGAACCTACACTGAATTGCTCCAAAACTGAATCGCTTGTTAAAAGTTCATGGTAGGCCTGCAGAGGGCTGGTTTATATCTCGCTGAGAGAATAAGCATTGCCATTCAACGTGGTAATGCTGCCAGCCTTCTGGGCACGCTACCGCTCGACAGCGTTGCGGAGGAAATTATTTTTTTATTATATTTTATTTACTTTTCTTTTCATACTTTTGCTTTTGTATAGTTTAGGATAGTTCAGTTATATAATTAGTTTTATTTTATTGTACATTATGATGTAAATCCTACTTATAGACCTTAAGTAAAGTATAACCGAAACTAAAGTATAATACTTTAGTTTATTTAAAGTCTACCTAAGATAAAAAAAAAATATTTGCCAAATATTCATAAACATTTTCCAAATTTCATAAAAACCAAAATCGACTAGATTTGATTGGGATTTGAACCCATGCCTTCAGAACGTAAAGCGGATGTATTATCAGCTCGGCCATCGCCTTGTTATCAATTAGTGGCGAATTTAGCGAACACTTGACAGAGTGCTTACGTCATCTAACTGTCATTTCCAAATAAAGAAATAGTCTTCAAACCTTTTTGCTAATTATTATGTTTGAGTACCGGCCAGTATGTCGTGTCGACGCATAAAGTGTAGACGTCAGTAGTCCTTAGTAACCGTAGTGATGACAATTTGACATGACACCAGCTGTCACAATTATTCATCATCATCATCATCATCAGCCTTTAACAGTCCAATGCTGGACTAGGCCTCTCCTTTGAAAGGAGGAATTGGCCTACTATACCACGCTGGCCAAACGGGTTGGTATAGGGTTTGTATCAAGTTTTCCTTCTCTTACAGTGCTATTCTCTGCATAATATGCTCCCTCTGTCGGCTCTTACGACACCCATGGGATGATATGGGGTGGTGACATTCCGTATTCTTAATCCGTCACCACACGGACACACAATTATTATTCATAGGAATTTCAGCCTTAAAGATAGGTGAAAATAAGTAAAAAAAGGCTCATAAAATAAAAACTACTGGGCCTACATGAATAAAATTTTTGTGGGACCAATTCGAAACTATTGCGCATCAAACAAAAAAATAATTATGTAAATCGGTTCAGAAACCTCGGCGAAATCGGTGTACATACATCGAAAAAAAAAATATACCGGCCGAATTGAGAACCGCCTCCTTCTTTTTTTGTTTGAAGTCGGTTAAAAACTGAGGTATGTGGTGGATATGATTCTTACTGCAATATACAGGATATCATTAATAAGCAGTTATAAACTTAAACGAAAATCGTAACTGTGTAAAAGTGCAAACTTTACCTAAGATTTTTATTGCGATAACTTGGAGTACGTAGCAGTTTGTTAAAAAAGTGTTACTCTAAAAATAAAGCTTAAAATAAAATGGAGACGAATTTTATATCACGTTGAAGTATAGGTACCAGATTTAGAATTCAGAGATTCTAAAAAGCAACGTTTCTAAGTTGATGTGAAATGGTGGTGAGAAATCAATATCTGCTAATAAATTTAGTATTATAAAGATATAAAGATATATACTATATTAGCAAATACGAAGTAGGTATAATATAGAAAATACAAATAATTTCGTCAATTTAAACTTAATTTAATAATGTTTAAACTTTATGGGCCTTATTACAAAACATGGTTTAAAAATAATACCAGGTTTAGACCTTGATGGAGAATTTTTAAAAGGACTTTTTGAGGCAAATAGTTACATATCTTTATTCGACATTTGTTCCAAAGAATTTTAATGACAATAATTTTAGAAAAATGTGTTTATAGTGCACGTAAAATCAATTTTCCGCAGGTAAGCTAAGGGCTAAACCTCGATTTATATTTAGTCCATGTTTTGTAATAAGGCGGTAAGTATTTAAAAATATTTATAACCTGCCAGATATGTCCGGTGATTTGAAAAAATATGACTGTAAAAACAAAGTAGCAATAAAGTACTGGCTGAAGCTCGAGCGTAACGACTAGGTAACAGTGGCTAATCTTTACATGTATATAAAATATAACGTTATTGATAAATACGAATATAATAGTATTTTATCATAATAACGTTGTAGATATGTTCGTTAGAGTGACTAGAGGGGCCGTAATGCCTCTCTAGTCACTCTAACGAACATATATTATATTATTATTATTATTTATAGTTTTCGGTTGATCTGAACACTCGGCGCTGCACACCTCGACCGAAAACTCTGCCTGGACACAGTAGTGGCGGTTAGCTCACGCCCAACATTGGCTTAAGCTATGGTCTGGAATGGGAGAGCCTAGAACGCCGCCGTCTCCTCCAGTGAGGCAGTTATGCTAAGCAAGGAGACGATTGAGCGAGAGCGAGTGCGTCACCTTATGTATCTTATTTATTTATTTATTTCGGAAAACAAACAATTACACAATATATATTACAATTAGGTTTTGTAGTACATGTGGGTTATTGTATAATCCACGACGTTTTCACAGATTACTTTAAACATAAAAAATGTGAAACGCTTCACGATTTTGCGTGTCGTCCTTGCGCAGGGGCCATGCTAAACTTCTCTGTATCGTTCCAATTTTAGTATATGTACTACCGAAGCAAGTACAATTAGTCTTCATCGCAAGGCGGCTCAACTCAAGCAGGGTCAGGCAAACATCATACTAACGTAGTTCCTGTAGTCCTGCTTCTCATTGGAGGGTGTTTGGAGGAATCCCATGTTGGTTTTAGTGAGTAACCCTAAACGTCTGAAAGAGATTCTCACACTTACCACACCCACACATCCTTATTAGGAGGTGGTTAGACTGATACTGGATTTTTACCTTCAGCTATGCTTTCTGCATTATATAGACCTCTAACATTTTATATTGCACAAAGCTTTCCATAAAATGTCGAAGTCAATGTCTGCTAAAATTCAGCATCTTAAGTGCCACTTATATTCTACGTAAGGTTTATGAATTAGTCCTCTAAGAGAATACACTAGCGATAACATAAATCTTCAGGTTCATAGCAACGGTCAAGATAATACACTATAATATATAACAATATAAATGATAACTAATAAGACTACGAAGCCTTTCACAAAGACTCACAATTTAGATATATGAGCCTTATTTTGTACACGCTAACATAGCCATTGCAAACCGTCAAAGCTTAATTACGGCATTATGGCTTTAGCATTGGACAAAATTCACGATTTAAGAAGTGCAATTTGTAATTGCTCCTTGGTAATATGTACATTTGTAACCCAGATTTAACCGAAATTTGCATAATGCTTTAAGTTGTCACATAACAGTGCAGGCACAGTGGCTGTACTGAGTTTAAATTGCATTTTGGTAGTTTTGGAATGTTGTGGCTGCATGTGCGTGGCCGCATTTTAGCACTAAAATATAACCGGCGATAATTGGTTGCATCTACATAAACTGGCAATATTACGGATCACTGTTACATTGGACCTACGATACGAACTATGCTATTAATGTTTGCCGTATTATGCTTGGCACCTAGTTTGAAGTACAGCTATAGTAATCTGTGGAACGATTATATAACTAGCTGGGCAATCATTTTTCATGTTTATTTAAGTGGGTATTAAATTTATCATAGGAACATAAAGTTTATACCTATATGTAATAAGTAAATAATACTATTTTTGATATTTACCTCAATTACATGATTTATATTTTTGTAGACTCACGCCTGTAACCCTGAAGGGATAGGCAGTGGTAATATTACACCCACATTTCGCCATGAATTTTTATGTCCCATGTAATAGGGGTGAGCCTATTGCCGTTACTGGGCATAATTACATGATAAGCATTGAATAAATATCTCCGTCAAGTTATATACTGTCCTACTGCTGGGTACGGGCCTTATATACCTCACTATGAGAGGGGTAAGGCCAAAGTCCCCCGCACTGGTCAAGTACGGGTTGGCGAACTTCACATGTCTTTTGAAAATATTATGGAGAACTCTTAGAAATGCTGGTTTTCTTGCGACGTTTCCCTTTAAGTAAGTGATAATTAGAGACGGCCCGCGATGAGTTCCCAACACGTCAACAGCAAAAAAAAAGTATTTTTTTTTATAGTATCTAGGCTCGTCGGATGAATTTAGCCTTGATATTGGAGATTGTTGTGAGTTAAATTTCGGTATAACCAAAGACGTGTTACGCGCAAATCCTTTCGGGACGCAATTACGCTGAATAATGAACAAGAATCTTTACTTCTGCTTAAAACATCCGGTACACTTAGGTATGTAGGGCAAATATACTACCACATACAGGGCAATCTAGATTTTTTATCATCATACAAGTAGTCTGAGCTTATGTTCCACCATATCGGCAAGAAGATTTAAAAATATTTAAACCACCGAGCACAGGACGGCGTAGCAGAGGTAAGCCTCCCGCAAGGTGGACTGACGATCTCGTTGGGGTCGCGGGCAGCGGATGGCTTAGGATCGGTCTATGTGGAGAGCCTTGTGGGAGGCCTATGTCCAGCAGTGGACGTCTTTCGTCTTTTTGTCTGATATGATGATGATGATGAGACCACTGAGATAGGGCAGAGTTTTAAAGTCTACTTAAGACAAAGTTCATTAGTTCAATTTTAAGAGAGGCATTTTATCATCTTTGACAGTTTCACGTTTATAGTTGGACGGAAGACAAACTATAGGTTTTTTATTATTCATTATTTTATGTAATGATTTTGCGTTAGCGCTGTTTCAATATTTAGAAAATTCTTCAATATTTTTGTAATAGATTGTTTTATATTGTACAAATATGATCATGGTCATATTTCTTTGATGAACTTTCCGCTTAATACGACAATTAGTCGGAACAGTTAAGTAAAGTGAAAAGAAAGTGCTTATCGACAAACATTATTTTAAGTACATAATATGTAATATTTACACGTCTACCTCCCCCTTCGGGGCTACAGACGTGAGACTATAAAAAAATATATATATGTAGGTGAATTTTTATATACATATGAAGATAGTGTATACATATTACTAGAGCCGATTCGAAATGATTCCCAATTGATTCCGTAGGCGCGATAGTTACGATGATTAGTGTAAGTGGAAGCGCGATTAATATTCGGTCGACGGCACGCCGTCACTCACTGAATAATCAGATTTTCCGCGCGGGTCGAGGTGACTCTATCGAGATGTTATTAGGATGAGAAGTGGCACTCACTTACATTAGTATTATGTGATTACGCAACCGGGAGGTAATGCGATAAAATACTACATTATGTATTTTGTGTCGCCATGAAAGCCGGTTGACTACTGTTGACATAGATGGATTTTCGTTACAGCAAAACCTAAAGTAGATTATTTCAAATATTTTTCACGTACACAGATTATTGTTAGGATTTTCTAACTTAAAGTTTTTGTATATAATTTGTAATACAGCTTTGTCATTATTTTTTATCATATTATTTTGCATAAACGCTTTACGCAAACGCTTGTGATGTACCTATTAATAAGGCTAATATCTTTAATTAAATTTAGAAATATACATTAAATAAACATTATTTTATAATCTACATGAAGCTTAATCTAATCTTAATGTCTAAGTAGTATATGTACAAAAAAAACGTAAAAAGAGATTAAAAATTGAAAATATTTACACGGTTTAGGCGTCGTAAAATGCCTCCGCATCAAGGCTAATATAGTTTATTCTGAAATACTTTTAACCTTGAAAATGACGTTTAGGGGGGGGGGGGGCGGGGCGAGCACACGACGCGGTGGCGTCGGTGACGCGACGCACGCAGGCAGCCAGCAGGGCGGCGCGCGGCGAATCTCTGCGAAGCCGCTGGGATTAGCGTCAAACGAAGAAAAAGAGAGGCAGGAAATAAGCCGTAATCCATGAGACGTGACCTAAATTCTTCCTTAAACATCGACGATTTGATATCCTCGTGAAAAGAATTTGATTTCTCCCTTTCTTTTCTAACTGTGCCCTTTGACAGTAAATTGGATTGATTCGTATTTTACGCATGATTTTTCGCATTATTTATCTACATATTCAGTAGATTTTTTTCAAACCTCAACATGACATACATATTTTTTTTATTCATGTAAAATTCAGACGCAATAAAATATAAGCGTTCTCTAGTGAACGAACTTTAAAGCCACGTAGTAGGTACATATTAACATAATTATTTTATTGAAACGTATGCCTGTAGAATTTTATATATTTTATCGACAAAGTCATCAGATAGCATGGAAACAAGTTGGTTGATAACATTTGGCAACAAGCTCGTTCGAAAAATTGACAAGGTTGGGCATTCATGCTTTTCGTGAATTGCTTTTATATATTTTATTGGTATAATTAGACCCCAGTTGATTTAATATTTACGACAGGCAGGGGACCCTACCTGTCGTAACTTATAAAGGCGATTATAAGGGTCTTTGGGATTTGACTGCCCGTATGTTGCAACCCTAGGAAGTTGGCGGCGGACTGAGTTCGACTACTGTCTTGGTATTAGGATAACCACAGAATACTTAAATGCTTTAGCAAGCTGACACCTAAGTGTGTACGTTATTTTATAATGAGGTATTTTAGGTCTCATTAAACTCTAGATAAGATTTTTCTGTGGATCTCCGTCCCTTTTTAGTGCAGTTCGTTTAACGTTTTAGAAAATTTTGGGCACTGTTGATTGTCTGATTAGAAAAGGAATTTTATAGCATTATTTTTTGGTTTTCCATTTCCATCACGCCATCGCTAGATGTCCACAACAGCGACCGACGATTTTCCTTCCTAGAGTCCTATTACATGACAAAAACGCCCATGAATATTTGTTCATTTATGCACGAAAAATATTTCCATTATATTTCGAAGTAATTCATACACCAGGCAAAATCATGACGCTTAAGTGATCTATGAATAGCTGATACGGGAGTCTGTTGTCTCAACTTTTTGTAAATCCAGCGCGACCGCAATTATTCTGCATGTTTCGATACTTCCTTGATTTTCACATATTATTGAGCGTTTTTTTTTTCAAAGCTATACTGTACAGCTTTATAGATGATATAATTACTTATGTTTGAAATGTCATAGGATTACAAATATACATAAATGTTATCATTTATTTATTTAAATTTATGCACAAACAATGTACAAAGGTGGACATAATGCCATAAGGCATTCTCTACCTGTCAACCTTAAGGTGGTGAAGAGATAAAAGTGGTAGGTGCAATGAGACTGTAAACTAGAGTAGTAGTTATGACTTAATACTAATAATTATTGTGTAACTTAATAATTATTTTATACATAATAGGGATATAATACATACACAATAAATAGTTCTATATAAACTTACTTATACATAAATATATATATATACATATATAAACCTAAATATATATACATACTACATATACATAGATACTTATAATAATGGATGAGAGTGATGTGCTGATTCCTCTAATCTCTTGAACAGAAGCTCTCGTACTTTGATTTTGAATGTAAAACGGTTAGTGGACATTCTGACTTCAGGAGGGAGTGTATTCCATAAGAGAATAGACTGCACAACAAAGGAACAGTTGACGAACCCAGTAGTGTGACTAGGGCAAGAAAGAAGAAGATTATGAGAAGAACGGAGATTTCTATCATTTATGGAAGATAGATATTGGAAGTATGGCGTGAGATAAGTTGGGGGGGAAGGAGACTTGAGAATAGAGAAGAGAGTAGTGAGAGCACGCAAACACCGGCGCTGGCGAATTGGTAACCATTTAAGTTCGGAACGATAAGTAGAGACGTGGTCATACTTACGAAGATTATAAATGAATCGAATGCAGTTATTGAGAAGTCGGTCGTACTTATTGAGATGTTCTGCATTCAGGTCATAATAGCACATATCACCATAGTCGATTATGGGAAATATTAAGGACTGCACAAGCATTGTCTTGGTCTTGGAAGGAAGGAAATTCTTGATTGATTATACGGCTGTAAGCGTAGCTCCTGGGAAGAAACCAGAATATTTCTGTTTTGAATTACAATTATGGTATTTGATTAAGGAATTACATACATACATACATACATAGACTCACGCCTGTTTCCCCGAAGGGGTAGGCAGAGGCATATTAAACGCCCACTTTTCGCCAGTGTTTTGATCCCACGTAATAGGTGGCGAGCCTATTGCCGCTTATTGGGACATTTTGTTTGCCAGAGCCTCGTCCGTTGATCGGCAGGTGCACCACTTGCAGGTGAGGTTGGCTTGGGACCCTAAGTTCTTGGTGGGAACCCTATGCACCCTAGGAATTAGTTGGGAGAAAAATTGATTGATTTTCCATTTAACTACTGTTTTCCGTATGATAATCATAGATACTTGGGAGATGCGCCGTTACTGTATGTTAAGTAATATGACTATGAATGTTACCAGGGTAATAAAATTAATATATGCATTTGAATGAAAAAGTACAGATTCAGAGGTAAAGCAACTCATTGTAGCATTGACGTGTAGCAACTTGCAATTTGCAACCGATTTTATATAAGGAGGAGCTTTTAAAATGAGATATGTTTGAAGTCGGCTTGTTATTTAAAATACAATTGAGAACACTAAGAGAGGTTTTTTGGAAATAACCCACGCGGGTGCAGCCGTGGGCTAAGTCTAGTAAAGGTACAATGGCCAAACTTGACGCTAGTACACCATAAAGGCGAAAATCGCTCAGCAAGACATGGTCGCGTCCAGTTCCCTAGTCAAACGTAATATGCCTATTATAAAAAAATATTGAATTAGTGACTGACTGACAGGAAACATACAGCTGAAACTATTGAGCGCAAGAATATAAAATCTTTTTCTTATACTAATATATAAAGCTGAAAAGTTTGTTTGATTGTTTGTTTGGTTGTACCCGCTTATCTCAGGAACTACTTGTCCGATTTGAAATATTATTTCAGTGTTAGATAGCCCATTTATCGAGGAAGGCTATAAGCTATGTAACGTCACGCTATAAGCGACGGGATTAGAGCAGTAGCCTTACGCGGCTGTAATGCGGGTATAACCGCGGGCATCCTCTACTTTGTGATAATTATGTTAATAAGAAAGTGTAGAGGAGCACTAAGAGAGGTTTTTTGGAAGTAAATAGTGCCACGCGGTCGGAACCGTGGGCCAAGTATACATCCGTAGATTTGAGGTGCCGTTATTTCGATAATATTTGAAGAAACATCAACCAGATCATTCACTCAAAACTACGACACGGGCTAAAGGCAAACATTTACTTTACTTATTGCTAAACATTTACTTATTGGATTTCTGTTACCTAACCATTTTTTGTATTTTTAGGCGTTCAATAATAATAATAATAATAATACTTTATTGATACAAAAGATACAAGAACTTTGAAAACATAAACATTGCAAACGTAGGTTATGAAGTATTACAATCAATTTGTTGTCCACTGGTACCCAAGCTAAGATTGAACTTGTGTTATGGGTACCAGGGCTCTCGTACGTTATGAACATTCATTCTTAAAAAAACAATGTATCTTTTGGTTAACTATGTAGAAATGCTGTGTTGTGTACGTGTGGAGTGCATTCACATGTGTATGTGTGTGTGTGTGTGTGTGATATATATATAAGAATAAACAGTAAGAATAGACAGTTATATAATAGATTACCATGTTATATTTAATAGTTTGAGTTTGTTTGCGCGATATTAAGTACTTACATAAACCTTTTTTTTAGATATATATATATATTATCACAAAATACTCAATTTTAATAAATCTTCCGTGTCATCGTAGGATTTTGACATAAGCCAGTTGCTAACTTTCTTTTTGCATTGGTATCTAGTCATTGGGTAGATGTTACACACTTGATTGATTTTATTGTAGAGCTGACATCCAAGTACTCTGAAGTGATGTGCAGCTAGGGCAGTCCTATATACCTGTGTCTGACAAACCTTATATTTGCGACGTTTCGTTGAAGCACCATTCTCATAGTCTAGACTAAGGTGCTTTCTACAGACTATCTCAAGCACAAAGAGCTGTCTCACAGAAAGTACCTGACATTCAGTATAGAGTTTAGTTGTAGGATACCTGTAGATCTTAAAGGTCATAACTTTGAGTACAGCTCTCAATGCCCGCTCCAATGGTAATAGGTGCGACTTTGCAGCTCCACCCCATACTGATATACAGTATGTCAAAATTGATTGACATACGGAGAAGTAAATTAATTTCAGAATGTTGAACTCAGCAGCATGACGCAATTTTTTGAAAATAAATATCATCTTACGTACACGTGCAGTTAAGGTAGTCAAATGATGTTTCCAACTCAGGCGGTTATCAATATAGACACCGAGATATTTTATTGCAGTAGAGCGACTCAGGGGACAGCAATTACAGTTTGTACTGCTTACCGTCTTGTCTTCAGCGCAAGTGTGAGCTCTCAAGGTGAAGGTATCAAGAGGCGGTTGGGTGGCAGAAGTCAAGGAGAAGGTCAGGTAGGTAGTTTTACTAAGGTTTAGAGTTAGGAGGTTAGCCGATAACCACTGCATCACTCGACGAAGGCCCTGCTCTGCAAAATGAAAAACCTCGTGCCAGCTTTTTCCCCGAACGAGTAATGCAGTGTCATCGGCATAAGTGAAAATGGAACAATTTGGGAGGGAGAGGGTGCACAAGGAATTAATGTAGAGGAGAAAGAGAGTGGGTCCCAAAACCGAGCCCTGGGGAACGCCAAAATCAAGGGGGAGGCTGCTGCTGACTGAATTGCCAATTTTTACACATTGGGTTCTGCCAGCGAGATAATTTTTAAAAATCCTAAGCGCGTAGCCACGAATACCTGCTTTTTCCATTTTTTTCAAAAGATGTGGAACAGAGACAGTGTCAAACGCTTTTGTAAGGTCTAGAAATATACCCAAACACTTTAGTCTTTTATCGAGATTGTCAACTATCTGATCAGTAAGAGAAGAAACTGCTCCGTCTGTAGATTTCATGTTACGGAAACCAAATTGATTGGGAGCTAAAATGTTATGTTTTTCTAAAAAGTTCATAAGACGTTTATTCAAAATTTTTTCTAAAATTTTTGACAAAGCGGGTAATACTGAAATAGGTCTATAATTGTTAACACTGTCTCTGTTCCCGCTCTTAAAAATTGGATGAACAACAGCTTTTTTAAAGGCTTTAGGAAATATACCATTCGCAATCGATATATTACATATATGCGTAATGATTGGAACTAAGGCTTTAGAGCACTTCTGTAGTAAATGTGCTGAGATTGTATCCCAACCAACGGCAGCGTCTTTCCGTAAGCCAAATAAAATCCTTTCAACCTCAGCCTCGTCCGTAGGAAGGAGAACAAAAGAATTAACAACAGGGCTATTGTCCCCAACTAGGTTAGTGTTGTCGGGATTGGGACTACATTGCATTGCTAGGTTACGACCTATATTAGAAAAATAGTGATTGACCTTGTTAACCGAAGTGATTTCGTCAGATTCAATTTTTAAAAGAGCTTCTGCCGAGTCCTTCTTACAGTCAGAGTAAACTATGTTTTTGACAACTTTCCAGATAGTGCGTATATTATTTTTTGCTTTACTGAGTTCACCCTTCTCATAACAGTGTTTTAAGCGCTTAAGTAACTTATTACAGAAGTTGCGGTACCTGAGATATGTAATCTTAAGTGTATAGTTGTTTGGTTCACTCTTGAGTTGTTTACACATAGAGTCACGGTTACGAATGCAACGCAACAAACCCTTAGTAATCCATGGCTTCATAATTCTGTGTTTAGATGGAATTCGGATTATTGTGGTGTGTCTTTGAATTATTGACCTAATTTGTGCTACTAAAGTATCAGCTGCAAGATCAGGGTCCAAAATATTAAGCATTGACGAGAAGTCCGTATTCAAAATCTCTGTAAACACTGAGGGATAGTCAACTTTCAAAAAGTCACTTCGTCGTTTGGTTAATTTCAATCTAGTCTCAATATTAAATAGGATAGGTGCATGGTCAGTTAAGCTCGACTCGAGAACTAAGGTTATATTTTTAAGGTCTGATTTTATCAAGACATGATCCAGGCAGCTATGAACCCGAGTAGGAAGATTGTGGGTCGGTAGGAGGCCATGTAACGCAGTCAGGTCAAGATATTCATTTGCCTGGCGATCCAATTGTGATGGTGCAATATTTATATTAGTATCACCAATCAAAATGACGTCCTTATAATTAGATATAGATGTGAGTGTGTTATCTAACCCATTTAAAAAGCTATCTATATTGCGATTGCAGGGGGGGGGCGATATATGGCTATAATGACAAGGTTTATGGACTCAATTTTGCAGATTAAACAGTTTGTATCTACAATGTGCGATTCTGTAACAGCATGTGCAACCATTGACTTTACGTAAACAATAATACCGTCATTTTGATTGATGTTCTTATTTGTGTGATAGCTTACATAACCATTCAATGTTGGAATGTGCGGGGATTTACTTAACCAGCATTCTGATAAAACTACAATTTCCGGTATGATGGGTAACGTACTCAGTAATACAGTAAGTTCATCAAAGTTTCGATTTACGCTTCGGATATTAACATGCAATATAGTTATGGAACCAATGTTTTTATCAATATAGTCACTACATTGTGCAGGTTTACAGGTATAGGACAGAGTTGAGCCAATACTGTCTAGCTCACTTGATACTGAGTTAAGATCCAACATTTATAAAATATAAATGGCATATAGGTACAACATAATTTTGGTTTCAGCATCAGCTGAGCAATGTTGGCAGTAAATAATATTTCAGGTGTATACGTGATTACAAATAATAACGAATTATGTCCATAATTGATCACCCACATTATCCCGTTTGTTAAAAAAGCGCAACTGTTATCATCGGATGGCAATAAACACGCACATATTAATAAAATTAAATTGATTTGCCTGTCCCTATAAATGATACAATACGAAAAATCAAAGCGCACAAGACATTTTATTTTTATGCTACAAAGCTGCAAGGCAAGAATAGTCCAGTACGTTACGCCTATGCTTTGCTTACAAAAACAGACAATGCCATCACTATGGAGTAATTCATATATCAAAGAGATATTACTGCCACTAAAATCTGGTATATATTGTTCACTCAGATTTAGGAATTCAATTTGTGGATGAGTCAAACTTCTGTGCCATTTGGGGATCAAACGCGCACTCGCATTCACGAAGACTAAACCAATCGTGGAGCCAAAGCTATCGATAGCCCTATAGTTATACGGAGATAAATACATATAATTAAGTATTATAAATATTGAATGGATATTTTTAAGATATACTTTACTATAAATATATGAACATGGTATACTTAAATAAAACTGTATATTATAATTATTGTGTGTAAGTTTTTGTTGTGCAAGGAATTGTGAATGTTGTGAGTAATAGATTATGTATAAAACTAACTTGTAACAATAAAAATAGCTATAAAAAATAAATGCAGACAGTAGTGTTATATATTCGATGATGTATGCTCTGTTTAGCCCAAAATCAGGCAGATCATTGAGTTTTTTGTAGGTTATTAAGACAAGCCAGAGATGTGACAATAATAGAGGCCATACCTTCGCGTTTTCTAAGAAAAATCTTATTATTTTGTGCCCAACAGAACTTGTAATCGTGCTCATTAGCATACTTTCGTGTTTCATAAAATAACTGTCGCAAGCTATTTGGCAGATGATCAGCAATATAAACCGGTTTAGGATCTCCATTTATGCCAATATGTGTAGTATTTAATTTTTCTTTTGATAAACGCCCATTATTAAACGCCCGAGTGGCTTCCAAAACCCGATTTTTAAGCGACACGGTTACAAGCTCTGCGACGACTGGACGAATCGAAGTCTTCTTGCCCGGTATACGATATATGTCCCGCACGTCAGACGGCTTCACAGGAACCTGAAGAGTGTTACACGCTTGTACTACCATGGTAGTAAGGTCAGCCGTAGATTCCTTTTCAGCGAGGGGAATATTTCTCAACTCAAGGCAGGCGGATCGCGGTCCCTGTTGTAGATCTTTGATTTTTATCTCCAGTTCCATAATATATGTGCGCTGCTCCAGACTTTCCTTTTCTAATTTAGCTACGCACTGCTTCATATTCTCATAAGCCTGACTCATGAATTCAATCGATTTTTCAATCTCCGCGTTGGATTTCTGAATTTCTTTATTTTGTATTTTCACCTCATTAATATCAGAAGTAATTTTGTTAAGTAGAGCATCCTGGTCCTTTTTCCAAGCCGTCAGCATGTTCATAATTTTTTCCTCAAACTCTTTGAAGTCGCTGTTTAAGCTTTCAGGTGAGAAATCTGAGCAAAGGCGTTTGCTTCTCGCCGTAACATTTGAAGGTTCGGTGTAAATTTTTACGTTAGCTTTATCAGGCGAACATGTAACTTGCGACTTCGGTGTAGTGGGTGTTACAGGCGGCGAGCGTAAAGTGCGCGGCATTATACGTATTGCGATAAGTGTGTAGGTGAGTTACTCACTACGCAGAGCGCTTAGCCCGGCGACGACGTCGGCGCGGGCGGCCGTGGCAGGTAGACAGCGGCGCGGCGGTGGGGGGCGTGCGTCGCCGCTCGGAGCTTGTAAGCACTTATTTCGCGCGATGCGCCTACGCTTCGCTAGCCAAGTGCGTTCAGCAGGTGGATGCGGCGCAGGCAGTCCGAGCTCAAATCCTGGCAGCCGGGGCACCAATCACAATTACACAGCAAACCACTTTTATCGGCGAAATGTCACAAATTAAGTCTATCCCTTTCGGTGGGTGGAGTCTTGTCGTAAATTCACCGTAGGAGTAAACGAGAATTGATTTATACAAAATTGTCCAATAGAAATTTAGAAATATAAAATATTTGTAGAGAAAGCGAACACACGCGATACACGTCCACTTCGAACAACGATCGAGACGAGAACCAATGTTCAAGCATACAACTCTGTTTGAAGTAGCTGTTCTAAATATAAAAAAACTATTTTATGTTTTACTTGAAGTCGTAACGTGAAAAGGAATTAGTAAGACGAAAATAGAAGAAATAAATGGTAAAAAGATATTTAACAGGTACCTTTTAACCCTTGAGGTGCGATCAAACTAAAGGCAAAGTGCCACAAGTGCAAAGGGTCACGTTCCTGCAAATTTTCATTGGCATAGGTAACCGGAAAAAAAAAATTATGACACCTTAATATAATTATATCACATAAATTGCATATCATTGTGTTGGTTATAAAATCAGCTATGATAATAATAACATAAATTACTACTAAATACTCACCTTTCCGGCAAAACAAGCTTACAAACTTAGAAGTTTGTTATTTTTCACTGGTTCGCACAAACATTTCATCACATATTAATGAATTTCATTACTTGTTTGGTTCATAAACACAAAAACATTATCACGTATACCTTTAAGTTTTCACACAATACATTATTTATTTGTAACAAATGAATCTAACGCCACTAAAAAAATTATAATCCGAACGCGTAACAAAAAGTTCGCCGCGCCGGGCCGCCATGTTACTGTAGCGAACACTGTGGCTGTGAATTATTTACCATTTGAAACACGATAACAGTGAAAACGTACAACAATAATAGTATTTAATTGCTAAAATATGTTTTCAGATAAATAATCTGGGTACTTTTATGTATTTCATAACTATTAAAAGAGTATTTATCATAAAACTATTACGAAAATAGCAAGTTTCAAGAGTAGAAATAGCCGTTCTTAAAAGTTTTTGCCTTTTATCACTGTATTTCTTGTCTCTGTCACGAATAATGTCACTTCACAATTAATATTAATTTATTTCTGAGTAAATCTATATAAGAATCTTTATAAAATATTCACCGGTTTCTTCCACAAGACAACTTTTATTATAAAGATCGCGGAACAAAACACAACAATGGCGGACGCTTTCGCAACTGAGACACAGATAATTATATTTCAATATTTTTTGGCACGTTTCGTTTCCCTCACCCTTCTAAAACGATTTAGTTGCATAGAATATGAACTATTCTAATAGTTACTACTTTCGTTTCTTGGTTTAAGTAAAACAAAACGTAAAAAATCCGCGACCAATAGGACGACTTTTTTAGAGCACGACCATGCGTGCTGTAAACACATGGGACCACTTGAATTAGAGCACGACCGTGCGTGCTGTAATCACGTGGGTGGTTAATTAAATATTAGCTGAAGCAAAGTCTACTCAACGTCTGGTCGCCGTTGATTTTATTAAGTTTGCTTTTAATTTAATCTGCAAAGTTCTAAGGATCGTCACTACTGGAACGCGGTTATCAACCAATATCATGCATTTTCTCTCAGTTTACTGATCTAAAATCGAAAACGATGCTATCAGAATATCTGGTAGGTGCAAATCAGAATAGCTGTTCCTTTTATTACCTATACCGATAATAGGGAATATGCATAAAATTTAAATTCATCTCCTATTTTTTTTTTCCATTCTTTATTACCGTCAGATTATAATCAAAACGTATTTTTTCATTTAATTATTATTTAAATCCATAAAATATTGTTTTAAAAGTGGAAAATAAGGGCGGGCAATTCAAACTTACAAAACGCGTTACCATTGGTCGAAACGAAAAGTGACGTAAGCTGGCACGGCATGCTGTTTATCGGCGTCGATATTCATACTGTTTTAGTGGTGTTTGCGAGAAAAATACTTTAAACCTGTGTTCCTGTGGTGATTTCTAGTGAATCTGAGTTTGTAGTAAATCTAGGACTATGACTGAATCTGATTAAGTCAAAGCTCAATCCGAAAATCTACCGAAAATGGATACATTTATGATGACAGCATATTTTGTATCAAATCTTAATTTAACATGCAAGGTACCTATTATTATGCTATTTTTGATATATTTTAGTCCGTAAAATTGATTTTTATACATAAAATGAACACAGCGCGTTAGAAAATATTAAAACATAACCAATACATAACATTCGCCATTAAAATCACTGCAGAACTTCTATTTAACGGATATATCATAATAATTGGTACGTAATATTATTAAAGTTCACACACAAGTACGATAAGTTTTCTTACTTTTAGCACATATTAAGTAGATAAATACTTATTGGCTTTATGTAATAACTAGGTGGGCCCGCGGTTTCACCCGCGTTATTTAAGCCTTCTGCTCAGCTCCCGTGGCTCACAGCGTAATTTTATGTAGCCTATAGCCTTCCTCGATAAATAGGCTATCTAACACAGAAATAAATTTTCAAATCGGACCAATAGTTCCTGAGATTAGCGCGTTCAACCAAACAAACAAACTCTTCAGCTTTATATATTAGTACTAGAGGACGCCAGCAGCTACGCCTGCATTTTTTTCAATTTACCCGTTTTGCCCGATCCCGTGAGAATTTCGGGAAATCCCTTCTTAGTGCACCCCTATGGTCCCCAAGGAACATACATGCCAAATTTCAGCTTCCTGCGCCCAATAGTTTCGGCTGTAGCGTGTCTGTCAGTCAGTCAGTAACGCAAGGATTTTATATATTAAGATTAGTATAAGATAGGATAATATTGTCCTCCGAACAATTCCGACCACAGCGGTTTATCTTTTTGTTAGATTAGCCAGCTGCACAGAAAATGATATGATGTGTCCTACTATATTAGGAATAAGTTTAGGAAGGTTTTTATAGAAAGTTTAATTCAACTTTTTGGAACTAGGCTTGGTTGGTTTTAAACTGAATTTTGTGCTGAATTAAAACTTATCTACTACTAATTCACGCTTCGTTGTATATAAACATAGCATATCAAGAACGCTAAATTTACCTTCAAAAAATGTATAAACACTATAATTGACATACATTATCCCTTCTCAACACTAAAGGTTTCGAATATTCACATCGCTTGGAATACGAAAAAAACACTTTATCGGGTGTACTTTTACCAGTGTTTTAGCACTTCGGTACCATACAATACTAGTAAGAAGGTTTTTTAGCTTTTTCCATGATTTGTAAAGCAATTAGAACTCAAAATACGTCTGAAGTAACTGAAACGCTTAGAGTTCACACCACGTGACGTGCCATGTGACGTAATCGAAAGCGCGCGTTAAATGGCGGCGTTTGAGTGGCTCGATTTTATTCAATGTTTTCAATTTCACTTTTCAAAATAATTTAAATACTTTCAAACCTATTTATATTTTTTTCTGTGTTATAGTGATGAAAATGATTAATTTAAGTCATAAAATAAATCATGCATATTCCCTATTCCCATTCAGTTCACGCTATAAATACAACTTTTTTTAAGCTATTCGCAAGTCTATAGTTTTCTTTTGTGACTATAATAATAAAAACTGATTAATAAGAACGGTAATACACCAATGAATTTCTCTTTATTCAAATGACAGAATACCAGACTGTTCTAAATGAATGTTGCTTAAAGTTTTCCAGTATTGAAGTACTACTTCGATTGGGGCATGTTACACTTGTCAATATTATCATGATCCTAGTATCGCGATATCACAAGTATTGACATGGGCTATTATATTATCAATAATATCATCATCAGTACGCGTTTAAAACTACTTGAGAAAGTAGTGTTTAGTGCAAGATTAAATTTGAACAAATGTTAAAAAGAACATGGATTCTAAAAGGAAAGCCGCTATAGCAATAATGCGCGTATGCGCATTAAAAACTAAGCGCAAAAAGAGGAAATGTTGGGTAAAAGACTGGATTTCAAAACGAAATTAATATACACATTTACTAACAGACTACAGTTAGCCGTGTGGTGAACGGCATAGAATACAAGTGTCACCAACTCACCACCCCCTATCTTTCCGTGAGTGTCGTAAGAGGCGACTAAGGGATAACACGATGCAAATACCATCTTTGCGTAGAGACAGAAAACTCGACATCAAAC
Organism: Euclidia mi; assembly: GCA_944739405.2. Taxonomy (NCBI): domain Eukaryota; kingdom Metazoa; phylum Arthropoda; class Insecta; order Lepidoptera; family Erebidae; genus Euclidia; species Euclidia mi. The sequence continues at coordinate 62,199,681 of OX123183.2, forward strand.
CCTATACCACCTATACGACTGCCTCGTTGGTCTCGCGGCATAAATGTGCGCGTGGGATCGGGAGGTCCCGGGTTCGATTCCTGGGTCGGGCAGTGTTATTGGGTTATTTTATAACGAAATTCTCAGTAGCAGCACGGAGTCTGGAAATTTGCCCGGTACGGCAATAGGCTCGCCACTTATTACGTGGGACTAAAGTATATCTGGCGAAAAGTGGGTGTAAAAATACACCTCTGCCTACCTCTTCGAGGTTATAGGCGTGAGACTATGTAATATGTATGTATACTAACACTCAGAAACAACAACAACAACAACTTGCCGAAGTCTTCATTTTTATTAATTTTATTTAATTAATTTTTATCTTTTGGGTTCCACAAGGACGGGCATGTTTCATAAAGAAGAATTAGGTAATTCCTCCAGATCATTTTTACCTCCTGCATCAACGATGGAACGTAATTCGTCATCGTCACTTTGACAAAGGACAGAAGAATCGTCACAACTTTGACGTCGTTTCGCCATTGCTGCGAACGCGTAGGTACTGACAGAAAAATATCTCGATGCGCTTACATTTCAATAATATTGAAGCCCCGCCCCCTGAGTATCGCGGATTTCAAGATGTTTGAATAATTTGTGATATTATCACGATACCGCGATACAGCCTATTAAACCATCAATATTATTCACCACCACGGTATCGTGATATTATTGACAATGTAACATGCCCCATTTAGCAACGTATATTTCAACGTAGCGCAGTTCTGTTGCGGTGGCGTAGGATAGCCTTTTAACTTCATTACTTTGCTCTCAGTAAACATATTGTGTCCTCGACTATCTCCTTTATGTCGATGAATAAATTTAACTTCAAGCTTATTTTGGATAGCTCTAAGACACCATATCTCTGCATTTCCTTTAGCAAATGATTTGCAATTTTTTCAAAGCTTAAATATCTTAGAAAGATTAAAAAAACAAGGATTATACATCTTATACTTAACGATATTTTAACCAATATTTGTACTGTACTTGAAACCTGATCGTGTTCAAAGTCTACTCTTTGAACACGATCAGGTTTCAAGGTTATAACAAATTAATTATATGTTGTAGACCACGCAGTGGTGTAAGTACTTAGGGTCCCGTACTTTTACGGCTGGACAGGCGTATGTGGCCCTAAGTTGAGTAAAATCACTAAGTGGTATCCAGATTGAAGAGCTAGATTGTTTTAAGCTGACAGATAAAAAACCATGCAATACAGACGCACTGGCGGAGATGGGGAAGAAGCGGGCTCATTCGCCTACTTAAAATAAATGTTAAAAATATTTCGTTATCAAAGACCAAAAAGTATAAATTAAATGAATAGTTTAAAAAACACTAGAAAACCCACGCTTTTATAAATGCACGTAAAAACAAAATATAAATTATGGATCGTTCAAGTTGTCTCTATTTCTGATCGGCTGAAGTGTAAACTATGTGCTTTTAAGGCTATGATGCTCGGTGAATGTGACAATACTATTAGCGAGGTCCATTCCCGAGATACAATAGATTATGTAAGTAGGGTTTAGTATAATAACTAACGAAACACTAAGTACATATGTTAATTTAATTAATTAATTTTAAGGTGTTGTACTTTTTATATTTTAATATTTTAATTTAGTTTTATTTAAATTCATATGTCAACGAGCGTATCTCGCCAACAAGCTGTTGTAGCTTGGCGAGAGTAATGTCATTTTATATTTTTTACTATTAAAAAGAAGTAAATAAATAAAAAAAAAAATTATAATATTTGATTGTTAAAGCGTGGGGCGCTGGAAAAGCGTGTTTTTCTAGTGTTTTTTAAACTAAAATTAATAGTATAATTCAGTTTCTTTAAACGCTTTATTTATTTTTCATTTAGTGATATATTATTTTTTGTGGACCACAGAAACAGATTTGCTACATTACGTCTGGTTACACGGAGTTACATTGGCATTTACTCAATGTGCTTACATTGAGTAATTGCCAAGGTAACTCGAGTTCTTAAGAGTCTCTGTTCACAATTTCCTTTTAAAATACAAAAGTGATATTTATATGTTTTTCTGTATCATATTATGTTAAGTTACTTTTTAAGTTTTTATCTCACTTTCATACACACCTTCCTGTATTTACATAAACACGACCGATGGGCAACGATTGAGGCTCAGTCGTCCATCAGTCCTGAGGATGCCATGTGCAGAGGCGAAACACGTGTCGAAGCATAGTCGGCACATAGAGCGGGATACTGCATGTCAGATATTTTTCTGGAACCCACTTCCGCATTTTTCCATATATCCCTTATCCTTTGTCATTAGAGGAGTTTGGTATTGTCAACCTTTTTTTTGCAATAGCTGGGGTGATCAGTCCGAGGGTGCGTGGTGGGTTACTCTTTCCATCCATTAGGGTACAATGGAGTTCCGCCAAGTAACGCCTTATTCAATAAACTATAAACAGAATAAATGAGAGAAAAAAAAATATAATTCAGTATGTGAGTTGGAGGACCATACTTTAAGTACAATAAATAATTAATTAATTAGGCGGAAAAAACGTAGTGAAGAGAAAAACAGACTGCTACAAAGAGGGTCTCGCGTTCAAACCCACATGGCGCGCACCGATGAGTTTTCGAAGTAATGTTCGTATTAAATTGTTAATTATCGCTAGCTAAAAGATGAAGTAAATATCGTGAGAAAACCTGCATATCTAAAAGTTGTCCATAATGATCTCGAAAGATACATAATTGTGAAGTCTACCAACCCGCGTGGTGGATTATTGGCACAGTCGCTTCATTATGAGAACTTCTAATAATAATAAAAGCCCTGGTGGCTAGCAGTGGGACATAATTTTGGCTAATATTATGTTATTTATTAACTGTTGAAATCGAATCATTAGATTAGATTAATATACCTATAAAGCTGAAGAGTTTGTTTGTTTCATTGGTTGAACGCGCTAGTTAATTAGTAGTAGGTTCAGTGTTAGATAGCCCATTTATCGAGGAAGGCTATAAGCCATATAACATCACGCTATAAGCCACAGGAGCGGAGAAGTAGCCTTAAATAACTCGGGTGTAATCGTGGGCTCATCTAGTACTAATATATAAAGCTGAAGAGATTGCTTGTTTTGTTTGGTTGAACGCACTAATCGCAGGAAATACCGGTCCGATTTGAAAAATTCTTTCAGTGTTAGATAGCCCATTTATCGAGGAAGGCTATACGATATATAACATCACCCTATGAGCTACGGGAGTGGATCAGTAGCCATAAATAACGCGGGTGTAACCGCGGGCTCATCTAGTCTTTACATAATATACTATCACGCGTTGGAAAATGTTTTGTACATTTACCAACGGAACAGACTCAAAACATTTAATTTGGTTTTCAATTACGAATAACAAATGATGAATATGGGCTTTCAATCCACACACACCAACCATTTTTAAAACCACGGATTATCTATTTATATAAAATTCTTGTTCTTATGTGAGTCAATAGGACGATTTGGACTACAATACCAAGGCGGCCAGAAGGGTTGTTAAAGGGTCTGATGTCGAGTTTTCCGTCTCTTCCCTAAGATACTATTGACTTTGTGCATTTTGCTTCGACTCCTCTTTCGACACTCAAGGAATTAAAAGGAGTAGTGACACCTTGTATTCTTGATCCTTCACCAAACGGCCAATATAAATCCGCCGGAATAAGTAATTTTCACTTAAATATATATTGCTTCAGAAAAAGTAACATTCCTCATTCCTCAGTTATAAATAAAATAAAATTAACACTTCCGAGACTTGTAAACCTGCCTTATAAGTTTTTGTTCGAAGTTTCCACGCAAGGGTAAAAAGAGTAAAAAACTCTCCCATGTGTACCTCCATATTGCGGAGGAAAATGATTTCTGTTTTGGTTAGCCATTTATATTTCATTCGACCAGTATCGAAATACATTATGCACATTGTAATGAAAAATGAAATAAAAAGAAAATGTGCGGAACAGTAGTTAGCTGTCGACAAAGAAATGGCCTTGCTTTTTATAATTTCACAAAACAAAACACGAGGCGAATAAGTCGCTAGATGTAATCGAGCTAAATGTTAAAGAGCCACCGTTTATATTAACCGCTTTTGTAAAACAAATGAAAACTACGCTCAGGGGCAGCGTTTCTAAGTAAAATTATTCTTTGCTTTTAGTATTAGCATTCTAATTTTCTTTTTTTTTTAACACTCAATATGAATGTACACATAAAATCCATTTATTCAATGTTTTATTAACGAGATTAAGAATTAAAAGCATTATGTAGTAACTCTCTGGGAACTATAGGTAATACAAAGCTTTTTGTAAAAGTAAACTAATTCATGGTTATATTCCGTTTAATAAAGTCGTCAATTACGATATTATTACTAAATCGTATCGGTTTTAATTTCTGATCTAAAGTTCATCTGTCTTTGATCATAAACATTATACTTTGATATTATAGATGGCTATTTATGATGTGAATATTATCTTGTGTAGCAATTTTACATTTGAGTGTATAGGTACCATTTACCAAGTAAATATAAAAGCTTTTGAAGCCAGCAAAACCTTCAGCGGATGCAAGTTGATCAGACATCAATTTGATGTCAAAAAGCAACGGAAAGCACAGCAGTAACTAAAATGTGGGGAAATAAATTTCAATTGCATATAAAGTGACATCAGTCCGGCTATCACACGTTCTAATAGAAATAACTTTTGGAGCCGTTCGACAATTATTGGAAAGGACCCGGAAAGATTAGGAGGATTACGTATATGTGAACAAGCTGATATAATTCGTCCACACTCTGCGCAATGTTTCAATAACCCATATCACGGATTGAAGGGTTTTGGTTTGCGCATAATCCTTTCTAATTCCTTCGTAAATGGATATTGAAAAAATTTGATGGGCCCCTTTTTATCGGAAACTCTTTTTCAGAAGTACTCTATTTTGCCTCTCGGAATGACGTCGATTTAAGGTGAATGAACGAGCGAAATCCCTCTACATGGAAGAGGCGGTCCTGAGGAGGTGATGAGTTTATACAGTACCATTTAGTCGACGGCGCACCTTTGAACCAATAAATTGGCGTCAAGAATAAGCTTACTTACTTTTCAGCAATCTTTTACGTTCACGTCGCTTTCTTGTGCGAAAACTCGCTTTCTTTCAGTTATGGAACAAATCATTAGTATAAGTGAATCCACATTCAATTCCCCCCATCTTGGTTCAATACCGTCTTGATAGCGATACTTTTTCTGGCAGAATGTTCTTCGCAGATGTTTTTACATTGTGACGTTCGTTTACAGTTCTTTTGCATAGCACAACGATAGTGGCCGATGTTTTAGTGTGAGTAAGTTGAACGTTGCTTGGTAAATACACGCTATGTTCGTTAGGATAAGGTTTATAATTGATTTTTTTGTAAGTTTTGATTAAAAAATGCGAGTGTGTGCGCGGATGCGTTTTCATATTGCTTTTACTGAACTGCATGTGTAGTAGTTGGTAGGGGCAAACTGGCGACACAGGTTTCCGACACATTTTCGTCTACACGGTATATCTCCTTTAATTACTATATCTATGGGGGCCAGCCTATTGCCGTTACCGGGCACATCACCAGACTCCGTGCTGCTACTGAGAATTCGGAAAAACCCAGTAACACTTTTGCCCGGCCCGGGAATAGCTGGGACCTCCGACCAACAGTCGCATACGCCATCTACTGGACCACGGAGGTAGTTATTTCATCGTCGTCTTATATTTAGGTATTTGCTTTTAAAGTTTCGGTTCTATAATAATAATATTAGTACAAATAAAATGGCAATGGTACTAATTGACTGATAGAAGCATTGAGATAACATAACAGTCTTTGAAAAGTTTATTGATAAAACTTAAAGACTTGGTTAGAATATTTTTATGTAAGTACCTACTTACAAATATGCGTCCGTAAAAAATAACACGTACGTTTTTATTTCTCTGCGAATATACAACGTTACTTATAGAACAGCTTGGATGCAATACGCGTTATTAAATTCTAAATAGGAAATGATTGGTAGTGGTCCATTGTTTAGCGCGTGTGATATTACGTTAATCAATCGTATGATATTTACGTTAATCACATTAATTTACAGCAAGTCACTAATTACAAATTTAAATAATTCAGTAAGTCATTACTTGCTACATACTCTATATAGGTATGGCTGCAATGTTACAGAGCCAGGATGTCTACGTAAGGTATATGTATGTCTTTACAATAGGGAACTCACATACATGACAAAATTTAATAAATCAATGAGTAAATACTTGTTAAATACTTTGTATTGGTGTAACTGCAAAGTTAAAAGTTTGGATTATCTACGGGACACCTCCCGTGTTTGTTTTTATAATAATAATAATAATTTTAAATGCCCAACTAAAGGGACACACTCACAATCAATACAAAGTACATATCTTGCTCTGTTCAAAATAGAAATATCCCATAACTGTACTTTTAAATTGAATATGCAGGTTTTAGCTTTACTCATAGACAGTATATTTTTACATTACCATTATGGTTAATGGAAAACGTCTGAAGGTTGGACTATTTAACGCAGGGTCGTTAGGGACTAGGCATGACGAGTTTCTGGTGGCCATGGACACGCACTCAGTGGACATAATGGCCATAAACGAGACATGGCTGAGGGCAGGTGAGGAGGGAAAGGCTCCCATACTTCCAGGCTATAAATTGAAACATAGCCCGAGACCCAAAAATATTCGAGGTGGGAGAGGAGGTGGAGTGGGATTTTATATAAAATCAAATATTAGTTTTCAGACCCGATCTCACCCGGTACATCGAGAGGTAGAGGAATATTGGTTGTTATTAACAATCATGAATAAAAAGATCTTAGTTGGCACTGCTTATAGACCACCTTGGTTATGCGTTGAAACATTTCTTGAAGGCTTAACAGATAGCATTTGTGCATTGGGGCCTTATGATCACATAATATTATTGGGAGATTGGAATGTGAATATGCTGAATTTAGAAAATTCTAAAACCAAAAAAGTTCAACAGTTTCTAGATTACACAAATATGTCTCAAAAAGTCAGTACACCCACTCATTTTGCTGGTCAAAGTAGTACCTTGATAGACTTAATATGCACGGAGTTGAATTTACAGACTGTCTTAGTAGATCATGTGCCTGAAGTCGGCCAACCCTCATTTGTGACTTGCGAGACTCAATTTATAAAGCAAAAACCTAAGCCAAGATGGGTTACATACAGACCTTATAAGGATATTTTACTTGATATTTTTAATTCAGACTTAGAAACTTTACCATGGAATCTTATAAGTTCACAAAATTTAATAATATGGTGGAAATATTTACAGCTTGTATAATGGAACTATTTGATATCCATGCACCCGTAAAGCAAAAGCTTTTCAAAACTAAATTTACACCATGGATGACAGATAATGTAAAGTTGATCTTTGGGTTGAGAAACAAAGCTAGAACTAAATATAAAGAAAATAAATCAGAAATAAAAAAGCAATACTATCTGGAATTAAAACACCAAGCAGTTGTTGCATTACATAATGAAAAATCAGCATATTTTGCACAACATATTAATGACAATATAAATAACCCAAAAACCTTGTGGCGTAACCTAAAGAATCAAGTACTGCCATCTCCCAAAAACACCTGCTTACCAGATTACTTTGATAACCCAGACAGCATAAATTTAGATTTTTTGAAGGTGCCGGGAGAGGGCAGTGTTAGCATATCTAGTTTAACCTACTATGAATATCATAGGTTTGATGATGATACAAATTTCAAGCTTCAGCCGGTTGACCAAGGCACTATTTTGAAAATCTTAAGAACCATTAGTACTAATGCGCAAGGTATAGATCAAATCAACCTAGAGATGCTTAAACTTAGTCTGCCTAACTCGTTAGATACTATTACAGAGATAGTTAACAAATCTATCACAACGCATACATTCCCGGAGCTGTGGAAACATGCAATTGTCAAACCCATACCCAAAACGAGCCAGCCAAACTCTACAAAAGACTTACGGCCTATTAGTTTACTGCCCTGTTTGTCAAAGGTACTGGAAAAAGTAGTTTATTTACAAGTTATAGAATATTTAGAAAAAAATAACATTTTACCGGACAAACAATCAGGGTTCAGAAAAGGACGAGGGACAGCAACTGCTTTATGTGATGTTGTGGGTAACATACTGGAAGCTAGGGATCGTGGAGAGGGCACTGCCCTCATTCTTCTAGACTATTCCAGAGCATTTGACTCTATAAATACATCTCTGTTATTGGCAAAATTAGCTTACTATGGATTTTCACCTAACACCATAAAGTGGTTTAATAGTTACCTCACTAATAGGTCCCAACATGTGGAAATGCAAAGGGAAGATGGTATGGTCATGTCTTCATCTGCTCTCACAGTGAACAGAGGCGTCCCACAAGGCTCAGTACTCTCAACACTTCTTTTCATCATATACACAGCTGACATGACCCCTTCTTTAAAAAATTGCAGTTTTCATATGTATGCAGATGACACTCAGCTTTATCTATCTTTTAAGCCTGAAGACACCTTATCAGCTGTTACAAAGATAAATCAGGACCTTGACAGAGTGATTGAATGGTCAAAAAAACACTCATTAATATTAAATCCACATAAATCAAAATTTATCATTCTGGGCAGTAAAATACAGGTAGAGTCAATATTGCAAGTTAACCCAGCTATCATTTTGGACGGTCAGAAATTAGAAGGGATAAAAGAGGCCTCTAACTTAGGTTTATTAATTGACTCTGAGCTAAGGTTTGAAGGACATGTAAATAAAATAGTAAGAAATTGCTTTTACAGGTTAAAAATTCTTTACAACATTCAAAACTATCTTAGTATTAACCTTAGAAAACAGCTTGTAGACAGTCTCATTTTATCCCGTTTCAATTATTGTGATGTAGTTTATGGCCCATGTTTGCTGGCAAGAACTAAGAATTTAATACAAAGGGTGCAAAATGCATGCAAAATGCGTGCAAAATGCAAGCATGCAAAATGCAATAGACTAAAAACTAAATGTATTCGATTTTTGATGCCTAACGTCAAACAAGTGAACACCTCAGTAAAGGTTAAGGATGATGTGTTGGATCTTGTGGATAACACCAAATTTTTAGGCATTACACTAAATTCTAAGCTGCAATGGGGACAACATATTAGTAAATTGTCGACTAGACTCAGCTCTGCAGCATACGCAGTCAGGAAAATTTGCCAGTTAACTGACATTGACACTGCCAGGCTTATATCATAGCTATTTTCATAGTATAATGTCATACAGTATTCTCCTGTGGGGAAATGCTGCCGACATTCAGACCATCTTTGTTCTGCAGAAAAGAGCTATTCGAGCAATTTATAATTTGTATTATGGGGCTTCGTTAAGGAATAAATTCAAGGAAATAAACATTTTAACAGTTGCAAGCCAGTACATTTATTCCAACTTAATATATTTATTCCAAAACAAGGCCTCATACTCAAAGAAAAGTGATATCCACAATTTGAATACTAGAAATAAGAGTAAGCTAGTAGTGCCGGCTACCCGGCTAGAGAAAATAAAAAAATCTTTTCAAGGTCAATGTGTGCGCTTTTACAATAAAGTGCCAAGCAATATTCAAAATGTAAGTTATAATAAATTCAAAAAGATTATAAAACGTAAACTTTGTCAAAAAGGGTACTATTCAGTGCTAGATTATATTGAAGATAAAAATGCTTGGGATTAATTTGCTCGGGACCACAGGCTACTTATGTTTGATTAGTGTTAAGTTTCATGTGAGTGTGAGTTATTGTGTCTATATTATGCTAGTTAGTACTTTTATATTATTATTAAAAAAGCTTTATTAATTGACAACAACATTATAGACACACCAGCTCATATACCTATGAAAAATTCATTGTAGTTACTAAGTTTTTTTTTATGGTATAAGGCAGCAAACGAGCAGACGGATTGCCTGATGGTAAGCAATTACTGCCGCCCATGGACATAAGTAACACCACAGGAGTCACAAGTGCGTTGCCGCCCCTTTGGGTTGGGAAAAGGGATAGGATGAGGAGTGGGATGAGGGAGAAGGGATAGGGGATAGGGCCTCCGGCACTCTCACTCACCAAACGAAACGCAACAGTTTAGGTACTGTTATTTTTTGTCGATTTTCTGTGAGAGGGTAGTACTTCCCCGGTCGAGCCGGCCCACTCATGCTGAAATCAGCAAGGCTCTACTACCTAGAGTAGTAATTGTATAGAATCAAGACGTAGAAAAGAGTGGCCCGGAGTTTCTTGCCTGATTCTTCTCGCGAGGCTCTACTTTCTGAACAGGCATTTTTTTCAATGCTGTTAATATGCATTTAAAGTAACTTTTTTATTTTTTTATTTGTATGACTTTCTGACGTGTCCAAAAAATTTAAACATTTTTATGGAAATAAACATATTTGAATTTGAGTTTGAATTTGGGAATATTGTGCCACTCCTCTACCACAACCGCCTTTAGCTCTCATAGAGACGTAGGAGCTGGCACTCGTACTCGGACACGTCTTTTGAGGTTGTCCCAAATGTGCTCTATTGGATTAAGATCAGGACTCCGAGTCGGCCACAGTGAAACTTGATTATCAACCTCATTAAGGTACTGAGTAACGGATCTTGCGTTATGGTGACGTGCATTGTCATGCATTAATCTAAAGTTATCACAAATGAATGGGGCGAAAGGTATCACGTGGTCTTGAAGAACCTCTTCCACGTATATTTGAGCATTCACACAGCATCTATCGAATACAACAAGATCAGTATGAGCCTCGTAAGAGTAACTACTTGGTAACCCACTGTTTCGGTTATAGCGCACGAAGCAAACCTTTCATTTTGGCGTCTGTATACACGTTGATGTACATCTGGACCTCTCAAGCCTAATCTACTTTCGTCTGAGAACAGTATGACCTTCCAGTCTTGCACGTACGTTCGTACGTTCGTACGTTCACTAACACTGACATTTCTGATCTCTAAAAGACGTGTACGAGCTACAGTTGCGGTACAAAAAACGATTTCTCAACACGTTGCTGACCACAAAGCGGTTATCTCGAGCTGAAGTACATTAATATCGGCCTGGGTCTGGCCTGCGGGTGTATAAGACTGTCTCTCGAAATCGTCTGATGGCATCCCATACCGTAATTCGAGGTACACCGAGATTACGAGCGGTGCGACGTTGGCTGTACCCATCATCAGCTAAAGCCACTGCCCTACTTGCTCTAGTTGCATTCAGTAGCATATTTTACAGTCGCAAACAATAACAAAGCACTACAAAATCAAATTGGTCAATGTTCGCACACTATGGCAGAAAAGAAAAGAAAATCCTAACACAGTAACACAACTGCAACAATGTCAAATAACGACTAAATTCCTAAAACCCTTCAGTGACACAAATTTGGGCAACGAGTTGAGAGCTTAAGTGTTTAAATTATTACTAAACTATCCACTTGACAAAAAACCAAACAGTTGGTAAGCCATAGATAACGGAAACAAAAAGGGCGCCGAATCATATAGGTGGGCGGTTAAGTGTATATGCTTTATCTAGGAAATCGTTTATATCGTTAGGTTTCGCCAATGCCTTGCTTGCTTATCAATTTACGTAAAGATTAAAGTATAAAAAAAACCATATAGGTACAGTCTCTTCGCTCCATAAATAATATATACATTTTGTGGATCAAACAATGTAATCTTTGTTCGAGTTTCGTATCTGCAATAGTCATCGCATTCGTAATTGCGAGTTAATCGCTTAAGCTGCTGCGTTGTGCAGTCAAACTCCATTAAAATATAGGTACCTATTTGGAATGGAAAAAGAAGCTAAAGCAATTTTGTATTATTGTATAGTTTTAAAGAGGATAACAAGGACTAGGGTTTTTATTTGTTTGCAATATCCTTTAAAATAACAACTAGTAGTTACCCGCGGTTATACCCACACTAAAGCTTCCCCCTATTTTACGCCCTTAGGACTGGAATATTAAAAAAATCTACCTTTATAAGGTTATTTACCAGGTTTTAATATATAAAGTGCCATTTTTGTAGAAAGGGCCACGTTAGCGCTGTGAAATACTATTTTTATACGCTCTTGTTGTCTATAGAGAAAATGTCAAAGAAAAATCAAATCATTTCTTGTGTAAAAAACATTGGCACTGAAATTTGTGACCAGGAAACGGTTATACAAAGTGAAAATAAAACACAGAAGGCAAGGTTTGCCGGAGGCCCCATCCCCTTTTCCTCTCCCTCCTCTCACTTCATTTCCTATTCCTTTTCCAAACCAGGTCGGTAACGTACGTAACATACTTACGAATATAATTACACCCAGACGCGACATATGAGAGTGTTTATCACACAAATATTTATCCTGGGTGGGAATCGAACCCACAACCACCGGTTTACGCAGGTGTGCCAGCAGGATATGCCACTAACCACCAGACCAACAGGCTAGACAATGAAAAAAAAAATTGAGGCATATCTGTAGTATTTTAAACACTTATTTTAGTGCTGACAAAACCGTTTAAGGTATTCTTCCATCCTTGATATATCGAGAGGAGCTTTACAAACATTGAAACAGAGAACACAAAGTTGCCAGAATTTGAACAAATATCGGTGCATTATAATATTAATATAATATAATAATATAATATAATAATATTCGGTTCGGTACGAGCGCGGTGCAAACTGTTTTACAATCCGATCTACGATTCACTTTGGATAATAGATTTATTTATGTTATCTACGTCGATTATTGCACAAAACTGGTTTCCAGTTGGTATACTAAAGATAGAAAAAGTTTATCGCGTAAAGGTCAAAGAATTTTCACCTTTCGTGAATAAATTGCCTCATGCCAATGACCTTTAGCTCAACAGTTTCCACGCACAATGATCGTATTAAAGATACTGAAATATAGTTGTAATTTAAATGTTACTAAAATAAATGAACAAATATAGCATGACACATGCCAGCTACACATTTGCACATTAAGTAACCAAAACACAATAATAACATATTTTATCAGCCCATCTGTACTCTGAAAACCCATTAAAATGCTAAATATTCAATCCCATATAAATAAAATATAGAAAGCCGTGATTTTAAAGATAAAATCAATAGAAGGTAATACTAACAGACAGCGAAATGTAGGCATGTATTTGAATATGGGCACGTGTACCGTTGCGTGAAGAATGCCGAGCGCTTTGTTCAAACGTTTATGCGCCAATCAAGCGCATTTTTAACATGTTAATTTCAGATTAATGCAGCAGTATGTACGCTCCATAAAAAACTTTGTAATAACTGCAACCATTTCTGCTGACGAACCTTTTTACGAGGGCATTATAAAACTCAGAATATGTGGAGAATTAAAAGTACGCAAAATTTACGGCCGGTATTGTAAAAGTATGTTGGTATTCTATTTTTGAAATTGTACAACCGAAATCATTCCGGCACTGTTTGCATAAAATGTAATGGCAGATTGCGGCCGTGCCGGGAAGTACTACCAGCGATTCGCATTGTGCCATCTGCTCACATTTAGATCCCTTATAAAATGTTATGGCGCATTATCACACGTGTTATTTCGAAATGTTACCTTTTTATGACACTAATGGCAAGTACTGATAGGCTTCAGACTCATATTTATTTAACGCACTCCACATGAGATACTCGGATTTTCCTGAATGGCCATCTTTATATCTGTTTTGAAGAACAATCAATCATAGGCACACGCGATACGTTCAATACAGGGTTGACGCGCGCTTTCAATTTATTTACATTTTTGTTTTACAGGGCTTTTAAATAAAACACCGGTCAAGTGCGTGTCGGAATCACGCACGAAGGGTTCTAGCTAACCAACACTATTCCTACTATAGTATAACATAAACATATTACGCTGATAGTTTGTTTAATTCTTTCAATTCATTTTGGTACAAACTGACAGCCATCATGCTAAATGAATTCTATTTGCTATGAATTAAATAAATAAATTACATAATATACGTATTCTCGATTAAAGCTCATTTAATGGGACAAACTACACGCCATCCTTCTCTCGTTACAAACTAACACGTTTAAGTAGAAAGATATATCGCTGTTAATAATATGGTTTTGAAATAAAATATGTTAGTTTAGTCGCTCAAGTTAGTAACGCTCATATTTTTGTTTGATTCCCTTTGCAGTGCAAACTCTGCTAACGCAACGCAGCTTAAAAGGAAACACCATTAATTTCTTTAACTACTAAATTCATAGAATAAAATATAGGAATGCTCATGAACTTTTTATAAATAATGTAAGTGGAAGACACGATTTTACTTCAGACTGTTTTTATGACGGCTGAAGCTTTTACGTAATTTTCAGAATTATAAAAGTTGAAAAGTATTCTTAACTCTTGGATATGAATATGGAATCATTTAGTTGGATTTTTATGAAAAATATTGCTTCAAACATAAAGAAATAAAAACGATATGTTTAACATCGCATCCCGTTAAGATTTTTATATCTACACTTGCTGCTTGCTGTATAACAAGTTTTTAGATTTTGTTTAGTTGTTATTAAAAACTAAACAAAAAGTAGAAGATCTATCAAAGAAAAATGAAAGGAATGATGACTAGTACTTAAAAGGTTCTAATAATAACTTGTATCATTATACGTTACTGCTGTAACAGCTATGCTATATAATGATATCTATACAAATAAATTTATTTGACAACTCTTATGTTTAGCTTAGATTACAAAATAAAAAAGCATGACACCCAATCAGCAATCGCCAAGTGTTCGGACCCTGTGATGAAAACGTAAAATGAACTTTATATACACACATCAACAAAGTCTAGGGATATTTTATATTTCATCAAATATCTAAAAATCTATGAAGAATTTTCTGATACAGTAAATAGAAGAATCATAGATTATTTTAAGGTCTTTAATAAAAATAAAAAACATTTCGTGTTTTTTTTTGTTTTAAATAAAAAAAATATTTTTTTTAATCATCATGGAAAATTAGTATGATAACAACAAACATTTCTTCTTAAAAAACTATTAATTTTAATAAAAATGGAAAAAAATCTTGTAAAATCTAATCATTAATAATCAGTGTTGCCACCTCTTACATTGATTACACATCGACATCGATTGTTAATACTTAAAATTAAATTGTCAATGTCTTGCTGCGGTATGAGGTCCCATGTCCTTTGCAAGTGTTCGTAAAGTTGTTGTTCAGTCGTCAAATTTGGTGGAAAATCTCTCAAAGCTTTTCGTTGTAACATGTCCCAGGCATGCTCGATAGGATTTAAGTCGGGCGACTGTGCAGGCCAATCCAAAACTTGAATATCGTGCTCTCGGAGAGCGGTCGATACCAGCCGCGCCGTATGGCAAGGAGCATTATCGTGCATGAGTAGAAATTCATGGCCTATTTGAGTTCTGTGTGGGACAATAACGGGCTCTACTACCTCCTCGTGGTATTTTTGTGCAGTCATGCTGCCTTGGATCCAAACGAGTTGGGTTCGTCCGCCAAGACGAATTCCTGCCCACACCATGATTGTCCCGCCTTGGTATGGGTGGACCTCCTGAGGGTGCCGTAGACGGCTAACTCTCCCTGGAGCTCTCCAAACGCGTGTTCTTCGTGAATCCGGGTGAAACCCAAACCGGGACTCATCGGTGAACAGCACCAAAGACCATTGTTCGTCACTCCATGGTAAATGCTCCCGAGCCCACGAAAGCCGCCGACCGCGATTGCCACGTCGCAATGCTGGAACACGCAATGGTCTTCGAGCATGAAGATCAACTTCATGTAACCTTCTTCGCACGGTTTGGTCGCTTACCAGCAGCTGATGGTCCTCCTGGAGCCTTTGCACTAGTTGCAGCGCTGTGATATTGGGTTGTCTTCTGGCGGTCATTTGGAGAAATCGATCCTGTCTCTGCGTAGTAACACGATATCTACCTGTGTGCTGTTCGGCCACATCTCCAGTACTGCGATAACGTGACCACAACCTTGATATCACATTTTGACTGGTATGTAGGGCCTCAGCAACGACGCGTTGAATTGCACCATTTTCTAACATGCCCACGGCTCGTAACATTTCATCTCGACTCAAATGACGACGTGACATGACTTTTAAAGTTCGTACGTCACGTTAAATTAAAAAAGAAAAACAATTAAAAACCCTTTTCATTAATAATTATAATAAAACAGTTTTAACTTTCTTTAATGTAACGAATTACTAGCAAATTTGCCGCCATATTTTGTTTATTATTTTGTTTTTTTTCTTTCCATGTTCAAATTTTGAAAATAGAATAAAAGAGGTTATAATCTGTATATAAACTTTTTGTGGAAACTAACAAGGTTCTAAACTATAAACTCGTAAATAATTTAGGATTAAGATATCCCTAGACTTTGTTGATGTGTGTATAGGTATTAAACGTTACAGTTCAATTTTGAAAGCCACCATGAAAATCATGTAATTTTGCTCGGACATTTTAGTTTAGATGTCTACGAGCGAAAATTCACCGCACACTCATTCTAACTTTAACCCCTCCCGCGCGGATCGTAAAAAATAAAAAATGGCCGGTAGTGCAGGCTGTTTACCTCTTGATCGAGCAACAGCTGACCGGCGTCATTATTTTACCTATATCTCAGTTAGTTTTCAACGTATCACAAAAATAATGACGGTTTTTGCACCCTTGAAATATGCTTAGAAAACTTATTATAGATATATGATGTATAATATAATATAATATAAATACCTTTTCTCTGCAGTTCGTTGAAATAAAACTCGAAAACATGAAAAAATCCTCTTCAATAAAACTTTTAACACACACTATCTCACAAATAATTAGCATTTTAGCAATTATTCACATCACTTTATATACCTTACTTAATTAATGATTGAATTTAATCAACAGTTAATATCAACTTCACTTAAATTTTTATAAATCAACAAAAGTTTAAATACAGCATCGGAATACGAAACGGCCGCCATAATCGCGCGCGAAACTGTGCCGACTTAGATACATTTTCGTAAATATCAAAACCATAAGTTTATTATTTTATTATTATTTACTCATTAATTTGTGATAAATAAGAAAGGTTATGAGTAATAGAACCGACTTTTAACTACCCAATCTTACAAAACTGAAATGCGGACGGGTATATTTACAACTGCCGCCATTTTTGATAATGATATTTTGAAAATCGTTTTTCGTTATAATTTATACAATGATCATATCTTAACTATATTTTATAGCAAACAAGATTAGTCTCCGAGTATAATGACATATAATACATATAGTGAAATTACGAGATTGCGACGCTACACGTTTTTCAAAGCAGAGCTGTCGTCACTCTAACGCGCGCGAAATCGAAGTTGTGGCAAACAATGTTTCAGTCGTTATTATTGCAAAAAAAGTTTTTAAAACTGACAACCAATTACAATGCAGAATTAAAAAGAATATTCATACTTTGCAATAGTGGAATATAATCTTATTGGTGAAATTATTTTAACGTCATTTCAAGTAGTGAAACATGGCGCTGTCGTTGCGGGACATACGTGTTTCCCGCAAGCGCTGGACGGAACAAATTTTCCTGGGACATACGTATGTCCCGCCTGCGTTCCAGAGGCAATTCTTAATCACCTAATCATGGTCATAAAACCTCACATCGGGTTTAAAATCTATCGGATTTACCTTAAGAGAGATCTATGGACTTTTTTTGAATAAATGATGTGGGAAAATAATCATGAGGAACGTATATATTCTTTCCGATAAAGTGGGCAGCTGGGCAGTGCATTGCAGTGAGTTTTTACTATTCTCAAGATAATAGTTAGGTACACCAAATTAATATGCAGTGTGTGACACTTTTCAAAGCTAATTATGCCCCAGCGTATCGAATTTTCCAGAAGTCAAAGCAAAGTCAAAACGAGCTATATATACTAGGTATAAGGTCTAAGAAAAGTTTTAAAGTGAACAAGCGCGGTGCTTGTCAAAATAAATGTTATTTACATGAAATAAATTAAATGTTTTAAAGCAAATAAACACAAAGATTTGCCGATAAGCTTACAGAAAAAGTTTACGTACTATCACTTTTAATTAAACATGTATAAAGGTTCGCCACCAAGATTCGAAAATAATATCACGTAAAAAACTTTTTACAGTTAGCATTTATTCATGCACTTTTGTACTTCGTTTTCAAGATGCAGGTGTATTTATTTAACTCGATTATAAATGTTAAATGTTGAATTCACTATTTTCTGTGAGTAGTTCAATTATATTAGTATAATGAGTTTAGTTGAGATTTAAGTCCAGTTTGCGTTGAATACTAATATATTTGCGATGAATATAATAATATACGGTGCGGTGGACTACGAATGGCATGGTATATTATATAACACTAGCTTTTGCCCGCGGCTTCGCGCGCGTTATATTCGGGGTTACACAGATCTCTTTTATTGTACGGATACTCTAATATTTACTTTATTTTGACAATATGTTTGATGCGACAGTACTGAAAACACATGACATAAGCACATGCGCACTCAATTATTACGGCGCATGCGTTCTTAGTTAGATTTGTACCCTACAAACTTCTACCCTCCCTACAATCCCTTCCAGTTTATTATTTGCAACTAATGGTAGGGTATGTCCGTCTCTATGGTTCAATATATGTCTATATTAAATTTCAACAAAATTGGTTCAGCCGTTTTAGCGTGAAAATGCATACATACATACATACACACTTTTGAATTTATAATATTAGTAGGGATTGTAGTTGCTGGCCAGAAACCTAATGTTCATTGACATTCTACGACGCCTAAACTGTGTAAATATTTTCACTTTTTATTTGTTTTTTTGTTTATGTATACTCTAGTATTAGTAGATTAAGTTTATTTTCGCATAAAATGTTAATTAGGACATAAATGTTTAAATATTGTTAGTATATTAAAGCAATTTGAGTATTACGTTTATAGTCTTGGCATTCAAAATAAAATAGCCATTCATTAGCGGAAACTAACAGAAAGTCGTGATGAAATCTTAACTATTCTTCCTACAGTTTATTTAATTATTCAATATTCCAACGAGTAAATACTCTCACTAATTGCCTGAGTATCAGATTTAAGCATTAAATAAATTTTCTGAGCTCTCACAAATTAGGTTACCAACTGTATGTAAAAGTAGAGTGGGCTATCGATCAACTGTCGCGTTTGTCAACATTTTTTGCAAAGCAGCAACGTATAAGTAAAATGAAAATGATATTATTTGAATATGAATATGTGCGCTATTGTAGGGTCCGGGCGCGTCGGCTTCACCCGACCTGCATACATGTCTTACACAGTTGTGACTAATGTGTAACCCGTGTCAATGCTTGACGAAGGTGAAGGCACCAGGTGTACGCCACTGGATCCAGTATTGACGCCTGTTACAAATTTCTTGGGCAATAAATTCTAAACCAACGTTGTGATAATATCAGTCGCACCCGTCGTTTCTCATTTTCGAAACATCACATCGTACAAAATAAATTGACGATCGAATGACAATATATTTTGAACGGTGTTTCGAACGTTTAACTAAAACGATGCTCTCAAATATACATTTCATTAACAAGTCATGCAGACAATGTCAAAGCCATTGTTTATAGCCATTCGCTAGGTACTAGATTTTGTTTTTATTCTGGTAATTCTTCGAGTTTCATTCTACGCAATAATTTTGTTACAACGCAATAAGTTCTACCCTTTGTTGGACAAATACAACTAATTCCTGGTCTTAGAGTTAATGCTTTTCTTAAAGGGGTAATTCACTTAAAAAAATAGAAATTGTGTTTTAAGAGGAAAAGAAACCCTAACGAGGCGGTCCCTTAGAGTTTAGGACACGAGACGTCTTAAACGAGCAAGAAGTCTGTACAAACGATTCAGAGATGTCTCAATTTAGACATCTCGTCCGCGGCCCTCTCGCACTGAGAATTAATTTAAATGAAATCATCACAGTTTATTCTACTGTGATGGCGAAACGGGCGTTCAACCGACAAGAAAGCGCCGCAAAACTAATTTACAATTCCAATTAAGGGCAATTATCATTTAATTTTGTCCTGCAGAAGTAAGGAATCCAAGTGGGACCTCGCGTCCTGCGATCTCCAACCGTTTACGATCACACGCGCCGCTTTAATTTATAATATACACCTTTCATATTTAGTACATATTGATCTCAGAATCGTAAATTCGTAACTCGTTTGGTTTTGCAAATTTTTGATAATTAAATGACTCATATTTACAGACGAAAGGACAGTTTCAGGTATGAATATCATATTCGTACCTTCGGCTTTATTAAAATATAGGCAACCACACTAAATTTGGCATAAATCAGCTTTTACTTAAATTGTTACCAACAATGTTAGCGCATTTTACTCTTGAAAAGTTATACATTTATTTGAGAATCTCAGTCGAACGGCAGCGGACGCAGCTTGAATCACAGCAGACGAGTGAAGCTACGGGATTTTCTTAAACACTCCGGTCGCTTCCAATAGATACTGGTATTTGCTGAATCCTCGATTGCGAGTTATACATCCAATTTAACTTACTGTACGCTAACGGAGATTTGTGATAGCGTCGTACACAGATTTGGTGAAAAGTAATTTATTATTTTCTTGAGCAAGACACTCGTACGCACTAGATTTTCGTACATTGATTTCAATAATAATATATTTTACAACCGAATTACATGTACCTGGATGAACCATCAGTCGTTCAAACCATGCGGATCATCAAATTCTGGGGCAATATTTTATAACAGAGCGTTTTACAACCGGCCCCTGGAACATATTGTGATGTTCGTGTACACATGCATGTCAAACATCAGTTACAAGTGTTGGTGTATTTGAGTTTTAATAACGCTTTGTATGACAGCTCCACTGGAGCTTTTTTAACTGAACATTGAAAACACTATTAAAATTGTTTGAGTGGTGATAAAACACTCAACTCGTGTGTTCTATGAAATATTATGGATGAGTGTACATTTTGTAGGTTGCGTCACGAATACCTATTAAGGGAGTATTTCGTCGCATCCGCCCGTCCCGTCGCCGGATGACTGGCGATCGACTATATGTGTTGTCACTCGTAAAATGTTTGTAAGATCGTCTTTATCTTAAAAGATTTCAGTAGATGTTTATCTTGTATAGTATGATATTCATGTGGTATACAGTTGTCTATATTGTTGATATACATATCATATTATAAGTATAATTTAGTTGCGGTTCGCGGGTTGCAGTTCGCGGGTTGCTGTTCTAAATAGCTGCGTTTCGAGAAATATCTTTCAATAGCTATAATAAATATTACTTATAAAAAAATAACTAGAGGATGGCCGCAGTTTTGCCTGCACATTTTTTAAAAATTTATATGTATCTGCCAATTCTGCGCGATACTGTGTGAATTTTCGGTAATTCATTTTAAGTGCATGCCTACAGTCTCCAAGGAACATACATGCGCCTAATGGTTGTAGCTTGTCTATCAGTCAGTAGATTAATTTTACATACATACTCACGCCTTTTTGCCGTCGGGGTAGGCAGAGACAACAGAACGCCACTTGCTCTTAAGCTTACGAACCTCACGCGCTTCCTCCACACTCATTAGTCTTTTCATAAATACTCGCCGATTTCGCGTACTTCGGACCTTTCCGTGTCTTTGCCGTGTCTTAGGACGTCTCCAATTTGATCTACTTTCATGCTTTTTCTGCCATACCGAACTCTCACTTCCTTACATCAACGTGGGGACAATCATCCATTGTGAACCGCCTTCTTTATGCCTAAATGCCCACAGTGCTCGATTTACCTACACGATTTCCCGCATTCACTCTCATATTAATATCTCCTTCACATCTTCCGTCCCTTGTAAATACGCTACCCAAATACACAAATTCTTTGACTTGCTTTACAATTTCACATCCGATCGTAATATTACACTCAGTCTCTGAATTTCGTAACAAGCTCAAGTGGCTACCAATCCGCCTTCGACGGAATACTCACATTCTTTGTCTTCTTTTTAATATTCTTTTTAATCCTTCCTATCCCATGTATCTCAAAAATCGGTTCGATTATCTTCATAATACACATTCTAAGTTCTTACGATCATCAGAAAACCTAAAACTGAAAGTCCCTACACATTCAACGATTTTCTTTGAAAATTGCCTGAATCTATCAGACGGGCTAAATCCTTAAACATATTTAAAAATCTCGTCACTAAGCACTATATGGCAGATTCATCATGACTGATAAACACACATACCCATAGTATATAGTTTAGTTTACGTATTTATTCATCTATGTATTGTTTGTGTTTATATCAATATTAGTATTTTATTTATAAATATGTATATATATAATTTTATATATTAATATAGGTATATATATTGTATGCATATTTATATTTATTATTTTTATGTACGGTATTATTTTTATTAATTATGTTACATTTATCAGTATAATTATATTTCATATTATTCTGATATACAAATATTTTCTCCCATCCACTATATTTCTTTTTTTCACAATGACTGTTCCACAAGGTACGCCATTACCCACAATTTTAGCATTGATATTTAATATATATTTCCGAACTAGGTTGTCTGAAAGAAATCGCAATGTGCGATAAGACCGCCCTTGTACCACTAGTTTTAAGGTTTTGATGTAATCCATTGTAATATTGTGTATTTACTGGTGTACAATAAAGTGTTTTTATCTTATCTTATCTTATCTTACCTTATCTTATCTTATCTTATCTTATCTTATCTTATCTTATCTTATCTTATCTTATCTTATCTTATCTTATCTTATCTTATCTTATCCTGTCCTGTCCTGTCCTGTCCTGTCCTGTCCTGTCCTGTCCTGTCCTGTCCTGTCCTGTCCTGTCCTGTCCTGTCCTGTCCTGTCCTGTCCTGTCCTGTCCTGTCCTGTCCTGTCCTGTCCTGTCCTGTCCTGTCCTGTCCTGTCCTGTCCTGTCCTGTCCTGTCCTGTCCTGTCCTGTCCTGTCCTGTCCTGTCTTGTCCTGTCCTGTCCTGTCCTGTCCTGTCCTATCCTATCTTATCCTATCTTATCCTATCTTATCCTATCTTATCCTATCTTATCCTATCTTATCTTATCTTATCTTATCTTATCTTATCTTATCTTATCTTATCTTATCTTATCTTATCTTATCTTATCTTATCTTATCTTATCTTATCTTATCTTATCTTATCTTATCTTATCTTATCTTATCTTATCTTATCTTATCTTATCTTATCTTATCTTATCTTATCTTATCTTATCTTATCTTATCTTATCTTATCTTATCTTATCTTATCTTATCTTATCTTATCTTATCTTATCTTATCTTATCTTATCTTATCTTATCTTATCTTATCTTATCTTATCTTATCTTATCTTATCTTATCTTATCTTATCTTATCTTATCTTATCTTATCTTATCTTATCTTATCTTATCTTATCTTATCTTATCTTATCTTATCTTATCTTATCTTATCTTATCTTATCTTATCTTATCTTATCTTATCTTATTACACTCAGTCAAACTTTCATATTTTTCAAACACCATCTCTTTCGTCTTTCTTGCATTAACTTTCATACCTTTCGCTTTAAAGCTCTTGTTCATGCATTCCATCATTTTATTCAACTTATTCGCCGATGATGCAAGAATGACTTAATCATCAGCATATAAGAGGCACTTAACACGCGTACCATATCGATCCCGCATTAATTTTAATGTAGTATTATTAATAATGGTATAATAAATATTAAACGATTGCATTTGTTATGAAAACAATGTGTTGCGAGGCGCACGCACTACATCATGAAAATTCAATTGATATAGAAACGAACAAGTCAATTAAAACAATTGCTTTCAAAGTTGAATAAAATAGGTCTCTAATTTTATTTTAAAACAAAGCAATTCATCAACTTTTTTAATCATAATTTGTACACGTATTGAAGTTAGTGTCTAGATACATTTTTATTAATAGAGAAAACCAAATACAATTTATTACATTTGAATATTATTGTGATGAAATAAAAAGTGGGAGAATAAAACTGAATACAGCGAATATAAGACCACTACAATATCTATCGGGCTGAATTTCACTGTCTACTTTGAGCGACCAAATTCCTCAAAGAATATTTGCGTAAAACCGATATGCATATGTGTTGTATCAAATGATCGGTATAATTATGAACTTCTTTTGATATATAACTACATGGCTATGGTTGGATATGGGTCCTAGGACAAATAACACTCATAAACTGATAAATATACTTAAGTACAAGCATATATCATTATCAGCCCTGTATATATAAACTGTCCCACTGCTGGGCACGGGCCTCTTCTAACTATGAGAAGGGTAAGGCCATAGTCCACCACGCTGGTCAAGTGCGGGTTGGCAGACTTTACATGTCTTTCGAGAACATTATGGGACATGCAGGTTTCCTCAAGATGTTTTCCTTCACCGTTAAGCAAGCGATAGTTTACAATTTAATACGCACATAGCTCCGAAAAGTAATTGGTGCGCGCCGTGCATTCGAACTCGGACCCTCTGCGTAGCAGTCTGTCGGTCTCTGCACTAGGCTATCGCTGACATACAAGCATATATAGATAAATTAAACCCAATGTATACGTCTGAATGTAATTTATGACATGTATTCGCAATTATCATACAAAGATTTGTCCTGGGATTCAAACCGACGATCTTGGCCTTAGCTAGAAGAACTAAATACTACACTAACAGGCCAGTCAATTGTAAAATTTTTGCGGTTTTCGCGAAAATAATTGAATTTATATATATGTAATAATTATCTTTATTGTGACCCGGCGTGAAGACGGCGGATACGTAACCGCAAATCTATTCACAAACTACATAATGAGAGCAGAGCTTCTTCGTGAAGTTGTGAGCTCATGTCGACGCTTCCTTTACAAGGTTTTGTATACGGGATTAAGTTTAAAGGAAACCCACCCTACACTTCTAACAACGGGTGTTGGTTTCAATATGATAAGCTTGGGGAACAAACGAAATAGTTATCACGTAAGATTGTAAGTAGATCAAGACAACATATATTTGTAAGATCTATTTATCAACAGATTACTTACCAATCTTTAATCTGTACTTACTTTTGAAGTAATAAATTATTATAATATTTTATGGCGATCTATTTTATTCAGTCTCCGTGCCAACGGTTCATTCTGTCATTTAAGCTCAGAAACAGAAGAAAGTACTTAGCCAACAATATGAGATATTTTTTGGATCTTGGCCATTGACTTATAAAGTAAAACATTGATATTGGCATAGAAAGGCAGCGCCTATCAGATCTAATCGTCTAACTATTCTCAAGAGCTTAAGTGTAAACACCTATAAGTGTAAATAATACTTTCTTCTTTCTCTTAGCGTTATCCCAGTTTCAATCTGGGTTCCGCTTACTAGTCTAACCGGATTTGGCTGAATATTAGCTTTTCCACCGAGCGACTGCCTGTCTGACCTCCGCAACCCGAAGGATAGCGATATTCCATGGTTTAGACTAGTGTCAGTTTATTTAGAAGGTACTGACGCCCTGTAACGACTGTCAAAAATCTTCATGACAACCGGGACCGACGGCTTAACGTGCTCTCCGAGGCACGGGACAAGTGACAATTAACAATTCAATACGCTAATATTTTATCAAACATAAATAATTTGTTGAGGAGAAGAGAAATTACATCAAGATGATGATGAAGAAAAATGTGTCTGATACATAAAAATACTTCTGTGCAATTGGATGTTAAAACTTTGTCGCGACCGCAGGTGCGGGTGTCACCTCGACTCGTATGAAACATTTCTCACTTGCAACTTAAATTCATATTTTCTAAAACAAATTGACATATTTATGGCTCTCAGAAAAGTTTCTGATTGAAAACTCGTTAATTATTTAAGAATAAGTATTGCTCTAATGTTTTGTTATACTTTAGCTAGATATTACGATAAATAAAATAATATCCAAAAGTTTAAAAAAGAATAATAGCTAAACGCTATTACAGCAACAAATACTTATATTTTAGGTGTATGCGAGTTGAAATCGAGACCCTTATCACAAAAGGTAAGGCGGCTCCGTCATTAGTTTTCAAATTATCGGTTTTATTTCACTTTGAAAATAAATCAAAATGGTTATAACTTTCACATAAATTGCTGCATTTTAAGTTATAGAAGGAAAATCTGAGCTCTTTTTTTAAATATTATATATAAATACAACTTCTAAAAGAATACAATAAATGTATGTGTGAGCGAATGATAAACGAGGGATAGTGAAAGGGTTTCGTATTAAACGAGATTAAATATGCATATCCGGGTACGACACTATTGATAGGAATCGTTAAGCTTTCATCGGTGTTCGTTGTATGATCAATCACATTTTGATGAGAGGACGTACTACTAACTATCACAGCTATAGAACTAACTTAGGGTGGCCGGGACAGACGACAGACAATTATTTATTTATTTTTATACTTACTATAGTTACATTTGATAAAGATAATTTTGAAAAGTATTATTTTTTAAACATCCACATAGATATGTTTCTATTTTGTCTTTGTTTACCTCAAAAAGAACAGTAAAATAATAAAAATGTCATCTAGACACGTTGTGTCTATTTACAAAGAGTATGTATATTATATTTCATCATGTCAAAATATCTAGTCGGTAAAATATTAAAATAACGATATAGCCTTTGCGTGTTCCATACGCTTGTAGGTACTTTATGACCAATTTTTTATTTCAAACATTTGAAGATTCTCTACCTATAACAAATAATTAAATAGTTATTCATGAACAACTCATTCGAAAAAGCTATCGTCTGTTTGGTTTTTATAGCATAACTGCAAATTGTTCATAAACTAACTATGCAATGGAATAAATGTGGAATAGAAATTGCATATTCTCCATAAATAGTTGTCATTGATACATAAAATTGCGTATGTAACCAAGGCACATAAATGGTTACGGAAGCTAGTTAATACACTGAAAAATGTTGAGCCTGTTCTGTATATTCATAGAAAATCTTTTTAAACATTGCTTGCAGCATGTCGTGTCATATCTTTACACGACGGGAGTGAAATGCCGACATGCTAGAGAATGAGAAAATTTTAAATGTGCTAGACATCCTTGACTGTGTTAAAATTTAAGTCGGTTTAGAAGAAAAATATTTTATATAGAGGTTGGAATCCACTGGGAGAACGTTCTCGGGCTGTTAGCCGCTGTGTGACAGACACCGTTGTGTACTCGAGGCACTACGATCTAATGAACATTACATGTAGGTTTCAGTCTCAACCAAGTCTATTCTCGACAATGCGTCTTCTTTGTAATACTGGTACAATATTGTCAAAATAAACACTTCATTTCTTAAATAATAAAATGGATCCATGTTCAACAGGTAATAAGATACGATGACAAGGATCGCATTATCGCGCACAAGGCAAAATCCCGAAAGTGGGTTGATTTATTGCCCGAAATATCCTTGACGCAGCTCGTAGGGAATTATGTTTAGCCAGGTACGAGCCCTTCCCAAAATATAGGTTCCGCTTATTTTCCTCGGGTATCCAGTTTTATGAGACCTTTGACCGCAACAACTACTCAGTGAAATTTATTAGCCAGGTCAAGTTTGATCTCCTAGAAAATACCCGAAATTCGGATGTCTCTAAATAATTCCTTACAACTCGTATTGAAGTATTGAATAAAATGGAGCCACGTGTAAATAAATTTTTCTTGAAGGGAAGTCACTTTTCCTCATATTGGAAGATGAGCGATCTTTACACATCCCTTTCTGCCGCTTAAATAAAACGATCGATGGTATCATTAAATTTTAAATTCACCTCTAATTTATAGTGTATTCAATTTAATGTCGCTGGTTATAAAAATGAGACCGGCTTATCTGAAGAAATACCTCTCCCTGACAAAATGTCAAGTGGTAGATATTACGTATCTGTATTATTATGTATGGCACTGTTGCGTCCAGTGAGGACACCTGATGCCTAATCAGGGCTATTAGCCCCATCCCATAGATATGCGTCTCTACTAAATAATGAATTGCTGAGTATGTGATTGTCATAACACAAAAGATTCAGCTGCAAAACAACTCTATTATGGGGGTGGGGGGGGAGGCTGTAGTATTCAAGACGTAGTTACAGTCGATATGTATCTACAGATTTAGCCTTTTTAGGGTTCCGTACCTCGAAATGAAAAAACGGAACCCTTATAGGATCACTTTGTTGTCCGTCCGTCTGTCAAGACCTTTTTTCTCAGAAACGCGTGGAGGTATCAAACTGAAAGAAGAATGGCAGAATTTGTTCTGGATTTGTTGTGGCGACCTTAAACTTCATATGAACAAAACAAATTGTTTTTTTTTCTACGATTTTTAATATTTTCACTTTGTCTCGTTAAAGCTGGAGTATTTTATGATGATAAAAAGCATTTCAATTGATTACGAATACTTTTTAATTGCTTGTTGCCATAGACAATGGTGTATCAGGAATAGACGTGAGTGATATATCCGTATCGATTATTTAATAAGTAATCGATTGGATACAAGAGCATATCGAGGGATCGGCATCCACACAGACCACTTCTTGGTGTTGAGCCGGATAAGTGGGCTCTTTAAAGGATGGCGACACCGAGAGCGTAATGAAAATAGGGTCTTGGAAAGAATTAAGGTAGAAAATCTACAAGAGAAAGATGTGAAAGATGAGTATAAATGAAGATTGATAGCAAAATTTGAGAGGTTCGATTGCATAAATGATATGGAAGAATTATGGCAGACCTTTAAAGAAGAGGTAGTATGTGTAGCGTCTGAAGTATGTGGTGTGATCAAGAGAAGGAAAATACGAAAGGTTAAGAATACATGGAGGGACAAGGATGTACAATCAGCAGTGTCAGAGAAGAAGAAAGCTTGGTCAGATTGGTTGGCTTCCAGAGCAAATGAAAGAATGGGAAAAGCAACGAGTGTAGACATAGATGAAGCAAGAAAGGAGTTTGTTAGGTCAAAAAGAATAGTGAAAGAAATGGTTAAAAGGAAAAAAAGAGGAAAAGAAAGATGAGTTTGATAGCAGATTATCTGACGATTTCCAGAGGAACATTAAGTTTTTCTGGAAATCCGTTCGTGCAGTTCGAGGAAGAACTCAATCCTCAGAACACACATCCATCAGAGACGAGAATGGAAAGATAGTAAATAATGAATCGTGCGTGCTGAAGAGATCGAAAGAGTATTTTGAAAGTTTGTTTGAAAGATCGGCGATAGAGACACCGATAGCTGAAATGAATGGTAACGATAGCAATGATGAAAGCGTTATTGGCGTGGATGAGATCGTGAAGGCACTGGGAAGTATGAAAGTAAGTAAGGCTGCAGGATATGATAGGATTACAGTCAAAATGCTGAAGGCTGGACAGGGCATCATAGTTGGTCAGTTGCAGCGGTTATATAACTTGTGCTGGAGCACCGGCCGAGTACCTAATGAATGGGCCACAGCTGTAGTTGTGCCTCTTTATAAAGGAAAAGGCCGAAAAGTTTTTGGCCAAAGGTAAAAAGGTCTATTGCGCATTCGTGGATTTGGAAAAGGCTTACGATAAAGTGGTGAGGAATGAAATGTGGTCAGTGCTGTCAATGAATGAGGTGGACAGCAGCCTCATTCGAGCTCTGAAATCCCTTTATGAGGATTCTAGAGCTTTTGTGAGGATAAACGGGGCATACACTGACTGGTTTACCATCGAGAAAGGTGTTAGACAGGGATGTGTAGCGTCGCCGTGGCTGTTTAACCTCTTCTTGGACAGTTGTTTGCAAGATTTAAAACATAGTGACTGCGGATTAAGGATGAATGAGTTACTCGTCAAATGCCTCCTTTATGCTGATGATCAGGTAATACTTGCATCTTCAGCGGAGGAGTTGCAGGAGATGGTAGCAATCATGCATGGTGCGTTAGAGAGGAAAGGAATGAAAGTGAATATAAGAAAAACGAAAGTTATGGTTTTTGAAAAGGAGGAATGCGTTACGGCTTGTAATGTTTTGATCGATGGACAGCGAGTAGAACAAGTGAATGAGTTTGTTTACTTAGGTACGTTGTTTACGAGAGATGGTAAGAATGAAGAAGATATTGAAAGGAGAGTTAATGCAGGTAATAGTGTGAATGGAGCTCTGAAAGCGTTTATGAACAGTCAAAACGTGTCCAAAAAGGCACGTTTGGCTGTACATAGAGGTGTGTTAGTGCCTACCCTTATGTATGGTAGTGAAAGTTGGGTATGGCAGAAGAGATTTGAAAAGATTTGAAAGTAAAATAAATGCTGTAGAAATGAGAGCACTGAGAAGTATGTGTGGTGTGTCTTTGACCGACAGAGTAAAGAATTGTGTGATACGAGAGTGGTGTGGGGTAAAAGAAGATGTAGTGACAAGCATTGAGAAAGGCATGTTAAGATGGTTTGGGCACATGGAGAGGATGGATGACGATAGACTGACAAAGAAGATATATAAGGCAAGTGTGAATGGGACAGGATGAAGGGGAAGACCTAGGCGGACATTCTCTGACCAGATTGGAGACATCCTGAAAAAAGGACAAGTCAGAAGTACCCTTAACCGAAGAGCATGCATGAGAAACTTGATGGCAGTGAGTGAAGCAAGTGAGGTATGTCAGGATCGTTGCAAATGGCGTTCCGTAGTCTCTGCCTACCCCTCCGGGAAACAGGCGTGAGTCTATGTATGTATGTATGTAATCGATACGATCGACCTTTATAGAGTTGGTTTGGTTTAAAATGCAGTTATTTAATATTTAATCAACATTATATCAATAAACTAATATTTTTGAAGCAAAACAACGTTTAAATCAAATAAAAACGTCACAGCATCGTTTTAATGTGGTATCGATTTCACATAAAATCGATTTAAAATGTGCAGCTCTGCTTTTGTCTTTGGCTGTGATAGTTAGGTGCTACAAAATACTTCCGCGTTTTGATGTCAATCTGACATATGTCATTCGATAATTCAAACGTACCTACCTACATTGTTTAACTTTCATACTATAACTTTCCTTTTACCTACATTGTTGATACTTAACTAAAAATTCAAACACCGATATCTTCTTTTTCCACCTTTCCTGAGTGAAAATAGAATCATTTATAGACTCTGTTACTTACGCCAATTTTTTGATATGTTTTTATTACTGTACGCTTCAATTTAATTTCAGACATTTTGATGTATGGAGATCTGCCATTGTCCTCTTTATATCAAATATACTGTCATCTAATCAAGTCTACTGTCCTTTGAAGCTGTGAAAAAAACAAACTTCTAAGCCAACGCAATCAAAAGATACAGCCGTTTATGCTGCAAAGAACAATGGCAGGATTATACCTGTGAAGTGTTAGAAGCGTCTATAAACGTAACTTATGAAAAACTTATTAATATAATTATTTCGTATTTTGTACGCTTTTAGTTTCAAGTGTAAAAGCGTACGTTAAATTATCTAAATTGATAAACTATTTATTGAATACATTCATTTCCGGTGCTTGTTTAATGTCATTTTCAGAGTTACCATTTACAAAACAATCGTATTTGTTTAATAGAAAAAAGGTAAGTAATCTTTTTAACCTACATCTAGAAACAATTCACGATAATGTTAAAAAAAATTATGTATATTATATTTAATAAAAAGAAGATTTTATTTATGATATAAATAAATAATTATATATTTTTAACTTGATCTGAGATATCATTTAATTAGAGGTATAGGTCGGTTCACGAAAGATGACCACTGCGCAGAAATCATTTTTTAGGTCCCCGTGGAGGTGCGGGGTGAGGCGCGGGTGGAATGCCAATGGTGTGGCTCCGTTCTTGACGCATTCCCTAAATGCGTCAAGAATGGAGCCACGCCATTGGTGCACGAATGTACATATGCGCGACGGCCGCCATTTGTGGTCAACTTTCGTGAACCGACCTATATCAGTAGGCAATTGACAGATAATTAATGACAACACTAAGTGAAAATGTCTACATCAAGTCTACATAGTCAGTATCCTTACTCCTTGCCCCTTGTCTATGATCCCTATAGACCGTGCCACGAGAACATAGACTTTTTGAAACAAAGAATTTCTACTAAGTAACTTAGCGACAGATCTGTCAAAAACAAATAATGTCAAATCCAATGAGCGCAACGGTACACAAATATGTGTCATAGCAAAGTAATATGTCAATTGATCGGGTTTTTATCGATATATGCACTGCCAACAGTGTTTTTGTGGTACTGGAATATATCAGACGCCTAGAATGTCAACATTTTGCGTTAATCCATTTTTTTTTTCATTCTTAGGCATTTATCAGAAGATAAAACATATTTTTTGGATGTTAAGAATATTTTTGGTGTCGCAATGCTCGTCCTACGGTCAGCATCTCGGAAAAGCGGGTGCAGAATTGCAGATGGCAAAGTATTATATAACGATTTTGATTAAGTTAATTGTGACGTTTTCATTCATACACAATGTAAAATCTCTATGCCTTGACATTTTAATGTAATGTACTAGCTAGTGGTCTGTAATATTATTCATTAGTGGTATTTTTTTTGTATTTTACGATAGCTTAGCTATTGACTATACGATCGAGTACCATGCTTGTACTCTATTATTGACATACGTGGCTCTCTTTTGTTGTTTTGCATTTACAGAATTACTTAAGAGTAAAAACTAAAAAAAATCGGCAAATTCATGAAAATACTTCCGGGAAATTCGAATACTCAAACACAAAATAAAATATGTTTATTTTTGTAAAATTAGAAAAAAAATAGTCACGACAAGAAGTCATAGATAATAAAATATGAATTCGAATACTTAGTAGCATAATTGAGCATTGAAACAAAAAAACTACTGTTCAAAAAGCATAAAAGTTCACTACGGCATAAAATCTCAAACACAACTGTTAGAAACAAAGGTTGTGAAACCCTGAATGTGCTTGCAAAAAGTCTATCTTCTCGTGGCACCAACTATAGTCTGTGACATTGTCAACGTTCTTTTCCTTGTTCTTTTCTTTCCGAAAAGCTTGTTTGGTAGTCCTCTTGTTGTTTTCGCAGTTTTTTGTTGAATTATCACTTACATCATCCTAGAATTATCATAATATATATTAGTCTATGGAATTATCCTTATTTTTAATTCTTGCTTACCCCCTGGACTTGATTCGCTGCCCCATACGACGACTTGTGCTTTCTCACGGACTATCTGCGCTCAAAACATCTGGACCTATAGCTTTTTCTACACGGACTTCGATTGTGCCTTAAGATTTTGTTATGATGCGAAGTAGCAGGCCTACACGCATATTGTGCGTGAATTGTAACATTTGCGTCAATACTCCGGCGATATCGTATCTTAGATCAGAACATAAGAGTTTGTACTTTGCTCTGCAACTGGGTTTATCCACAAATCGTAAGTTTTTAAACATTATTATTTATTATACTTACCTACTTATCAATTTAGCGTTAGTAAGTTTAAATGAATTTTCAAAGCAGTTTAAAATATTACAAAATTCGGTAACATTAGTCTATCTAGATGTAGTGTGATGCGTTTTCTTTGCCTGTAGTAATAATTGCTTTTCTTAATTTTTAGATTACTGATGATGATTATGTTTGTGAAGCATGTTGGGAACTCGCTATGGATTGAGTAAATCACAGTTTGCAGCAAGATGCTAATGAAGGTGAACAAGCTGGACCGTGTCCACGAGGCCATAGAAATGTGTGCCTTCTGTGTGGATGTTCATTAGTACGAAGGCAAAGTGACAAAATATAAAAAGATAGCCCGACCGAACTACAAATATTATCCAAATGAAAATAGAACCATGTCAGGTCCATGCATCTTTAATTAGTATTTATTAAATAATAAATCCCTTTGCAGAGTTTTATTACTAAAGAGTTTTATAAGTCTATTGATGTCTCTTTTAAAGCAATATAATACAAATTGTGTTTTTTATCAATTCTGGAGTAAGTATTTGATTACATTGCCGTGTGGTTGACGGCATAGAATACAAGTGTCACCACCCCCTATCTTCCCGTGGGTGTCGTATGAGGCGACTAAGGGATAACACGATGCAAATACCATCTTTGCGTAGAGACGGAAAACTCGACATCAAACCCTATACGACTGCCTCGTTGGTCTCGCGGCATAAATGTGCGCGTGGGATCGGGAGGTCCCGGGTTCGATTCCTGGGTCGGGCAGTGTTATTGGGTTTTTCTGTCACGAAATTCTCAGTAGCAGCACGGAGTCTGGAATTGTGCCCGTTACGGCAATAAGCTCGCCCCTTATTACGTGGGACTAAAGTATATCTGGCGAAAAGTGGGTGTAGAAATACTCCTCTGCCTACCCCTTCGGGGATAAAAGGCGTGACGATATGTATGTATGTATGTATTTGATTACAAAAACATTCCTTTATTTTATTTGCAGCTGTCACCTTCAGATAAGGTTTGTCATGCCTGTTGGTGGCGCACTAAGAGAGATCCCATATCCTTATTCTTATACTTACTAATATTATAAATGCGATGTTTATTTGTTTGTCTGTTTGTTACGCACGAAAAAACTACTGAACCGATTACAATGAAACTAGGCGCACAATTAGACCATAACCGGGAATAGGATATAGTATACTTTTTATCCTGGTATTGAGTTCCTGTGGGATAATTTTCGACTTCCACGCGGGCAAAAGCTAGTTCCTTATAAAAGCAAGTGACTTGTACCTATTTATTAGAGAGATCTAACATCATGCCATGACGTCTAATCTTAAGAGCCCTGCCTCACTTGTACGCCATGGCGACGTCGCCGGCTGCGTATCCAAATAGTTTATATTGAAATGTACCTATGGCTGCCAAACCGTGGCCAAGTGAGTTAGGTACCATACATTTCAATATAAATTGTACGGTAGCTGGCGACGTCCCCATGGCCTCATAATGAGGTGGGGCTCTAGTACTCAATAAAATTGTGAATGGTAAAGGATTACATAAATCCTACATAGTCTACATCCCTATTTCGTGATGGTACTTTGATTTTTTTATATTAGATACTTATCAAGTCTAAACACTGATCTTGAATCAGTCTAGGTATATCCTATCAATGCTTTTTGCACATCATCACCCCTTATCTAAATGTATTTAATGCATTTGTGTAGTTACAAAGTTGTTTTCTATTAACATAACCTTAAAATATAAACAATGTTCATATCTTTTTTTTACGGCCTCCTAAAATAAAATCTCTTGATGATTATGTTTAAGTAATAGAACCCCTTTGTATTTAATATTTTTTCATACATAGACGCTTGGAGTCGATTTCAAATAAAGTGTTGTATGGGAACTTGCCATTGTTCTTTCCGCAAATGCAAAAATCGTAAGGAAATCAAAACCTACAGAGTACTTCCCGTGAACTCAGAATCTTGAAATTTAGTACGAAGCAATGTCTTATAAAACAAATAAAGGAAAAATTCCAAAAACTGTAAATTCTTTATTACATCATATCATATAAATATTTTTAATAATTT
Source organism: Euclidia mi (assembly GCA_944739405.2). NCBI lineage: Eukaryota > Metazoa > Arthropoda > Insecta > Lepidoptera > Erebidae > Euclidia > Euclidia mi. Next base: position 62,235,234 of record OX123183.2, read on the forward strand.
TAAAGTTATTACCATTTTCTCATGAACGCGTAGAGGTATTAAATTGAAATTCATATGAAATACTCAAGTCTATAACACCTTTAAGCTGTAACAAAATCAAACTGCTATGTCAACGCAATAAAAAGAAACAGCAATTTAAGCCGCATATTTTCTCGCAACTACTCGCAAGGGAATCAAAACCTACAGGGTACTTCCTGTGAACTGAGAATCCTAAAATTTGACACGAAGCAATGTCTTATAGCATAGATAAAAGAAAACATCCGAAAACCGTAAATTTTTAGTTACATTATATAAAAAAAATATTCGTATTAATTTTAAAGTTACTACTCCTTTCCTAATGAACGTGGAAAGTTATTAAATTGAAATTCATATCAAATAATTGGGTCTATAATACCCTTAAGCTGTAACAAATTCAAACCTCTATCTCTACGCAATCGACAGAAATAGCAATTTTACTATATTTTCAAACTCGCAACTACTGGCAAGGGAATCAAAACCTACAGGGTACTTCCCGTAAACTCAGATTCTTGAAATTAGGTACGAACCAACGTCCTATAGCACAGATAAAGGAAAAATTGCGAAAATCGTAAGTTTTTAGTTACATCATATGATAAAAAAATTATTAATAATTTTAAAGTTACATGCCCTTCCCTTATGAATGCGTAAAGGTATTAAATTGAAATTCATATCAAATACTCCAATCTATAACATCTATAAGCTGTAACAAAATCAAACTTCTAAACCAACGCAATTAAAACATATAGCCGTTTATGCTGCAAATTTCCGCAAATTTTAAAACTTGCAAGGGAATCATAACCTACAGGGTAGTTCTCGTGAACTCAGAATCTTGAAATTTGGTACGAAGCAATGTCTTATAGCACAAATTACGGAAATAAATCCAAAAATGTTAATGTTTTGTTACATCATATAATAAAAACATAAAAAAAAATAAAGTTACTAGCTCTTTCCTCATGAACGCGTAGAATTATTAAAATGAAATTCATATCAAATACTCAAATCTATAACGCCGTTAAGCTGTAATAAAATCAAACTTCTATGTCAACGCAATCAACAGAAACAGCAATTTTAACATATTTTCAAACTCGCAACTACTCGCAAGGGAATCACAACCAACAGGGTACTTCCCTTGAACTCAGAACCTTGAAATTTGGCACGAAGCAACGTCTGGCAAACACGTAGCACACTCAATGTAAGCGCAGGATGGACTGACAGCGCCATTCAATTCTTCCTTTCATGTCCTTGGCGTCACTATGCATCTCAGTCACTCGCATTAGCACGAGTGAAACAACATTATTACATCACAATTTTTTTAAATAATCATATATACCTACAGGTTTGTACGGAACCCTCGGTGCGCGAGTCTGACTCGCACTTCACCGATTTATTTATAAACAAACACAACAGGTACATATAAAATTCTTACGTTACTGTATAAAATTCCTACGTGACAGACAACGCGTAGTCAAAACTATTGGGCGCAAGAAGCTGAAATTTATTTATGTTCCTTGGAGACCGCAGGGGAGCACTTTGAATGGATTTCTCAAAATACCCACGGAATCAGGCAGAACGATTAAAAAAAAAGTGTGAGCGTAGTTGCGGGTATCCTCTAGTATTATATAAAGGAAAGCCTTCCTTGCCGCTGAAACCTTTACCACTTTATATCAGTAGGCCAATTCTCGTATTTAACAGAGACTGACACTGAATTTTGACTGAACTGCGATTTAATTTTGAATTGACTCACAATTGGTATTCTGCTCCACTTAATCTCCTTATAGTATAATTTCGATATAATCAATTTATAATCTCTTGTTGATCTTAGAGGCAATGACAAAAACTCAAAAACAAAAACATGAATTTTGCCATTGTATGGGAAAATACATTAATAGGAATGGTTATTGGATGCCAATACGTTTACATGCCAAATTAAAATTAATATACAACTAAGTAATAAAATTTCGGTAAGTAAATATATTGGTTCCTTGGATCGTGTGAATTATTTTCAATACATATTCAATAATTAAAAAATTTAATATTCAATGCTGGCAACGAAATACTTAACATGTTTGCATGTTGTCCACCAGGATCTCCTAGCCAGATCCCCCAGAGGATCCTCGTGAACTCATTAGTTGTGAAATTGTATAAAAGCAATTAACGTTTACAAAACCAGTGACTATCAGAAAGTTATCAGCCATCGATAGGGATTACAAAAATCAGGTCCATGCGATTTTCGACCTTATTGACGTAACTCAGAATTTATAATTTTAATAACGTATCAATGTCAGAAAGCAAGAAAATACCAAAAAGAAGTTTATCATGAATTGTCAATAAGGTCGAAAATCGCATGCACCTGTTTTTTGTAAGCCCTATCGATGGTTGATCATTTTATAGTTATTTGTTTTGTAGACATGAATTTGTCTTACACAATTTCTTTTTAAACTTTTTATTTTAGATACCTATCCCCGTGGTTACTAGTGGCACATAATAGCTAAAGGCGATTCCTATGTTTATTAGCAAAATAGATCATAAATATTACCAGAAAAATATTCAACACTATTAGTGGTATCGTTGGGAATGTCAAATAAATCACGTCATCACGTCGTGTCCTTGGTAACAATTATTAATTTTGGTAACAAATGTATATTAAAACTAGAAATGCCTTACCTGCTCTACTAATAATTAGCAGAATACCGTTCACACTAGTTCACACTTGGTTCAACTTTCGATGTAGTCCCGATCTCATTCAAGTGTCAGTTAAGTTACGAGAATACCATTTATGACGCCGAGACTAGATCGATATTGGAATTTGAACAAATATAATTACCAGAATTGGCCCTCAGAAGGATAGTTGGCTTATCTGTCACAGACAACAATAAAAACAACTTAATGACAGGAAATAAATAGATCTGTTTGTCATTCTAGCTGTTAACGCCATAATTTACGAGTAAACAATATATTTTAAGAAGATACCTAGTTCCCGTGTCCGTCATTATTGTTGTACGAATTTACTCACCTAAGTACTTGTCAACTGTGGATTTCCATCTAAGTAATTCGCTGAAAGGGTGTTAGGATGAATAGCCATCACTCAGACTGGGCCGTCGGCTCGGCTTAATTTTCCACTCTACGTTAGAAATGACAACTGTATTTAGCCACAATATGTCCATCTTTTACTGGATAAGAACATTTATTTGCACTATCAATTTTAATAACAACATTCATTTTAGTACATTTATTTGTAAATGGTTTAAGTTAGTTAAATATTTTTATATATGTAATTTTGATAATTATTATTATAAAATAAGTCTTACTAATTTAAATAATGTACCTACCTATGTGGCGTTTCGGTACACAAATAATGGAGCATTGTCTTTGATTCCCGATAAATATGACCGTTCTATCAAAATATGTCACCGCTAGTGGTTTGTGTTCTGTAGAATTAAAGGTCACTTTCTATTACGGTTGAATAACTACAAATATATATTTACTCAAGTATGTAATATACATTAGTCCAACCCATCGGTACCTAATGTAAAAGTCCAAGTCTGTGTATTTACGAATACTTATTTCAGAGCAGAGAATATTTTTTAAGCATTTGTTTTTAGCAGTATTATGCTACGTTATACCTATTGATTAAAGATAGCACTCTTAATTTAAGGGGCGTGCGAATATTTGACCTTAATTAAGGAGTTTGGCAAGGGCTTTATAATTATTACCAATTTGGTGGAGCCGCAGGTTTATGCCTAACAATAACCAAAACAATAAAATTGTATGTTCTCTTCTGTCTCATTAGTGAACAACGAGAGAAATAATCATTTATAAAAGTTTCACAAACCTTGGCCTTCGCGCGCAGGAAGAACTCATGACATACGAGCGCAAAGGGCTTATTCTATCTTATCGCGAGACCAGTAAACATGCTTTGAAAACTCTACCGGGAATACACTTGTTTGAGCGCGGCGAAGACAAATGGAATCGTCCGCGACACTCGAAAGCGATAACTGTGGAAAAATATGTTTTTACTTGAATTATAATTCTAATTTCTTTTTAATATAGAATACTATTATTTTCTTATTTTTCCTTGGCTAAAAAATTCCTGAATAAGGTTTATGTTAGTCAGATTCGTAAAAAATACTTGATTTAAAATTTATATTTTTTATCATTCTTGTACTTCTTTTCAACACCAAGGTAGGTTAAAAAAAGGAAAATAGGAAATCTCTGTCGATAAATGTTATTGATATGCTAATATAAGACTGTTCATGGGAAGTTTCACTTTGGTCTTTTGATAAGTCGATGTTTCTCCGACCAAATATCACAAATATAGAGCGCAAGAAATATTATATAAATTTCAAATTATTATATTAATAGTTTTATTTCAATGTGTTGAGTGTAACATCTAATCTATTTGGTCACAATGAAAACATCTAATCTTAGACTCGGGTACCGACCACTGGATTGAGTTACACAACCCTCAGGTGCTTTCGACAGAACGCCACTAGGTACATACCTCGAATGGTTAGGGAGGCTATTGAAATTAAAAAGTTCAAAAATTTCAATAGAGAGGATGGGTTTCAACTGTCGAGTATCTGGCATCCAGTGGTCCGTCTATGTAAAACCCGTGAATCGAAAAACTCAAACCGTGAGCTGACGTAGTGAGTGTAGTATGTCGTGATCGGGTACAGTGTAATAATGAAAACAGTGGCAGTGGTGTTGTACGCAAAAAACGAGTAAGAAATCGGGTAGACCGTTATACTTGCTCGTAACATTCTTCCACCCGCAATACCCTCAGTACATCCGTGAACATGGCGCTTGCAACAGTGCCGAAATATCGGTTACTCCAAACAAAGGTACGTGGTATATATCCCGAAAGATAATTTAAAACAATGAAATGACCTAAAGTCGAAGTCATATGGCTATCTTGTACCTATCAGCGCTTCCACTACTCTATTATCTACTAAGTTGCGCCCTATTTCTTAAAACTTTATAAAAAAGCCATTGAAACATAAATGATTTAATGCAAAGTGCAAAGAGCCGGTTTTAAACGGTCTTAGCTTGGAATAATTTCAATATGTAAATCGGTACGTTAGCCATCCGAGAAAGTGCCTCTAGCAGTTTTGCTTAGCAACGATGGTCATTCGATGTCCTTGGCTGCCATTTGGCTTAGGGATCCACAATGAATTTACTGCCCACTGCCGTGATATAATTCATTAGTCTTTTCTTACGACACCCTTGGGATATCACTGCGTGCCGCGCTACACATCGCACGGGTATACATAATCACATACGCACATTTGCCGCGCAGTTCTCACCTGTATGCTCATAAAAGCGAAGCTCTCTTGTCGTCGTTTGATGTTAAACAATGCATATTGAAGTGTTAATACAGTAGAACAATATCAGTAATGGTGGCTATTTAGAATAATTTAATTGCAGCTAAGCAATTAGCTCGGTTGTAATGAATTAATGGGCATATTTTATACGAAGGCTGGAGAATCGTCTACCATTTATTCAAATGGTTTCACTCGTACAGTTATTAAAGGCCCAAACAACCGGAGTGAGGACTACGTTTGGGAATCTAAATAGATTGAGTTGTATAAAATAAAAAAGTGAAGCGTTGCCACTAGCTGCTACTACTGGCGGTATAGACGTTTAATTTTTTAGGATAGCGCGTTTTGGCTGTATTTTTCATATAACTGAGAGAACAGGAGCGTCATTCAGAATCTCGTGATAACTGTCGGCCGATTAATTTGTCGGTCATAATATTTAATCCGTCTTTCAATATTTTTCCAGATTATAAAGACGCAATTAATTTAGAAATATCACATCGCCTCTAAATTTTTAACTAAGGTTTTTATGAATTAAATTAGTACTCAAACTAGTATTCAAATCTAATTACACAAAATCTATTAACAGCCAATTATAATGTCCTGTTGTAGCGTCCTATACGATCCACATCACAATTATGTAGTATAAATATTAAGAAGGTTAAAAGCCACGATAATATAATAAAAGTCTGACGTTTATATAATATGACTGCTTCCGTGGTCCAGTTGATAGCGTATGCGATTGCTGATCGGAGGTCCCGGGTTCGATTTCCGGGTCGGGCAAAAGTGTTACTGGGTTTTGCCGAAGTCTCAGTGGCAACACGGAGTCTGGTGATGAGCCCGATGATGAGTAACGGCAATAGGCTCGCCCCCTATTACGTGGGACCTAAAAATTCATGGTGTAAATGTGGGTGTAAGGTTACACCTCTGCCTACCCCTTCGGCGATACAGGCGTGAGTCTATAAAAAGAAAAGTATATAATCCGTCTCACAGCTGATTACCTACGGTCTCTGCTCACCATGTGAAGGGTCAAGGCTTCAATCTACCACGCTGACCAAGTATGAATGACCAAACTACACATATATTTTGAGAGTATCACAAGTATTTTAGACATACAGGTAACTTCACGATACATTTCTTCACAATTTAGCAAGTGATAGTTAAATTTCAACATGAAATTTTTGAAAAGTGTGTGGTGCTCGTTACTGATTTGAAACTGAGACATTCAGCGTTGTAGTCCGTTTGTCTTCTTGTCTCTAAAACCTACAAGGTCTGTATGAAAGTTTTATTACAAGAATGCTGCGATAGTACATGTCTATCTAGACGTAACAGAATGTTGCATATTCGATCTTCGATCGAGATATTACTCTTTATACATACACACATCAACAAAGTCTAGGGATATCTTAATCCTAAATTATTTACGAGTTTATAGTTTAGAACCTTGTTAGTTTCCACAAAAAGTTTATATACAGATTAAAACCTCTTTTATTCTATTTTCAAAATTTGAACATGGAAAGAAAAAAAACAAAATAATAAACAAAATATGGCGGCAAATTTGCTAGTAATTCGTTACATTAAAGAAAGTTAAAACTGTTTTATTATAATTATTAATGAAAAGGGTTTTTAATTGTTTTTCTTTTTTAATTTAACGTGACGTACGAACTTTAAAAGTCATGTCACGTCGTCATTTGAGTCGAGATGAAATGTTACGAGCCGTGGGCATGTTAGAAAATGGTGCAATTCAACGCGTCGTTGCTGAGGCCCTACATACCAGTCAAAATGTGATATCAAGGTTGTGGTCACGTTATCGCAGTACTGGAGATGTGGCCGAACAGCACACAGGTAGATATCGTGTTACTACGCAGAGACAGGATCGATTTCTCCAAATGACCGCCAGAAGACAACCCAATATCACAGCGCTGCAACTAGTGCAAAGGCTCCAGGAGGACCACCAGCTGCTGGTAAGCGACCAAACCGTGCGAAGAAGGTTACATGAAGTTGATCTTCATGCTCGAAGACCATTGCGTGTTCCAGCATTGCGACGTGGCAATCGCGGTCTGCGGCTTTCGTGGGCTCGGGAGCATTTACCATGGAGTGACGAACAATGGTCTTTGGTGCTGTTCACCGATGAGTCCCGGTTTGGGTTTCACCCGGATTCACGAAGAACACGCGTTTGGAGAGCTCCAGGGAGAGTTAGCCGTCTACGGCACCCTCAGGAGGTCCACCCATACCAAGGCGGGACAATCATGGTGTGGGCAGGAATTCGTCTTGGCGGACGAACCCAACTCGTTTGGATCCAAGGCAGCATGACTGCACAAAAATACCACGAGGAGGTAGTAGAACCCGTTATTGTCCCACACAGAACTCAAATAGGCCATGAATTTCTACTCATGCACGATAATGCTCCTTGCCATACGGCGCGGCTGGTATCGACCGCTCTCCGAGAGCACGATATTCAAGTTTTGGATTGGCCTGCACAGTCGCCCGACTTAAATCCTATCGAGCATGCCTGGGACATGTTACAACTAAAAGCTTTGAGAGATTTTCCACCAAATTTGACGACTGAACAACAACTTTACGAACACTTGCAAAGGACATGGGACCTCATACCGCAGCAAGACATTGACAATTTAATTTTAAGTATTAACAATCGATGTCGATGTGTAATCAATGTAAGAAGTGGCAACACTGATTATTAATGATTAGATTTTACAAGATTTTTTCTATTTTTTATTAAAATTAATAGTTTTTTAAGAAGAAATGTTTGTTGTTATCATACTAATTTTCCATGATGATTAAAAAAATTATTTTTTTTATTTAAAACAAAAAAAAACACGAAATGTTTTTTATTTTTATTAAAGACCTTAAAATAATCTATGATTCTTCTATTTACTGTATCAGAAAATTCTTCATAGATTTTTAGATATTTGATGAAATATAAAATATCCCTAGACTTTGTTGATGTGTGTATACACTACCGCTCAAAAGTATTTGCCCACCTTGATTTTAGGATGTTTGAAGAAAATGTTTTTCTTCTAATTGTACTAATTTTATTGTGACAATTAATTGCCGTATGTTATTAAATCTAATAAACACAGTTTCCCTATCGTGATTTAACTAAAAATACTTAAATTACCAAAAAACAGGCAGCGATATCCTAGTGGGTATACCAACAGACTGCCGTGCGGGGAGTTCGAATTACACGGCGCGCACCACTGACTTTTCGAAGTTATGTGGCATCCAAGTAAACGAAATTAAGCATTTGCTGTGACTTTCATCAGTGGACCCTAGAATAGTCGCAATCAACGGGCCTACTTCGGGCTTCATTATCAGGTATTGATGAAACTAGGAGAAAGAAAGGAGAAGGAGAAAAAAAACAGGCAGCGATATCCTAGTGGATATACCAACAGACTGCCGTGCAGAGAAGTTCGAATTACACGGCGCGCACCACTGACTTTTCGAAGTTATGTGGTATTTCATTGTTAATTATGGCTCGCCTCGTGCCTGGGCAAGCATGTTAAAGCATCACTTTTGGCTCTCGTGAACAGTTGTTGACAGTCACTACGCGGAGTCAGTACCCTTAAATAAACTGATACTGGTTTAAACCATGGAATACCGCTATCCCTTTGGGTTGCGGAGGTCAAACGGCAGTCGCTCTGTGGAAAAGCTGATATTTAGTCACATCTGGTTAGACGTTGCACTGGCACCGGTCGCTAAGGCGTTGCACGCCTTGGCGACCGGTGTCCGCTTATCTAGACCAGTATCAGTTTATTTAAGGGTACTGACTCCGCGTAGCGACTGTCAACAACTGTTCACGAGAGCCAAAAGTGATGGTTTAACATGTTCTCGATAATTAACAATTAAATACCACATAACTTCGAAAAGTCAGTGGTGCGCGCCGTGGATTCGATCTCCCCGCACGGCAGTCTGTTGGTATATCCACTAGGCTATCGTTGCATGCTTTTTGGTTATTTAAGTTTTTTTAGTTAAATCATGATAGCGAAACTGTCTTTATTAGATTTAATAACATACGGCAATGAATTGTCATAATAAAATTAGTGCAATTAGAAGAAAATCATTTTCTTCAAACATCCCTAAACAAGGTGGGCAAATACTTTTGAGCGGTAGTGTATTATTCCAGTACGCGTTGTTGCCCCTAGTATAAATGATGTATGTTATGTTGCTGACTCAACATATAGATTTATACAATTTAAAAGCAATAATAATATAATTAAACATTCGGTTTTTTCTTATATCAAGTTTATTAGTAATAGGGTCCTTTGGCACCCTTGGGGTATGGGACCCTAAAAATGTTTTTATATTTTACCGTCACGTCTCACAATTGGATGTAACCAGAATCCAAATCCGTAACATGATTCATGAATTTTAATCGTTTAGTGATACTAAATGCATGTTTACATATTAGACTATTTGCGATTATGAATATTTAGCGCGCGCAATATCGAATGTGTGAGGCTCGATACGACACGTAAGGTTGTCCAAATGACCAAATCAATCATACTGAGTGACGTTAAATTGACATATCGAAGTCATAAATCAAAAGGGAATACCATAAGAGAACAAGTTTTGACAAGGCACTTAACTCGGCTTGGGAGAAAGTGGTTTTCGGTAAAATTTACCTACTCTCGTACGAGGGTACTGCACGTGTGAGCGTCGAAGCTACGGCGACGCTACTTATATCTACGTACACCACTCCATATCACAAGGAAATGGCTAAGTTAATGACATTAATGTTTACGACAACACGTTTCATATGAACTTAATTATAAGCACTTCGTTAAAATCGCATACAAAGAGCCCGTAAGCGCCTAGTATATTATTATTGTTATAATTATAACGAATAACAATCCCTTGGCAAATGATATATAATGAAAATCAATTAAGAAAAGGCTCACAAGATTCCGCGGCTTCGTCCGCAAAGTGGTCGGATTTCGACTAAAAGTAGCCAATATGCTATTCTAATGCATAAAATAAAACAACAACATCTAGCCATCCTTCTCTCGTTACAAACTTACAAGTGAATTAAATTAAGTATAACGATACATCACGGTTTATAATATTGGTTTGAAATAAAATATCTTAATTTAGTTGTTTAATTTAGTGACGCTCATATTTTTGATTCCCTTTGCAGTGCAAACTCTGCAAACGCAAAGCAGCTTAAAAGGAACGCCATTAATTTCTTTAACTACTAAATTCATAGAATAAAATATAGGAATGCTCATGAACTTTTAATAAATAATGTAAGTGGAAGACACGATTTTACTTCAGACTGACTTTTTATGACGGCTGAAGGTTTTACGTAATTTTTAACTGACTCCAAAAAGAGGAGGAGGTTCTCAATTCGGCTGTATTTGTTGTTATGTTTGTTACCTCATAACTCCGTTATTTATCGACCGATTTCCAAAACTCTTTTTTTGTTTGAAAGGGTATACTTTCAGGTGGGCCCCATATAAATTTTATCAAATTAATCCAAAAGTATAATTAAAAACTCAAATTTTATCAAAATCAATCCAATAGTTTCATTAAAAACTCCAAAAAGTATGTCATCCAAGTAAATGAAATTAAGCATTTGCTGTGACTTTCATCAGTGGACACTAGAATAGTCGCAATCAACGGGCCTACTTCGGGCTTCATTATCAGGTATTGATGAAACCAGGAGAAAGGAAGGTTGAAGAGTAAATCTATATATATAAAATTGCTTGGGCTGACTGATTCATCAACGCAGAGCCAAAACCACAGGGGCTTGAGACTTGAAATTTTGACAGTCGATGCATTTTATGACGTAAGCACCCACTAAGGAAGGATTTTTATACATATTTTTGGTTAGAAAAAGTAAACACGCAATTTAGATTTTTTTCAAATCTAACAACTAAGAGGGTGATATAGGGGTAGAAAGTTTGTATGTGAGGTCCGTCATTTTTAAAAAGATAGCGTGTAATTTTGTGTACAAACTTCTGGTTAGAAATAAAACAAATACATGTTTTAGCGATTTCTAAAATCTACCGTTTAAAAGGGTGAAAGTGGGGTTGAAAGTTTTCATGCGAAGTGAAATTTCAAATACTAGCTTCTGATTAGAAATAAGTGATCATGTATTTACGCATTTTTGGAAATAGGGGTTGAATTTTTATATGGAAAGTCCGTCATTACGCGCGAGCGAAGCAGCCAACTGCTAGCTTATACATATAATAACTTTGATTATAAATCACAGAATAACTAATAGTAGTACGGTTTAATTCAAAGAGCAGACGATGAGTACGTTCTTCAGTGTTTTCACGATTAAATATTTTTCACTGTAAGCCTGAATTTGTGATAACCTCTTTTCACGCAGCTCACTACTTTCTCTTGAAATGGCCTTGGACCGAGATTCCCTATTTTGAGATAGACGTTTCTCCCTTTCTTCGCTAGTTGTGGAGTACTGCTCACATCTCTGGGCCGGAGCGCCAAAATATCAGCTTGATCCACTTGACTCCCTACAGAGACGAGCTGCCCGAATCGTCGATGATCCCGATCTCACGGCTAGACTAGAGTCGCTGGAGCAGCGGAGAGACTTTGGTTCTCTCTGCGTATTTTACCGACTCTTTCACGGGGAGTGCTCCGAAGAATTGTTTAATTTGGTACCAGGGTAGAAGGGTTCTACCAACCTACCACTTGCCGACGCAGTAGAGTTCACCCGTACTACCTGGAAGCGTTCTCATCTAGTACGGTGCGCTTCCAGCGATCTTTTCTACCACGTACGTGTAGGCTCTGGAATGAAGTAGCTGCTGCGGTGTTTCCCGAGAGCTATGACTTGTCCTTCTTCAAACGAGGTTTAATGAGAGCATTACTTTCACGGTAGGCAGCGGCTTTGCTGTGTTTACATGTGTACATAAATAAATAAATAAACGGCGCTGTCTCATATGGACAGGGCGTTTAGTAGGTCTACCCATCTTTAATTTCGAAAAATCCGATAAGTTCAGAAAGGAAAATTCACCAAAAAGCAGGAAATAATTTTTTTTAACAAAAAATACAGCCTCCAAAAATCTGGAAAATGTGTGAAAATAGCACTAAAAAGTAACAAATAAATTCCGTTATTTTAACTTCAATTTACTTATAAACATCATCTGTTTAACTGAATATTATATACTTATACGAGTTATACGTATCTACCACTTAATTCACGTACCTGACACAATACATATTTTAATATGACTAACAAACTAAATTAAATACCTATCATCAGAAATCAGATAAGTATATTATATTATTTTTGGACTAAGTACTTAGAAAAAAATATTTTATTAGGACTAGGTATAATATACAATTATACTTTTTTTTGGAGTCGGTGCCGGCCAAGCGTTTTAGTAATTAATTTCTTGATAATGGACAAAATATATGAAAAGCTGTATTGATACGATGATTTAGCTAAAACTCATCAAACTTGTAAGTAATTTACAAATGACGAGAAATCAAATCAACAAATATAAATCAAATTTTAGGAAGTTTTCTATAACACAAAATATATCTAAAGTTACATTAATACCACAATGTAGTAGGATCGAACCAAACCTATTTTGCAAATAAAGAAAACAATGCAACCTGGCAACAGGCGCGACAGCTCAGTTACAAATTAACCTATTTAGGTTCTGCCAAAAAAAAGCGTTATGTTTTATTAGCGTTCATGTATGTATGTAAATATGTAAGTATGTGAGTTTCTTTATTCCGCCATAACTTCTGTATGCCTAAACCGATTCGGATGTGAGGCATATCGTTGGAATCCTTATATTACATAGTTCTTAATTGATGGCAGTGTGGTTTTATTAATTTTGAAATAATTGTTTATTTAATTCTTAACCTCGGCTGGCACCGACTCCAAAAAAAAGTATAATTGTATATTATAGTCCTAATAAAATATTTTTTTCTAAGTACTTAGTCCAAAAATATAATATACTTATCTGATTTCTGGTGATAGGTATTTAAATGATAAATAGATAGAATAATAAACCGCTTTGATAATTTTACAGATCTTAAAAATATGCTAGTACAATGTTATAAAGTAAATGCGTTACAGAAGAATTGTGCGCCACCATCAGTATAAAGCAAAACAAGTTTAAATGTACGGGTTTGTTCGTATAATTAATATACCTAGATATTCATCAAATCGTTGAGTAATTATTGTCTAATAAAATGTTCAAATAACCTTTAATTATACGTTTTTTTTGTAACTTAACTTGACTTTCATTTGCCACTCGTTACACGAAAAATTAAAGGAAGTATATTATCTATATAGATAAAAACGAATCGCCGAAATGTATGTACGCGCATATCTTCAGAACGACTACACCAAATTGAATAATTCTTTCTTTTATGTGTTCGTTATTGTCAGGAGAAGGTATGTAGGAAAAAATATTTAAAAAATTATAGCAAATATTTAAATAGTATGTGGCGGTACGAAGTTCGCCGGGTCAGCTAGTAGGAATAAATACATACATACATACATAACGTCACACCTTTTATCCCCGAAGGGGTAGGCAGAGGTGTATTTCTACACCCACTTTTCGCCAGATATACTTTAGTCCCACGTAATAAGGGGCGAGCCTATTGCCGTACCGGGCACATTTCCAGACTCCGTGCTGCTACTGAGAATTTCGTGACAGAAAAACCCAATAACACTGCCCGACCCAGGAATCAAACCCGGGACCTCCCGATCCCACGCGCACATTTATGCCGCGAGACCAACGAGGCAGTCGTATAGGGTTTGATGTCGAGTTATCCGTCTCTACGCAAAGATGGTATTTGTATCGTGTTATCCCTTAGTCGCCTCTTACGACACCCACGGGAAGATAGGGGGTGGTGACACTTGTATTCTATGCCGTCAACCACACGGCTCAAATATAGTAGGAATAAATCTTTATATTTATTGAACATTAATTGAAATTTTTAATCATCATCTACATAAATACTGTTAGAGCACTCAAGGTGCCTTTATACACTTAATTTCGACGGCGATAAGATTATCCATAATCAGTTTATATCGTCATCTGCTCGATTTCCTTCCAATAATGCTACTGCTACATCTGCGTTAGCGTTAACGTTGATGGCAATGGCCAACTACGCGTTAATTAACGCGTTAAAAATGCGCCTTGGCTACATTAAGGTTACAATTCCGTTAAGCGTTAAATCCTCGTGAATTCACACGTTAAGGACTTTTCAAAAAACGAATCTTTAAAAAACGAATATGCACGCTCCTTAAAGGTTCTAATTTTGAATTGTAAAGTAAACAGTCCTTACTCTGTGCTCGCATCCCGTCGAATGAGACGGCGTTAATGTAGCCACCATCACTTAGCGCGTTAAACTGCGCGCTAAAACCCTTTGATGTGTCCAAAAAACCGACACCCGAGCTATCGCTTAACGTTTAACGCCATTAGTAATGCCGTTAGTACTTTAACGCGTTAAAACGTTGGCCACATCTACGTGGCGCCTAAATTAACGCGCTAATTAACGCGTTAAGACGCAGGTGTAGCAGGAGCATAACCATCACACGGTAAGTAGGTATATTACGACTCCAGTTTAATGCTATATCTCTTTCTCATTCATATTAAATACATATACATTTTTATGACAACATGAATCGACATTTATAGAGCTTATGGGCTCTTGGCAGGTTGTGTTGTAAATATTAAGACATATTTTGTATGGAGCTTGTATCTCTAGGAGCCAAATCCATGGATAAAACAAAGGTTGTGACCGGCTGTAAATCACATTATGATCATCGTTCTAGTTCAATTATTTTTTCTTTTGGTGTTGAGTTGCAAAATGCTCATGGAGTCCCTCCGCCCTGGAGGAAGGGCGAAGGGGACTGTCAGACTTTTATTGACTAAAAACCAACCCCTGTTCCTCATGTACCCGTGTGTCGGAGGGTCGGGTATCGCCGAAGCATTCGTCGCTACCCCCCGACGGGTATTGGCCCATCAGATGGTCAGGCGGGCCCCGAACAAAACCCCCATTGGCGGTGGATGAAGGTGTTGGGCTCCGCCGCCAAAACACCCACCGGCCGCAGAGGATAGGGAGGATGGCAACCTGGCAACACCGCATCTCCTCTTCCTCTGCGGCCCCACCGCGACGCAACAATGGTGCGCCCCCATGTGGTCGCGGGAGATAGGGCGCGCGGCAACGCAACACCTACAGGTCTCTCCTCCCGCGACCGCGCCCGACTGCGAGCGACAGACAGAACTGTCCCCCGCACCCGCACCTTTGGACGCATCCTGCGCAGGCCCCTTCAAGCCCACGTGGAGCGTCCACTCCCGGGATCTCTCTTAGCTTCACCGCGGGTGTCAAAGCCACGGTTACTGAGCCCCCCACCACGACAAGGTGGAGATCCCACGGGGAGGGTCGTTGTAGTTCCATCACTTTCCCTCTTACATCCGAATCAAGCCTTGGCAGCAGCAGCTGTCCATTTTCTAATATAAACGATTTGGCAGAGAATATTTTAGCCACATCTTATATTTAACAATCTTTTAGGAAATAAACATACTGGTTGATTTAATTGCCCGTAGCGTTGCAATTTCTACACGCAAAATTATGCTTCATGCTTAACTAACTATAGTCATCACAGTTAACCAGTAATTTGAATAGGATTGAAATCACAAAGTAGGATTTCGTCTGTTAGAATACGGTTATATGAAACTAGCAACACAGTCTCAAATTTTATTTGATGGAATATTACCAGACCTGTCTATTGGATAAAGTTCTAAATTATGAATTACAGGAGCTTCACTTAGACGCTGCGTAGTAATTAAATATCGTGGATGTAATTATATACACGAACTTAAAAATATGACCATTTATATCGTCCTTCAGGTTAACTAATCAAATTAAATACAGCTAAAACTACGCGGCATCGCTGTCTATATAATATATATAACAAAAAAAATGTCTGTAACATGTAGGAACAATATCGATAACGGGCAATGACAACACTTAATTACACATCCACCTGCTCTACAAAATAATTACACCGATATTCGATCATTATCGTTAGTTACAAACGCCTGCTATGAAGGTCCAAATCCAACGTAATACCACCATCAAAGAAAATGTCATTTAAATATATATTTTATTCGCATACGTCATGCTTTTCTCATTAAATAAAAATATAATGAAATTATTTTACCATTTTATGCTGAACCCTGTGTTAAAATACTGCAACAATATTCTAGCCGTTCTTATAACAACAGAACTTACAGAATAAATGTTCAAATAATTGGCATTCGCTCAAATTAATTGTTGGATTCTCGTAATACGTTATGTATTTCTCTTACTTTCTCGCTAATGCAATTATATTTGCATATATGTATGTCTTTCTGTAAAATACTTGTTTTTTTTTTCAATATAATTATGCATAAATGTTTAAGCAATTCTTTTACGACGAAATGTATGCAGATATAATAATTCAAATACGATAGATTGTGCGATTACTGCATTTACTTTTAAATATATTTATGTAAACGAAATTCAGGTGAATCTTCATACATTTTAGAATATTATCGATCATTCTTTTTCACAAAATGTCTCTCATAAAATCATTTAGGCATATAATGCCTTATTCATAAAATATAGGCCAATAAATTATTCAATTAAGCTCAATGTACATATTTAGGGCACAATACGATTATTAGGGAAGTCTCATGAAACGTTCGAAAGGAAATATTGGCTCACTTAAACGAATGTAAACAAAATAATGTAGTATGTACGAGGACGTGAGAGAAGATTATTTTGCAGTATAACTGTATAACTTTTTCTCAAGTATCATTATTTTTGCAGCACTACAGATATTGGTCTGGCGGAGCAAAGATATTGCCTGTAGCTGTCACCGCCAGTAGTTCCAACTGGCTTATACACTCGTGTCGTCCCACCGCGCGCCGCATTGTGCTGTGTGGACCAAGCCACGATGTGTCGCTGTCTGTTTTATTCTTTATTTACCCAACCACTCTGCGTCTTCATGTTTACTAATACGTCGCATATGCAGCTGTTTTATTTTGCTGCTAATTAACGAGCTACTGAAAAGAAGCTTTGTAAAATAGCACGGTCGTGTGAGATATGTTTTCTTTCGTAGATGTTTATTTCATGTGTCCCTGTGGTATATGGTATTTTGATAAAATGATTACAAGTACCATAAAAATCGTCTAAAAGTAGATACTTACTATTTGTATCAAAAATACGATTTTTACTGCTACGCTCAGAAGTGAATAAAACTAAGCGGTCTTTTGTAAGGCAAGTTCTCCGTACAAAATGTTTCATAATTCGCGAAGAAAGGACAGAGACGAAGATCAAGTACGCATGTAACATCGAATAATAAAGGTCTTGGGTTTGGGTAACATCTAGTGAGATAATTCTTTCAGATACCAGTCAAGCATGCAGGTCTATTGTGTATGCTCAGTCCCTCGAGGGTTGACTCTTACATAGGTACACAACATGACCCGTTTATGGGCCGCATAGCACTAAAAGCGTTACAGAGAAGCCTGTATAATTGTCCAACAGGCCCAACCTTGAACTAACCAACTATGAGCTGAGGTGAGTAGTTAGCTGAAGACGATTACAGAGCGCGCTTTATCTATAAATACACGTAAGCAACCACATTGTCTAGACTAAGATTAACCTAAATCGAACAGTAGCGTATTAAATATTAGCTAAGGATGAATACACTGATCCTACTCTCTGTCTCTGTCTAGCTTTACATCTAAGTAATTGATAAAAGCAACTTTTCATACATGAAAGGTTGAATGTACAGATCAACAAATTCGCCGTATACTTTCTTACAAGTGCTTACGTGTGTAAACAATATTTTGTTAAACGTATGCATTCCTGTTTCTTAAAATTAGTCTCTACGTAGTCGTTGTAGTGCAGAGAGAGCACCGAGATAAGACACAGAACTAGCTGAGATTTTATCATGTTATTACTTCAGTTTACTTTATTCGTTTCATACGTTAGTAAGGCAAACTTGAAAGCGAACAATACATTTAGAGCTCTTATTTGCTTACCTACATCTCAAAGTTAAATAACAGTAACCTAATCGAAGTTACTTTGTTATACATTGCCTTCAATGCCGATATTCTACAGGCTATTTGATACATAGAATATTTGATTTACATACAACAAGTTTGAGAGCACATGATGTTAAACCACACGTAATGTAACATTATCATATAAATTAATCACTTAAAGAGCTGCACTCGAAATGAGCATAATCTGTTTCATGAAATAAAACATTATCTTTTAATCATCTGTTGTTTACAAATGTGTTGTCACCAGAATATTTTATGTATGTAAATACAATAAGGTGACCGTTTTTAAATAATTAAAACTGAGTTAAAGCAAAAAATAACACTTCAGAAACATAAAATGTGGAGACCATTAAAATTTTGAAGTAATAAAAAGCTTTTAAAAGTAAAATATTCAATTACGCTAAGAACGTATAAAGCGTATCTTGGCGGAGCGTAGTAGAAACGACAAAATGTTGGAACACAAAGACGATATAAAACGAAGCTAAAAACAATTAGCGGTGCTAGGTGCGATAGTTAACATTAGTTTCAAAGGTCATTACAGGCAGGTAGCTATTAAAGAGCGTGTAAATGCTTTATTATGTGAACAGTATTAGCGTATTTTATTATAAATATAATTAAATCAGTACATTTTTTAATAATTAAATTACCTAGATAATTGTAAACAGAGCATGTCAAATAAATATGCCAAATAATATTTTTAAGATATGAAACGGCTCAATCAATGTTTTAATTTATTTTATCAGAGAGGCTTGTCGTATTTACTTTATGTACCTATACCCTAAAAGATATTACAAATTATTGAAAATATGTATTATTTAAGATGATAGAAATTTACACAAACTTAATAAATATTCTTTTGCATATTAACGATTGGTAAGCCGACAAAAATCATATTCGAAAAAATAAAAAGCTATAGAATAGTTTCTGAAGCATACGGAATTGAGTTTAGGCGAAGTTTAGGTGAACATTCAATTTTAGATTTGGTCATCAACTATTTGCCAGTAAAATTAAGCTCTATCAGAAGCTTCCAGTAAGGAATTGCAGATCGACGGTGACTTCACGCACCTCTTGACTTTGGAAGGAATAATTTAGTACCAGCGGATTCCCCAAATACTGCATTTGTGAATTCAAGTGACAAACAATTTCTCAACTGACATGACGAGTATAAAAGATGTCGTAACTTTTCAATGGCTCGGTTGAATCTTCAGTTAAGGTCTGGATTTATCTAAATTCTTAGTTATAGCATATTTTCACTCATCGGACTGAGAGCCCTTGTTCAATAAAATTTAACATCTAGTCTTTCAGAAACATTGTGCCGTTTGTTCATTACACAGCCACAGTGTTTCACAAATTACGTTTTTAAAGATTTTTAAGTAATACGAATTTAAAAGATGCCTAGCATAAACAATCTGAACATATAACCACACCAACTCAACTCGGTTTGCAATTAAGACCTTTTTGCCCTGTGTTGTGGATAATGGTAAATTTTGGCATTGACTGTAGCACTCAGAGGTTCGGCGATGGGCTATCAATTATTGCATCTTGCTGTTCAAATATCGACCTAAGGTCCAATCCCATTGACAAACCAGAGACCGTGCTGGAACGGTGCTCTTACAATGAGCGTTAGCTAATATATCCCCAGGCATATATCAAGTTCACATTACTAGTAAAAACATGAAAGGAGCTACAGTTTGTAAGGCGTGACTACAGTAGCTACGAAGTAGGCAGTTGCTATAGAAGCATTTAAAAATATCCCTTAGGGGTAAATGTTCATCGATTTGTGACAATATAAACGCTGGGGTAAAATAGGGAATGTAATTTTTGCCTCCGAGACTTAAACTTAGAGAATGCAACTGCTAGTTTCCTATAAAAAGCTCTTAATATTTTGGCCCAACCCACAAGTCGTATCTATGACCGCGTGTTATATGTATATATGTATGACTTGTAACTTTATATAATCGGTATAAATATAGTCTCACTGGCTTTTTATAGTATATGTGTATGTCTATTTATGTCGAATAAATTAATGAACATGACTTGTCGGAACCACACACTGTGACGAAAATAAAAGCTATAAATAGATAAATCATGTAAATGTGTTGCGGTTTCAGCGTAAACTGATAATAATAGCATCAATGAAATGAAACATTATAAATATTGTGAATTAGTGAAAGCCTATTACAGTCACTTTCATTTCTTTTCTCAGACAACTAACTCCACCTTCTCCATTCTTCCGTTTCTTTGTGGGTATGAGTCACCACGAAACAAGCTTGATCCCGTGTGTTTTCAAAATAGTTAAAGAAGTTCAGTGCTAACAGCAAAAATTTTCCTTCCTTATTCCACCGTGCCTACTATCAACAATATCAGTGCGAAATCGCTATTATTACTATTGCAGAGAGCTTAGTGCGCTACCTCACGTCTCGCCTCGATCGACGTTCGGCACATTTACTGCAGCTCTTTAAGGTTAGATCCTTCTCAACTCAGATTGCACCGCACTTCGGTCGAATCGAGGGAGACGTGAGGAGCCTTTAGCCGTGCTAAACCTCTTGTAGATTTCGGCAAGTGCTTAACATCTGTTAGACCATTAATGCTTGTGTGTCCATAAATAATACTCAATAATTTAATTATAATAAACGTTTACCTATTATACTTATGAGCGAAAAGAAATCCGTAGCGTTAAATGTGTATAATTACTCATGACCACGCTACAATAGATTGTTATTAACACGTTGAGCGCCATGTGTGTCCTTCAGGAAACACAAAGTACTAACCTCTGAGGCCGCGTGTTTCCTTTAGGATACACAGCCATTGCTTTATTCTGAGGAAAAACAAAAGAAAAACTTAGTAAATGAATTTCTGTACTATTATCTTAATATATAAAATCCTTGCGTTACTGACTGACTGACAGACACGCTACAGCCGAAACAATTGGGCGCACGAAGCTGAAATCTGGCATGTATGTTCCTTGGGGACCGTAGGGGTGCACTAAGAAGGGATTTCCCGAAATTCTTACGGGATCGGCCAAAACGGGTAAATTTAAAAACAATGCAGGCGTAGCTGCTGGCATCCTCTAGTAATAACATAATAAGACGAATTAAGCAAAAAAAAAAGCCAAATCGAAAAAATGAAAAACATGGCTTTGGAGATTGGCGCTCAACGTGTTAAATCGACAAATTAATATCAATTTCGATAAATTACACTATAAAACATTGGTAAGCATTACTTGCATCTTTTATAATGGCAGACTCAGATGAGAGAGCACAAAAGCTTTTATTTATAAGAATGGATTACTATTTCATTATTTCATTATGTTGAGCTACTTTAATTTATTTATTTATTTAAATAATTACGAGTACACGACGACTCTACTTGTAAAACGATCACTTTGGCCTGTTGGTTTTGGCTGTTCATTTCAACATGATTTCAACCAACACAGAAATCTGAAATATTGAAATCGGCGCATTCTTTCAATAACAAAAAATAGGGGTCAATGAAAAGGACAGGTAAGGAGAGCTGAGATTTTGCGGGACTAACGATCAGCAATTGATTTTATACATAGACAGTTGCTTCTTTAATATAAGCTTTAATACGAATATCATATCACGGCATGTTGCTTCAGAATTAACAGCGTGAATGTTTTAATAGCGATTAATTGGGATTTTACTCTCACGTACTTTAAACATACACCTTCCTTGTTACTTCAAAATGAAACAAGATTTTTGCCGGTTTAATATTACATTTATGCAATTATGCTATACAATACGCTCTTAATGATGTAAGTTCTGATACAATAAATTTCACTTGTACAATACTGATTCGTAGAGCTAATGATTGATTTTTCATGCTAGTCCAATTGTTTCGAATGTGGAGTTAGAAGTTCGATGCCCGTACAAAATAAAAAGCCACTGCTAACATTTTCGAGTTTCCAGTACAATTTAGCTTCCTAGTTTCCGACATAAGGGATGTCAAACGATGCAATGCGACCCAAGTAAATCGAACAAAGTTTAACCTAAGAATATTAAGTAAGTATGTTGTGCAACAATTTCCACACGGTCATTCCATCCCTAACTAGAATTGACTGTAGTATGGCCATCAGACAACCGATAAACATGTTTATGTACGCTTTAATACACATGGAACAAACACTTGTATATCATCATTTTATCCCGGGTGGGTATCAAACCTGAGCAGTCAGAGTCACCAAGTACTCATACTAGCAGGAAATTTCTATGAGAACGATAAGCGCGTGAGTAGGCCTCCCTCACATTGAGCATGAGCCTTCCTCGGCGTGCGCCCGGCGTACGCTTTGTACTACAGAGTTACTTTGTAGCTAATGTGAGCTCGGTCTTACCGTCGCATCGCATTATGTTTCACTCATTGCTATCTAACGATACAGGTAAAGTAACGTTTAAAAATATAAATGGAAATGATTACCTCAGTCGCACATTGAGTTCTAATTTTACTCAATCATGAAGTGGTCGACTGAGTGAGATGTACAATCAATACAAGTAGAATCCATAAATCCCAGTTATAGACAGACCTAAAAGATCCATCAAGGATTTATTATATCTTATAAATCTTTAGCTAAAGTTACATTTACTGTCTTCACGGTGCCTCTCGTGAAGTAAAGCATCAGCTTAAGTCTTTATACGACACACGATGTCAAGGAGCCATTTTCAATCATATGAAATGTAAAAATGTTGCATCCTTTACACTTCGTATACTTAATACGTTAAATATTAGGTACATAAGGCTTCTACATTAAAACTTATTTATGAATTGAACCGATTTAGAAAAGTCCGTCGGGACGTGACGACCCCACCGCCCACTGGGGGAGATACTCTGATGAGTACATACTCGTCATAGTATCTCCCCCAAAAACCGGCCCCTAGTCCCCGGCGGCCCCGCTAGTCCTGGTTATGGTAGCGGCCATGGTAACGGCGGGGCAAGGGTGCGAAGAATCTCTGGAAGAGATCGGGCTACCACCACCAACGACAATTGGCTCTGGCAACACTAAACACGCACACACTGCGGACCGACGAGAAGATCGTCGAGCTGGAAGAAGAATTGAGCAAGTTGCGATGGGATATCTTAGGCCTATCTGAAGTCCAAAGACAGGGGGAGGACTCGATAGTTCTCAATTCTGGTAACTTGCTCTTCTACTGGGAGGGCGACCAACAGTCCCAAGGTGGTGTCGGGTTCCTCGTCCACAAATCTCTCGTGGCCAACGTGGTAAATATCGGGAGTGTGTCGATCAGGGTAGCGTACCTTATACTCAGAATATCCAAGCGGTATTCGCTGAAGGTCATACAGGTACACGCTACGACCTCGACGCACCCCGATGAGGAGGTGGAGGCCATGTACGAGGACATATCTCGGGCTATACATGGCTTCAAAACCCATAACACTGTGGTCATGGGAGATTTTAACGCGAAACTGAGCAAACGCGACGGTGATGAGCTGAGAGTGGGGCAATTTGGCTATGCGCATCGGAATTCCCGGGGTCACTTGCTGGCTAGCTTTATGGAGAAGGAAGGACTCTACATGATGAATTCCTTCTTCAAGAAAGAGAATGCCGCAAGTGGACCTGGGTAAGTCCAGACGGTGCCACCAAAAATGAGATCGACTTTATCATGTCGACGAAGAGGCAGATATTCAATGATGTCTCCGTGATCAATTCACTTAAAGTGGGGAGCGATCACCGAATGGTAAGAGGCACATTGAATATCTGAACAAGCCTCGAAAGGTCAAGGTTGATAAAGTCCACGCTGCGACCGGCACCGGTTCATATCCAAAACCCCGAGAGCTATCAGCTCGAACTCAAGAACCGTTTAGAATGCCTGGGCGAATGCGTAGATGTGGACGAGTACAGTAACGGGTTCGTGGATGCTGTCCATACAACAGGGGCTAATTTTTTTAAGCCCCAGAAAAGCAAGATCTCGGGTCCGACCCTCGAGCTGTTAGAGGAAAGGCGCAAGATGGTTCTGCTATCCTCCGACGACATGCCGAAATATCGGCACCTCAACAGACAGATCTCTAAGTCTCTGACTCGCGATCTCCGCCAACACAACACAAAATGTGTTCGAGAGGCGATCGAGCAGAATAAGGGATCCAAAGTGTTCCAGAGGGATCTGTCTGTTGGGCAGAGTCAGCTGACAAAGCTGAAGACGGAAGATGGCAGAATTGTATCGTCCAAGCCTGAGCTCTTGGAGGAGATCGAAAGGTTCTATGGACAGCTATACACGACAACGCAACAACCCGCAAGTACTCCAGCGTCAGACCCTAGAGCTGGATTGACCCGACACTACATACATACATACATACATATCGTCACGCCGAAGGGGTAGGCAGAGGTGTATTTCTACACCCACTTTTTGCCAGATATACTTTAGTCCCACGTAATAAGGGGCGAGCCTATTGCCGTACCGGGCACATTTCCAGACTCCGTGCTGCTACTGAGAATTCCGTGACAGAAAAACCCAATAACACTGCCCAACCCAGGAATCGAACCCGGGACCTCCCGATCCCACGCGCACATTTATGCCGCGAGACCAACGAGACAGTCGTACAGGGTTTGATGTCGAGTTTTCCGTCTCTACGTAAAGATGGTATTTGCATTGTGTTATCCCTTAGTCGCCTCTTACGACACCCACGGGAAGATAGGGGGGTGGTGACACTTGTATTCTATGCCGTCAACCACACGGCAATCCGACACTATACCGAAGATATCCCGGACGTCAGCATGCACGAGATTAGTGTGGCTCTCAAACAGCTTAAAAACAACAAGGCGCCGGGTGATGACGGAATTACGAGCGAGCTTCTGAAGGCCGGCGGTACACCCGCTAGAGAAGCCCTTCGGAAGCTATTTAATTCCGTCATTCTCGAGGGTAAAACGCCACAGGCGTGGCACAGAGGTGTGGTGGTGCTTTTCTCTAAGAAAGGGGATAGAACCCTCTTAAAGAACTACAGACCCATCACACTTCTGAGCCACGTCTACAAGCTGTTTTCGAGGGTCATCACGAATCGTCTCGAGAGCAAGCTAGACGACTTCCAGCCTCCCGAACAAGCCGGTTTCCGTAAAGGCTATATTACCATAGAACACATACATACGCTGCGGCAGGTTATACAGAAGTACGAGGAGTATAACCAGCCTCTATGCTTGGCGTTTGTGGACTATGAGAAAGCCTTCGATTCGATCGAAACCTGGGCGGTGCTACAGTCTCTCCAACGGTGCCGGATTGACTACCGATATATCGAAGTGCTGAAGTGTTTGTATGAAAACGCCACTATGTCAGTCCGCCTCCAGGACCAGAGTTCGAAACCTGTTCAACTCCAGCGAGGAGTGAGACAGGGGGATGTCATATCCTCGAAACTGTTTACCACTGCGCTGGAGGATGTTTTCAAGCTTCTGAACTGGAATGGACTCGGCATCAACATCAACGGCGAGTACATCACTCACCTTCAATTCGCAGACGATATCGTAGTCATGGCTGAGACCATAGAAGACCTAGGCACAACTCGATGGCCTCTGTAGAGTCTCCCAACAAGTAGGTCTTAAGATGAACATGGCCAAGACGAAAATCATGTCGAACGTCCATGTTGTACCTGCTCCTATTCAGGTTGGGAACTCTACGCTCGAAGTTGTCGACAAGTATATCTACCTGGGACAAGTAGTCCAATTAGGTAGGTCCAACTTCGAGAAGGAGGTCAATCGTCGAATCCAACTCGGTTGGGCAGCGTTCGGGAAGCTACGACATATCTTCTCGTCTGATATCCCGCAATGTCTCAAGACGAAAGTCTTTGACCAGTGTGTGTTGCCAGTGATGACTTACAGATCAGAGACGTGGTCGCTCACTATGGGCCTTATCAGAAGGCTCAAGGTCACTCAGAGGGCGATGGAGAGAGCTATGCTTGGAGTTTCCCTGCGAGATCGAATCAGAAATGAGGAGATCCGCAGTAGAACCAAAGTCGCCGACATATCTCTCCGGATAGCCAAGCTGAAGTGGCAGTGGGCAGGGCACATAGCTCGAAGAACCGATGGCCGTTGGGGCAGAAAGGTTCTGGAGTGGCGGCCACGTACCGGACGACGCAGCAAAGGTAGGCCCCCCGCAAGGTGAACCGACGATCTCGTCAAGATCGCGGGAGGCGGTTGGATGCGGGCGGCTCAAGACCGGTCTGTGTGGAGAACCTTGGGGGAGGCCTATGTCCAGCAGTGGACGTCGTTTGGCTGATATAATGAGAAAAGTCCGTTCCGTGACCCACCTTATATAATGAGATCATAGAGGAACGCCGAGATGTTAGTGAGTACGCCATAACGCCACAAAGAAAGTCACAATCGTTCTTAAACATGCCTCATATTCCGGAGACCCAGGGCCTCTAGGTAGTTGGCATTTATGCCACTCTTACCCAAAGGCGGATTCGGAAATTGCGTAAATTAGACGCACTGGTACGGCAAATATAATTTAATCGTTTAATTACAATCTATATGTCACCGAATCAAACAGGAAACTTTCTCCTGTACAAATGAAAAACGTTCAGTCAAAGTTGAGGGACCCGCAACTGTGATGACAGACATGGAATATATATTTTTATAATTCAAAGAACGATTAATTTATTGTTTTGTTTACAGCTAATGCTATGTAGGTACACTATAACTTGACCCGTAAATACATATATTGCCTTAGGTATTTGATTCATGAATGAAACAAAATAAACTAAGAAGGAGATCATTGTAACTATTACCCACACTTAGGTATATTATAAATCTGAAAGTGTGTTTGTTTATATTTACTTCTTGCACCTCACAACGGAGTGATGTTATGGTGTGATTTTTGTGTAGAGGGGCAGTAGTAGTAGTTAGAAGACTGGAGAGTGACATAAACCGACTCTATTTTTATTGCGGCAAAACATGTCGCGTTAACAGACTCCCACGCAGGCGGAGCCGTGAGTTAAGTCTAGTACGATATATTGGATCCCCATGCATTATACAGAAGATGTGTGTGTGATATTTGAAATAAATATAAAAACTAGGTGGCTTTTGCTGTTAGTAAAAATAAAAAATTTACAAGCCAGCAAAGGTTATACATAAGCAAGGTTCAATTAGTTTGCAGTAGGCGGTCCACGTGTGCAGCCTACGCATGCACAAGTAATAAGTTTAAAAAAATGTATCGGATGCTAATATAAGTTATGAAAGCGTAAAATAGTGAATAAACAAACATTTTCTTTTTATTTTACTCAAACTGCCCTAGCCCTAAATCTTGTTACTGTTTCTGAGAATGGATATTTATTAATCGCACAAACAACTAAGGGGATTTCATAACACGTTGCAGTAATTTACCTTATACATCAGAATAGCACATGGTACCTTTATCTTGATAATAGACTCCACGAAGCTAGTGCACTATATTTGTTGTAAAATTTTGAAAAGTGCAAAAATATTTATAGGCCACGTGTTCCAGCAAAAATAAGAAGCCTTAAATATCCTCTGAATGAGTGGCTCGGACAGACTTAGTTCGCTATTCTAGTTGTCACATGAACACCTGTTACAGCCGTTACTGGCCACAGTCACCGCCTGAAATTGTCTAACGAGTTACCCTAGGATTAAGCGTCTTCATTACTTGGGTGATAGCGGTTGGAATTAGCTCTACCTATATTCATATGTGGACCAACGTAATGGTAAACATACTGTAGAAACAGATTTATAAGGTTTACGGTTACACACTCCAGGCATATTTTGCAAACATGTGTTCGTTTTCGTTGACTTTGATATCGAGATAAAACCCAATTTGATTACAGTTGCTAGTTTTCATTAAATATGAGTGCGACTGATTGTCATTGCTTGTTCAACTTCTTGGCGTCAATTTTTACGAACGTTTTTCTTGAAAACGCTATCTTATCTATAATGCACCATATCGAAACTCTCGATAGAGTTCCAATTTTAACTCTAATCAATGATTCTTGGACTCCAATATTCGCGGAAATGAAACTGAGTCCTTGAAGAAGAGGAGCATCTAGGTCCCACCACAGTCATAGTTCATTTGAGCCCGCGCCTTGGTATTCTTGGTTCATTTGGCCTATATCTCGTAAGTTTTCGCTGGTAAATGACTGAGGCTCTGGGAACAGTAGAAATTAGAAACAAGTAATGTGAAAAGAAACCTTATATATCTGGAAGACTGTTCTGAAATTAGTAAAAAAAAAGGGAAGTAAAAATATTTTTATTCTGAACACGCACAATAAAAAGCACAATAAGAAAAAAAATACAACTAAATCAATACACAAGATAAGAATTAAAACAAAAGAAAATAATAATAGAATAACAGACAAAAGTGTTAGAACAGGGCACAGTTCAGCATATGTCAGGCAAATGCCTGACGCTGATTTTCAACAGTGATTTTTGAGTGACTCAAACACGTAAAAACAAACATTACAAAAAAATACAATAAAATAAATATATTATCTTAAATTAATATATTAATAAATATATTAGTAATATTTCATTGTGTTCCTCTTATAGATATATGTGGGAGGGATTATTTCTTAATATATTCATGCAAATGGAAAGATTGATGGAAATTATTTTGAGAGGCGGGAACCACAACGGATTTGTTCTTGACTGCTTAATCTATATATAAATACGTGAAGCGAAATTTTGTGATCTATTTTGACGACGACAAATGCGCGAACGGAGTTATAAAGTTTTATTTTTTAGTCTATAGAACATTTGTTTTAGACTACAATTAATTTCATAAATTCGTTCCAGTAATTTCATAAAAGATTCATTGTGCGGGAAGGTCTTTGATTGTAGAATCTTTGACAATGAAACCTTAATATTGTAGAAACTTAACATTTAAATAAATTATGGTCGAATTTCGACCACCAGGCAAACTCTAACTAAATTTTGATAAGAGCACGTCAGCTGGTTATAAATAATTTTCCTGCAACACCGAAGATATTTGTTTGTATCTGTTAAGATATAAGTAAACATCTCCAATGCTACTCTGAAGTTTGCCGAGTCTTTATTGATATATCAATTCCAGTTAGCATAATAATAACAAATAATAAAGCTTGATGCTACTCAGCCTATATCGAAACGTTGATATTTATGAAAAATATATTTGTATTTTCTGAGAAATATACAATCTGTTGAGCAGAACATATTTATTTCGCAATCAAAATCGGGCTCGGTTGATAAAAGCATTTCGATTTTTCTAATTTTCGATGCTAGTAATAAATAAATAAATACCATATAGTTATACTGTATATATTGGTATATATACAGTATTATTATATATTACAGTGCATAAATAGCGCTTTGTTCAGTTCTTGCTAATGATAAAGTACTAAGCTGGGAAACCAGAAAAATCGGTACCATCAACATTGTGCAAACATAAACATGAACCAGCTAGAGTGGTATTTAAAGTACAGACGAGTGTGGAAGTACTAGCTACAAAACAAAGCACTCGAGACGCGGTTTAAGTTGAATAAGAAACATTAGCTGTCGCAAACAAGGTTCATTCAAAAAAGTACATTCGCGTTATTGCTCACTCAGAGACGATTTGTAAAGATAACATGGGATGGCTGATGACGAGATTATAATTTCAATGATACGCTTTTAACAGATCTCTGACTTAATACGGATATAGACGTGAAGTCGTTCAAAGACAAATGAATAATTTATAAGGATAATAGAAAGAAACAATCAGATTTCCTTAAGTTGATTGGTATAAAAAAAGTGAATATTCTCATTATGTAAATATAGGCCGACGTACTTATTTATTTATTTATTTATTTATTTATTAACACCATTTATAATATCATTACAGGTATTCCCAAATCGATATTATAAGCAACTTAAATCTAAATGAACAATACATAAAAGAATAATAATAATAATAACACATGTAGAAAATCTTTCTAATTTTATGCACCTATTACGCAACATTCTGCAACAGACTTGAATTTCACCAGTGTGCAATTATAAATATCAATTTCACTATGAATTAAATTAAGAAGTCGTATGGCGCGCGGTAATGGAGCATATTTTAGCAAGTTCGTTCTCGACACTGGGACGCTGAGGGCAGCGGGCCGACGGCGCGCACCCACGTAGCCGTCCGGGGCGCACAGTCTTAGTTCCACCAATATGTCAGGGTGGTGTATGTGGCCGCGCAGTACGCGCCACACGTACGTCACTAGTGCAACGTCACGCCGTACACTCAACCGCGTATATCCAACCATGCCGAGAACAAACAAGCTTGGGTACATAAGTGGGTAAAACGGGTACACACTATATTGCTTAAAATACAAAAACCGAGTGAATTTATTTTGAATTTTTTCCAGCATGAGGCTGTATTTTGCCTCATGTGGATTCCAAATAATAGAAGCAGTTTCAAGGTGGCTCCGAACAAGTGCGTTATATAAGATTTTTATTGCTGCTATACTGTCGAAATCCCTACAATTTCTAAGAAGGAACCCTAAATTCCTAAATGCCTTACTGCATATGTCACTTATATGTTTACGAAACATTAGCTCCGGCACCATTGTCACACCCAAGTCACGCGTTCCTTTTAATCGTTGTATAGTTATACCGTCCATCTCATATGTATACTGTTGTGGAGTCTTGGCCCTGGTATAACTAATAAGTCCACATTTTGCAGTATTAAAATATAACTTATTAGCATTACTCCATTCAACAACCCGATTAATGTCATCCTGTAACAGTTTAGCATCCGATACATCTGCTACCGATAAATAAACTTTGAGGTCATCAGCAAAAAGGAGACATTTAGCATTCTGTATCACTGCAGGTAAGTCATTAATCATTAGGATAAATTCTAATGGACCTAGACTTGAACCTTGACTAATGCCTGAAAATGTGTAGTAAGGTTCAGACCTATAGCCGGCGTACTCTACGTACTGTCGGCGATCACCAAAGTAACTTGAAAAGAATTTCAGCAAATGTGACGTGAATCCCAGCCTAGCCAGCTTCGACAGCAAGACCTCATTCCTGACCGTGTCAAAAGCCTTCCGGAAGTCGAAGTACGCACAGTCCACCTGTCCACCGGCGTCAATAACGGGCGTTAAATACGTCATAAAAGACAATAGGTTACTCTCCGTACTTCGACCCGGCCGGAAGCCGTGCTGGACATCTGTCAATTGCGAGCTAGTCTGGGCGTATAAGGTGGCATGCAATGCGGTTTCCAATACCTTAGCGAACGCCGACAGTACCGCCACTGGTCTGTAACTACTAATGTCGTCACTACAACTACCTTTCGGGACCGGTATAACCCTTGTTACTTTCCATATGTCTGGATAGTGACCTTCTTTTAGACACAGGTTAAATACATGTAACAATGGCTTCTTAAATACATCACGACAATCCTTAACTACATATGGTGGTATACCGTCCGGCCCGACAGAGTGTTTGGGCTTGAGTCGGTTGAGCGCCGCGCTCAGTTCGCTTTCGCTGAGCTGGCCTACGTGTACTCGAGCAGCGCTCGCGCTCGGGCCCGCAGAGCGCTCCGCCTCCTCCGCGTCGAGAACTGGCCGCTCTGTACTATAAACTGAATGGAAATATTCAGCAAAACACTTTGCACATTCAGCCTCATTAAGTTCTTTACCGTTTTGTTTTATGGGTTTTTTGTTACGCCTACGTTGCTTATTCTTAATAAAGTTCCAAAATGATTGTGGATCATTATTAATATTTAGTTGTAATTTCCGTTGATAGGCTTCATAGCACATTAATATTTTCCGCTTAACTAATGATCGGTACCGAGCGAACGTTTCATAGTCGGACTGTAAACCCGTTTTCTTATATATTTTATGACACTTTGATTTTATCCGTATATAGTGTATTAAATCCGAAGTGTACCACTCGGGATAAATGTACTTATTACCTACATTCTTTTTTAGAGATTTTAAAGGGGTACACTCACTAATAACTTCACTAACAATTTTATAAAGATAACTCACAGCTTCCTCTGAATTTTCAGTTACATACAAACCTGTCCAATCTAAAATCCTCAACTTTTCATATAACAGAAAAAAATTACATTTACTAAATTGCCAATCGGTACAACTAACACTGACACTGTTAACATTCTGTTCATTCTGGACAGTCATAGAAGGTCTAATCCTACTAATTTGCTGTATTATTGTAATATCCAACGGGGGATGATGCACATCAATACCGACTATTGGTTCATACGACAATTTAACTTTAATATCATCTACCGATAAATTAGTCAACACTAAATCCAAAGTGCGGTTATTAATATTAAAAATATCATTTACCTGGTGAAATCCACAGTATGCTGTAAAGTACTCAAAATAACTTAGCACTTCTGCAGTTGCCGAAGGTAGGTTAAAGTCACCGATTACAATAACAGATTCATATTTTACACATACGTTTTCCAATATTTGAAATAACTGCATATAATTACTATATTGACAATTAGGTGGTATATAAACTACGCAACACAAAAACAAAAGTTTATTTTTACTGAATACAGTTGCACACACTACCTCAAACAAAGCCGCGTCTACATTGTTAATACAGACTTGGTTAATATTATACCGAGATGACACCGCTACGAATACACCTCCTTGCTTCCTGCCATCGGCGCGATCACACCGTATTATTTTGTAACCAGCTGGTATCAGTTCACCGTCCTTGATATAATTGTTTAATCCTGATTCAGTAATTGCCACTAAGTCGTAATTGGATGCCAATAAATTTGAGTAAAACATTTTTGTTTTCGTCCGTAGCCCGCGAGCGTTCTGGTAATACAATTGAATTTGTTTAGTGATTTTCTCCTTCTCCTTTAGAACGTCGCTGTGAGTGTCGAAACCAAACCCATTCATTAAATTGCGTATTAACTGGCCAACTGTCTTCATTAATCAATTTATCATATTCAGATTCAGGCACACCTATCATAAAAGAAGAGTAATCCCTTTTAGTCTTAGGGATGACTTTCTCCACTACAATGTCATCCGATTTACAAATCGTTTTGACGTGTTCCGATATTGCCTCAACAGTAGTACTAGGATGTAAAGACCAGACATGAAGAAATTTCTTTTTTTGTACGGCATGGAAGGACGAAATTTGCGAGTTTCCTCCCTTTAAAATAGTTTTAGAAACCATCTTAGTTTTCTTGCGATTAACCACCTTCCAGTCTTCGTCCTGCTCGGAATGCTTTTCAGCTAATAAATGTTGCCGAGACGACACATTATTGTCATCAGTATTACGAGACGGTGTAAATGCGGCCTTAGAAATCATTCCAACCGCAGCGCTTCGTCGCGAACGCACGGTCACATTAGGATGACTCACCGCCGGAATTCCCACGCTAACATCTTTCGTCTCACTCGCACCCTGCGCAGCTGGTAACTTCGTAAGATCTTCCAAAATATTAATAATTACTTATATTACAAAATACACTCAATTTGTTAGGAATTCCACTTATCATGGGGTCTCGGGTAGGCTCTCGCGGCTCTATGATATGTAATTGAATTCTTTAGACAAGTAACCTTCAATTGAGACACACAAAAGTCTAGACTCTGGACTATGTACCTTAGACCTACTACTTATCCCAAGCGTAAATATTGTAATGGTGTTGCTGGCTACACCAAATTAATTAATAATATATAGTTCTTAGGTTGCATACTTGTTTCCACATGTGTTTGTCTTATCGCTACGATGGCGCCAACGTTATGCAATTAGTAAACTCATAAATTCTAAGAGGTTGACAAATTTATAAGAATTATGTGACAGGCATATGAGTAAAGAAATAGCCATGAAATATGAGAAAATATTGGCACTGTAGTGTTCACATGCGGTATAGTTGAGGATCATAAAAAAGGGGATCAACGATAAGAAACGGGCTCGGGTCAGGTAGTAAGGGTTCGAGAGGCGTTGCGTTGGTTGTGTTTGACTGGACAGTCGATCTTAGGAGGCGGAGCGAGTCGGGTCCGAGGACAGCGCTGCGTGGGAGTGGAGAAAGTACGGGGGCAGTCGGTCTTAGGATGCGGAGGTTGACAGATCTCGGGAAAGTGTTGCGTGGTAGTTTACGAAATACGGGTCTGTTGTGTTTGAAGACAGTGAATGTTGGGACGCGGAACCGGGCGGATCTCGGGCAGTGAGTCTTAGGACGCGGAAGAGGGCAGATCTCGGGAACGGACTCGCGTGGTAGTTCAGGCAGTTGGTCTTTTGGCGCGAGAGAGATCGGACCTGGCCTAGCGCGTAAGAGGTTCGGTGTTGGTCGATAATTAGTGCTTAGTGATATCGAAGAACAAGGCGAGCGGCTTCAAGAGAAGGTGATCAGCACAGGGCAAGGGGTAAGTTTGGCAGTGACGCAGCTAATAGTCCGGTGAGTGTCTGTTATTCACTTTACTGTAATT
Source organism: Euclidia mi (assembly GCA_944739405.2). Lineage (NCBI taxonomy): Eukaryota > Metazoa > Arthropoda > Insecta > Lepidoptera > Erebidae > Euclidia > Euclidia mi. The sequence continues at coordinate 62,270,023 of OX123183.2, forward strand.
TATTGCATGAACTGTATAACATTAATAACTCTGTTGTGTATCTATGTCTATATCACACCATATATATATATACCAGGCTGACTAAAATATTAAGTTCTCTATGAGATATTGTACATAGTTATATTATCAATAACCGCGTGTACCATTAGTAGTGGTTCGTACCTTGTTGATGATGGATGTAAAGACGAGCGATGTATGATGGGAGTCTCCGTATTTGCGATCAGGTGGTAGAATGCAGGACTTTCACAATCGCTGTCTAAACCTGCGTACAGGCCAGTACATAGCAGCTGACAAGGTTTTAAAGAGCGAAAGAAGAGCCACCTGTCGGTCACGCGGTAGCAGTAAGACCTAATGCGGCTAACCTAGCGGCGATTGTAACGAGAGCTTCCCCGCAAACTATGCGCGATGGCTTAATACGTTTTAATTGACTATGTTTGTATGGGCTTCAATGTTGTGACTTGCGGCAAGGAGGCGTTTTGTGACATCAGTTCTGAGACTGTTACTGTACGTTCAATACTATACACTGGATATCGCTGAAATACTCGGCGCCGATAATACTATATGACTAATATACCTGGATCATGTTCTCCGTCTCCCTGGAGCTGCCGTCTCTGAGATACGCTGCCTTGTACTCAAGTACCAATATGTGAAGCATGAATATATGGAGAGTGATTTTGTGATGACAAACCAATACTAATGTATCGCTGTCTTTAGTATTTTGATGACCACTTTCATTCAATTATAAGCGTTTACGTTTGGTAAATGCTGTCAGTAGAGGAATATAGAGGAAGGGACGAATTCCATAGTTCCTGCGCGGGCGTAGGGGCGCGGGAACCCTGGCCACAAATTACTTGGCGGGGCCAGGCTGAAATTGATATTTTAGACCCAGTTAGTAAGAAAACTAAAATTTTAATCAGCCTGGGGTCGATAGGATTCCGTTACATTTGGTGCCGTGACCAGGATCCTCGTCATAAAATGTTCTGATTCACTTCAGAACAACGAGGAAGAACTAAAGGGTTACTACACAAACACAACGTAGAAAAATACAAACACAACGTAGAGAAATAACTATGCACAACGTAGGAAAATATCGATCTAATTCGGCACAACTTGTTATTCATTAATCGACAGATGATCATGTTCATTTCAGAAAGACGAAATAATATTTAAGTCACGGCAATCATCTTAATATTTAATAATCGGAGGGGGGCCCTCTCGCACGTGTTATTTATTTTAATAGCACTTTGGTTCCTCTTATAACATCGCTGTATCTCGAAAATAAACATATAATTGACTACATAGATTCAAACGCTTTACATAAAGCTCATGCGTATCAGTTATTGTATGTCAAGTTCGAGTCTTGACAGTGGTTACATTATTGGCTACAGAAAATGCTTTACGTTTAAGTATCTCGAGTTCGACTCTCGATAATAAGCATATTATTGGTTACAAGCACTTGCGTATCAGGTTCGCTGTTTGAGTCCGATTTGTGATGCAGACTAGCGATGGTTAGAACTAATTTTGGACAAGGAAAGAGAAGGATTTTATATTATATAGATTATATTTAAAGGACGATTTACAATGCACACCAGAATATCCCGTGGAATATGTAGGTGTTGTTAAATCAGGTTAGACTCCTGAGCATTGTCTGTTACGATATATTATTGTGAAACGTCTGTGAACTAGTCGCCGTATTGTTGGTAACATGTTCTAAATCTGAATCATATGAACAAGAGTAAATTATTTAAGGCTATATAATGTATAATATTTTGTTGGAGTTGCGGGACAAGAATTTATAACACTAGTGAAATAGCAGGTTCGACTCCTGTTGCTACGATATTAAAAAATGTTTTCAACAAACTTACTGAGATAGCGGGTTCGATTCCTGTTGCTACGATGTTTTAAAAATGTTTTCCACAAACTTACTGAAATAGCGGGTTCGATTCCTGTTGTTACGATATATTAACATGGTTTCTACAAGCTTACTGAGATAGCGGGTTCAATTCCTGTTGCTACGATATTATAAAAATGTTTTCAACAAACTTACTGAGATGGCGGGTTCGATTCCTGTTGTTACGATATATTAACATGGTTTCTACAAGCTTACTGAGATAGCGGGTTCAATTCCTGTTGCTACGATATTATAAAAATGTTTTCAACAAACTTACTGAGATGGCGGGTTCGATTCCTGTTGTTACGATATATTAACATGGTTTCTACAAGCTTACTGAGATAGCGGGTTCAATTCCTGTTGCTACGATATTATAAAAATGTTTTCAACAAACTTACTGAGATGGCGGGTTCGATTCCTGTTGTTACGATATATTAACATGGTTTCTACAAGCTTACTGAGATAGCGGGTTCAATTCCTGTTGCTACGATATTATAAAAATGTTTTCAACAAACTTACTGAGATGGCGGGTTCGATTCCTGTTGTTACGATATATTAACATGGTTTCTACAAGCTTACTGAGATAGCGGGTTCAATTCCTGTTGCTACGATGTTTTAAAATGTTTTCAACAAACTTACTGAGATAGCGGGTTCGATTCCTGTTGCTACGATGTTTTAAAATGTTTTCAACAAACTTACTGAGATAGCGGGTTCGATTCCTGTTGCTACGATGTTTTAAAATGTTTTCAACAAACTTACTGAGATAGCGGGTTCGATTCCTGTTGTTACGATATATTAAAATGGTTTCTAAAAACTTACTGAAATAGCGGGTTCAATTCCTGTTGCTACGATATTTCAAAATGGTGTCAACAAACGTATTAAATTACGAAATCTAGTAATAATATCTATCTTATGCATACGCGTTCTTTGGACAAGCATCTATTAGTTTATTACATTGGTTGAGTTGAGATTCTTACAGAATGCATAGGGGTTTTATTGATGAAGTTTACACGAGCTTTAATTGAGAAAAGGATTATTCTAAGGTCACATATCAGTAAATTTAGTTTCCTAACGTGTTAGCAAGTAGATTAGGGTAATATTAGCCCACTGCAGTATTTTGGTATACCTTATAAAAGCTCTAGGTTCGATTCGATTTCTGAGCATTGGTGAAAGTCGACGGATATTATACTCATGTACATAATGATCGGCGTCGGCTTTATAGAAGTCGTACAATGTGATTTTAAATATTTTGGGTTCGATTCCCAAACATAAAAAGAATGCACACTATTGTTGAACACGAAACTATTTTGTTAATTGTTGTTATTATAGCAGTAATTAAAACCTCGCCGATAATGTGCGTCTTGAGATGGGTTTAGTGACCATTGTTTTTAAATGTTTTGTTCTAAAATTGTTTCCCAAACTAGAAAGGCAATGCAATAAGCCGACATCTGGCACGTTTTGTTTCCAAATGCCAGCGTGTGAAAAAATAAGGGATAAAACAAAAAGGGGAAACACATTTTAGATGTTTATTAGTTAAAAGAAGGAAGGCTAGAAAGGAACTATTGTTCTTTTGTATTATTGATGTGCTTTGTCCGAACGCGCCAACGCGCACGTGAAAAGGACAGGATGGGCTACTTTGTTAAGATATGATTGCGCATGTGGCGCATTGTTTTAAGGAACTGAATGGCTTTAGAAAGTCATTTACGCCGTTTTTAGGATGGGTTCGATTCCCATCGTGAAAGGAGCCATAGTTCTTTTGTATTATTAATGTGCTTTGTCCAAGGGCCAAGACCGGCTACTTTGTTAAGATATGACTGCACATGTGCTGCATTGTTTTGAAAAACTGAATGGCTTTGAAAGTCATTTCCGCCGTCTTTGGTATGGGTTCGATTCCCGCCGTGCGTCATATGAAATAGATATTCTTCACGTGTTAATTCTAAGCATCAGTATTTTACCTAACTGTTACAGTTACAGGCTATCTCAGATTTTAGTTAAGCTGAGTATTTACAATACTTATTCATCTGCGTTACAATGTGATAGCCAGTGGCAATGATGTATGCATATGTTATGCCTGGTCTATTGTACACATACCTTTTAAGAGCGCTCAATGTACCAAGGTTCGAGCCCAAGGTTTGCTTAGAGCTTGATACTGAGTTTATATTTCTCATGAGATTCGAGAGGTGTGTAGTGTAAGCAGTATGCTAACAACGTCTTGATACATACTGGACTCATAGGCATAGTTTAGCCCTATCATGCGATATTCGTAAACACCTAACTTGATACTGGAATCCAAATAAAAATAATATTTTGTTGCTAGACTCATGCAATATACTTAATACGCATACTGAAAAATATTCATTGGTGATCCGCATCACATTGTCCAATCATCTGTTAGTTTGTATCCGGGTTTAGTACTCAAATAGAAGTCGTATATTATATGACTAATCTTGGAAGTTTGATACTCGTGGCATTTCATTTAAAATTCCAGGACCCTACGTCACCTTTTACATCAACTACCGCACGTGTTGTTGCGTTCGTCGGCTGTGACTACAAAGTAGCGGCGTTCCGGTAACGTAAAAGGCAGCTGCAGTATGTGTCGAAGGACATATCTCGCATTGGATCATCTTACACAGAGCTAAGTTTTCATTATCCTTACTAACTATAAACGCGCACATCGACTAACTTCAAGCAAGTGGACTCCCTCTGATCCGAACTCTCAAATATACAATATTAAACGAAGGTTTAAGTTACATAGGGCCTTATGTGTGTCGTTCGTTATATAGAACTTTTATTTTATGGCATAATATATTTGGCAGCTGCGTCCAACTGCACGAGTAATAATCGTAATTGTTATTTACGTTAACTGTAATCAGAGCCTTAATAATGAAGCAGATATCATGTCGATACGCTTGATGATCCGAATGAAGAACTGATTGGCGGCCATCTCGCCGAACATTGTGGGTTCGATCCCCGCGCGTACAATTTCTAGCTAAATGGGAATAATTCCTAGTGTGAGACCGAGTTAAGAATTGTTTAGTTGTAGTGACTGTCGAGCTATCAACTGGGGAAAACGACTGCTGCACTATACTATTGTTTACGACTATTTAGCTCATTATATAAAACTATTGCAACTACTTGTCTGTCACTTTTGATAAAACTAGTCTCTTATACGAGTGTGTGCGAACTATTCCAGCCACTGCTACCTGACGCTATGTACACCCGCTACTGAACCCGATTTCGACGAGTGACAATGGCGAATCAGGTACCCTGATCATACCACGCTGCCCGTTTATCAAGAAGACATCTGGTATGTACACTTCCATTCTAAGCATGGATAGGATGTCTTATAGATTGTACTACTATTTTGATAATTTATTGCTAATTCGCCATTTGGCTTATTGGAAAACATAGGTTACGGGCAACTGGTGATCTTGGTTATGTGCGCTAGTTCTAATAAGAAGGTTAGGTCTGGTAGGAGAAGTAGTACATAGACGGATTAGAATAAGCTTTTCCAATAATTTTCATAAACTTTAGATGGTAAACGAGGTTGAGGCAACAATTGCAATTAGATTCCTATAAGTGTCAATGTTGTCATAGTATAGGGATGGGCGGAGTATAGTTAGTTAGTGTATCGTACGGTGCGGCCTTAGCAAGGGTAAAGTAGGGTTATTATTATCAATCAACTATAAGTTAGGATAAGTGGTATGAAGCAATGGATACTTATTGGAAGTTGTATGATATTTGCCGGCAGTTAAATGGTGGAAGACCAGATGCAGTTTTAACTGTCGTACTCTAATACCTATGCTATTGTATCTGTAGTGAAAGCTCATACGCTATGACTTAGTCTACGCGTCTGATTTTCAGAGGGGGGAATGTAATGGTGTTGCTGGCTACACCAAATTAATTAATAATATATAGTTCTTAGGTTGCATACTTGTTTCCACATGTGTTTGTCTTATCGCTACGATGGCGCCAACGTTATGCAATTAGTAAACTCATAAATTCTAAGAGGTTGACAAATTTATAAGAATTATGTGACAGGCATATGAGTAAAGAAATAGCCATGAAATATGAGAAAATATTGGCACTGTAGTGTTCACATGCGGTATAGTTGAGGATCATAAAAAAGGGGATCAACGATAAGAAACGGGCTCGGGTCAGGTAGTAAGGGTTCGAGAGGCGTTGCGTTGGTTGTGTTTGACTGGACAGTCGATCTTAGGAGGCGGAGCGAGTCGGGTCCGAGGACAGCGCTGCGTGGGAGTGGAGAAAGTACGGGGGCAGTCGGTCTTAGGACGCGGAGGTTGACAGATCTCGGGAAAGTGTTGCGTGGTAGTTTACGAAATACGGGTCTGTTGTGTTTGAAGACAGTGAATGTTGGGACGCGGAACCGGGCGGATCTCGGGCAGTGAGTCTTAGGACGCGGAAGAGGGCAGATCTCGGGAACGGACTCGCGTGGTAGTTCAGGCAGTTGGTCTTTTGGCGCGAGAGAGATCGGACCTGGCCTAGCGCGTAAGAGGTTCGGTGTTGGTCGATAATTAGTGCTTAGTGATATCGAAGAACAAGGCGAGCGGCTTCAAGAGAAGGTGATCAGCACAGGGCAAGGGGTAAGTTTGGCAGTGACGCAGCTAATAGTCCGGTGAGTGTCTGTTATTCACTTTACTGTAATTTATTGCATGAACTGTATAACATTAATAACTCTGTTGTGTATCTATGTCTATATCACACCATATATATATATACCAGGCTGACTAAAATATGAAGTTCTCTATGAGATATTGTACATAGTTATATTATCAATAACCGCGTGTACCATTAGTAGTGGTTCGTACCTTGTTGATGATGGATGTAAAGACGAGCGATGTATGATGGGAGTCTCCGTATTTGCGATCAGGTGGTAGAATGCAGGACTTTCACAATCGCTGTCTAAACCTGCGTACAGGCCAGTACATAGCAGCTGACAAGGTTTTAAAGAGCGAAAGAAGAGCCACCTGTCGGTCACGCGGTAGCAGTAAGACCTAATGCGGCTAACCTAGCGGCGATTGTAACGAGAGCTTCCCCGCAAACTATGCGCGATGGCTTAATACGTTTTAATTGACTATGTTTGTATGGGCTTCAATGTTGTGACTTGCGGCAAGGAGGCGTTTTGTGACATCAGTTCTGAGACTGTTACTGTACGTTCAATACTATACACTGGATATCGCTGAAATACTCGGCGCCGATAATACTATATGACTAATATACCTGGATCATGTTCTCCGTCTCCCTGGAGCTGCCGTCTCTGAGATACGCTGCCTTGTACTCAAGTACCAATATGTGAAGCATGAATATATGGAGAGTGATTTTGTGATGACAAACCAATACTAATGTATCGCTGTCTTTAGTATTTTGATGACCACTTTCATTCAATTATAAGCGTTTACGTTTGGTAAATGCTGTCAGTAGAGGAATATAGAGGAAGGGACGAATTCCATAGTTCCTGCGCGGGCGTAGGGGCGCGGGAACCCTGGCCACAAATTACTTGGCGGGGCCAGGCTGAAATTGATATTTTAGACCCAGTTAGTAAGAAAACTAAAATTTTAATCAGCCTGGGGTCGATAGGATTCCGTTACAATATCAGACATCTTATTTTGAAACATAGTGAACTACTTTTTTAAATTAAATCCAGGTTAAATTTATCGATCGATTACCTCATTATCTTTTATATAATTTTAACTATGCCAAACCTCACAGTCCTTCTTGCAACCGATGCGCAAAAATGATAAAATGCTTATTCATTTAATAATCTGCAGAATATTATCAAAATTATAAATAAGATGATACATGCGCACAGAACCGCAGACAACAACTAGTTTATCAGTAAATACCGAAATTAAAGCACAATTTAATATAATTAACGAATTTTATGGTAAAACCTAATAAATAAAACGGTGGCACTTGGGTTAATCTGCACTCAATGATTTAATACTTGTTATAACGCCTATAATCTCACATCGAGCCTCTGTGCTATCGACGCCATTAGGTAAATTAAAAACAATTGTCTCTTGCGGGCTTCCTTGCGGCGGATCTTTTAATCCTCTAAGATTCCTCACCCCGCATGTGCAATTTGGATTTCCATGCAGTCTGAGAAGCTAATTTCTTTAAATTTTCGAAATTATATTCTGACTTTTTCGCGCTGAGTAATTTGCATCATCAAAAGCACCGCAATACGACTATTTAAGCTGTTATTTCCCAAAGAGAAGGAGCAGGTTGCCAGTTATGAAATATACAGACCAACTTTGGCATTCTCGCTGTTTCACTTTAGGAAGGTAACGTCATAATAGTTTACTGTTTATTTTAATTTTAATTTATTATAGCTAACTTGTTACTTTACAAATCTAAATACAGATTGTAGGTAACTTAGATTTAAAACATATAACTTTGGACTGAAGCGTACTTGAACAACGTTGCGGGAGATTTAATTTATTTGTTAATTTTTTAAAACATCTGGCTGGTTTTTGATAGTCATTTTAAACAAACAACCTGTTGGTATAAGTAGAATACAAGTTACTCCCATAAATATAATGTATTTCTGACAATACCTGCTTGCATCACAGTTTCTCCACGTTATATTTATTTGTATTTTTCTCATTTAGATGGTAAGAAATGCAATATTTATTACAAACTTTTCTGTACCTCCTTATATTATTTATTTTATGTTTTAGACAGCGTGTGTGGGTTATATCTTGAAAGCTGAATCAAAATTACTTTGTATGTTTCCACGGATTTAAAAGTATCAATTTTGTTGGAGCTGTTTGCAATTCTCCGCATCGCTGTCACTGCGGTGAAGCCGTCGACAGTCTTGGCCACCATGGCCTATCGTGCAGCAAGAATGCTGGGCGTATTTTCCGACATTAATGACATAATCCGTTGAGCTCTTGTCACCGCCGGAGTACCAGCTCATCTTGAACCGAATGGTTCGGTACGCGACGATGGGAAGAGACTAGACGGTATGTCCTTATTTCCTTGGAAGACGGGCAGGCCTCTGGTATGGGACGCGACATGCATCGATACACTTGCGCCATCACATCTTCCAAGCTCAGCTGTTTTTTTTTTTTATGGTAATAGGCGGCAAACGAGCAGACGGATTGCCTGATGGTAAGCAATTACCGCCGCCCATAGACACAAGCAACACCACAGGAGTAACAAGTGCGTTGCCGCCCCTTGGGGTTGGGAAAAGGGATAGGATGAGGAGTGGGATCAGCGAGAAGGGATAGGGCCTCCGGCACTCTCACTCACCGAACGAAATGCAACAGTTTTGGTACTGTTACTTTACGTTGATTTTCTGTGAGAGGGTAGTACTTCCCCGGTCGAGCCGGCCCATTCATGCTGAAATCAGCAAGGCTCTACTACCTTGAATACCTGCTCTACTACCTGGATCGGCTGGCGCTGCTGCTGCATCAGTGGAGACCCTCAAACAGCGCAAATACGGAAACCTATCTGATAATTACGTTTTTGAGCCGTTTGGGGTCGAAACGCTGGGGCCATGGGGGCCTAGTGCACGCGCTCTGTACAAAGAAATCGCTAAAAGACTGATCGGCGCTTCCCGTGACCAGAGGGCTGGCTTATATTTTGCAGAGAGAATAAGCATTGCCATACAACGTGGCAATGCTTCCAGCCTTCTGGGCACGCTACCAGCCGACAGCGTTGCGGAGGAATTTTTTGACGCCGCGTAATTTGGGTTTTTGGTTTTTCCTCGTCTATTTTGTTATTTTTATTTATGTAGTTTTATTGGTTTAGTTTAGAATAGTTTAGTTGCATAAGTAGTTTTATTCTGTTGTATATATGTTATTTGTTACTTTAATAAATATTATGTCAACCTTGAAGTACTACAAAAAAAGTTAAGGAAAATATATAATCAATACCTACTTGTGCGCGGTGCCTACATACTTACTAGTATATGTGGATTATTGTGGATGTTAGTAATGCGTCGTTAATAAAATAACGCAGGTACATATCAGTATGAATGTGTTCACCAAGGTGTGAGACGAGGTATGTACGTCGTGTGTGGGCTGCCTGTCGGCTAAATCATACGCAAGATATCAGGCGTATAACTGAGCTAATACCCGGGGACATAATGTTACTAATGGTTCAGGATAACCGAGGGGACGATCATAATTTTCGTGAACAAAGCATTCCCGTGAATGACGCGTTTTGAGCTCGCCCGGAACAATGAGATAATGATTCGTGAGATCGTAAAGCCTGCACTTGTAACTATACAGTTGTCAAAGTGACTTCAGCCTATCCGAGGATTTGATGAGGGCCAATCTCTGTCTGCACGTACCGACGACGTGCCCACTAAAATGCTACGAACACTCTATTATGGGAAAGAAATGAATTGCATGTTTCAAGTTTATTTGATTCCCGACTGTTCTGTCCATTTGCTATAAAACGCCAATACCGCAACGAATGTAAACCTAATATTAACGAGTTATTCTCTTGTTCGTGAATTATTATTGTATTCACATACATTTAAAAAAAATACTAAATTTAATCAATAATAATGTATTTATGCAGCAATCAACGTACAAAAACAATTAAAGTACCCAAAAAAATTTTTTAACTATGAATTAGTTTTATTTATATTGACGGTAACATCTTGGCAAAAAGACATGGCTATCTTATTTTACCCTCTGCCAGTAATGAAATATCAAATTTTGAAACATATCCTGTCACTTACTTTAAAAGTAATTGTAGTGAGAAGGAGTATCGTAGACAGTCCCGACATGTATTATTTTGATTGCGGCTTTCAGCTCACAAGATTGATAGCCAGTTTAATCAACGTGCTTCTAGGAATATTTGTGACGAGGAGCATGTTCTCATAAATCGTCGTCGCGGCCGTGAGCAGCGGTACGTCCCGACAAATTGTGAGAAAAATTAATTTCCGGATATCAAGCAAAGCTCTTGTTAAAAGAAAGAAGATGGCAGGTGGACAAACAGATTTCTGAAGGCATAGGCCGCGCCGCCCGCGCGAGCCCGCCTTGACAAACGAGCTCAGGCGCACTACCACGTATCTTTTTTTGAAACGTGTCTATAACCGAAACATCTCTTTAACTGGCCCACAACTATTTCAGGGCCACATAAATTATTCTACTACCTCTTTAAATAAAAAAATGCAAAGGTGAGGCTCATAATTAAAACGCAGTAGTTTCATGTCAAACAGATTATATCCATACAGTAAGTGTTTTGATAATCGTAGAATGGAAATGAAAACTTAGGCAATGATAGATAATTCAATTATTTTTTTACTGCCGCCATTGTACGCGTGATAAATTCATAACAATTAGTTTACGACAGACAACACACTGAACTTTCAGATATGAAATGTTGATCACAATACATGTTAGGTACCTACGCCCGAACACGGTCTATTTATAGCCTGGTTTATTACTAGCTTCGTGAGCGTTCATTGAACTCAACATAACTCAAAATATTGAAGAAACTTCTAAATTTCTAAATAGTTCAATTCAATTTTTAATGCTCGCCGTGTCGTATTATTACAGAAAATTATGTTTACTTGTTATTTATCCCCAGTTGCTTTGAATGTTAAGCTTGCTTTCAATAGTATTATTTTGTACAACAACGGGTTTATGCGAATGGTGTTCATTTCATGGAAGCACGAACAGGGAATTAAAATTACATTTGCGCTGTACATATTATTGTAGTAGAAAATTTTTAACTCGCAGAGTCCCTGAAGGGAGTTCACGTCTCACCATTTCTTTATTGTAATGTACAGATAAATGACATTTTCCAAGGTGAAGGAGGTCATACGGGAGGTACATTTTTCGTCTGAGTCACGTGTGGCCCGCGTCAGCTGGTGGCGATCGCTAAACCTTAATATTTCTCATATGAGCTCCCTCTCCCACTGTAAAAAATGTCAAGGTTGAACGTCCTTTATTTACTGAATGTTCCGTATAAGCGGCGTAAACATGCTGAAACTGATATTAAATTTTCTAGCTCCTTTTCAAGCCTTTAAGATTGACGATTACAACTGATAAAGAGCGATTGTCTATCGATTTGGTTCTTTGTGGCCGGAGTGCCTGTCGTGAACAACATATGGCACATAAATCATGTATATTATTATGTCAAATTACCTGGCCTGTATAATATTTTTATTTATTTCGTGTTAAGTTTCAACCGCTATTTAATGTATCCTTCTTCAATCTTGGATATGAGCTCAATAACTATAATCAACGCTCTTGCTCCAAAATCATTATTAAGAGAAAACCGTCGTTAATAATCAAATATATGAACGCGTCCTTAATTATTATTTATTCTTTAGACGAAAGTATATGTGTATGTCACATAATTATTTACGTCATCAAAAACAGTTGATGCGTAAACATTATGTAATTATAATAATTTACTTCATTAATTAGGCTGAATAATCAGTGGTGTGCGATGAAACAATGTTTAAGATAAACATAACTATATAAATTAATTTGATTAGATCGCTAAATTCATTTTGTAGTTAGTTACCTATTCAAATCAAGTTACATTGTCATGTACTATGAATTAGACTGTTGGCATTAATTATCTGTCAGCGATAATTTTACTACTGAATATAATCAAGGATTATGCCAATTGCAATATTTGGTGAAATTTTAGTAATTTTGTAATAAAAAAATAGTATCTCTCAGATTATGTCTTTTTGTGTTTTTTTTATTAATAAAAGGTATTTTACATTTTTTTTAAAGCAGTCTAATTTAATAATTATACATCAATTGTAGAATAAACAAATTGCTTATTTAATGTGAATAGAGTGAAAAGATCTGCACATCAGTGCCCCCTGCCGTACCATCCTTTTCTGGAACCATTTCGCCGCATTTTCAGGCCCCAATTTGAGAACCTCTGGATTCCCACCCACACATTAGAACGCTGAAATTTCTTCTTCTTCATCTAGTAAGCTATAATCACACACTTGAAATCCAAAATTTCAAGTCGATAGATCAATTAGTTCCGAAGCTAAGCGAAAGCAAAGTTTCACATTATCGACACTGACTCATGGATCATCAAAATAGAACTGGTACTTCCCATTGACCTACAGCGCTGAAATTTCGTACACAGGTAGAGTTTAACAACCACATAGAAGGAAAACTATCGAAACTAGTGTAGCGAGTTCTGATATTAAAACGCGGTAGAGGAGGAGAGAAAAATGTAATAGGAAAATTTGGACTTGGAGTGGTATCAGCACACATCACCAGACGGCGCTGACTTGTACCTAACTAACGTGTAAAAATGTTCAACCGTTGACCGTATGTTTTTCAGTAACTAGAGCGTGAAAAAATACTCAACCGGTGAACATTTTTACACGTTACAGGGTATAAGTCAAAGGCCAAGTCACATAACATTAGATATATATTATTAATAAAGAAATTGCAGTAAGGAACCTCAGCATCTTTTTTTTTTTTGTTTTACGACGTGGAAAATCCTTTCGCATCTCCGACTCTTGGTGAAATGAGAGCCGGAGTATGTGGTGTTACCACTAAAAACCACCTCGACTTTCTCATGTACCCGTGTGTTGGAGCGAGCGTCGGGTATCGCCGAAGCATTCGTCGCAACCCCCCGACGGGTATTGGCCCGCCAGATAGTCAGGCGTGCCCCGAACAAAACCCCCTTGGCGGTGGATAAAGGTGTTGGGCTCCACCGCCAAAACACCCAGTGGCCGCAGAGGATGGGGAGGACGGCAACGCAATACCGCATCTCCTCTTCCTCTGCGGCCCCACTGCGACGCAACAATGGTGCGCCCCCTTTTGGTCGCGGGAGAAAGGGCGCGCGGCAACGCAACACCGACACGCCTCTCCTCCCGCGACTGCACCCGACTGCGAGGGACAGACAGAACTGTCCCCCGCACCCGCACTTTGGACGCATCCTACGTAGGCCTCACCCTAGCCCACGTGGAGCGTCCCCTCCCGGGATCCCGCTTAGCTTCACCGTGTGTGTACCTCAAACCTACGGTTACTGAGGCCCCCTACCACGACAAGGTGGAGATCCCACGGGGGGGAAGGAACCTCAGCCTTGGCTCAGCTGTGTCTAGAGATTTCATTACTTTTTACTTGGCAATTTTTTTACAGAATGTTTTTGGTGTTTTTTTCCTTTTTGAGTTGCGCTAATAGAAAACGTTATACCTACTTATTATATGAAATGAAATCAAATGAAGTAAATCTATTTATTGACTTTTAGTTAAACCCTGCAGTGCAAACTGAGGCAAAAATAATTACGTTACAATATTATATACATCTAGATAATTATTTTATAAAAAAATATTCTGCTGAATCACATGTTAAAACCTTCGTTAACAAATCTTTTCATAGCTGAAATTTTTATCTGTTTATTGTTCATTTTTATACCAAAAATTAATTTATTTAGAATATGTTTTTAGATAATATTCACAACAAGAGGATAAGAGCTAATTAACCTAAAGGATAAGATATAATCTCATAAGCCAGTATTAGCTAAGTCTACGACACGAAAAGAAAAATAACGGAACACAGAACTTTTTGCTATTTGCACTTTCTAACACTTATAATAATTTTATTATAAGTGTTAGAAAACGTATTTATCATAAAATCAGTGGCTGCTTCGACCCCAAGCATGTGGCGTTTCAAATTTCTTAAGATAAGTACGTCTTCGTCTCAGATGTGAAAGTTCAATATCTTGGATCCCAACCGAAAACAGAAATGTGAGAAAATAGAAAAAATATGAGCTTTTAAAAAAGCTCAATAACTAATGAATTTTAATAAATGTTAAGGTCATTTACGCACATATGTGATGTAATTTACTAGCCTTCATATCAAGCTAGTGTTTTAGATAGCTTTGTCTTTTCACGCTTTCGAAACTGAAACAATAGTCTGGTATACAGTTTTAAATATAAGTATAAGAGTAACAATATCTAACGTTTTAGGCATATTTTTTTTATAACTAGACTTAATTTAACATTACCTGTTTCAATACAACTAAGAAAAATAACCATTAAACCACAATTGTTTTATGTTGAAACTAAGTTAGTTATAAATCTAACACTTTTTATGTTGAAACGAAGTAATAAATGTAACACATATATGAAGCTTCTAATTCACAGTGAGTGGGAGAAAATTCGTCATTCCTTAATATAGAATCAGTAATTTAGCCATATTAACAATAATATTCTTTTTCTATCTCTTACTGATATAATAATAAGCACATTTAGTAATAAAAAAAAACCTAACGAAATACAAAAAGTACTTTATATTAAATATGAGTGTCAAAATTAAATAAAAAGACGTATTTGTCTATGTATACGATATTAATTAACAAAAATATATATTTGTTCGTTAACTTATGCATTGTACTTTATTAATTTTCTAACTCTTACAGGTATAAGATAATAATTATTATAAAAATACGTTTTATGACCTATTATCATAAAAATACAATTACAAGTAAAACAATAATCATCGTATGTTATCGCATTTGTTACGGAACTCCAAACGTGTCGGCCGTACCTTTATATCGACTGGTGTTCTGAAAGCAACCGCGCACAATTTTGCTTTGAACATATCTTTGTGTACTTGATGGTTCATAAATAAGTACATTGTGTACTGTTACATCTCTTACGTATTAAATATATCATAGAAACGTTTCAAAGGCTTAGCTTACTAACATTTATATTTTCACCCACAGACTTAACGAGAAAGATTTCTTGTTGTGTATATTTATTGCTAACGTTGATTTGTTGCCATGCCAGCTCTCTAAATAAAGATTCTGAGAAACAAGCGTCTGTTATCATTAATTCTTCACCGATTCTTGGTAAGTATAATTTGTCCACTGTGTTTTTTTTTTGAAGTAACAATCTAAATCTAATGTTTACTAGAAGCTATCGGTAATAAAAATATTATTTTGTGAATTTGTAATCGATTCAGCCAAGAATATGAATTATACGCTCTTGTTCTCATTTTAAAAATCAATGCATCCAGTCCTTCGCACTTTTACATCTTTTTCTTACATAAGGAGCTTACAGATTGGTCCACTGTTGACCCTTTGCACCAACAAAAAGTAACCACTTGAAATTTCAAATGTCTATCTGAAGCAATTCTTAAGAATACACTTTCAGTCATGGCGGTCAAGTTTTCTGCTCGCAGTGTGATCGGAATTTCAAAACAAAATTAGACTTCAGCGACAGTGGAAATTTAAATTATCCTGCTGTCATCGGAGACAGTGACTCGGACTTTATCTTTACACAATTGAAAACACTTGTTTATAAATAAATTGTTCTAGATGTTATAGTGATAGTATGAATTGGTTGAATGAAACAAGGCAACAGAGGTCCCTTAAAGACTATCCACTAGAAGAAGCGATGTCGTTTGTTTTGGTTTTCTTCCGAGACTCAAAAAACCTTTCAGCCAGAGTCTTGAATATTCTTCAGTTGCATTAATTCTGATAGGCTTAAAGAATACATCAAGTGAGTCACTGACCAACGAAAACTAAATAAAAGAAGGAATAACTTCGTCTCCGTCTGGGAAGAACATTTCTAACTGAAAAAGTTTTCGAAGCGCTGACATAGACAAAATTTCAAAATCAAATATTTTTTTTTTTGTTTTTTATAAAGTAGTTTTAAGATTGTTTACCTCATACCGGAGAAGTTTCGGCAACATTACGGTATAATAAGGAGTCATAAAACAACATAAAGTAAATTCTCTTTTATAATAAACTTGTGCACACATTTTAGCATACTGCCTTAAATTTTTATTTAATTTTTTTATTTTTTTCTGAAGTGAGCTTAAACATCGCCATCCAGAACAGATAAGTAAGTTATTGCCACTTTTTTATTGAGCATGATCACATATTATTCTTTATTATGGCTTTGCACCGAAATCCGCATTAGAATAGATATTTGTGTATTAAGACTGAATAGCGACACGATTTAGTATGTAACATCAATAATTATTGTTTTGATTCTAAAGGTGATAAAATTAATATTGGAGCTTTGTCATCAAACAATTATCTGGAACAATTATACGTTTTAGACCCACATTGTTTTTTATATTTCACTCAAATAGAGGCATGTTTTTTGATGCTTTATTTAATATTCGTCTAACAAAGCAATAAATCAGCTATATAATCTATATATAATCAGCTATGCTAATATACCGCAAACATTTTTTTTAATACAGCAAAATTGTTTGAAAACATGCAAATGTGATGAAAAGTCACAAATTGTATGCAATTTAAGTTTAAGCAGAAAAGATGTGTAAAAATGTTTATGTCTATGTAAAAATATATTATTTAATATATTGTTCACTACTGCTCACTTATCTCTGTGAAAAGCAAGTCAGCTTCTTATCAGGCATTATGGATGGTTGTTTCGAAATTGTTCAAATATTTACAGATTACATGGATGAATCTACTGAACTCGTGTCTACAAACAAGAAAATTGAAATTTGTACGATTATTTATTAAATAATAGTAGTTACTAACAAACCCTGCGCTCTCGTGGTTGTCAGTAATTGCTGCAGTAGCCTGTGTGCTACTACGAGGTATGTATGTGCTATAGCTGTATAACTTTTACCGCCATTTTATCCCGTCAAACATAAAAATCCCTTTAAGATTTTTATTTGTCAGAAAATACACAGATACAAAATATACTGATACTAAGTTAAACTTTAGTCTAGGATTTTCCAATTTAATAGAAAGACAACAATCTCCTGTACTAGTTAGAAAACTGTATCACAGTTGTATATCCATCGTCACAAACTTTCTCACTTATAATAGAAGTAGGATTCAATATAGAATAGTTATAATATCGTACTACTGATTCGGTGGCTGGAGCGAGCTGGATATGCAGAGGACCGGTCATTGTGGCGCATGTTGGGAGAAGCCAGCAGTGGACTGTAATAGGCTCATTGTTGATGATTGTACCACTACGTACTATCAGATAGTTTAAAATAGAAGCTGCATTGATTGACAAATTATGTCTTAATTGCCTGGTGTAAAAACTACGACCATCTTAGACCTTAGAAGGGAAAGGTTTTCTTAAAACATTTTAAGATAAAATACGCGTGAAGCCCGTATCATTTAGAACTAAAATACTGCAAGTAAAATTGCATGTCATGGAATTCGAATCACACAAAGCGGATAATAATTAATATCGAAGCCGCAGACGTTCTGCGACAATATTTTATACTCACTTATGTTACTGCTTCTAATGCCGACAGAAATATTGAATATAATTTTTCTTTGTCTGTTCTTATATTCTAGCTTTTAAAGATTGCAATGAATCTTAAAAACTATGGAACAGCAGACGCTTGGCTCGACGTTTTATGTAAGTGGTAGACCGACTTGTGATCTATGTGATTACAAGTAAGTGATGATTCAACCTCATAGATATAGCAGATCTTTTTAAGCCGGGCTTCATACGTAAGGCATACAAGGATAAAAGTAGTCTAGTGGATGAACGGAACTAGGAGTAGATAGAGATATCGCTCTTCAGTCATAACGTACCCCTAAGGATATGGCGCAGAAAGATATCAGTCTTCCCATGTAATTACTGGTGTACGAGTATCGTGAACCCCACGTCGATATGACGAGGTGGATAGAATATATTTTACCTTATATTTTCATATAATTACGCGATTGATGCCCGTCACATAAATATTCTTATGTTGGACCTCGAAAGTTTGAAATTGTTAAATAAATAAATATAATAATTTCCACATGTTAATCGCCAAGTATAATTGAATGAAGAAAATGTAGCAATATCTTTCAATATTTGATACAGGACACCTTCCGTTACCAATACTTGATCCATAATAAAAACAACATGGATCTGTTTCAGAAAAGTCAGGATTTGATTAATATGTATAAGTTAGTTATAAACAATATATAGTTTTATTTATTTTAGAACCTGATTAATGTTCATGTGATCGCTAAAATTGAGTAAACTCTTCTAAGTACTAGGGTTTTAAATTAGTGTCGCAATCAGAGTGATGATAATCCAGGCGACCTAGTATTGATTATGTTAAGACACTAGTGACTGTATTGTAGACATCAAATTCTGTTTACAACGACCACGTTTAAAAGACCTACTCATTATTGCGAAGTACTAGCTAAATATATATTTAACCACGTAAAAGTACTATATGGTTTAACGCTAGTAGAGCCTTGCTGATTTCAGCATGAATGGGCCGGCTCGACCGGGGAAGTACTACCGTCTCACAGAAAATCGACTGAAAGTAAAGCTACCTAAACTGTTGCGTTTCGTTCGGTGAGTGAGAGTGCCGGAGGCCCTATCCCCTATTCCTTCTCCCTCATGCCACTCCTCATCTTATCCCTTTTCACAACCCCAAGGGGCGGCAACACACTTGTGACTTTTGAGGTGTTGCTTGTGTCCATGTGCGGCGGTAATTGCTTACCATCAGGTGATCCGTCTGCTCGTTTGCCGCCTATTACTATAAAAAAAAAATTAAACTCATTCCTTTGAGCCTATCTAATAAATATTTGTCATACCTAAAATTGTAATTACAAATCCTGTAGATCCCATTAGCAAGACGGAAGATATAAATTTCGCAAAACATCTATACAAATAATTGTATGAAAGCGTTCCTCTCCAATTTATATGTCGTAGAGATAAAAAGGGTTCGCGACAGATATCCGAACGGCACGTACAGTTGTTGGCCAGTAAAACATTAAAAAGAACAAAAAGTTAGCGCAGCTATTTCAACAAACTAACGTTAGGGGAATCTTTCGGAGCTAGTGGGTCAGGTATTGTGAAAAAACCAGCGGCAATATCACAACAAACCTCTAGGTGCTCGGCGTCGTTCCCGTTGTTACGTGGACGTGACCCGCATGCCCACGCCCCAATGTTCACGGATACTTCACAAATGTTTCCGTTACGATACGCGATCTTTTCCTTTACTGAATGCGTACTAAACACGTAAATAGCTATACGATCACCTTAACTTCGTCGTTTAGATGTATTTATAGATGACTACAATCTCGGAGGATCTACTTTATTTTTATGTGACGGCTTTGATGCTATTATCGTCGTGATGAATAGATTTTTCAAATATACGAAATGCGGCTACAGAATGAATTCGGTAGCGCCGAATGTGAAGCACGTTTTCGACCGTAAAATTTTTCAATTATACGTATCAAAGGAATCGTAGTTTGATTTGGAAAAGAAATCGTGGCGATACATCTTGAGTGGGTGGGCACGTCGAAGAAAATAGGAGTAAGTAAACATTTAATTAAAATGTTTAGGTCTTACAGCGATCATATAATTTTAATATTAAGTTTGGCATTATTTAGAGGCTACATTAAGAAACACGGAAATCGTTTTACCGCCCTCTCGATATCGCTTGCAACATTCCCTCGTCGGTAGTCGACCTCACCCGAAGCCGCACGCCGCCGCCGCCGCCGCCGCAGGGTCAAGGTGATTAGCTAATTTACCCGCAGGCACGTGATTGATCTCCTGAATAGATTACACAAGTGTTATTCAAGTCCACAAATGTTCTTACATTTTATATATGATTAGACTTCTTCTAGCATAACTATAATATTTTAGAGCTAAAGAATTTATACGAATGCGCTAACCTACGTGCGGTGACACGAACATTTTGTACTTTATCATAAGTAAATTACCCTTATTATTTAAAAAACCCTTATTACGTGGGACTAAAGTATGTCTGGCGAAAAGTGGGTGTAGAAATACACCTCTGCCTACCCCTTCGGGGATAAAAGGCTTGACGTTATGTATGTATGTATATATGTGTATCATAAGTAAAATATGTGTCTAAGTGTATTTGAGCCGGAGAACTATAAATCATTTATAACGCGATTGAATTTTCAAGAAAAACCAAAGTATAAAGGAAAATAATAATGACTATGTTTATAAAATGTTACATCGCTCTGCCGTGATACTTATGCGAATATTGTGACCAGTATAACATAAAACCCTACATTGTATTTTTGCATAGTTCCCCGAGACGTGTTCAAACTTTTAGAGTGGGCTTATGCCAAATCCATAAGGAATAAAGTGTACAAGACTTTTTCAGCCGCAGCGATTCGACAATTTCGATGCATGTTCAGCCATTGCACGAAACTCCGATCTACGTATTTGAAGAGTATGTAAACATGGAAATAAATCATGGTTTAGTATCCTACTATTCAATTCGATAATGCTATTGATTTAAGATTCGCCATTGCGTATTTTAGAGAGACATTAAAATAAAAATGCGTTATATTTCTATTTGTATCTGTACTAATGTAATAAAGAGGAAAGATTTATATTTTTGTATGTTTGTAACAAATAAACTATAAAAGTACTAGACCGATTTAAAAAATTCTTGCACCATTATAATGCGACATTATCACTTACTGACATAGGCTATATTTATTTCTAGAAAATGTTAGGGATCACCCGTGCGAAGCCGGGACGTGCCGCTAGTAACTTATATAGTTGTTCACACTGGTAGGTATAAACTTCTTATTTAGAGGTAAAAATATTTAATAAGCTATAGGATATGGCCATCAAAATTACTAATCACGGGACAACACTGCTTGTAAATCTAATTGCGAACATGTGGGGAAAAATTCTCCTATTTTTATATGACATTGATATTATATTTTGAATTGACTCAGAAGCGGTATTCCGATAACCTAATGTCATTATCGTATAATTTGAAATAAACAGTTCGTCGTTGACACATATTTTGACACTTGTTTCAATTTGCGATCTCGTTACAACTTCGTTCAATTATCAGATAATTTAGAAGAATACGCTTTTTGTGACGTAAGTATGACACTGACATGATATCGAAACTATATTTATTTAGGAGAATTGGGCCTCAATCAAGACTAAATAAATATTGTAGGTTTAAACCAAACCAGCAATATCCGATGTTTGAGTAGAAGCGATGTCAGTTAGTATGATCTAAATCTATAGAGCGTACTTAGACTTTGCTCAACCTTTACTTACGTAAGACTTAGATAAGCAATAAGTCTTATCACACTGACATTTAGCTAAGCTTAAGCTTAGTCGAACAAAAAGGCGCCTACGCTTTAAGCATATACCTACTTCATCGTCATTAAATAAAAAACATATTATAAGAACAGACAATAGATTGTAAACGGAGTCTAAAAACAATTTGTTCGTTTATTCATTGAAATAAAAACAAATTCATTCTTTTATTTTGCATCAGTTTTCATTATTACATTTTATTGGTATGCATTGTAACTAGATGAATAATTTTAAAGTTTAATTGACAGTTGATAGAATCCATTTTATAAAACATAAAATCCATCTTATATACTAATATATAAAGCTGAAGAGTTTGTTTGTTTGTTTGCTTGAATATGCTAATCTCAGGAACTACTAGTCCGATTTGAAAAATTATTTCAGTGTTAGATAGCCCATTTATCGAGGAAGGCTATAGGCTATATAACATCGCGCTATAAGCGACGGGAGCGGAGCAGTAGCCTTAAATTACGCGGGTGTAACCGCGGGCATCCTCTAGTATTAGATAAACTGACTTTGTGTTCACTACAAAGTTAAGTTCGAGCAAAGAGCAAAGCTCATTGTACAGATCTCAACCTGAGCCATGTTTATTTTATAAATACCTCTCTAGAGCAGTTTCGACATATCTTCTATAGTAACGTCCACGTGTCTTAATCTTAATAATATATATACGTAGCATTCGTTACACTAATATATATATGTATTGTCAGAATTGATGTAATTAGGGTCAATAATAACAGAGTATTAAAGTCACGGGCGATATCCGGTCGTGTTCCCTAATCCGCTTATGAAAAAGGACACGCAACGGAAGGAATCATTCGTGACACTTGTAAATAACACATTTATTACTCCTCAAGTAATATGCCTTTAATAATATAAATATTTATTAATATAGTTGTCCTCTTCGGATAAACATTTTTGAGTGTATAATTGGGTTATTCAAATGCAAGCGATAGTCTAACATGTTTCAAACTGCACATGATGTTTGCCTGAATCTGTACAATTTCTAGCGCATTATTTGTTTACTGACTAACAGACAGACAACGCATAGCCAAATCTACTGGACGCAATAAGCTTATTGGTATGTACATATGTTCTTTGGGGATTGTAAGTAGGGGAGTAGTAAGAAGGGATTTACCTAAATTCCCACGGGATCGGAAAAACAGTTAAATTAAAAAAGTATATGTCAAGTGTAACTATGTGTGCGAGCTTAGCTGCAGACATCCTCTAGAATTTATAAAATTTTTCAATGCATTAAGCTTGATAGTAACTAGTACCAGGGAGCAGTATAAGGCTAGAGTTATGGAGACACTGGCTTAACGTACACAAGTCAGTTGCACGTTCTGTTTTTAATTAATTTTGATGTACCTACTTTCATATGTTTTATAAAAACGAAATAAATGATTATTATTATTATTATTATTAAAAACATGACTGGCGCAGTGTTGCTGCGAGGTGTTCACAAAAATGTTCTATCAATGCTGAGTTCATCGCACTATCGTTCTTTTGTACAATCATTGATCGCAGAAAACAACTGTCCACGAACAATTAATGGTAACTACCATCTTTCATACTACTATTATTTGCACATTTGTAATCCGCAGTTCAGTTACATTCTTTGTAATACTTGATTTGTACTTGTCTCCTTGTGATATACAAGCATAAATTGAGTAAGGATTTAGGTCTATATTAGGGCATTACTTACACAACTTAGTACTTAGAATTAAACATATATTTTACCAATTAGTATGGCATAGGTAATAGGTATACTTTGTGTGATATAACAAACAGTCAATCGGTGAATCGGTAGACTCAAAAGCCACAAGTTTAATATTAAAATAATTCTTGTAGCCATAGACGACCGAGTGACCATCCTGCAAAAAGCACTAGCAAGAATTGCTTGATGGTAAACATCTAAATCGCAAAAATTTAGATATCATATGCCATCCGTATAGTATAAATTAAAAGTACTTACGCGTTGACGTTAACAATAATAAACCAGTATTAAAGAATTTAAGACAAAGAGAGAGATTTATAAGCTTAGTATAAGAATACGCTATGTAAAAAAAATACGACTCTTGTACGCTCCAGTTGGACACAACTACTAGGGAATCACACAATTGATTATCATACGTAAGGATTGAAGCCACAACACGCGGTGTATTGGTAGTGTGCCAGATAACCACTTAGCCAATGCACCAAAACTGCAGTCGGCATTGTATCTGTACTGTTATAAAAATATATAAAACCTTTTGTCTGAAAACACGTCATATAATCATAAAACCTATTTTATAGTAAGCAAATATTATGGCCTTCTGAAACCGAAACTATTATTTATTTTCTTTCTGTATGTTTGAATGTTTTGTGCAGGTATGAAACAAGTTTGTGAAAAGATCATGATTCGACAGGCTTCAATTGTTAACATGACATTATAACTCAAATGCAAGTTAAGAAGAGCCGTAGGTATATATAACATGATCTAGTATAAAACAGCTACGCCGGTAGATATCTCAGCGGGCATTCTGACTCACAAGATTCTTGTAGCGTAGGCACAGTAAAAATGGAGTCGTTGAAAGTAGTATATTATCTCGCTACTATCAAGTAGCGAGATATTATGTATCTACAAACGTGATGTGTTCCGCGCCAGCATAAGGTATAGATTTAACGCTTGCTACAATCCCCAATAAAGTGTGTTTCAGATAGAGTCAGGGAATTTTGTAGGAATTTATAAATAACTTTCCATGAAGAAATATGGCAAAAGTTTCCATTCGTCTTCTTTGAGAAACCATTTAGCTGTATCGTAAAAAGGTAACACAAGCAAAATTTTTATCATTGGTATCGACAATGCGATAGGAATGTAAATTACTAAATACCAATCAATCACCATTAGTCAGTTGTCTGAAACCATCATGTGGTTGTAAATTTTAACTAGTTTTAAATATTCACCCTAAAATTATCGGTCACATAAAAAACTACCAGTAAAATTAATAGAAATTTCCGGGTCTTCTGAAAACTTTAATGACAAGTCAAAAGTACCTCGTCTTTTATCGAACACGAGGAAAGCGTTCAGCATCGTGTGTCATAAAACCGTGCTTTCAAAGCTATTCAACAATGGGATACGTGAGATGCACAAAATTGGATAAAAGGTTACCCTGAAAAGCGTCAACAATGTGTCAAAACAAGCAGATTTAGTAGCAGGGCACCAAATTAATACACTTCGCCGTATTAGTGGACGGTAGGTCAACTCAACTACAAAAGTCGCTACACACCTCAAAATCTTTTATAAATTAAAACTCCTCAATTACTCTTCTTAATTTATGAATTACGATTTACGTAAGTATTCTTTGTATAAATATCCTTGAGAATAATATTTTTTGTATCGATGCTTGAGAATAATATTTTTTGTATCGATATGTCCATTCGAAATCACGCAAATGCCTATGAACTTATGTATCTAACTGTACTACTAATGAGCCTTCGGTGTCGTCACTGTTTAGTTTAGTTGGTCGTGGGTTTTCCGCACTTAGCCACTTATTTGGGTCATTGTGCGTAAGTGGCGACTTGATTGACGCCGACTACTCATACCACCTTAGCTCCTTCCAAAAAGCCATTAGTTGGCTGATGTCGTTCAAAGCCTCACACATGGTTCTGGGGTTGTTCAGCAGCTTTGCCCGTTGGTCGCTCACACTTGTGCAGTGCAGAATGACGTGAGCAGGTGTTTCTTCGGTTTCCATGCAGCCCAATGTGCAGGGACAGCAGTAAGCGTCCACTCAACAAGCACCTATTCAACATAGGTTGAATAGGTGCTTGTTGAGTGAACAGTGGCCGGTTATTATGCCTGTCAGATGCTTAAGAGTTTTTCTATTAGAATGCAGCAGCTTGTGCGAGAGTCGCTTGTTCAAGCAGGGGATAGCATCTTTTGTTTGTCTGCATTCTTTTATGTCTGCCCACTGTTTTTCATGTTCATATGCGGTTCTCTCGCGTAGCCACGTTTTGAGTTGGCTTGCCGGTATCGGTACAATCGGCTCGGGTCCCATTATCATTGTGTCCCATCCTTTCCGTGCCAGTTGTTCTGCGGCGTCATTGCCTGCGGAGTTGCTGTGGCCTTTAATCCATTGCAGCGTAACCCGATTCTTCTCTGCAATCTTTTGCAGCTCTAGGTGGCATTCTATGATGAGGCCGCTATTAAAGCAGTTGCTGCCGAGAGCTTGTAGTACAGAGACACTGTCCGTGATAATGCGTATAGACAGGTCACTTACGTTCCTAGACGCGATTGCTGTTGCGGCTCTTGTTATCCCAACACACTCGGCTTGGAATATGGTGTTATGAGTGCCAAGGGATGTTGAGATGTTGATATTTAAGTCAGGGGAGAATACGCCCGCACCTGTCCCATGCTTCGTTTTTGAGCCGTCTGTGTATACTCTGACTTCGTGTATACCAGAGCTGTCTTTGTGTTCCTCCTGTAATTGGATGCGATATTTTTTGTCAAAGACAAAGGTTTTAGGGATGAGATCGCAAGCGGCCTCTAGCATCGGGATCTCTTTGGTTAAGGTCCCTTTTAGGCGTGCGTGGGTTATTCGATCATCCTTTCTCCACAGCCCGAGCTTGTCTAGACGGATTGCTGCAGCGCCAGCTTGCTGCTGGATCATTAGGTGCAGCGGTCTTAGGTCCTCCAAGGCGGCTGTTGGGGTGGTCTTCATGCAGCCTGTTGTGGCCGAGCAGGCTAGGCGTTGAAGGCTCTGTAGCTTTTTTGTGATTGTGCTTAGTTGTGTGCGTGGCCACCACACTACTGCAACATATGTAAGCATGGGGCGTATAATGGCAGTGTAGATCCACAGGGTGATAGATGGTTTGAGACCCCATTTCTTACTTGTGATTCTCCGACATTGCCAGAAGATTGTGCATGCTTTTGTTGTTTTAGTGCTGATGTGCTTACCCCAGTTTAGCTTATGGTCAAGTATTACGCCCAAGTACTTGACTTCATTCGATAGGGTAAGCTCCGTTCCTAAGAGTTTTGGTGTTTTGCACATATGGGTTTTCCTTTTGTTGGTGAAAAGTACTAGCTCCGTTTTGTTGGGGTAACCGTAAGTTCATGTTGGTTGCACTATTCTTCCATGATCCTGATGACTGCTTGCATCCGATTGCGGATCGTGTCTTCTGAGTCACCTTTGATCAGGATGGTAATGTCGTCTGCATAGCCGACCGTGTAGAATCGTCTGTCGTTTAAGTTCCGTAACAGATCGTCTACCACAATGTTCCACAACAGGGGTGAGATTACACCTCCCTGAGGGCAGCCTTTTGCAACTATGCCCCTCGTGGTGGAGTTTACCGTGAATTGTATTGCCCTCTGTTTCAGCAGTTGATCAATCCAGCCACTAAGGGGTTGGTCAACTCCGAACTTTTCGAGGGCCCGGCTGATACTGTTGAACTTAGTTTTGTCGAAGGCACTTTCTATGTCGATGAAGGCCCCCAGTGTCATTAACTTGTTGGTAAGCGCTGTTTCAATGGTTCCCACAACGGAATGTAGCGCCGATTGAGTTGACCCGCCACTTCTGTAGGCGTGTTGATGTGGGTGTAATGGCTTGCGCAGTAATGCGCCCTCACGGAGGTGTCGGTCCGTAAGTCTCTCCAGCGTTTTCAGTAAGAAGGAGGTCAAGCTGATTGGTCTATATGCTTTCGCTTGAGAGTAGTCAGTTTTGCCATGTTTTGGGAGGAATATGACTTTAACTTCCCTCCACCTGCAAGGTATGTATCTATGTGCTATTGAGGCCCTGTAGATGTTGAGCAGGTGCGGCACAATCGTTGTGCATCCCCATTGTAGGAATGCTGGTATGATTTCATCCAGGCCTGCGGATTTGAATGCCTGGAAGCTGTTAATTGCCCATTTCAGCCGGTCTGTGGTGACCACATTTTCGGCTACCAGCCAGTCTGTTTGGGTCGGTGGTCTGTAGTCTGAATCGTCCCACAGACGGTCATTGGTTACTTCACAACCTGGGAAGTGAGTTTCAATTAGCACTTGGCTAAATTCAGCGTCCGTAGTTGCGTAGGTTCCATCTTGCTTTTTAATGGCGCCAAGGGTTTTGTTGCTGTCCTGAGACAAGATCTTTTTCACCCTGGCTGCTTCATTCGTGGTGTTTATGCCGCTGCAGAAACGCTGCCGGGACTCGCCTCTGCGGAATCTTATGCGTTTCTTGTAGTGTGACTGGGCTTCTTTATATTTGAGCCAGTCTGCTTCCATTCTCGTGTTTTTAGCCCTTTTAAAGAGTTTCCTCAGGTTTTGCCTGAGTCCCTCTAGTTCTCTTCCCCACCACTGGGTTTTACTAGACGACTTTGGGAGTGTGGGTGCACAGGCTTGCTGGTAACTTGTTTGTATACATTCTGTTAGTAAGTTGGTGTTATGCTCTATGTTGTCAGTGCTGGTTGACATGTCCTTGAAATAGGACCTGTCAACCTGTGATGCGAGAAGCGTCTTGTATTTCGCGATGTTTGTTCTATGAGGGTTGCGCCTAGGTTGTGGGACGTTCTCTTGCACACGTATGTCATAGCAGATTCGTCTGTGGTCTGCAAAGGATGGCTCAGCGGACACATGCCAATTTGTGACAAGTTCCGCGATCCGATGCTAGCGTGATGTCTACTATGGTTTGATATCTGGAGCTAACAAAGGTGGGCTCCGAACCGTTGTTAACTACAGATAGATTTGTTGAAAAAATATATTCAGTCAAGATCGTCGTCACTGTTATCAGAATTTAAAAATGTGGTTGCTAGCAACAAAATTTAGTTCTATGTAATTATGTGTCGACTAAAATAATATTAGCGCGTAAATATAACAGGTTATTTTAGTTTATTGGAATACTGTGCTACGAGTATAATATAAAGCTATCGCGTAGACTAACATGCGTACTATATTTTGTTCATACAAACGTTAAACCCCTTAACCTCTCGGAAGTGGCAATTTGAAAAGCCTGTCCTTAGCAGATACTTTTGTTGCAAGAAACCTGTGTGTAGAATTTCAAGTACCTTTGTGCTATTTTGTTACACCTAAATTTACCATTTTTCATATGCTCTCTAACGTTTCTACTTAAACTTGTATAGTAATAGAATTGCACGCTAAATTAAAATACTCACTAGGGCACAAAGTGTAAGGTTTGTGACCCTATACCTACTTATTATGCTAACGTTTTAATATATCTTTGAAATGATAAATATATGGAATAATAATGCTTTGATAGTTTTACAGATCACAAAAATATGGTAATACCACAGTCAAATAATCCATACAATGTTATAATTATAAAGTAAAACAAATTAAAATGTACGGGTTGGTCCGTATAGTTAATATACATATTCAATTTCGTTAAGTAATTATTGTCTAATAAAATGTTCAAATAACCCTTAATAATACCTTTTTTTAGAAACTAAACTTGACTTTCATTTGCCACTCGTTATACGAAAAATTAAAGAACGTATATTATCTATATAAATAAAAACGAATCGCCGAAATGTATGTATGCGCATAACTTCAGTACGACTGCACCAAATTGAATAATTCTTTCTTTTATGTGTTCGTTATTGTCAGGAGAAGGTTTGTAGGAAAAAAAATAAAAAAAAATATAGCAAATATTTAAATAGTATGTGGCGGTACGAAGTTCGCCGGGTCAGCTATTAGAAATAAATCTTTATATTTATTGAACATTAATTGAAATTTTAATCATCATCTACATAGATACTGTTAGAGCACTCAAGGTGCCTTTTTACACTTAATTTCGACGGCGATAAGATTACCCATAATCAGTTTATATCGTCATCTGCTCGATTTCCTTCCAATAACCATCACACGGTAAGTAGGTATATTACGATTCCAGTTTAATGCTATATCTCTTTTTCATTCATATTAAATACATATACATTTTTATGACAACATGAATCGACATTTATAGAGCTTATGGGCCATTGGCAGGTTATGTTGTAAATATTAAGACATATTTTGTATGGAGCTTGTATCTCTAGGAGCCAAATCCATGGATAAATCAAAGGTTGTGACCGGCTGTAAGTCACATTATGATCATCGTTCTAGTTCCATTTTTTTTTCTTTTGGGTTACAAAATGCTCATGGAGTCCCTCCGCCCTGGGGGAAGGGCGAAAGGGACTGTCGGACTCTTACTGACTAAAAACCAACCCGTGTACCTCATGTACCCGTGTGACGGAGGGTCGGGTATCGCCGAAGCATTCGTCGCTACCCCCCGACGGGCATTGGCCCGCCAGATGGTCAGGCGGGCCCCGAACAAAACCTCCATTGGCGGCGGATAAAGGTGTTGGGCTCCGCCGCCAAAACACCCACCGGCCGCAGAGGATAGGGAGGACGACAACCTGGCAACACCGCATCTCCTCTTCCTCTGCGGCCCCACCGCGACGCAACAATGGTGCGCCCCCATTTGGTCGCGGGAGATAGGGCGTGAGGCAACACAACACCTACACGTCTCACCTCCCGCGACCGCGAGCGACTGCGAGCGACAGACAGAATTATCCCCGGCATCTTTGGACGCATCCTGCGCAGGCCCCTTCAAGCCCACGCGGAGCGTCCACTCCCGGGATCTCTCTTAGCTTCACCGCGGGTGTCCAAGCCACGGTTATTGAGCCCCCCCACCACGTCAAGGTGGAGACCCCACGGGGAGGCTCGTTCTAGATCCATCACTTTCCCTATTACATCCGAATCAAGCCTTGGCAGCAGCAGCTGTCCATTTTCTAATATAAACGATTTGGCAGAGAATATTTTAGCCACATCTTATATTAAACAATCTTTTAAGAAATAAACATACTGGTTTATTTAATTGCCCGTAGCGTTGCAATTTCTACGCGCAAAATTATGCTTCATGCTTAACTAACTATAGTCATCACAGTTAACCAGTTATTTGGATAGGATTGAAATCGGGCGAGCCAATATGATAAATGGTTATTCTGTCGCTTCTGGGCACGGCTCTCAGTTTCTGAATCAATGTTTAATAGCTGTAAAATCTACGTACCGACATAAATCTAAAGCTAGATTTGAAATCAAAATCGAGCTGCATAGTACAGATCAAACGCAATTAAACGAAGACAAATTCTAAATACTTAAACGTGCTTTATAGTATTTGAGTGACATTAACTGAAAGACTATATAAAGCACTAGACTAAAATCACAAAGTAGGAGTTCGTCTGTTAGAATACGGTTATATGAAACTAGCAACACAGTCTCAAATTTTATTTAATGGAATATTACCAATCCTGTCTATTGCATAAAGTTCTAAATTATAAATTACAGGAGCTTCACTTAGATGCTGAGTAGTAATTAAATATCGTGTATGTACTTATATACACGTACTTAAAAATATGACCATTTATTATAACGCCCTTCAGGTAAACTAATCAAATTAAATACAGCTAAAACAACGTGGCATCGCTGTCTCTAATATATACCAAAATAAATGTCTGTAACATGTAGGTACAATATCGATAACGGACGATGACAACACTTAGTTACATATCCACCTGCTCTACAAAATAATTACACCGATATTCGATCATTATCGTTAGTTACAGACGCCTGCTATGAAGGTCCAAATCCAACGTACCTAATATCACCATCAAAGAAAATTCCATTTATATACATATTTTATTCGCATACGTCAATTTTTTCTTATTAAATAGAAATATCATGAAATTATTTTACCATTTTATGCTGAAGCCTGCGTTAAAATACTGCAAGATGATGCTAGCCATTCTTATTACAACAGAACTTACAGAATAATTATTGTTCAAATAATTGGCATTCACTCAAATTAATTGTTGTATTCTCGTAATACGTTATGTATTTCTATTCTCGCTAACCTAATTATATGGCGATGAATGTCTTTCTGTAAAATACATTCATTTCAAAATAATTATGCATAAATGTTTAAGCAATTCGTTTACGACGAAATGTATGCAGATATAATCATTCAAATATGATAGATTATGCGATTACTGCATTAATTTTAAATATATTTATGTAAAAATATTTCAAGTAAATCGAATATATTAGAGATTTTATAAGAGAATGATTCTCTTATACAAAATGTCCTCTTATAAAATTATTTAGGCATAAACGTGCCTTATTTATCAAATATTAACTAATAAAATATTCAATTAAGCTTGGCTTTAGCGATGTATTTAGGGCACCTTACGATTATATCAGTGAAGGAATATTCTCTTAATTAAAAAATAAGGAAATCTCATGAAACGTTCGAAATAAAATATTGGCTCACTTAAACGAATGTAAGCAAAATAATGTAATGTGTGTACGAGTACGTGAGAGATTATTATTATTTTGCAGTATAACTTTTTCTCCAATATTTTTGCAGCACTACAGATATTGGTCTGGCGGAGCAAAGATAGCTGTAGCTGTCAACTGGCTTATACACTCGTGTCGTCCCGCCGCGCGCCGCATTGTGCTGTGTGGACCGAGCCACGATGTGTCGCTGTCTGTTTTATTCTGTATTTACCCAACCACTCTGCGACTTCATGTGTACTAATACTTCGCATATGCAGCTGTTTTATTTTGCTGCAAATTAACGAGCTACTGTAAAGAAGCTTTGTAAAATAGCACGGTCGTGTGAGATATGTTTTATTTCGTAGATGTTTTTTTCATGTCAAAGTCAAAATCCTTTATTCATTTGGGTCACAATGTGACGCTTATGAAGTCAAAATAATCTTAATATATAAAATCCTTGCGTTACTGACTGACTGACAGACACGCTACAGCCGAAACTATTGGGCGCAGGAAGCTGAAATTTGGCATGTGTGTTACTTGGCGACCGTAGGGGTGCACTAAGAAGGGAAATTCCCACGGGGTCAGCCAAAATGGGTAAATTTAAAAAAATTGTAGGCGTAGCAGCTGGCGTCCTCTAGTACATTTATAAAATAATTACTTAAAGATTCTACATTTACATTTACTGCCACGTTCGCAAAGCAAGGGCGTAGAACCATGAGAAAGAACGGGCAATAAAACTCACGGTCACTCTTTTTCATCGCCAGGTTTTGCATAATACACATAATTTACATTTTGTAAGGTGCTGCAACTGTTACACCTTCTATATCACTTGTTTATATTTACTGTCCACAATAATACTCAAGCATAATAATTAATTTTAATTTTGATGTTCATTTAGTTAGCCTCCTCAGAATAGACATAGTGAAACAGGAGCATCCACTTACATTATATGTACCGAATAATGCAGGCAATCCGCGAACGTGATCAGAACCATGATGGATATGATGCAGTCAAATATTGAAATTAAATACCAGCCCGCAAGACCGTCATCGACCAGTCATCGCAAGTAGCACCCGTTCACGAGTATGACGCATGTGCCAGCCATCATCCCTATCGCCATATTAGAGGGACAGGGATGACCCGACACACGAAGCCACCACAAGAAATGACATTTTGGTGAGCATGACGACAACGGTATACGAACCGGGGCGGTAAGAAAAAATCTATTGGTATATTACCTCCATTTTCCAGATCGTTATTATTTACATAAATTAGTGGAACGAGTGAAGGAATGCAAATGTAGAAAGAATTTTGTGAAGGTGACAAGTGAACAATGATATAGCAGGGATAATAATGTTAAACTACATACAATAAATCATAAAAATATCCAAATACTTCAAAAATCATGTGTTCACGAGGCACCTCCACTTAATATGTCACTTATCAAAACGAGAATTTAACAAATTTATATAACAACTAGCTTTTGCCCGCAGCTTCGCTCGCGTAAATTCGGGGTTCTCTAGTTATAGTATATCATCTATGTTCGGGGCCTATAAAAAGGTACTCAGTGGTTCGGGGTAACACAAATCTCCTTTATTGGGCGGCTACTTCTATTTAACTGTTTAAGAAATATAACTGCAAAAAGTATTTACACATACAAACTACTTAGTACCAAAGAAATATAACCTTATTAAGTCATAGAAGTAACACTCGAAATAACAACAGCGGTTGCTATGATTGATATCTTCTTTCTTATGGCACATGCAGTATGATAGAAAGAGCTATCGATAGGTTTAGCAGCACGATTTTATAGCAGTCTTGTGGTAGCCAGACAGTAGACAAAACTTAGAGTTAGAAAACCGAGTGTTGTTCGTAACAGTGCTGATTTATCGATAAATATTTTTGGTCAAATGTCTAATGTTAGTATGTGTTGATATATTTAAGCCGTAGAAGTAAACAACTAAAATATTGAATTTTTAGTTTTTGCTGTCGACGCCTGACAGTGATTTGCTAAGACTTGCCATACAGACAGTACTAAAAAAATCATGTGTTTAATTGTTCGTTTTAGCCATAAAATCTATTGACAAAAAGTATTCATAAACTAATGAGCGATGCGTTGCGATGCGATGCTAAGAAACTGTCACTTAGATTATGTATTGTACGAATTATACCAGATTGGTTAATGCGGCACGGCAGGCTTTGGCAATTTGTTTGCGTCGCATCATATCACGTTGCTTGCTATCGCTAACGTTTGACACTGCTCGATTTTTTTAGAGTTGTAGGTAATCCGACTGCCACGCCGAAGCTTGCGAGTTTGATTCCCGCTCAAGTCAAACATTTGTGTGCATGAATATGGATGTTTGTCTTGGTCTGGATGGTAATATGTATAATATGTAATATATTTACAGAAAAGTATATATGCATGTTTATAGATTGTCTAGTACCCGTAGTACAAGATGTGCTTAGTTTGGGACCAGATGATGTTGTGTGAATGTAGAAGAATATTATATTTTATGGTAGAACATTATATAGCGGACTACAAGGCAAGACGTCTTTGATCAGTCAGGATAGCACTAATATTTATATTATTTATGATAATAAATAATATAGAAGTAGGTAGATTAATTAAAATCGTTGTAATTATTATATTTTATTAATATGATCAAACTAAAATTACACACTTTTGTTTAGCTTTGGATAAATAATTCTACTGGGTATGCAATGTCCGGGCATAAATGTAATGTAGCAGCTTTTGGTTTTAAACGACGCCAGGTGCTTTCTGTCTTTAAAAAACAGTCTTTCTCAAAATGACGTGAACAAATACGATGGTACTTCTGCTAAATCAAACTAGGCCTTCCAATGGCATTTGTCCAATTTTTTCTTGTGACGTCATTAATAGGCAACCTGTAATAAAAAAACACCTTCTTAATAATAAAAAATGCTACTCACATCCCTAATCCATCTACTATTTTATAGATGCAAAAATGTAAGCCTACATACACGCGTACACTGGAACACTTGGCTTTAGGTTAATAGACGCTACTTTTAAGGGAGGTATCTAAGTAAATTATGTACATTGTACATTAAACTGCCCTTACTATCAAACGTGCGATAGAAAATTAGACCGCTGGACGTCTTTGTTTATTGCCAACTTAGCAAGCGGCTACCCGCTGTCGCTTCCAGCTACAGTTTTACATTCATGTCCGATAGTTAGTTTCCGTATTTATCCCTCATTCAAAAAACATCGATAACTCCTTTCACTGTCAAATCCCATCACTAAGGCCATTAAATCAATAAATGTACAAAATATCAATTTGTGAGTTAAATTCATAACACATACGTATGCAAGCTGTTCCTTTGATTTGCAATACAATGATATTGTGTAAACTTAAAAAGAAATTTGTTGGAAAATGCCGACTCACTGCTAGAAGATAAAGTTTCTCCTGTTATTTCCGTTCCGAGAATAGCGGAATCCACATCCCGATATCACATACACGATGTGTATTAATTAATGAGTACACTATTTAATTATTTTAAGCTTACTTACTATTTAAATTCAAAAGTTATTAAAAATGTAAACGCAAAGGTCCAACAAATTTTACACTGATGACAGATCACAGCACGGCTATTTAGAGAATGTAGTCAAAGATATGAGTATGTAAAGACTCTATGCCTCTTTAAATGAGACGCGTAATTTGACGTTATGATTAACCAACTAAGACCAACTGACATTACATGTTGCACGTTCGGTATAAGGAAATTAATAGGGCATGTTCTCTCTAGTCTAAACCTAGTCCAACCTCTCTGCTTAGTACTAAGACTTAGTAGTACCTACTCAAAATGTTATTTGCTATCTGTGACGTTTCGCTAGAGTAGCCAATATGGCGACTGTGATTTGTCTGTCAGAACCATTAGAATTTAACAAAATACTCGACAATCCGAATTTTGCGGATATATGTTGACGACTCGAAATCTTTATTTTTTATGTTTTATTATTCAGGTAAGGTTTCGATGTACTCCTTGACGAAATTATTAATATAAGATTTGACATTGCGATAGCAGTGCAGTCCAGACTATATTGAGACCGTGCACGACAATAGCGCCACCTAGCATGCGCAACTATTCGGGATTATGCCAAATAATGACATATCAGTATTTTATTGCTTTCTCGTATGTAATTATAGTAAATTAAAGATAAATAAAAAGACGAAGTGGTATTTTTACTATCAACGGTCATCCACTGCTGTCGGTATTTCAATTCGGAATTCAGTACAGTCAATAATAACTCTTGTATTGATGTAATCTGGACTGAAACACTTGGTCATTGTTGCTTCTACGGTGGCTCTATTCGGCCAAAAGATTAAATTAGTAGTTGCACAAGCCAGATTTTGTAAGATCAAATGAAATATTCGTGAGATTGTGGTTCTGCTGTATACCAAATAATACACTCAATGCTGAAAATGTCAAGCCAGTTTTCTTTTCTGCTTTTAGAATGTATGTACAATTTTTGAAGTTGTTGCTGTATCCACTTGGATTTCAGCATCAGAGTGATCACTGTAAATGCATCTATTACAAATAATGGTTGTTTCTTTTAAATTCGATTCAGAAAACAGATCGATCTGGCATCGTATCTGATTTTTCTTTGATCTAATTTCCACTCTACTGTTGGAAAAATATAGAATTTACACAGACTATTTGTGTCGTTATTTTTGCAGTCCACAACACAACAACAATTATGACCCATTTCAAAGATTAACATCAAGAATTAAATTATCATATAATGTATTTGTTATGACAAAATTCAAATCAAAAATCAAATTGACTTCCCGAATAGTTACGGATTTCTGCCACGGCATGCGCTGCGATCGTTTTAGCTACCCCCTCCATTCACTTCGCACGTAGCGAGTATATTAAGTAAATAGACGTAGGAATCCCATCACTCAAAGGTCTGGGACTGGGCTCCGGTGTGGGCCTCATTACCCGTCAAAATTTAATAGAACTTCATTTGAAACTTTGATACTTCGTTCATAGACATTTTGATTTATTCGTATAAAAATGTGACGCATAAACATAGTGATGTTATAACTTTATCGATACTTTTATTTTACAGACTAGCTTCGGCCCACGTATTCGCCGATGTGGGTGACAGTTATTGCACAAAAGGTAGCCTTTGCACTATTGTGATGTAGAAGCTATACTGCAATATTTCTTTGAAAAATAAGTATACTTGAATATAATTATATATCTCAAGAAAAGTGTTTTCATCGATCATCACAAACTTTCGTGTTTATAAAAGTTCAAATAAAACCATCTGCTGCTAACAAATAAGTTTAAAGCTTGTGTAATTAAATGCAAGACTTCACATGTGGGACGATACTATTAACTGTACTAAGTACTGAGTAGTCATTGACTACTTTTTTGCATGCTAATCGTGTGAGTCATTATCATGATTATATAATCGTAGCCATGATAAACCTGTCGTCATGCAAATGACAAGTAGACTGCTGTGAACCCTTAAAATATTTGTTCTCAGTTCTCGAAAAAATGGTCGTACGTTGTTGTCCTGGGAAAGGTCTATCATTACAGACAGGTTTATTGTAGCCAATAAGCTTGATATTGTAGTGATCGACCGAGCAGAGCGATTCGCATTGATAGACGTTATTACCACATCGCATGACAGCAATCTCGTAAAAGCAGAAAAAGAGAAGGAGATCACATATTTGGTCCCAGCTCATGAGATTGTCGATATGTGGGAAGTGAACTCGGCGATCATTTATTTATTTATTTATTATATACTTTACTGTACACCTATAAAATTATTACATAGCATAAACTTACACTATAAGAAAAGTACAGTAGGCGGCCTTATCGCTAAAAGCATTGTGCCGATAGTTGTGTCAGTAAATGGACTAATCGCCAAGAGCCTTTACCAACATCTAAAGATGCTCGCACTAGGCAGCAGAAAAACTAATATTTTTAACAACAACACTTTTTGAGTTCGGTGCCAGTTAAAAGTACGCACACAATTTTATTTTCTTTCTTACTCACCATGCGGACTCCTGGTTAAATTATTTTATTTCTCACTTATTTTAGACCTAGGCGTATTTATAAGGGTGTAATTAATTTGACCTGTATATATAATATGATTTTGTAGATTTGAGTTTTTTTTCTAACTAAGCCAATGACATTGTCAGAGACTTATTCTATTTTACATTAAATAAATGTGATTCATTATGTGTGAAATATTTTATTTTAAATTGACCCTGAAGTTAAATTTTATTTCTAATCTACGTATTAGTTAACTCACTTATTACTGCAGCCTGCTCTCGATTATTGATTTAATATAATTATGTAACCGAGCATACTGGGATCGTGCCTCCCTTCAATTTCAGAAGGCTTATTTAGTTTGGAAGATTTTAGACAAACACTTGACGATCGTGATAATTTGCTAAATAATAAGCATATAACTTCCAAAAGTCTGAAATACGTAACGTGGTTTTGTATTCGAAAACCATTACGTGGTAATGATCTCGTCATTGACCCTATCATTGCAAATAAGTAGGGATTATTAGTGATATTATATAGGTATATCAATTGCTTTATTCACCTTAAAAAGGTAATTTAAAAATATATTTTTTATCGTAACTTTTATTTACTAGTGTTTAAATATAAGCGGTATTTATTCACATATTTTACTTTATCTCAGGATTTATCAACATTCAATTGATATTCATTCTGAGTAAACCAAATCTAAGAATTTATTGCAAACATTATCGATATTTTATCGAAATACATTTTGAGTAAGCACATCACTAGTCTAGTTAATATTTACGACAATTTCGAAGAATGTTCGAAGATTCGAAATGACATTTGTTTATTTATCTTTCTCTTACATGAGAAAAAAGTCATAAGTCAGAGTGAAGTACATATATTGGGTAAGGTTGCTATTTTAATGCGGTCTCTATTACTAGTCCAACCTCTCTGGCGCAGTCCGTCGGTTCCAATGTGAAACATTCCAAAAGCCAAAACTACTTACAAATTAAAAATTTAGTAAAAAACATTTTCCAGTGGACTAAATTGTGAATCTAAACCATTCTCAAGTCCCCTTGAACACACACAAAAAATTTCATCAAGATCGGTCCAGTCGCTTAGGAAGAGTTCAGTGACATACACACGCACACAAGAAATATATATATTAAGATATATTAAACGGTCAGAAAAGAAAATATAGCCTAAGCCTATCCCCATGGTGTCTTATGTGTCCCTGTGGTATATGGTATTTTGATAAAACTATTAAAAGTACCATAAAAATCGTCTTAAAGTAGATACTATTTGTATCAAAAATACGATTTTTACTGCTACGCACAGAAGTGAATAACACTAAGCGGTCTTTTGTAAGACAAGTTCTCCGTACAAAATGTTTCATAATTCGCGAAGAAATGACAGAGACGAAGATCAAGTACGCATGTAACATCGAATAATAAAGGTCTTGGGTTTGGGTAACATCTAGTGAGTTAATTCTTACAGGTATATCAGTCAAGCATGCAGGTCTATTATGTATGCTCAGTCCCTCGAGGGTTGACTCTTACATAGGTACACAACATGACCCGTTTATGGGCCGCGGAGCACTAAAAGCATTACAGAGAAGCCTGTATAATCGTCCAACAGGCCTAACCTTGGACTAATCTACTATGAGCTGAGGTGAGTAGTTAGCTGAAGACGATTACAGAGCGCGCTTTATCTATAAATACACGTGAGCAACCACATTGTCTAGACCGGTGTTTCCCAAACATTGTTCTACCATGGCCCGGTAATTTTCACATTGCCCCTTCGTGACCCATTGAATACTTTGAAACCCAAGCTGGTTCCATTAAGGTTAAATAATTCACATTTATTAATAGTAGACATGTTCTTGATTAATACAAGGTACTTAATTATAATATTTTGGTGTTGCCTATTTAATCACTACACTATACGTCGATCGACAGTAGGTATTATTTTTAAAACAAGGCGGGAATGTTGCGACTTGGTTCTAGACTAAGATTAACTTAAATCGAACAGTAGCGTATTAAATATTAGCTAAGGTTGAATACACTGATCCTACTCTCTGTCTCTGTCTAGCTTTACATCTAAGTAATTGATAAAAGCAAACTTTCATACATCGAATGTCGTGTCGAATGTACAGATCAACAAATTCGCCGTATACTTTCTTATAAGTGCTTATTGTTTACTTACGTGTGTAAACAATATTTTTTTAAACGTATGCATTCCTATTTCTGAAAATTAGTCTCTACGTAGTCGTTGTAGTGCAGAGAGAGCACCGAGAGAAGACTCAGAACTAGCTGAGATTTTATCATGTTATTACTTCAGTTTACTTTATTCGTTTCATACGTTAGTTCGAGTAAACTTGAACGTGAACCATACATTTAGAGCTCTTATTTGCTTACCTATATCTCAAATTTAAATAACATTAACCTAATTGTAAGTTACTTTGTTATACATTGCGTTCAATGCCGATATTCTACAGGCTATTTGGTACAGTCAGCATCAAAAGTCGATGACCACATTCAGATTTTCAAAATCAATGAACATTTTATCACCCATAAATCGCTAAACAAGAAGAGCGCCAGTATTGAATGAACATCATTAAAGTTCAAAACTAACTGAACACTACTTGTCAAAGGTCACTGAACACCATTTTGTCAAAAATTGCTGATCGTTATAATATCCGAAAACATTTAGAATCATCAGTTTGAATTTATACCATCAACGTTATTATAGATTTTTTAGTTCGATTGAATTGTAACCTTATTCGTAAAGCAATAAGACTTATTTTCAAAAATAAGTCTTAGATTCCGTTCAAATTCATACCGTTGACTTAGTTTATGATTTTTATAGTTACGATTGATTTAGAACCTAGTCGACGGGAACAATTTTCATACATTTCCTTAATGCACCCTCTATCGATCGCTACTATCCGATAAGGGCGCTTTTAGAAAATCTATGGAAATAGGGTTGTTTCCAACTAGTCAAATCAAGCACTTTTAATTAAATGTCAAAAACGACCTTCGTCAAGGGTTTTGTATGAAATATGATATAGTGAAGTCATAGTGTTTTGCTGTCAAGTAGAATACTTATTATCAATAATTTGACGATAAAAAAATGTTAAATTAAGTTTTAACATTAATTGATGAATGAAACTTCTATTATTTTGACATGTTTCACTAGATAAAAATACTTGTATAATTTATTTCACATGCAGAAAACTTCCGTGACAATCGCGTGCAAAAGTCGTGGTTTGTTTGAAAAACAAACTCTTGGTAGACCCGACCCCCCCTATATACATATAAGACTCATTTTTTAAATTCACACAAATTCTGTTTTATTTCAATTCTTTGTAAAACTGTTTACCCTTGAATGTAAAATAATATTTCTACTTAATTATCACTTTGTATCGAATGTAAACCATTGCGGTTGCAATTATTTATCATCTATAAAATATTTTATTAACTTAAAAGACTATAGTATTATATAAAATTATTTACTTCAAAATACTTTTATAATAATATAATTAATCACATTTGTTTATCAAATGTAACGACCTCCTTTATTTAGCTCTCGGACGTCACTGGCCGTACTGGCCGAATGACTGGTGACGTGGTGTTATGCTTTTTTTACCATAACTTTGTTTAGCGACTTTTGAAAAGTCATGGTCACCTACTTATGCCCTTTTAAGATAATCATTCATTTCTGGCGCTTGTCATGTAGATCAATTTAGGTATATTATGGTGTACAGCGATATTGAAAATCTAAATGTGGTCATCAACTTTTGACGCTGACTGTACATGGAATATTTGATTTACAACAAGTTGCAGAGGACATGATGTTAAACCACACGTAATGTAACATTATCATATAAATTAAGCACTTAAAGAGCTGCACTCGAAATGAGCATAATCTGTTTCATGAAATAAAACATTATCTTTTAATCATCTGTTGTTTACAAATGTGTTGTCACCTGAATACTTTATACGTAAATACAATAAGGTGACCGTTCTTAAATAATTGAAACTGAGTTAAAGCAAAAAATAACACTTCAGAAACATAAAATGTGGAGACCATTAAAATTTTGAAGTAATAAAAAAGCTTTTAAAAGTAAAACATTCAATTACGCTAAGAACGTATAAAGCGTATCTTGGTGGAGCGTAGTAGAAACGCCAAAATGTTTGAACACAAAGACGATATAAAACGAAGCTAAAACCAGTTAGCGGTGCTATGTGCGATAGTTAACATTAGTTTCAAAGGTAATTACTGGCAGGTAGCTATTAAAGAGCGTGTAAATGCTTGGTATGGTTTTTCTCGAAGCGAGCGCGTCATCCAGGTATATGAAGAGTTATTTCCACAAATTCCCCCAACTAGTGATAGCCCACCAAGCGACGTGTCCGGTGAATCAACGAGTAGCGCTCCGCTCGGTCGGGCAAAAACGGAAAACCATTTTACGGTCCATTG
Organism: Euclidia mi; assembly: GCA_944739405.2. NCBI lineage: Eukaryota > Metazoa > Arthropoda > Insecta > Lepidoptera > Erebidae > Euclidia > Euclidia mi. Next base: position 62,312,737 of record OX123183.2, read on the forward strand.
TGAAAGAGGATTGGCAATTTCGTTCCGAGCTTACTCGACCATCGGCCGGACAAGTTTTACAACGTCTCTGATGTAACGCAAATGCTCTAACGAAACTCTCTAATACATGCGCACTTCGCTTGCTGATTCATCACTTGATTTGTCCCTATTCTATCTATCCCGGGAACTGTTTACTTAATGTCGCAAACTACGTTATCCTGCTTCGATTTGTTTTTACTTTATTCAATTAAAATGTTTCGTCGAGTGTTTTACACAGAAACACGGGTCATGTCACTGGATCAATGCTAGGTTGTTAATTAATACACAACATGGGCTGATAATAATTTTGCCGTAGGCTATACAATAATTAGCTTCTACAATAACATTTTCCTCTTTGTACCTAATACATATAGGTACCTACAACTTGAAACGAATATCCATGCAAAACCGAATAAAAAAAAAGCCGTGGAATATGTTATAAATGCCGGTACTCGTACGTTCTGGCACCTTATTAAAAAGCTTGTGTGAAGGGATTACGTTGCTTTGGAACATCAACGATATCACGAGCCATGTTTTATGCACGATGTACGTATCTCGCTAAGAAAGTATTTACTCGCTCATAATCTCTCGACAGGAAAAAGATACATAATCAAATCACGTCGGTACAGTGAATTGCTTAATGAACATGTTAATCGTAGCAAGTTAGCTATCCGCGTTATTCGTACTCATATGAAAAATTTGTAATACACTGACGGGAGATTGTTGTTATATATATTATATCTGAAGGTATTCTGATGTTTTCTGAACCTAGGTTTTTTGTCGAGAAAATGTTGTTAATATCTCAACATCACGAGCAAATTTGACATAGTACTTCAAGTGACAGAATAGACTTAGTCCTATTACGTAAGATCTTAAAAAAGCTGACGCAGCGTGGGCTAAGTACATAGATCTCCGAGTAAACTCTAGAAAATATTCATACACAGTGATATGATACGCTATGCAAAACATAATAAATCAAACATAAGACTTAGCTTTTATTTGTTAACAAATCGCTACAAAACGTTTACTATTTGAATGGGACACCAAACCACATAACGCTCTAATTGCGTCAGTCTTGGATAGCCCGCAGGCCGGTACCAGTATTGCCAGCATGTCTTAGGTCTAAGAACATGAATCGGTAGATCACATTGGATCTGGTGACCCATCTTCTCGGACATGAAGTTTTGCTAAAGCTTGTTTATCAAGGTAAACGTGTGTAGCACTGTGCACCATAAGCGAAACCGAACATTAACATTCGATTCTACGAATGGCACAGTGGTCGAGTAGCCTCGCCGCTTAACACGCAACGCTGAATGTCGTGACTTTGATGGTGGCGAATTAATGAATAACACTTCGTGTGGTTCACAAATTGTTATTTCGAGTTTTGGTTTTCTATTTGCACGTTGGTCGAATATTTGTAAAGTCCCACGCGACAGTGGAATATTCCTACGGCACGTTATTAAAAGGGAATGCCGGAAATCCTGGAATCCCATACGTGCTTTTTGGGTGTGAGATACCTACATATGTAATTGTTTGTTGTCCTCACTATTTGATTACATCCTCTAGAGAAAGCTACAAAAATTATATCAGATTTATATTTTTTATATATACCTATGTACCTATTAAAAAATAAGAACTTTTAATTATTACGTGATGTCAACTTTCGTGAATTCCGTCGATAGTTCAAAGATATTTGGTGCCAAAAGGTAACACGATCACACAGAAAAACTAGTAATTTTATAGATAAACAAACGCTCCAAACGAAATCAGAGCTTGTATTGTATTTGAAAGTTTCTCTACTTGCCGAAGTCTGGATTTAGTTCTCAATAAAATATCTATAGTAAAAATGAGCCGCTTATTTGCATTGTATTAAATCGTTATTACGTTTGACATTAAATATAAAGCTCGTTCCTTTTATGCCTAGTATTACCCTCTGCCGCAGAAGAAATAATTTTCTATTACATTAAAATCGATTTAATAGCTAATGAGCAACGTTCAACCCCCCATATCTATATAATTATGTAGGATATTAAATTAATTAGCCTACGTAGGCTGTGTGTAATTAAATTTCTAGATTTATTAAATTACTGCATAATTGTGAACGTTGTTGAAAAATGTACCATTAACGAAATTTGCTACTTCGTCTGTGAGTAATGTCATCATCAGTACACTACATCAGCGTGGGCATCGGAGCCCACGCTTACGGCGGTTTTCAAGTAATTGAAATGGCTAAAATAATCATAATAAATTAAACGTTGTCAAAACATTTGATTTGTTAATTAACTTGTTAATCTACCGGTTAGAGACTGAGACTGCTGAACGGGAGGTCGTAGTTCGATTCCCAGTAGGGTAAATGCTTGTGTAATTTATCTAGATACCTATATGTTTAAAAATATCCAAGCATCTTAATCAGTGGTCTGATGGCCATACAAGCTCTGACTAGTTCGGGATCAGACGGGCGTATATAATTGTCTCATGACATTACAACATTGCTACATAATTAATTTGAATAAAGACACTAAGTAGGCGTACAGCAAGTATCTTCATATTGGTAGATAATACAAAACAGTCAGGCTTTCGAGAAGCAGTCAAACTCTTCCATTAATTCCAATAGAATGCAAGTTGTATTATCTGACAGTTATTCGTAAAACATTCCGTGTGGTGACGGATTAAGAATACGGAATGTCACCACCCCATATCATCCCATGGGTGTCGTAAGAGCCGACAGAGGGATCATATTATGCAGAGAACAGCACTGTAAGAGAAGGAAAACTTGATACAAACCCTATACCAACCCGTTTGGCCAGCGTGGTATAGTAGGCCAATTCCTCCTTTCAAAGGAGAGGCCTAGTCCAGCACTGGACTGTTAAAGGCTGATGACGACGATTCGTAAAACATTGTGACTATTATCCTTCAAACAACAGATGTTGCTAAGCCTCGGTCTGGGATGAATTGTTGCGCCTGAATTAAAAACGCACGACCGGTGGTATTAGGCGCCGTGTTCACCCACCGAGTCCCGACCCATCCACGCATCACATGACACCAACATACGACCTAGACGACCCGACATTACTTGAATTTCTTTTTGTCGTGAGAATATGAAGTATATTCGTATCTTCAGCCCTATAGACTGTCCCACTGCTGGGCACGGGCCTCTTCTCACTATGAGAAGGGTAAGGCCATAGCCAAGTGCGAGTTGGCAGACTTCACATGTCTTTCGAGAACATTATGGAGAACTATCAGACATGCAGGTTTCCTCACGATGTTTTCCTTCACCGATAAGCAAGCGATAATTAACAATTTAATACGCACTTAACTCCGAAAAATCATTGGTGCGTGCCGTGGATTCGAACCCGAGACCCTCTGCGTAGCAGTCTGTCGGTCTCTCCACTCAGCTATCGCTGCTGATAGTGAGAATATACTATAATATATTATTATTATATCTGTGGCTAATAGCCAGCCGTATAAGTGTTGAGAATTTCCTGAGAAATTGTACATTTACAGTGTAACTTTATCCGTGCCAATCAATTCTCTTCATATTGCTCTAATCCGGCTTTCAACTTAAAACATAAAGAACGTGGATGCACGTTTTAATAAATAAAGTTGAGCTAAAACGCGAAAACAAGCAACAAAGTTTGGCGGAATAAATAAGTAGCATCAAATATTTAAATATAACCACAAATTAGTACGAACTTGTACAATGTTTTTGTTAGGTGGATATTTCACGCTAACCAAAATGTTCCGTGTCACTGTTACAGCACCCTTAAGTTATCACGCGACTGCATTTATTAACGTAACGAATGGTCTGTTGACAATCAAATGGTAACTACTGTGATGTTGAATTACTAAAACCCATATCAATTACCCAAACCGAAGGGAATTATAATGCGGCCCAGCATGTTGGCGTCGAACCGCGAACAGCTCTCATCTGGATAAACGGAGGCCTATTTGAAATTCCAATTAGAAAGTTTTCTCATTTACTTGAATCAGGGCGTAGAGTGGCGGAAGGCCAACAATCCGCGCTGATTAGTCCTGGTCTCCACCCTGCATCAGATTTAAAGGGTATGGGTTCACCGCATAAACTAATCCTTCATTGAGGACTACCCTATTTGAATTATTTTTGGGCCTAACCCTGCGGCTGCTCTACGGATTATTCAAACGTGGCATTTTAAAACAAATTGATTCAGCCAATTAACTTTTATGTCTAAGTAACGAGTTCTAACTGTATCTCTAAAGAACTATCAAACCTTTATACGCACACACTCACACACCAGACTCGACGATATCGTAACCCTCCAAATAATTTTATGTTGCATCTGAAAACGTCCAAAAACCCACGGGAAATTAACCGTTTGCAACTCATCGCTTTATGTGGGTAGCTTGTTTATTAAATTAAACATTAAGTTTTAGAGTTACAATCAATAAGCAATATATTGTATCCACAGACTCTCGTTCGCAATATTAGACACATAATTAATCCTGGCTTCATTATCGGGTGAATATTTGAACGAGATTTTGTGCTGCTCATATGTTCTAATTGTTTTAAAATTAAATAGTCATTCAATAATCGATAAGAAGTGATGGCATACTTATTTAGGTAAGTATAACAAAACGGGGGAAGTCAAATTGCCGGAGGATTTCGCGCCTACTTCGAAAAATAATATTTTTCTTGATAGATGTGACGGCGGCGGCAGCGGTGCGGTGCGGTGCCTTCGTCCATCGACCACAAACAAGCTCAGAAATACGGATATTACTGATTCAATATTCTACGAAAAGTTATGTTGCCTTTCGATAACTTCCGAGTTTTCTATACTACTATCGATTCGGCGCGAGGCCAATTTATTCAAAAAGTATCAAGCGTGAACCACCCAGACACGGAAGTTACCCAGTTGAAAATTGAATTTATCAAACTTTTCCGGGACAAACAGATAGGTACTTTATAGACTGTGAAATGCAATTTACTTTCAATTGCTACCAATCGAGTGAATTGAAGCTTGTGATACTAAATGCACGAATGAAATTTGCCCTCCAAGCATCCAAAGAGCATTGCTGCCGTCCAGTAAAACCTGATTTATTAGAAATAAACCAGCACCGACTACGAATTTGCTTGAACTCAATGCTATAACATATTTATTCACCTTAATCGTTTGAACCTGAATATATATTTAAAACTTTCATGAATCTTCTGCGGTATTTTCAGTTAACACATAATATTAAACCAATACGCATGTTCAAAGATCAAATCTTAATATATAAAATCCTTGCGTTACTGACTGACTGACAGACACGCTACAGCCAAAACTATTGGGCGCTGGTAGCTGAAATTTGGCATGTATGTTCCTAGGGGACCGTAGGGATGCACTAAGAGGGGATTTCCCGAAATTCCCACGGGATCGGCCAGAACGGGTAAATTTAAAAAAATGCAGGCGTAGCTGCTGGCGTCCTCTAGTTATATATAAAGTACCTGCTTACCAGAAAATTAATTGGTCACTCATTATCTCAATATTTTGCGAAACTGGACCGTTCTCAAGCAGGGACCTAATGATACCCGTTGTCACCCATACCCGTTGTGGCCACCCGTTCGCGAAACGGAATATAAAGCGGAGTTAATAAACATCCTGGCTTTATCTACCTTTAAGAATAATACGTGTGGGTATTTTTCAGTGGTAACCAGGGTCGGTTTTGAGTCGTGCGGCCACTCGTAACGCCAGCGGACGGCCACTAGACGTCAGTCTATGTCTGGTGGCGGCCGGCACCTATGATGTCCGTAATTAGTGTGTCGCATGGTGCGTGTCATATGTCGAGCCGGATCGAATGGCGCCCGTTTCAATTAAATTCCGACATGAGCGCAAACCGGCCCGCCAGCTTGAGAGCTCTCACTCATTGAACTCGGTTAAGACGCCGGAATCGAATCAATTTGCGTGCTACTATGCACATTTTATTTATTTTGACTGTACTGAAATGGTAAACTGATAAATCGACACCTCCTACGTACAATATCGTAACTGCATTTTATCAATTTTACAGTATTGCCATCGAAAGATACGGAAGCAGATTATTGATGTTTGTGAAGTCAAATAAGCTTATTTAATAACCAAAATTGGCATACTGACATATTTATAGGCTTAGTCTATGACTTCTAGTAAGATTTCTTGTTATTTTTGCTAGAATTTCTTAAAAGTCACATACGATTTTCTACTTTGAAAATATCAGCCGTATTTAATTGTATGTAGTACTTACTATCTTTTACGTTGCCATTTATCTAGAATTAAGTAATGTATGTTGTTTATAAGATAACTAACATTGGAACTAATAATATAAAAATGTGTCGTAAGTTACAATTATCATAATATTAAAGGGAATACATGAAATAAAATATATTCCATTGCGTTAAATATATGTATTTCATAATCAAATCAGTCCAAATAAACATTCCATTCGGAAAAAGAACTCAAAATACTATCCAATGGCATGGCCAATCATTATTACAGCAGTTTTGGGAACGTGATATGAGATCTTTATTATAAGATTTATTTTCTTGTTTTATTCATTTTAAGAGCAATCACTACTAGGAATAAAATGTTGATGAAAGTTTGTCTGAATCCAGTTTCTGGTAGATGTCAAAATAAATCGTGGTGAGAACTGAATATTATTTGAGACTTGCACATGTTCATCAAATAATTTTTTTATCGGCCTTAGGTTTCGGCTGCCTACTTGCACATAGCGCAACATTATCAGGTATACGTTATCTCCTAGTAGACGCTTAGATAACATAAAGCGATAGCCTAGCGAAAAAGGCAGTAAGTGGAGATGCCAACAGACTGCGATGCAGAGGGTATCGGTTTCGAATTCACTGCACGCATCAATGACTTTTCAGAGTTATGTGCGTATTGAATTGAAAATTAACATTTGCACCATGCCTCGGCGAGCACATCAAGCCGTCGGTCGCGGCTGTTATGAAGATCTTTGACAGTCGTTTTAGGGACTCAGTACGTATGCATAAACTGTCACTAATCTAAACTGTAGAATAAAGCTATCCATTTGGCTTGCGGGGAGGTCAGACAGGCAGTCAGTCACTCAGTGTAAAAGCTAATATTCAGTCAAATTCGATTAAACTACAAAGCAGACACTGGGATAACGCTAAGAGGATGATATAAGGATCTTCAAGTTTATTTGGCGAGTCTCATCAGGTTCTACTAGTTGAAAACATTTTATATGATCGCATAAATATCTTACACACATAACATCATGCTTTTCACGGTTCCCTATATGCCCAAACCTATTGAAAGTCTATTAATAAGTTTCAAGAAACTATTTAGTATGCTACAATACCTTACAGCACCATCGTTACTCATAAACTCATAGCCTAAGTTTCTTAGCATTTTCCGTTTGTTGTCTTTTCATTCGACAGCTTGTCAACGTCCGATATTTCTCTTGTCTTTCCTGGGTTTAGTGTTCCCTTTCCTGGAAGTCTGTTCTCTAGCTGAGTATTAACTAAATCAGTGAAACTAAAAAGAAAATAAAAATGTTATTTTATCACTACAACCCTCTTAGGGTTGTAGTGATAGTGTAGTGTTTCGTACGCGTGATAATGTCATAATCGTAACTTTCTCTTGGGTTAGTACCTTCCACAACATGACGTTTATATCCTATACAGTGTCTGAGTTGTTTAGCCGTACAGAGAGATGGATACATAGAAAGAAAGAAGAGAGAGAGAGAGAGATAAACAGAAACTTTGACATTATTTTGTATAATTGGTATAGTTTTTATTACTACTTATAATTTAAAATTAAGTTAAATTTTTTATTATGTTTCAAATTGTCTTGAACCTTTAAAGATAGGGTATAAATGTTAGACACGTGCTATTATTATTCCAATACACTGTTACTTACTTTGAGGGGAGGGGGAGCTTATACTATGGCGTGTTTCTTTGGAATCAGTTAAAATATCCACCGTTCCTTTTATCTCATCAATATCTACGTTAAAGGAGTCGGTGATTTTCTAAAGCAAAAACAGTATAAATCATTTTATTGAGGTTTTTGCAAGCGAATACTATTGTAACTTATGGTTTGTTTCTATGTAAAATATCTTAAGTATAACTCAGGATAGAAAAAGACTAACAAAATCCGACGTAAATAATCGTAAGTCATTACTTACGATAGTTGAAAAGTATCTAAAACCAATGTATACTAGTAAGTCCTACTTACGAGATTTTAGTGTGGGTTTTATGTTATTTCAGGCAATCATTTTGTTTATTTGTAATTAATATTTTAAGACATTCCACTTACCATGCACGTTCGTACAACGGCCATAAAAGAGTTAATCCCGCGTATTCTATCGGTACTTACACTTACCATTGGGTCGCACGGCTCATAGGTATCCCGCTCCCCACGTATCGTATCGTATCGTATCGTATCGTAGTTGCGCTGTACGATATATTACTACGCTAAAGATGACGATACGATTATATGCAGTCTTCATATCTGTGGTTCTATTGTAAATAATATTGTTTTTATTAGATCAAAGATAGTCCAAGTTACAAGGTAAATGAAAATATAAAAATGTCATTTTCGTCATTTTGTCAGTTACGATGTTATGAGTAGGAGGTGTCGAAATGGTAATGTTATGGATTTAATTAAGGAAACACAAACCGTGAAAGATAGGTATGGTATAGGATTTTTACATAACAGCGAATAAAACTTTTCATTTGCAATGTTAATTTAATTAGGTTATTGGTAATTTATGACCTGCGTGCCAATGCTAAGTGGATTGAATACTAGGGTTCAATCTCGACCTACTAAAACGTATATATAAGTAATTTATTTTTATAGCTGGTCTCGCATTACAGGCATAGTAAAAAGAAGTCGAAAACATCTTAAGAGAAATATATTTGCTCGTAAGGACCTACGTATATCTAAATATACTAATCAAATGAACAAGGCGAAGTGATGAAAAAAATATGTTGTGCAGTGTTTGACGTCGCTGTGCGTGCATAAGGACAAAGCTAGACAACTTTCCAACGTTTTACACATTACTTTTTCATCACCAACGTCATAATTTTTCCCAAAAAAATAAAAACAAGTGCAAAGAGTAACAGTAATAAAACCATGAACATTGTGATATTAACCTTGCTACCTCGGCCCTATAAGATGAAACATTTGTCGCGAAATGGTACATATTACTCACAATCGCGTATTCCATATGTTTTGTGGTTAACGAATCACATAATTTAGCGAATGTATTTCATCAAATAATACATCAAGTATAACGTGTCACTAAACTTCAGACGTTAGAAATATAATAAATACTAGCTGACCCAGCGAACTCCGTTTCGCCTTTTTAAGAGTTTTTATTTAATTCCCTTTTTTTCAAGCCCCTTTTCCAAAGTTACCATTGACTTAGCGCTTAATCTCTTATCATTTCAGAGTCTATAAATGCTGAACAAACAAACATAGATTTTTATATAATATTGAATTCCCCATTCCTTAAAATATCGGAGACGATACCCATATCGACTTTAAAAAAAAATCCCGTCCGCCATCTTTGATCACGAAATAGATGTTGTATTTGGATTCACCATGCCTTAAATCATCAGAGACGATACCCATATTGATTTTTTAAATTTTTCTATCCACCATCTTTGATTTCCCATCCACCATCTTGAATCACAAAATAGATGTTGTAATTGGATTCCCCATCCTTTTAAACATCGGAGACGATACACATATTGTTTTTATTTTAAATTTACCATCCGCCATCTTTGATCACGAAATAGATGGTGTTTTTGAATTCCCCGTTCCTTAAAATATCGGAGACGACACCCATTTCGACTTTTAAAAAAATCCCGTCCGCCATCTTTGATTTCCTATCCACCATCTTTGATCACGAAATAGATGTTGTATTTGGATTCTCCATCCCTTAAATCATCAGAGACGATACCCATATTGATTTTTTAAATTTTCCCATCCGCCATCTTTGATTTCTCATCCACCATCTTGAATCACGAAACAGATGTTGTATTTGGATTCCCCATCCCTTTTAACATCGCAGACGATACCATTGACTTTTTAAAAAAAATCCCATTCGCCATCTTCGATTTCCATCCGCCATCTTTGATCACGAAATAGATGTTGTATTTCGATTCCCCACCCCTTAAAATATCGAAGGCGATACCTATATTGGTTTTTAAAATTTTCTCATCCGCCATCTTTGATTTCCCGTCCGCCATATTGGATCACTAAATAAATTTCATATTATTAATCAGCGTCCCGAAAATCTCGAAAACGATATCCATATAGATTGTATCCTATTCGTTTAGCCTTTTTTTGCCTTTTACCCAACCCTCCCCCTTCTCGTTTGACCATTTTATTATTTTTGTCTGGCCCCTAAAAGTTGTGGCTTAATTTTATAATAGCCTATAGCCTTTCGGAATAATTGGGCTATCATAGGCAATAACAATTTTTAAAATCCAACTGCTAGTTCCTGAGATCAGCCGACATTATCTTTTAGCCTTTTTAGCCTTTTGCCCGGCTCCTAAGGGTCGAAGAGTTATGTTATACAGCCTATAAGCCTTCCGGAATAACTGGGTTATCGTATACAAAAATATTTTTTCAGATCCAACCGGTAGTTTCTGAGATTAGCGCGTTCAAACAAACAAACAAATTCTTCCGCTTTATTATATTAGTAAAGGTAAAGATATTTTAATATTTTTTTTATATTTGATACAAATCTCCTTTATTGGGCGGTTACTTCCATAGTTGTCGTTTTAACTGTTTAAGAAATATAACTGCAAAAAGTATTTACACATACAAACTACCTACTTACAGTCCGTTCACAGTTATTTTACCTCTGACAGATGTCTGTATTTATTTTCTTTATGTTGGAATTGTACTCTGTGATGACAGGAATGTAAAATAGGGTTACCCGTGCATAACATTTTACCCAATATTAGTGGAAATGCTTCAAAAATTCAAATGCTTGAAGCTCATGGCCGCAAAGTGGTTAGATTACCGCCATACCACTGCGAGCTAAACGCAATTAAACTTATGTGGAGTCTCATTAAAAGGCGAGTCACAAGCAAAAATTTAGGACAAGAGGCAACCAACATTTTGAATTTAGCTGAAGAAGCTTTTTAATCTATCACTGCAGAAGACTGACAAAAACAAAGCAAACATGAGCGCCACATTGAAGACAAGCTTCGTGAAACAGATGGGTCTACGGATGCTGAAATGGACAGGTTCATAATAGAATTAAATTCTGAGTCTGATACAGAATATGTCAGCCGTTACGAATCATCATAACATTGGCAGTCCACATGGATCATTCTTAGACTCACGCCTGTTTCCATGCAGGGGTAGGCAGAGGTGTAATATTACACCCACATCATTCTTATTCAAAATAACTATGAAAATTAAATTTGCAGTTTTTGTATTTGATAATTAGAGCCTCACGTTGGCGTAATTATGATGCGTTTACCTTTATACACACATCAACAAAGTCTAGGGATATCTTAATCCTAAATTATTTACGAGTTTATAGTTTAGAACCTTGTTAGTTTCCACAAAAAGTTTATATACAGATTAAAACCTCTTTTATTCTATTTTCAAAATTTGAACATGGAAAGAAAAAAAACAAAATAATAAACAAAATATGGCGGCAAATTTGCTAGTAATTACATTAAAGAAAGTTAAAACTGTTTTATTATAATTATTAATGAAAAGGGTTTTTAATTGTTTTTCTTTTTTAATTTAACGTGACGTACGAACTTTAAAAGTCATGTCACGTCGTCATTTGAGTCGAGATGAAATGTTACGAGCCGTGGGCATGTTAGAAAATGGTGCAATTCAACGCGTCGTTGCTGAGGCCCTACATACCAGTCAAAATGTGATATCAAGGTTGTGGTCACGTTATCGCAGTACTGGAGATGTGGCCGAACAGCACACAGGTAGATATCGTGTTACTACGCAGAGACAGGATCGATTTCTCCAAATGACCGCCAGAAGACAACCCAATATCACAGCGCTGCAACTAGTGCAAAGGCTCCAGGAGGACCACCAGCTGCTGGTAAGCGACCAAACCGTGCGAAGAAGGTTACATGAAGTTGATCTTCATGCTCGAAGACCATTGCGTGTTCCAGCATTGCGACGTGGCAATCGCGGTCTGCGGCTTTCGTGGGCTCGGGAGCATTTACCATGGAGTGACGAACAATGGTCTTTGGTGCTGTTCACCGATGAGTCCCGGTTTGGGTTTCACCCGGATTCACGAAGAACACGCGTTTGGAGAGCTCCAGGGAGAGTTAGCCGTCTACGGCACCCTCAGGAGGTCCACCCATACCAAGGCGGGACAATCATGGTGTGGGCAGGAATTCGTCTTGGCGGACGAACCCAACTCGTTTGGATCCAAGGCAGCATGACTGCACAAAAATACCACGAGGAGGTAGTAGAGCCCGTTATTGTCCCACACAGAACTCAAATAGGCCATGAATTTCTACTCATGCACGATAATGCTCCTTGCCATACGGCGCGGCTGGTATCGACCGCTCTCCGAGAGCACGATATTCAAGTTTTGGATTGGCCTGCACAGTCGCCCGACTTAAATCCTATCGAGCATGCCTGGGACATGTTACAACGAAAAGCTTTGAGAGATTTTCCACCAAATTTGACGACTGAACAACAACTTTACGAACACTTGCAAAGGACATGGGACCTCATACCGCAGCAAGACATTGACAATTTAATTTTAAGTATTAACAATCGATGTCGATGTGTAATCAATGTAAGAGGTGGCAACACTGATTATTAATAATTAGATTTTACAAGATTTTTTCCATTTTTATTAAAATTAATAGTTTTTTAAGAAGAAATGTTTGTTGTTATCATACTAATTTTCCATGATGATTAAAAAAATTATTTTTTTTATTTAAAACAAAAAAAAACACGAAATGTTTTTTATTTTTATTAAAGACCTTAAAATAATCTATGATTCTTCTATTTACTGTATCAGAAAATTCTTCATAGATTTTTAGATATTTGATGAAATATAAAATATCCCTAGACTTTGTTGATGTGTGTATATTAAATAGACAACATTTTTATTATAACTACTTATCTTCATAGGAAATTAGTTATTTCGTAAGAAAATAAATGTACATGCATATAGCCATGCCAATATCAAGAGGTTTTTCACGTTCACGTTGGCGTAATAATGATGCGTTTACCTTTATTATATTACATAGACAACATTTTTATTATAACTATTTATCTTCATAGGAAATTAGATATTTCGTAAGAAAATAAATGTACATGCATATAGCCATGCCAATATCAAGAGGTTTTGTTACAAACATTACTTCCAAATATTTAATACGATCGCTTAGGCAATAAAAAAATAAGTACATTTTTAGCAATAATGTAGATTTAAAATGGGAATATTATATACCGAATATAGCAACACAACGCCCAGGTTGGCCAATCTAGCAGCTAGAGGTAAAATAACTGTGAATGGACTATAGTAAAGACTGTGTTATCCGGTATCTGTGACGTTTCGCTAGATCGGCCAATATGGCGACTGTGATTTGTCTATCAGAACCATTACAATTTAACAAAATACTCGACAATCCAAATTTTGCAGATATATGTTGTCGACTCGATATCTTTATTTTTTAATGTTTTATTATTCAGGTAAGGTTTCGATGTACTCCTTGACGAAATAATTATTATAAGATTTGACACTGCGATAGCAGCGCAGTCCGTCGGTTCCAATGTGAAACATTCCAAAAGCCACAACTACTTACAAATTAAATTAATAATTTGCAATAAAATAAAACTGCGACTATAATTAAAGATCTAAGCTATCCTATCTCTCAAGTTGGACCAGACTGCTCACGGTGTGCCAATTTAATTTAAAATCGGTTAAGTCGTTTAGGAATCCATCGCGAACAAACATCGTGACAGGAGATTTATATATATTAAGATTGAATTCCCCATTCCTTAAAATATCGGAGACGATACCCATATCAACTTTAAAAAACAATCCCGTCCGCCATTTTTGATCACGAAATAGATGTTGTATTTGGATTCACCATGCCTTAAATTATCAGAGACGATACCCATATTGATTTTTTAAATTTTTCTATCCACCATCTTTGATTTCCCATCCACCATCTTGAATCACAAAATAGATGTTGTAATTGGATTCCCCATCCTTTTAAACATCGGAGACGATACCCATATTGTTTTTATTTTAATTTTCCCATCCGCCATCTTTGATCACGAAATAGATGGTGTTTTTGAATTCCCCGTTCCTTAAAATATCGGAGACGACACCCATTTCGACTTTTAAAAAAATCCCGTCCGCCATCTTTGATTTCCTATCCACCATCTTTGATCACGAAATAGATGTTGTATTTGGATTCTCCATCCCTTAAATCATCAGAGACGATACCCATCTTGATTTTTTAAATTTTCCCATCCGCCATCTTTGATTTCTCATCCACCATCTTGAATCACGAAACAGATGTTGTATTTGGATTCCCCATCCCTTTTAACATCGCAGACGATACCATTGACTTTTTAAAAAAATTCCCATCCGCCATCTTCGATTTCCATCCGCCATCTTTGATCACGAAATAGATGTTGTATTTCGATTCCCCACCCCTTAAAATATCGAAGGCGATATGTATATTGATTTTTAAAATTTTCTCATCCGCCATCTTTGATTTCCCGTCCGCCATATTGGATCACTAAATAAATTTCATATTATTAATCAGCGTCCCGAAAATCTCGAAAACGATATCCATATAGATTGTATCCTATTCGTTTAGCCTTTTTTTGCCTTTTACCCAACCCTCCCCCTTCTCGTTTGACCATTTTATTATTTTTGTCTGGCCCCTAAAAGTTGTGGCTTAATTTTATAATAGCCTATAGCCTTTCGGAATAATTGGGCTATCATAGGCAATAACAATTTTAAAAATCCGACTGCTAGTTCCTGAGATTAGCCGACATTATCTTTTAGCCTTTTTAGCCTTTTGCCCGGCCCCAAAGGGTCGAAGAGTTATGTTATAAAGCCTATAAGCCTTCCGGAATAACTGGGTTATCGTATACAAACATATTTTTCCAGATCCAACCGGTAGTTTCTGAGATTAGCGCGTTCAAACAAACAAACAAACAAACAAATTCTTCCGCTTTATTATATTAGTAAAGATAATCTCCTTTATTGGGCGGATACTTCCATAGTTGTCGTTTTAACTGTTTAAGAAATATAACTGCAAAAAGTATTTACACATACAAACTACCTACTTAGTAAAGACTGTGTTATCCGGTATCTGTGACGTTTCGCTAGATCGGCCAATATGGCGACTGTGATTTGTCTGTCAGAACCATTACAATTTAACAAAATACTCGACAATACAAATTTTGCGGATATATGTTGTCGACTCGATATCTTTATTTTTTAATGTTTTATTATTCAGGTAAGGTTTCGATGTACTCCTTGACGAAATAATTATTATAAGATTTGACACTGCGATAGCAGCGCAGTCCGTCGGTTCCAATGTGAAACATTCCAAAATCCACAACTACTTACAAATTAAATTAATAATTTGCAATAAAATAAAACTGCGACTATAATTAAAGATCTAAGCTATCCTATCTCTCAAGTTGGACCAGACTGCTCACGGTGTGCCAATTTAATTTAAAATCGGTTAAGTAGTTTAGGAATCCATCGCGAACAAACATCGTGACAGGAGATTTATATATATTAAGATTATACTAGAGGACCCGTGCTGCTCCACAGCATATTTTAATATTATAAAAAAGCTCTTACATATAGGTATGATGAGTTCATTGTAGCCTTATATAATAAGTAAAAAGATGATATTCTTACCAAAAATATAATATATCACGAAACTTCTTTTCTCACAACATTGGCTTTGCGTTGCACCTTAGGTATCGTGAAATTTCCACCTTGGCATTACTGAATGGTTTGCCGCGCAATAGAGATATATATACCTAATATGTATAACTTAACATTGACGAAAGAAAGTTATTCAATATGACTGTGCTGCCCTACCATTATTTCCATTAGGACACTGTAATGTCCTTCGTCTAGGTGCCCAGAAAATTGCGTAAATAAGTTACGAACAGTTTCACCAGTACCATAGTCAGTAATCGTATTACTGTTTTCCAGGTGAATTCTGAATTGACACTCGGGATATAGCTCACTAACACTCTGAAGTTCAGCATGCCCTGCGTACTGTTTATTGGCACCCATCACACGTTTGTAATCTGATGCATTTGTAATGGTCTGGCCATAATTATGCTTCGTCCCCAACAGTGAAGTTATTATATACATCCCACTTATTGACAATGTTATCAACAGTGGCCAAACGAATTTCATAATGTTTATTCTCACTTCCATATAAACAATAAGAAATTGCGCGGAATAAGCAATTACCGTCACCAAGAACGGAAATAACTTGAAAATTGTTGATGGTAGAATTAATCAAATCTGAACCCGTTTCCAGCCATATTTTTTAGCAGTAGGAGGACCATCCAGTACCAAATCTCCAACGGGTCCGTCATTGACCAAGATTCTTTGTTCAAACTTTCTCTGAGCATTTTCCAATTTCCTTCCAAGAATCATCATTATAATTGAAAACACAACTACTCACAAAAAATACGTTATTAAATCAGAAACTTAAGTAACTAACTTACGCTAACTTCACTTTTTTCTTTATCTGTCAATATTTTATTATCAAAATTAAAAATATAGATAAATAACTTGTTTTTATAGAATAGAATAGAATGTTTATTTGCAAGAAACATGGTTACAGGTAGGTGTTTCAACATCATATTATAGTACAGCATGTCTCACCATAGCCGGTGTGCAAAATTACAAATCAAAAATATGGATTATTATTACACTAAACAAACAATTAATTGAAAAATAAAGGTTAAAACAATGTCAAAATATATAAAGATACAAAAATAATTATTAAATGAATTAACATGTTGTAAACAAACAGACAAAATACAAATTACAATAACTAAAATTTCTAATTTAAAATTTCATTATATTAGGTAAGTATGTCAATTCATGTCATTACAATATTATTATTGATTATTATTACACATAAAAAAATCTTGTATGGAGTAAAAACATTTAGACATAAGCAATTTTTTGAGTATTATATTATAGTTTATAAGTAAGAAAATAGTTTTTATTTCTGTTATCCAGCTAAATATTTCTGTGAGAAGCACGATTTATTTTGTTTTGTGTATGGGTGTGATTAATCGATCATAATTTAGAAATGTAATAATAACGTTTATAGTTTTGGTCAAAATTGTAGTTTTGGTAGGAATGGTAGCATTGGTAGCAATCGTAAGTAACATAGCTACCAAAACTACAATATATGCCAAAATACCATTTCTACCAAAACTACTATTCCTACCGAAAATACTATTCTTATCAAAACTACTATTTGTACCAAAACTACTATTCGTACTAACACTATAAAATCTACCATTTTTTTAAACTACCATTTCTACCAAAACCGCCGGTGCTGTCAAAAGTACCTACCTTTTATCTCAAAACTACTATTCTTACCAAAGCTACAATTTCTACCATAACTACCACTTGTAATAATATAATTATAATATATGACTTTAAGGCTGATGAAGAATATATGACAATAGTACTATGATATATATGACAATAGAACGGCTGTAATATGTTCCACATAAAAAAATTAAGATGCCCGAAGAAAGTCCGTAATTTAAAAACACAAAAATATTCCTAACATAAAACGTAAGGAAAATTCCTCAACATCAGAGATCAATTCACCCAACATTAAGGGTTAACTGGTAACATTCAGGGAATATTACCTGCCATCAGCGAAATTTCACTATAGTGATAATTTGACCAACATCGCGTATATTTTACACACCACCGCACTCACACCCGTATGAAAGTAAGGCAAGGTTACCTTAAGGAGGCATAACGTGTATTTTCCTGGCAGTTACCGCAAGGATCTTATTAGATGCCATAAAAATATTTTTGAATTAAGAACCGTCCATGTAGAGAGAAAGCAATGGAATCTTAAGAAATTTATAGGAAAATGTTGAAAAATAAGTTGAATGTCCACGCCTATCTTCCTTCAATCTTACCCAATTTAAATGAGCATACCATCAAATGAAAGAGCTCTTTTCAGCGCGTGTTTTAGGCCTATAACGAAACGCCTACCTCAATGAGAACCAGATATATAGAAGCAGAAATTCATTGACTACGGCTACGAAAACGTAAAAAATGTATGGGAGAAAACTATTTTAACATATAACTTGATGAATGTGCAAGTTAGGTAATTTCTAATGCTTGATGACAAATCTATGCAGCGAAAGCTTTCATTTAAAAAAAAAATCATGCGAATCGGTTGGGTAGAACGGGCTGGCCGACTCGTATTATAAAACACAAATTCTTTTAATATATAGATGATGAGACAACAATAGAGCTTTCGACTTTCAAATCAACTGAAAACCAACAGCTGTGCTTTCTATTGTCACAATGAACCGTGAACGTAATAATGTTCGAGTTGACAGCTGGTTATTAAAAAGAATGGTAAAACCATTAGCTTCGGTTACCAATAACTCGATGTAAAAGAGGTTTTATTAATCAGTAACTAACGCAAATTGATTTATTCTGTAGTAGCATTCATAGCGTAAAAAATATACTTACTACCAATATTTGTTTAGTAAGATCCTAACTATTTGCTATTATCGTAACTGGCAACTTTACTTTTTTCTCTTCATTATTGTATCATATTATTATGTATTTGCATATTATGTCAAATGTTATCTATGGCTTTACTGTTTTTCTTCTATATGTGGAAGCTTGTAATTGGCATACATTAACTTATGTTCATGACTACTATGTAAACATAGCCGTAAGCTCCCCAAATAAAATAAAATAAAATAAATTATCTGATTTATATATGTCGCCGCGAACATTATAAGACTAGTTTTTAAGCTAACTTTAGAAACTTTAAATTAACATTCATTGATTGATTTAAATATCATTGAAAATCAGTTTATTCAATATAGTAATTCAGAGATGTCTAATTAATGTAATTCAATAATATTTTGGTTTTATTAGTGTTTATTTTGAGTGTCAACTTTATGTTGAGGGTGTTTGTAGAATTTTGTTGAAATAAATCTAAAGTAATTCCAATCAATTGAATCAATATTTAATAAATTTAGGATACTGAAATATAAAAAGTAAGGTTTAAAAATATTAAAATTAATTATCAAGATTTGTGACGTTGTCAATTTGTTGTTATAATACTTTGCTAATTTTGCTGATGACGTTCGCCGATGGAGGGGCGACTGAACCTTTATAAAGGCGAGTGTTGAGCGTGGAGCCCTCTCTCGCCGCTGGTATTACTAAGGAAACATTGTAAGTAGAATTACTGTTGGTTGTAATAAAATTATCTGTCGTTTATAGTTGTTAGCTTATTTTGCTTCGAGTAGAATTCCCATACTTTGCAATAAATTTAATTACAAATAGCGATCATAGTTACAAGCTAATATTGCCGTATAATAAGTGATAGGCGTAAGGTAGTAAAGCAGAGCCGATGACCAAACGAAGGTCAACGGTTCTGCGTTTTTTAAAAATCACTGCCCTGACATATATCTGACATCAGAAGTGGTATAACCTAGCCTCTTTCTGCCCTTTTGTTTCTATTTTTTCAGATTTGGTGTGCCTGCAACGGACGTTTGCTGTTACGTGCCACAATGAATACCCAAGATCGATCAGAGTCAATGGCGCAGAGTGAGCCGGTGTGCACCATGCCCGGGTCGGATGCTGAAGACCCCGGACCGTCTACATCAGCAGCTAACGTGCCACTACAACATCAGGGCGGTAATGTACCTCCTGAATTTTACTTACACATGATTACAATGATGCGGAATATGAGTGAAAGACTGTCGAAACAACGTGACAAGGTCAAAATCACCGACGTGTTCTTGCCTTCCTATGACCCAGATGGTAACGTTGGGGTCCGTGAGTGGTGTAATCATATTTCCTCTGCAAAGACTAATTATGAACTCAGTGACTACGATATTCGTATGAAAGTATCTAGCTTGCTCAAAGGTCGGGCCAAAATGTG
Organism: Euclidia mi; assembly: GCA_944739405.2. NCBI lineage: Eukaryota > Metazoa > Arthropoda > Insecta > Lepidoptera > Erebidae > Euclidia > Euclidia mi. The sequence goes on from OX123183.2 coordinate 62,332,913, forward strand.
GGCTGATAACTGGCTTGTTACAACGTCCACGTGGGATGAGCTGCGTCAAAACATTATCACCACATTTGAACCAGAAAGCCGCTATTCTAGGGATGTGTTAAGGTTCAGGGAACATAATTACGATCCTAGTAAAGACATTGCCGAGTTCTTGTCTCAGTCTTGGATTTTGTGGAGACGGGTCACTAAGGATAAGCTTGACGATAATGATGCGGTAGAAGCAGTAATAGGAACTGTTTGTGACGAGCGCCTTCGGATTGAATTAATGAATGCCAGAGCCACCTCCGTGCCAGAGTTAATTTTTGTAGCCTCCTCTATTCGTGTGAAACGTTCTCACCAACAAAACTCTAACCAACCGCCTTCCAAACGTTCAAGATTTTCTATTGATCATCGAAACTCTTCTTATTGTAACTTTTGTAGGAAACCAGGTCACACTTCCCGTGATTGTCGTGATAAAACCAATGTACAAGTAAATGATGATAAAGTACGTGGTAGTAACACGGTAACGTCATTACCTAAGCAGAATGACACTAGGATTTGTTCGTTTTGTTCCAAAACCGGTCATACATTTGAAACTTGTTTCCATCGGGAGAAACAAATTACCTCTCATATTAATTCTATTGTAAAAAGTAAACATTCTTTGAACACTATGCGTATGAGGGTAGGTGATGTAATTATTGACACGGTGTTTGATAGTGGCGCTGAATGTTCTGTCATGCGTGAGTCCATCGCAAATAAGTTACCGGGTAAAAGACAACAAGTAATTAACTATTTACGTGGAATAGGTCCGTTTCCTGTAGTATCGACAGCTATGTTGTCAACTGTATGTGTGATTGATAATATCAATGTTGAGATCGAATTTTACATTTTACCTGATTATGAAATGACGTCAGATGTACTCATAGGCGCGAACCTCTTGAGTGGAACAGGTTTAACCGTGATTGTAACCCAAGATAGTGCGACTTTACGTTCCCAACCACGCGTCATGCATGTGCGGTCAACAGCCGGTCTGTTCGAAAACCTTAACCACGATCTAAGTCATAAATCAGAAATCGACCAATTATTATCTTTACTTAATAAATATTCCATGAGTTTCACCCGCGGATTTTCACAAACGCGTGTCAATACAGGTCAATTAGAGATTCGTTTGAAGAACCCTGAAAAATTCGTGGAGCGAAGACCCTATAGGTTAAGCCCTGTCGAGCGAGAGAAAGTTAAGCAAATTGTTAAAGAACTAATAGATAATGACATAGTGCAAGAAAGCAAATCACCTTATTCTAGTCCAATTATTTTAGTTAAAAAGAAGAACGGCGACGACCGCATGTGCGTCGATTACCGGGAGTTAAATTCGAACACAATTCGCGACCACTATCCACTCCCGTTGATCGGAGATCAAATTGATCAACTTGCGGGTGGTCTATACTACACAACTTTAGATATGGCCTCTGGGTTCCACCAGATCCCTGTTGCCCCTGACTCCATAGAAAAAACTGCATTTGTTACTCCGGGCGGATTATTCGAGTATAAAACTATGCCTTTCGGACTATGTAACGCGCCGTCTGTATATCAGAGATGCATTAATCGTGCATTAGGTCCCCTCTTGAATCCAGGCAGCGCAAATAAAGTAAATAATGACAGCGTAGCCCAGGTATACATAGATGACGTTATAAGTAAATGTCGGGATTTTCTATCGGGTCTCGAATATCTCGAGCGGATTTTTATAGCATTACAAAAATCTGGGTTTTCAATTAACATTGATAAGTGTATGTTCTTTAAGAAGTCTATAGAATACCTGGGTAACGTAGTGCAAAACGGTCAAGTACGCCCCAGTCCTAAAAAGGTTGAAGCCTTAGTAAAAGCTCCAGTACCCACTAATGTTAAGCAAATACGTCAGTTTAACGGTCTCGCGGGATACTTTCGCCGATTCATACCAGACTTCGCGCGTACCATGTCTCCTCTCTATGAATTGACTAAGCAGGGCGTTAGGTGGCAATGGACTCATATTCATGAAGAGGCACGTCAAAAGATCATTAGTCATCTAACATCCACGCCTGTCCTAACAATATTCCAAGAAGGAAAACCTATTGAACTGTTTACTGACGCTAGCAGTCTTGGTTTTGGTGCGATACTCATTCAAATAATCAATGGGCGACAGCACGTGGTGGCCTACTTTAGTATGCGTACAACTGATATAGAAAGTAGGTACCACTCCTACGAACTCGAGACGCTGGCCGTGGTTCGCGCAGTGAAGCATTTTCGCCATTTCCTGTATGGCCGCCAGTTCAAGGTAATTACTGACTGCAATGCGCTGAAAGCTTCTAAGCATAAAAAGGACCTGTTGCCCCGTATTCATAGATGGTGGGCATATCTCCAAAATTTTGAATTTGAAATAGAATACAGGAAGGGCGAGCGGATGCAACATGCAGACTATCTAAGCAGGAATCCGGATCCTCTGACCGTCAACGTGTTAACCAGAAACCTTGATTGGATCAATATTGAGCAGAGACGTGATAGTCAACTACGGTCTATCATAGACGCTTTGAATAATGGTGAAGGGATCCCTGGATATCATCTCGAAAACGGCGTGCTTAAATTCGAGAGGCAAGACGCTGTCCTAGGTTCACAAAAACTCATAATTGTGCCGAAATCTTTCCAATGGAGTCTAATCAATACCTCCCATAACGCTCTGAAGCACCCGGGTTGGGAGAAGACTCTTCAAAAAATAAGGGAAACTTATCATTTTGACAAAATGAGCACCATCGTACGAGACTTCGTAAACAATTGTGTTGTGTGCCGAACTTCCAAACAGACATCTGGAGCTACGCAGGTACAGTTACATCCTATCCCTAAACCAGTCGTTCCATTTGAAGTCATACACATGGACATCACGGGGAAGCTGGGATCTCCCAACGAGCAGGAGTACGTCGTGGTTACAGTGGATGCCTTTACCAAGTATGTATTGCTGCGTTATACTAACGACAAAAGCCAACACAGCACTCTGGCAAGCTTGAAGCAAGTCATTCACCCATTTGGAACTCCGAGGCAAGTTATTGTTGATGGCGGCCGCGAATTCCTGGGAGAATTCAAAACTTACTGTGACATATTCAACATAGAAATACATTCCATAGCACCAGGTATTAGCAGAGCTAACGGGCAAGTGGAGCGTGTGATGGCAACATTAAAAAATGGGCTCGTGATGATCAAAAATTACGAAACACCTGAATGGCACACTGCACTAGAAAGTCTTCAACTTGCCCTCAATTGTACTGTCCATAGTACTACTGGTGTAGCCCCGCTTACACTATTAACTCGACGTCAAAACTGCGTCCCGCCGGAGTTGTTAAATCTAGTCAATTTGGACAACGCCCTGATTAACATCGAAGCTTTGGAGCGACACGTTCAACAAAAAATGACACAAACATCTGCTAAAGATAAAGCTAGATTTGACAAAGGCAGAGCTAGAATTGACCATTTTCAAAGAAGTGACTTTGTTATGATAAAAAATAACCCTAGAAATCAGACGTCTCTTGACCTTAAATTTAGTGTTCCTTACAAAGTGCACAGGGTCCTCGACAACGACCGTTACCTTGTGAAGAAGGTAATAGGACATCATGGGCGGCCACGCAAGGTCGCGCACGATCTGCTGCGACGGGCCCCACAACCTGGAGAAAACACGCAGGCAGCCGTGTCGCCTCCTGATGACCAGCAAGCTGGACCTTCTGGCAGCTCTGGCGCTGCAGCAACCCTGCAACAGCTGACTACATCGGAAGTAGATCGACTGTCCGCTGTTGATGAACAACAGTGATTATTTAACGGTGAGCACCTTCCTTAATGACCTTGTGTCGTCCCTGTAATTGTTGTCTATATCACAAATTAAAAGATGCTATTGGCGTGTGGAGCCGTCCAATAAGCCACTGAGAGCCTATCCTGAAAGAATTATAGTCCTCTGTGTACCACGGCGTACGAGACCGCCTAGAGCACAGCATCGACCTGTCCTATTATCCCTAGGGCCTCTGTTGCAACACAGCATCGACCTTTTACTCGCCTATCCATTCTCCCTTTGCATTTATTTTTAAATTACTGTTATCATGTGGAATGAGCAGTAAAACTGAATGTGATAAATAATCTGTAATCACGTGGAGTGAGCAGAATCTACATACAAAATTACAAAGGTATAAACTGGGTTATGTGTACTGTGGAAGTACTTAACCTCACAATATTTATCTATTAGATAGGGCGATATGTACTGTGGATGTACATAGCCTCACAATTTTATATTTATCTATTTCAGGAGAAGCCAGGAACGATGCAGAGCACGCATCGCGCATCAGTATGGCCGTGTCGCCGCGAACATTATAAGACTAGTTTTTAAGCTAACTTTAGAAACTTTAAATTAACATTCATTGATTGATTTAAATATCATTGAAAATCAGTTTATTCAATATAGTAATTCAGAGATGTCTAATTAATGTAATTCAATAATATTTTGATTTTATTAGTCTTTATTTTGAGTGTCAACTTTATGTTGAGGGTGTTTGTAGAATTTTGTTGAAATAAATCTAAAGTAATTCCAATCAATTGAATCAATATTTAATAAATTTAGGACACTGAAATATAAAAAGTAAGGTTTAAAAAAATTTAAAATTAATTATCAAGATTTGTGACGTTGTCAATTTGTTGTTATAATACTTTGCTAATTTTGCTGATGACGTTCGCCGATGGAGGGGCGACTGAACCTTTATAAAGGCGAGTGTTGAGCGTGGAGCCCTCTCTCGCCGCTGGTATTACTAAGGAAACATTGTAAGTAGAATTACTGTTGGTTGTAATAAAATTATCTGTCGTTTATAGTTGTTTGCTTATTTTGCTTCGAGTAGAATTTCCATACTTTGCAATAAATTTAATTACAAATAGCGATCATAGTTACAAGCTAATATTGCCGTATAATAAGTGATAGGCGTAAGGTAGTAAAGCAGAGCCGATGACCAAACGAAGGTCAACGGTTCTGCGTTTTTTAAAAATCACTGCCCTGACATATATCTGACATATATTAATTTTCGAGTTGCACACAGCGATCACATCTAAAAAGTAAGCTGCAAGCGGAACAATGGAAACAACACGACTGATAAACAATTCAACATTTATTATTCTACTAAATACATACGTATTACATAGACAGATTGCATCCAGATTTAGAACAAAGAGTAAATTATTGTAAACTTTCGCAATTTGTACATCATCCAAGTTTATTAAAAAAAACGTTTGTACAAGAGCAGCGATAGCCGAGTGGAGAGACCAACGGACTGCTACGCAGAGGGTTTCGGATTCGATTCCACGGTATGCACCAATGAACTTTTTTGAGTTAAGTGCGGATTAAATTGTAAATTATCGCTTGCTTATTTATTTACTTAAAACTTTCTGCAAAATAGGTACATTACACAAGGCGGACTTAATGCCTATAGGCATTTTCTCCCAGTCAACCTTAGCTTTTCGGTGAAGGAAAACATCGTGAGGAAACCTGCATGTTTGAGTGTTCTCCATAATGTTCTCGAAAGACATGTGAAGTCTGCCAACCCGCACTTGGCCAGCGTTGAGGACTTTACCCTTCTCATAGTGAGAAGAGACCCGTGCCCAGCAGTGGCACAGTATATTGGGCTGATGATGATGACAAGTTTTTCAACGTGAACAAAGGCAAATGTTTCTTGTTTATTCATATCTTTATTCCCGATGTTTCAACTGTTGTAGGCTAGTAGTAGCAGCAGAAAGATTGTTAACTAGTATAATTGAACGAATAATTGTACCTACACATGACAAAAAGGTTTGTCTGTAAGGGAATTTAAGCCTACTGCTTAAGTAGTCTGCTCAATATAAGAATGAAACAAATTGTTTATCGCTTTTAAATCGCACAAATCTGTAATAAACAGTTTTAACGTTGAGCAAGGAACACAACATACATCATTTAAACTAGAGGCAACAACTCATCCTGGAATAATATATGTATGTATGTGCATACAGATTTATTTCTCGAACGAAGATCAAATATGCAAAGTTTTGTTGTATCTCGATGGACATATACCGCGGCATTCGTGTACTGAAACTTTTATACAGACCTTATAGGTTTTAGAGACAAGAAGATAAACGGACTACAACGCAGAATGTCTCAGTTTCAAATCAGTAACGAGGACCACACACTTTTCAAAAATTTCATGTTGAAATTGAACTATCACTTGCTAAATTGTGAAGAAAAGTATCGTGAAGTTACATGGATGTCTAAAATACTGGTGATACTCTCAAAATATATGTGTATTTTGGTAATTTATACTTGGTCAGCGTGATAGATTGAAGCCTAACCCTTCACATGGTGAGCAGAGGCCGTAGGTAATCAGCTGTGAGACGGATTATATACTTTTCTTTTTATAGACTCACTCCTGTATCCCCGAAGGGGTAGGCAAAGGTGTAACTTTACACCCTCATTTCACCATGAAATTTAATTCCCACGTAATAGGGGGCGAGCCTATTGCCCTTACCGTGCACAACACCAGACTCCGTGCTGCCACTGAGAATTCGGAAAAACCCAGTAACACTTTTGCCCGACCCGGGAATCAAACCCGGGACCTCCGAACAGCAATCGCAATAAGCTATCCACTGGACCACGGAGGCAGTCAGATTATATACAGGTCGGACTTTTATTTTATTATCATGGCTTTTAACCTTCTTAATATTTATACTACATACATGTGATGTGGATCCTATGGGACGCTACAACAGGACATTATACTTGGCTGTTAATAGATTTTGTGTAATTAGCTTTGAGTTTAAAATTTAGAGGCGATGTGATATTTCTAAATTAATTGCGTCTTTATAATCTGGAAAAATATTGAAAGACGGATTAAATATTATGACCGACAAATTAATCGGCCGACAGTTATCACGAGATTCTGAATGACGCTCCTGTTCTCTCAGTTATATGAAAAATACAGTCAAACTGCGCTATCCTAAAAAAATGAAACGTCAATACCGCCAGTAGTAGCAGCTAGTGGCAACGCTTCGCTTTTTTATTTTATACAACTCAATTTATTCAGCTTCCCAAACGTAGTCCTCACTCCGCTTGTTTGGGCCTTTGATAACTGTACGAGTAAAACCATTTGAATAAATGGTAGACGATTCTCCAGCCTTCGTATAAAATATGGCCATTAATTCATTACACCCGAGCTAATTGCTTCACTGCAATTAAATTATTCTAAATAGCCACCATTACTGATATTGTTCTACTGTATTAACACTTCAATATGCATTGTTTAACATCAAACGACGACAATTAATCAGAGCTTCGCTTTTATGAGCATACAGGTAAGAACTGCGCGGCAAATGTGCGTATGTGATTATGTATACCCGTGCGGTGTGTAGCGCGATACGCAGTGATATCCCAAGGGTGTCGTAAGAAACGACTAATGAATTATATCACGGCAGTGGGCAATAAATTCATTGTGAATCCCAAAGCCAAATGGCAGCCGAGGACATCGAATGACCATTGGTTCGGCGTTACACCGAAACCGAATGTTCCTAGGCGAGTTGGAAAATTATTAACATTGTGGACTGTAAGGAAGTGGGTTCTGATCGCCTAGGAAAGGAAAAGTGAAGTGAGTGGGTTCATGGAAGGAATAGGAGACGGGAGTATGGGAGCACACCTTACCTTGCACTTCATGTCTTCTTCTTCACAAATGGCGGTGGTCCTGGTGTCTTCGGGAATCCTGAAGCTGCACTAATCACTTCACTCGCGGGCGGTTTTGTTGCGTTTATAGTATAAAGCGGTAGAATATGGCGGTGTTCGGTACACGTGTTCGGCGCGACACGGATGATTCTAGACTCTTTCGTAGCGTCGTTGAATTCTTGCGACCAATCAGCGAGGCGTGCCTTTGGGAGGGAAGGAATAAAAGGATCGCTCGTATTGGACGAGCAAGCGAGGAACGATTGAAGTTGATGTAATTAATTATCGATAGAAAGGTAGATGGCGCTACCATATCTCCCCGGCCCTAAAGGGTTGCCTTTAAAAAAAAAATTGAACTTAGCTATATTGGGTGTACTACCGCATAACCCATTAATAGGCTAAGATAGCGATATGATAATAAAATTAATCTAAATTAACTTTAGCAAAAATTACAAACGCAATAATAGCGAAAACTACAAACTAAATACTTAAACTAAGAGGTAGATCCAACTTCAGGCTAGATCTCACTGAGTTGAAAGCGGACAGAGACGTACAACAGGGCGCACGTAGCTCCCCTTCGCGGTTTTCACGGTAACAACGCGGGTTGTACCGTCTTTGGAAGTATGCAGTTTCTCTACGATGGCTAACGGCCATGAAAGCGGCGAAGCATTATCATGTATTATGACGACCAACGTACCCTCCTATATAGGAGATGCAGGACTATTCCACTTGGATCTAGCCTGAAGCTGGTGGAGATATTCCGCACGCCAGCGCCGCCAGAACGACTGCACGAGTTTATTCAGCAGAGTATGTCTCTGGAGCAAGCTTGTCGAGTCTGCTTCAGGAGCCGGAAATGACGATAATGGCACTGTGTTCAGAAAATGTGCAGGGCTTAACGCGGATGGTTTTGCAGGGTCCCTCTTCAATGCCGTGAGCGGGCGCGAGTTGATCAGCGCCTCGACTTGTGCAAGGACAGTTAAAAGCTCTTCGTAAGAGAAGATCTGTTGACCTATAACTTTGAAGAGATGCGTTTTAATTACTTTGACCATGCTTTCCCACCATCCACCGAAATGTGGTGATGCTGGCGGAATAAACTTCCAGTCAATATGATTTATGGAAAGTTCTTCCTGAAGACGAGTGCGATATTCTTCCCTGAGAAACTTATAAATGTCGCGTAAATAAGAGCTTGCGCCCACGAAACAAGTTATCAGTATACAAACACTGTATAGGGCCGCGCCGTGAAAGAAATCGTTTAAGGGCTGCAAGGAATGACACCGTGCTTAAATCTGTCGCAACTTCAATATGCGTAGCGCGCGTCGTTAAGCATGTAAAAATACATAGCCAAGCTTTACGGCTTTTAACACCTCGACCACGCACTGGCGTATACTGCAGCGGTCCTGCATAATCACAACCGGTATGTGTAAACGCTTTATCAACTTGATTGACGCGTTGGCTAGGAAAATCTGCCATGGGAGGGAAAGTCGGGCGCGTACGAAATTTGAAACAGAAGTTACATTTATGTACTCTGTGACGAATTATTCGTCGAGCGGCTAAAATCCAATACTTATGCCTAAGTAAGGACATAAGCAACTCTGGACCAGCATGGAGGTGCTTCTTGTGATTAAAATCAACAAGAAGGTCGACAGTATGATGATGACGCGGCAGAATTGATGATGCAGAAGAATAAGTGGAGTAACACCACGAGACAAACAATCAGCGGGGTTCTCAGTACCCGCGACGTGATTGAAACAAGTAGCAGGAACAAGTTCAATCAATTTACTAACGCGGTTGGCGACAAAAGTCTGCCAGCGGTGAGTAGATGAATAAATCCAAGCGAGCACTACTTTGGAGTCAGAAAATGCGTATATTTTATTAATAGGGTAGTGGGGTAAAACTGTGTCTTGAACCTTGCGGAGCAACTGAGACAGCAGAAGGGCCGCGCACAACTCCATTCTCGCAACCGAAATGGTTTTAATAGGCGAGACCTTGGACTTGGCACAAACTAACTGCACCGAGTAGTTAGAACTAATGCGGACTTGCAGATATACGACTCCGCCGTAAGCACGCTCGCTGGCGTCAGCGAAACCTATGAAGTTGATGGTACATACATCTACCAACCCAAGATGACGCGGAATAGTAACTTGATTGAGCGCGGTAAGCTCAATACAAAACTGGCCCCAAGCGGCGACAATATGGTCAGGGGGTGTTTCATCCCACTCACACTTTGATAGCCAAAGTTCCTTGACCAAGAGCTTGGCGTACAAAATTGTGGGAGCCACAAAACCCATTATGTCCCATAGTCGAGCCACTGAGGACAGCATAGTGCGTTTGGTGCACTTATCATCTGGCGGTGAGACGTCAAACCGAAAACTATCACAGGATTTGTCCCAGCGTAAACCGAGAACTTTATGCGGTACAGACTTCTCAAACTCAACGTCTCGAGAAGCTTTATGAGAATCAGGTATGCGTGCGAGAACCTCCTTAGAATTGCTTGTCCATTTGACAAGATCAAACTGGCCTCGCTTGAAAAGCTGAATAAGCTCTTCACAAAGCGAAATTGCTAGCGGAACGGATATGACACTACAGGCAATGTCATCCATATACAAAGCGGAAGTAGCAACAGCTGCTGCGGCGGGAAAGTGATCACCTTCATCAGCGATCAATTGGCAAACAACTCGTAACGCGTGATATGGGCTAGACTTGAGTCCAAAACAAACACGATTGAACTGATACACAGATAAAGGTTCCTTATTGTTAAAACGATAAAAAATCCGTTGAAATCTACGGTCAGATTCGCAAACGCCGATATTGAGGAACATTTGGCGGCAATCAGCTGACAGAGAGATTTGGAAAAGACGAAACTTTATTATGATGTTAAATAAATCACCCTGTAGATTAGGGCCGGCATGCAAAATGTCATTAATCGACTGACCCGATGTAGTCTTACAATTAGCATCTAAAACCACACGAAGTTTAGTAGAGGTTTTATCTTCGCGAACTACGCCGTGATGCGGGATATAATATGAGGGAAGAGAGTTGCCCTCGTTGTTTACAACTACACTCAAAAAACCTTTATTTATGTAGTCACGAATGACGTCATTATAGGCGCTGCGTAACGTAAGTGATGCATCAAGTTTACGTTCTAAACAATGAAAACCTCTAAGCGCAGCAGCGTACGAGTCGCCTAACGAATAAGGGTCACCATAGAATGGCAACGCCACTACGTATCTGCCATGTCGTCACGAACAGTGGTAGCGCGGCAATGTTGTTCACACTCGAGATCTTTACGACTCATCGAAAGCGGTGCGCTAATCTCTTCGAGCTCCCAAAACCGCTTGAGAAGAGAATCAATATTATTTTCTTGAAGAACAGAACAACAACAAGACGTTATATATTGAGAAGTATGTAACGTAGGTACGGTACCCATAATCACATACCCAAATACCGTGTCAATAGCGGGCGGTAAATTATATTGATCACTACGTACCACTTTAGTTAGTAGCAAGTGCGGAAATATTGCAGCTCCGGTCAAAACATCAATGTCTGCCGGATTCGCAAACTCCGAGTCTGCCAGTGGCAATGACTCGAGGTGAGTGAGTAATGCTACGTCCACATTAGCGTTCGGCAATGCGTCCGTAATACGCTCCACGATAAGCGAAGAAATGTTAAAATTAATATTCCTATCAAAACGCGAATGTATTTTAATATCTACGGAACCCTTGCAATGTTTTTCTGAACCCCCGATGCCTTTGACTACTAAATTAGTATTTCTAAAGTTATTCCACAATCCGAGGCGTTTGAAACAATCAGAAGTTATAAAATTACTCTGAGACGCGCTATCGAGCAGACAACGTACTGTTATACGACTTCGCGTCGGGATTGTTTTAAAAAAAATATATTTTTAGAACAAGGACGATTTATTTTCAATTACCAAAATTCAAAGGTTAAGCTAGTTAATTTTAATGGGCAAGTGTCACCGACGGTGGATAGTATCGAACTGAGCTTAATTATTCTATTAAAACTACTGAGCTATCAAAAGTGCTGACGCGGAAAATAGATTGGTAATCCTAAGGGCTTTTGTATGCATTTCATATATATAACAGCCCCCAGGGTTATGACTAAACTTACACCTAAATGGTGAAGTTTATGTAAGGGAAGTTTTCAGCCTAGGTGCGGGAGTTACATGTGACTCGGTGGCCACTTCTGAAAGCTCTTGGTCTTTCTCAATAATGAGTTTATTTTTAAACTTCTTATTTAAAAGGCGATGACTTGTGCCCTTCTTAATAATTTCATACAAAAGAAAACAAATCAAAATTAAAACTACAATTGAGATTACAATAGTTGTATATGAATAATATTCACCATATAGTATTATATGCGGTTTATCAATTAAACTATCAAGGTTTTTGACAATTAAATCTGATGCTTTGGTTTTTTCCGATATTAAAGAATCAAGGTTAATATTCTTTAAGTCTAAAATTGGCGTTTTTGATTTCGATTTGAAGAATTTTTGAAAATTACAGCATGTGTCATTTAATAAATCTAAATTAGAGTGAATTTCTTGAAGTGTTATGATTTTACTGTATTTTGGAATTAACCTTGATGCTTTATAATTAGTGATCGGATAATCGGATGCATATTTACCTAAAGTTGAGGTGTTGGCTATTATGGAATGCACTTTTGAATCGAAAAATCCCGGGATTACGGAATCGACAAATTTTGTTTTTTTATTATAGAATCAAATCAGGTGTAGGTAAATTTACTTATTTTAACTTTTGTACCAAAAAAACAGCTCTAAAAATAATAAAATCCTCTTAATTTTCTTCAATTTTCAAAACATTTATCTCAAACGAATAATAAATAAGAATTACATAGAAAAACCATTCAATCTCATAATAATTATTAACTTAGATACAACAGCACCCACTGCCTACCATTCCTCTTACATTCAACATACTCATAAATTGATGAGGAGCTTAAAATTAACTTCAAGTTCAACACATTAATAATTATGTAATCTCGGAGACCAGTTTCTTTTTAAATAAAAACCACATGTTAAAGACGTCGTTTCCTTAACATGTTACAGAGTATTCTCACATTCCCGAATGTTCTAGAATCCCGGGATTTATATTTAAAAAATATGTTTTAAGAAGCTGCTTCCATAATATCCTAGCCAGAAATGAACTTTAGGTCAATATGCATCCGATTATCCGATCACTGTTTATAATACGCGCTACAATGTATCGGAAGGTTTAAGATTCCTGTGCCTGAGATTACTAATTCAGTATTATTTGATTCGTGACAATCTATTGATACATTTGACTTGACATTTATTACAAATATCCATTTATCATTTGATAATCTTTGCCAAATTTCTAAATCACCTTGAATGAATTTTGTTTCACACTGATAGGGCACGGAACTTAAAACCTTAGAAATAATTTCCGATTCACAGATCGGCGCGGCGTTGCGGAGCTAGAGTAGGTGTCTAGCATTTCACATATAAAGTACAGCTTATTGATTATCTTACAACTACTTAAGGTATCTAATTTAACATAAAATGATCTATCTCTAGTTATAGCTATATATTTAGTTGAAGGAACTATGGTGGAGTATGTTTGGTTACCTATTGCGACTGGGAATGGTATGCAGTGCTATAGATTATAATTCTAATTTGTTACAAGTGGTATGCTAAGAACAAAAACTATTTTATTATTGTGAAAATAACTAGAAATTTCCGATATATTCATAATTATATATATATTATCCAGAGACAAACTGATGGGCATTTGACGATAATCTGCCGAAAATCTATAGTTTTCTACTAATTCGGAAAATAATTGTTTTGGAGTGATAATGGAGGGGTACAAAATATGTGATTTACTAAACATAAGGCCATTAATAATATCTTCTAATTTAAAGGACAGAGTTAACAAACTTCCTTCCAGCATATTGATAATTTCATTAATTTTTGATTTTATAAGTAAAGTGTCCGATAACAAGGTCAAGTTTCTTTGATTAATAGATAACATTTCAACAGCGCTATTTAACTGTTGTTCATTGGAACTTACTTGGTTGACAATACTTTGTATAGAATTTAATGTTGTTTTTGTTACTAGAATATTTTGTTTTACTAATTTTGACAACTGATTCTGATCATTCTCAACAGATTTAATAGCGTTGCTGTACTTTAAAGCATCGTTTTGGTCTAAAATTCCAAATAAATGTTTGGAAACTGTACCAACTATTCCAAACCAGGCAGATCTTTTGGATCGACTCTCAATTAAATGAGAAATCGACTCAAAGTCTTGTATTATGTCACGGTAGCGTACAGATAAAGGGTGTAGCATGTTATGACATTCAGTATCGTCAAACACGTCACTCTGTTTACACAGGTACTTAGAAGTGTCTATTACACCGTTCAGATTCTTAATATGCGATTCTATAAAAGAAATATCAATTGGGATTATAACATTAAGGTAGCCATCTATTAATTTTAAAGATCCGATTGGGTCAAAATAAATACCAGGACTGTTCACGGCAGGTTGAATTAAGTTATCCTGTGCCGTGGACAGGGTGTTGAAATAGGTATAATATAAAAAATCTTAAAATTGTAAACGTATTAACTTAGGATTATATTTACTTATTAAACTAGTTTACTTAAATGCCTATGTATTGCGACGGCGCGCGAGTTTTATTTCATCATAATGATGGGTCACGTGTTTTCTATTTATTAACAAGGTAAGACTATTTCTACCATTTATCTTTACAACCTTATACGGTCCTTTCCAAATAGGAGACAGAGCCTTCCGCATTCTTAAATGATTTTTTAAATACACATAATCACCGACTTGATAGCTTATAGGCCGCGTATGTGAGTCATAGTAGGTTTTTGAAGATTCCTTGGATTTAAGGGTGTTTTCTATTGCTTTGTCCCGTGTGTATTTAAGACGGTGTTGTAACATTTTAATGTAGTCTGAATAAGTTACATTAGGGGCTGGTTCGTAAATGGAATTAGGTATGAATGGTTTGTGGCCAAAGACCAATTCATAAGGCGAATAATGAGTGGTTGAATGTACAGCTGTGTTGTACGCTAACATAGCAGTGTACACATACGTCGGCCAATTGTCTTGATTTTCACAGACGTAGGATTTTAGATATTCTTTCAGGGTAGAATGACTACGCTCAAGCGAGCCTTGTGTTTGGGGGTGATAGGGAGAGGACCAAAGCTGTTTAATTTTGAAAAATGAACAAGTCTGTTTAAATAATTCGGCAATAAAATTTGTACCCTGATCGGTAAGAACTGACTTAGGGATACCAAACAGAGATATAAAATGGACAAGGCATTCGCTGGTTTCTTCAGCAGTAGTAGTTCTAATGGGATATGCGATTGAATATTTTGTCAAGTCATCTTGAAGTGTGAGGATGTACTTCAGTTTAGCTGAGCCAGATTCAGGAAGTGGACCGACTATGTCTAGGGATATTCTTTCAAACGGGGTAGTGGAAGTGTTGGTAATTTGCATCGGTGCTCTGTTAAGTTTGCGTAATGCTTTATTTGTTTGACAGGATGGACAGTTTTTTACATAGTTTTCAATGTCACTGCGCATGTTTTTCCTGTAAAATTGTTCTCAAATTTTATTAAACATACGAGTGGAACCTAGATGCCCTGCGACGGGGATGTCGTGATTTTCTTTGAGTAGTTTTTGTACTTCACTAGGACTAGGATAGTAAATTTTATTTCGATAAATATGAATTTCAATTGATGTATTGTGAAACAAATGAGCTAATATATTATAAATTTTTAGGTATGAGTGCCTGTCAAATGGGTTTTTAAAATCAGATATACTTATTTTATCAATTGGTTCAGTGTTAGAAATTAAATGGTTTCTAAGGTTTTTAAGGGATTCAAATATGTCACTATAACTGCAATCATGAAAATGGTTTACTTTAATAAATATAAAATAGTAATGTTTATTGTTGTGTGAAAGTGACTTATAAGAATGGAGACTTCTCTCGGAATTTACAAAAGTATCACCTTCTATTGAATTAGATAGTATATCTTGGACGTAGGGAATAGACTCGTCAAGGTCAAGTGATGTTGGTACAATTATATACTTGTTTTGGCTTTAAAGCAAATTGTCACTGTACTCGATAATGGCTGTATTATAGGAAGTTGTTGCTGAAGTGCGGAGAAATTTCGTATAAGTGTCGTCAGGATCGGGTAGGTTTCGACTTAGGCTATCTATTTCGGGGTTTTGAGTTGCGGCATTTGTTTCAGGATTTGGGCTGTCTAACATTGGAATTTGGTCACTTGTCGAAGGTTGAGGTTCATTTTCAGTTAGGGGAATCGTCTCAGGCATTGGTAAAGGATTATTTTGTGTCGAAAGAGGATCTTGATATTCATCTGGATTTGGAAGGTTTAAGGGACTAAAATCTATATCTTCACGATTAAAGGGGCTGATATCTAGTGGACCTAGGTCTGTAAGTTCGTTGTCAGGGTTTTCAGGTTGTATAGGGTTAACTGGATAACGGGAGAGGGCGTCGGCTGCTGAGTTCAGTTTACCCTTTCGATATACAATTTCGTATTCGTATTCTTCAAGTTGCAGCCGCCAACGTTGTAACTTGCTACTAGGGTCACTATGGTTGAAAAGCCATTTTAAAGGACGATGACCGGTTATAATTGTGAATTTGCGACCAAATAAGTAAGGCCTAAAAGTTTTGCAACCAAAAACAATGGCAAGGAGTTCCTTTTCGGTGGTACTGTAATTTATTTCGTTTTTGTTTAAGGTCCCTCCTATATGGGGTTATCTTTACCGATTGGGCCTTGTGATAGGATTGAGGATATTGCATAGTTGGATGCATCACAGGTAAGATTGAACGGTTTTGTAAAATCTGGATAGATAAGGACGGGAGCGGTAATAAGTTTATTTTTTAGGGATTCAAAAGCCAGCTGTTGCTCATTGGTCCAGTTAAAAGGTATGTCCTTTTTTAAGAGTGACGTAAGAGGTTTTGATAGTTTCGAGAAATCTGCTATAAAGCGTCTATAATAAGAGATTAAACTTAAAAAGGATTTGATTTCCTTGGGACATTTTGGTGTTGGGAATTCCTGGACAGATTTAACTTTATTGGGATCGGGTTTCAGACCATTTTCGGTTGTAACATGTCCTAAGTATCCGACTTCTTTTCGTAGGAATTCACACTTATCTGGTTGGAGCTTAAGGTTAAAAGAACGGAGTTTTTTTAATACAGCTGTCAGATTTTGGATGTGAGAGTTAATGTCATGGGAGTAAATAACGATGTCATCTAAATAGACAAAACATCTCTCTCCTTGAAGGCCAGTAAGAACATTGTTCATTAGTCGTTGGAAAGTTGAGGGAGCGTTTTTTAAGCCAAACGGCATCCTCGTAAATTCAAAGTGCCCTTGGGGAACACTAAAAGCGGTTTTGCAGGAGTCGTTAGGCGCCATTTTGATTTGATGAAACCCTGATGCTAAATCAAGGGTTGAAAAATATTTGGACTTTCCTGATTGATCAAGAATTTTGGTGATGTTTGGAATTGGGTAAGTTTCACCAATTGTATTATCGTTGAGTTTCCTATAATCTATGACGATACGCCATTTTCTTTGGCCGGAAGCATCTACCTTTTTAGGAACTATCCATATAGGAGAAGACCATTGAGATAAGGATGGTTTTATAATATTTTGGTCTAACATCTTTTGGATCTGAGATTGCATCTCTTGTTTGTGTATTTCAGGAAATCGATAAGACTTGACATTGATTGGCTGATCAGAAGATGTCCGGATCTCGTGCTGGGTAGCGCCTGTAGCGGTCAGCTGGTCACCAGGTAAGTGGAAAACGTCAGAGTATTTGGAACATACGTCATAAAGGGCATTGGTTTCTTCGAGGTTTAAGTGTGAAACTCGAAGGAGTTCTAAAACTTCTTGAGTTCTGCTGAGACATGACCTATTGTGCTGGTTTGGAATCGAGTCATAGACAAGTGGATGTAAGGTAAGTTGAAGGTCAGAATTTAATGTGACGGGGTTGTCAGAAGTGTTTAAGACTGTGAGATTGACCCTGTGGTTATTTTTCACTGTGACTAAACAATTTGCAATAAATAGTGTCTCACTAATATGTTGATCAAGGACTAGTCCTTCTTTTATTTCAGGATTTATGACAGAATATTCTACAGTTATTTCGGAACGAGGTGGAATCAGGTAAACTGGATCGCTAAAGTTAAGTTTTTTTTTATTTTGATAAATCTTAAGAAATTTCCTGTTATAATCGATACTACTTTGGAAAAAGGTTAGTAAATCATATCCTATGATACCATCGTACTCTAAGGATATTTTATCCACTACATGGAATGTAAATGAAATTGATTCTTTACCAAAAATAAGACTCATATTAAAACAACCAAGAGTTGGCACAGTGTCTTCGGTATTGTCTACGCCTTTTAATTTAATTATACGTTTTTTTAATTTCAGGTTACTATACGACTGGATGCACGACCTTTTGACAAGTGACACGGAGGATCCGGTATCAATAAGTAAGGTAAGAGGTTTATCACTTATGGGTGTTGGATAATGACATGAGGTAAGGAAACTTTAGAAGGTTTGCAAAATGGACCCCATACACTGCGGCTTAGCCCCGCGCTGATCATTATAAATGCGCGAGGGCCATCCGCGCGTGCACGTCTCCCGCGCAATGGATGTCGTACACAACGACACTTCGCCTTGAGACGCGGAAGGCGCAGTTATCGTGGCCTGCACTTGCGGTTGCGACGTAAGTGTGTCAAGGTTACCGGCTTGGCTCGACAATGGACTACTTTTATCGAAGTGTAATAATGAGTGGTGTCGTTGATTACATGAACGACATCTCGTCTTACTAGAACAATCACTCGTTTTATGCTTTATACTTAAGCAATTAATGCAAGCTTTGTTATCTTTTACGCATTTTAAACGAGCAGTTGGATTTAAACCATTAAAGGCGGGACACTTATAGAAATGGTCGTGCACTATATTACTGCACAGACACTTCTGTGAATTATTATTATTAGATTCCGAGCATGTTACGTACGATTGCGAATTAGGGACCGAGTTATTATTGCTATTTCGCGCTTTATACGACCTTTGTTTGCTATTATTATTATTAGACGAGCTAGATGAACTAGACTGCGTATTATGATATATTCGACACTGATCTTTGATGAACGAAATAAAACTATCTAGTGTAGGTATGTAATGATTTCGTTCCGTCATCTCAAATGCGCGAATTGTTTCAGTGTCAAACTTTTTTAAAGCGAGTTGAGGAAACATAAATTTGGAAAGATCTTCTAATTTTAAGTTTTTAAGAGAATTAACTGCGGTAACAAAGTTGTCTATAAACAGCTGGTAATTCGAGACAGACGCGGCACCGGAAAATTTAAGATTTAAAGCTTGATCAAAGTAAGTAGACGCTAGAACACGAGTATCTTGATACCTATCAATTAGTGACTGAAATATGACCTGATAATTCTCAGCACTGGGTGTGACACCTGCAAATACGGACTGGGCCTTCGGTGACAGTTTACCTATTAAATAGTACAACCTGTCAGCATCTGTCAGAGAACCATTATCGTGCACTGTAGACTTAAAACTCGCATAGAATAACGGCCAATTTCGTATATCGCCATCGAATGACATGAGTTCAATTGGCGGTAATCTCGGCGTCCGAACCGCAGAAACGGGCTGTGCTGAATATTTACCCTCCAATTGTGATTGTATGCGCTTGATGATACAATAAAGATCTTCGAATGAGGTGTACGCCTGATAATTCGGCTTTTCATCAGGATTAATAGAAAGCAATCTTGCGTTATAATCGTCTAACAACATATGAAAATCTGTTCGAATACTATCTACTGTCATACGATAACTAAGAAATGATTCCCTATCAATATCGGAAGCGGCGGCAGTTTTCGAGCGCTCGTAAATGTTTTGAATACGCTCAAATAAAATATTACGTTTAGCTTCTAAGATTGTCAGCTCTCTGTCTTGCGACATGCGTGGCTTCTTTTGTTGTGCCATGCTTACGTAAGTATAAGCTAATGAGACCGAATCAAAATAAGAATACCTAAAGTACCTATTATTTTACCTAAGTAGGCAACATTTTAAGGCGGTGGAATTAAAAGGTGCTTGAAATATGAGATTTACAAGACAACTATGATAGTTCCAGTAATAATAATTGGGTAAGTACATAAAATAGCTACATAAAAGTATATTACCTACTGATGCGTGCGGAAATAGCCCTGTAATGGATATGTAAATGGATTAGGAGTATAGCTAGGTGCTATAACTGCGAGCGAGATAAGCGAGAGGTTACTTATAAACGCAAATGAATCCGGCTCGTATAGATCAACAAATGGTTTGGCGTTACACCGAAAACCGAATGTTCCTAGGCGATTTGGAAAAATTATGAATATTGTGGACTGTAAGGAAGTGGGTTCTCATCGTCTAGGAAAGGAAAAGTGAAGTGAGTGGGTTCATGGGAGGAATAGGAGACGGGAGTATGGGAGCACACCTTACCTTGCACATCAGTCTTCTTCTTCACAAATGGCGGTGGTCCTGGTGTCTTCGGGAATCCTGAAGCTGCACTAATCACTTCACTCGCGGGCGGTTTTGTTGCGTTTATAGTATAAAGCGGTAGAATATGGCGTTGTTCGGTACACGTGTTTGGCGCGACACGGATGATTCTAGACTCTTTCGTAGCGTCGTTGTATTAAGCCGTTTAAAACCGTCTCTTTGCACTTTGTATAAAATAATTTATATGTTTCAAAGGCTTTTTTATAAGGTTTAAAGAAATAGGGCGCAATTTAGTAGATAATAAAGTAGTGGACGCGCTGATAGATACAATATTTCTTGCGCTCTATATTAGTGATATTTGGTCGGAGAAACATCGTCTTATCAAAAAACCAAAGTGAAACTTCCCACGAACAATCTTATATTAGCATTTCAATAACATTTATCGACTGAGGGAAGAGGGAGGGAAAGCGTTAGATTGGCTTAGTAGTTATCTCGAAGACCGTTATCAGTGTGTAGAAATTCTTGATACTTCTGGAAAATATTACTCATCGACCAGATCAGAATTGAAATTAATGAACAGCTCGGGTGTGCCGCAAGGAAGTATTCTCGGTCCCCTTCTGTTTCTATTATATATAAATGACTTGCTTAATATGATTGAGCACAAATGTGTATTATATGCGGACGACACTACCCTTATCATAGAAGATAAAGATAAAAGTGCTTTGGAGCAGAAGATAAACAAAGCTTTGAGCAACATTATTGAATGGCTAGATTATAATAGACTTAAAGTAAATATTACACCCAACCACGAAATGTGGGTGTAATATTACACCTCTGCCTACCCCTTCGGGGATACAGGCGTGAGACTATAAATAAATAAATAAAGTAAATATAAACAAGACCAAAATTTTACAATTCCAAACGTATAATAGAAAACTCATTACACTTAATTTAAAATACAACAACAATGAGGTTGAAGAAGTGGATGCCACTGCCTTTCTAGGTATCATAATAGACAAACACTGCAACTGGAAAGAACACGTTAGAAATCTTTGCATGAACCTTGACAAATTTGTGTACGCCTTGTATCGATTAAGACAAATCTCAACTCTAGAAACGGCTTTAAATGCCTACCACGGGTATGTTTCCTCTAAATTAAGGTACGGTCTGATAATTTGGGGCAATTCAGTGGAAGTTGATAAAGCATTTATAGTGCAAAAAAAGTGTATTCAAGCATTATTCGGTTTACAACAGACTGAAAGTTGTAAGGATTATTTTAAAAATTATAATATTTTACCCCTACCTAGCTTGTATCTGTTCGATATTTGTCTTTTTGGGCGTAAACATCCAGACTTGTTTTGTAAAAATAATGATACTGTGACAAGACCAGGCAGGCACACTCATAAACTACTAATACCAAAGCAAAGAGTCAATGTATTTAGTGACAATGTATATTGTAAGGCGATACATATCTATAATAAGTTGCCAAACAGTTTTAAGAATATTGATAGCATTAATGTTTTTAAAAGAAATTTATATGTATTATTATTAAAGAAATGTTTTTATAGTGTAAAAGAATTCTTAGACGACAAAGAACTGTGACTTGCATGACATCATCAATATAATATTTTTGTAATTGACAATTAATATTCGTATGCCAAACAATGGCAGATTATGGTTTGAACCTATGTATAACATTTTAAGACCTCTGTATACCCATATTCTGACGAATAAATGATTACTTACTTACTTACTGAGATTTCCTATTTTCTTTTTTTTAACCTACCTTGGTGTTGTAAAGAAGTTACAAGAATGATAAAAAATATAAATGTTAAATCAAGTATTTCTTACAAATCTGACTAATATAAACCTTATTCAGGATTTTTTTAACCATGGAAATAAAAGAAAATAATAGTATTCTATATTAAAAACAAATTAGAATTATAATTCAAGTTATACATATTTTTCCGCAGTTATCGCTTTCGAGTGTCGCGGGCGATTCCATTTGTCTTCGCCGCGCTCAAACAAGTGTATTCCCAGTAGAGTTTTCAAAGCAAGTTTACTGGTCTCGCGATAAGATAGAATAAGCCCTTTGCGCTCGTATGTCATGAGTTCTTCCTGCGCACGAAGGCCAAGGTTTGTCAAACTTTTATAAGTGATTATTTCTCTCGATGTTCACTAATGAGACAAGAGAACATACAATTTTATTGTTTTGGTTATTGTTAGGTAGAAACCTGCGGCGCTACCAAATTGGTAATTATTATAAAGCCCTTGGCAAGCCCCTTAATTAAGGTCAAATATTCGCACGCCCCTTAAATTAAGTCTGCTATCTTAGATCAACATAACGTAGCATAATACTGCTAAAAACAAAAGTTTAAAGAATATTCTCTGTTCTGAAATAATTATTTGTAAATACACGGACTTAGACTTTTACATTACCGATGGGTTGGGCTGTTGTATATTACTTACTTGGGTTGTCACATATAATAATATGTAGTCGTTCAACCGTAATAGAAAGTGACCCTTATTTCTACAGAACACAAACCACTAGCGGTAACATATTTTGATATTAAGGTCATATTTATCGGGAATCAAAGACAATGCTCCATTATTTGTGTACCGAAACGCCACATAGGTACATTATTTAAATTAGTAAGACTTATTTTAATAATTATCAAAATTACACATTTAAAAATATTTGACTAACTTAAACCATTCACAAATAAATGTACTAAAATGAATGTTGTTATTAAAATTGATAGTGCAAACAAATGTTCTTATCCACTAAAAGATGGACATATTGTGGCTAAATACAGTTGTCATTTCTAACGTAGAGTGGAAAATTAAGCCGAGCCGACAGCCCACTCTGAGTGATGGCTATTCATCCTAACACCCTTTCAGCGAATTACTTAGATGGAAATCCACAGTTGACAGGTACAGTTGACAAGTAAATCGACAGGTGAGTATATTTGTATAACAATAATAAAGGACACGGGAACTACCTCAGATTAAAGAAGTATCAGATGGAGCGCATTCGTCCAACTAAATGTGGCACGTTGACAGCTATGTGTGCGTGACATTTGGCGACTGGCACTGTACAGACACGCGCAGCTATGTGTGTGTAAAGTTGCCAGATTATGAATAATCTCCCACTATTTTGCATATAGTTAAGTAATATTCTTATATTCGTTTGCAATTTTGAAGAATTTACCATGGATTTAATTAATGCTTTTATAAGTTAATACATTTCTTAAATGTAGGTACCGAGTTAAGTTTTAACTACTTCGTAAATTGAGAAATAAATAGAATATGTTTAGTGATTCATAGCCTCGATCCAGGAGAAATATATAATAACAGCTACATATATTTACGAATACCAATCATGAGGTTCAGATCTTAGATCGGCGAATATGTTGATTATTTTTTGTTTAGAAATTCTCAGTATGGTATCTGGAAATGTTTGGTTAATTGCAATAGGCTTGCTTCCTATAATTCCTATAATATTAATTAGCTAAAAATGTACATATGTGTAATAAATAATATACCTCTGCTTTTTGGAAATCAGGTGTAAGGATGAGAGAATATGTTTTACATGAAGCAAAAAAGGCAAATAGAAACAAAACTTTAAAAATATATAATATTTTAATATTCAAAACAGTTTACACAGCATTACAGAAATCGCCAAAAAACCTCAATAACCTTTATTTCTGTTTCTGTACTTAATGTACACACGGTCATGGTCATGCCATAAGAACGGTACAAAGGTCAAAGTGTATAGCTTGACGAGTAGTCATGTGTACACGAATATTTGGATCGTTTGGGGATCGAACTCAAAACAATGTATATACTAATAGAAATTCTATTACTATATTTATAAGAAAGCAGATATATCTACAATATAATTTTATAATACGTTAGTGTATTTTTCGTTAACGTGACAATCATTATTACATAATCAATTAACAAATGCATTTTCCCTAATTCATGGCAGAACGGCGTCGACAAAAACTGGCAACACTTACATATTTCTTGCACAAATACGAATTTTATCGAAATTAAATTATGAAACAGTCAAATTATCAATAGTTATCTGTGAAAAGATATTCCTTTTTTCTGTTTTTGTTTTTGGCAACAACTTTTACAGTGTTTAAGAACACAAGACGGCATTTTAAGAATTTAAAAGCTGAAGTGATCGTGGCGCGTGAACTGTATGCGATGCTTCGTAGCGCACTGAGACGAGTTTGTATTCGCTTTTCAATTTGTATTTGCTTTAGTGTCCGCACGCAACTGTTCCGCGTGCTCCATTTGATACTTCTTTAATCTGAGGGAACTACCTTCCTAAAATTTATTGTTTATTCGTAAATTATGGCGTTAAAAGCTAGAATGAGAAACAGATCAATTAATTTTCTGTCGTTAAGTTGTTTTTATTGATGTCTGTGACAGATAAGCCAACTGTACTTCTGATATAAAGTGGTAAAGGTTTCAGCGACAAGGGAGGCTTTCCTTTACATAAAACTAGAGATTACCCGCAACTACGCTCACACATTTTTTTAATCGTTCTGCTTGATTCTATTTATTATCATTGCTTGATGGTATTTTAAGAAATCCATTCATAGTGCTCTCCTGCGGTTTTTTTTTATGCTAATAGGCGGCAAACGAGCAGACGGATTGCCTGATGGTAAGCAATTACCGCCGCCCATGGACACAAGCAACACCACAGGAGTCACAAGTGCGTTGCCGCCCTCTGGGTTGGGAAAAGGGATAGGATGAGGAGTGGGATGAGGGAGAAGGAATAGGGGATAGGGCTTCCGGCACTCTCACTCACCGAACGAAACGCAACAGTTTAGGTACTGTTACTTTTCGTCGATTTTCTGTGAGAGGGTAGTACTTCCCCGGTCGAGCCGGCCCATTCATGCTGAAATCAGCAAGGCTCTACTACCTGGTTTTGTCAGGGAGAGGTATTTCTTTAGTTAAGCCGATTTTTTTTATAACCAGCCACATTCAATTGAATACATTATAAATTAGAGGTGAATTTAAAATTTAATAATACCATCGATCGTTTTATTTTAGCGGCAGAAAGGGATGTGTAAAGATCGCTCAACTACCAATATGAGGAAAAGTGACTGTTTCCCTTCAAGAAACATTTATTTAGACGTCGCTCCATTTTATTCAATACTTCAATACGAGTTGTAAGGAATAATTTAGAGACATTCGAATTTTGGGTATTTTCTAGGAGATCAAACTTGATCTGGCTAATAAATTTCACTGAGTAGTTGTTGCAGTCAAAGGTCTCATAAAACTGGATTCCCGAGGAAAATAAGCGGAACCTATATTTTGAGAAGGGCTCGTACCTGACTAAACATAATTCCCTACGAGCTGCATCAAGGATATTTCGGGCAATAAATCAACCCACTTTCGGGATTTTGCCTTGTGTGCGATAATGCGATCCCAGAGATCCAAAGATGAATGTCCACAATTGAGTCCTATTTGAATGAAATTAGCTCCATCACCTCAGAGAGCAAAATGAACTCTGACCAGAAGTTGCGTGTAGCTCACGAGTGCCGTAAAATAACAGCAGTATCGGCTCAAATGTCCACCCTGTACCAAAGTCTCAAGCAGAAAACTATTTTAGCTCACGCAACTATTCAACACCTGCAAGAAAAGCAAGACTTGACTTGAGTTCTTTGCAGCAGTTCAAAGAGGCCGTAGAAGAAAAGCTGAAACCAGTCGAGCACCACTCTTTTGCTGACATGGTGAAAAAGAGCTCAAACAATTTTGTCCGCCCAAACAATTTGAGCTCTCTTGCCATCTACCCTAACGACAAGAACAAAAGTAGTGACGAAACGAAGTCCCTCGTCCAAAAAATTATATCTCCTGAAGAGATGAAGTTACATGTTCGTGCTGTGAGAAAAGTGAAGAATGGGGGCGTTATAATTAGCACGGAGTCAAAAGGAGACATCGAAAAGCTTAGGAAGTCAGAGAAACTTGTCTCGTCTGGCCTCACCGTCGGCGAACCTACTAAACGCCGCCCTAGAATAGCTGTAGTTGGAGTTCCCGATACTCTAACGGAAAAAAGAAGTTTTTGAGTGTATTTACGAACAGAATATAGCCGATAAGTTCCCCAACTCTACACGTGAGTCCTTTATAATATTATATGTATATCAACAATACAGACAACTTTATACCACATGAATATCATACTATATAAGATAAACATCTACTAAAATCTTTTAAGATAAAGACGATCTTACAAACATTTTACGAGTGACAACACATATACTACGGAATTCTATATTCGAAATATAGATTGATCTGTAGATTTTAGATTCGTTTTTGACAGTTTTTGACATAAGCTCCATACAAAATATGTCAAACACGAATCTAAAATCTACAGATCTATCTATGGTTCGAATATTGAAAATGGCCGATAGTCGATCGCCAGTCATCCGAGGAAGGGAAGGGCGGCGGGCGATGCGACAAAATACTCCCTTAATAGGTATTCGTGACGCAACCTACAAAATGTACACTCATCCATAATATTTCACAGAACACACGAGTTGAGTGTTTTATTACCACTCAAACAATTGTAATAGTGTTTTCAATGTTCAGTTAAAAAAGCACCAGTGGAGCTATCATACAAAGCGTTATTAAAACTCAAATACACCAACACTTGTAACTGATGTTTGACATGCATGTGTACACGAACGTCACAATATGTTCCAGAGACCAGAATTTGATGATCCGCATGGTTTGAATGACTGACGGTTCCTCTACATGTAATTTGGTGGTAAAATATATATTATTGTACTCAATGTACGAAAATCTAGTGCGTACGCGTGTCTTGCTCAAGAAAATAATAAATTACTTTTCACCAAGTCTGTGTACGACACTATCACAAATCTCCGTTAGCGTACAGTAAGTTAAATTGAATGTCTAAGCTCGCAATCGAGGATTCAGCAAATACCAGTATCTATTGGAAGCGACCGGAGTCTTTAAGAAAATCCCGTAGCTTCACTCCTCTGCTGTGATTCAAGCTGCGTCCGCTGCCGTTCGACTGAGATTCTCAAATCTTTATATATATATATATTTCTTGTGTGCGTGTGTATGTCACTGAACTCCTCCTAAGCGACTGGACCGACTTTGTTGAATTTTTTTGTGTGTGTTCAAGGGGATTTGAGAATGGTTTAGATTCACAATTTAGTCCATCATCATCATCAGCCTTTAACAGTCCACTGCTGGACTAGGCCTCTCCCTTGAAAGGAGGTATTCGCCTACTATACCACGCTGGCCAAACGGGTTGGTATAGGGTTTGTATCAAGTTTTCCTTCTCTTACAGTGCTGTTCTCTGCATAATATGCTCCCTCTGTCGGCTCTTACGACACCCATGGAATGATATGGAGTGGTGACAATCCGTATTCTTAATCCGTCACCACACGGACAATTTAGTCCACTGGAAAATGTTTTTATAGTTAATTTTTAATTTGTAAATAGTAGTTGATTTTGGCATGTTTCACATTGGAACCGTCCGACTGCGCTTCCATTGTAGTGTCAAATCTATTTAAATATATTTATTATAATCCTTATCTGAATAATAAAACGTTAAAAAATAAAGATTTCAAGTCGACAACATATAGGCATACCTATCCGCAAAATTCGGATTGTCGAGTATTTTGTTAAATTATAATAGTTCTGTCTATTCTGACAGACAAATCGCAGTCGCCATATTGGCCACTCTACTCGCGTCACTGATACCGGATAACATTTTGAGTACTACCAAAGAGTCTTAGCACTAAGTAGTTTGTATGTGTAAATACTTTTTGCAGTTATATATTTTCTTATACAGTTAAAACGACAATTAAAGAAGTATCCGCCCAATAAAGGAGATTTGTGTTACCCCGAACATAGATGATATACTATATCCAGAGAACCCAGAATTTACGCGAGTGAAGCTGCGGGCAAAAGCTAGTAAATTTATAACTTTTCAAGAGTTAAATGCGCTTACATTGTTGGTAACAATTTAAGTAATAGCTGATTTATGCCAAATATAGTGTGGTTGCCTATATTTTAATAAAGCCGAAGGTACGAATATGATATTCATACCTGAAACTGTCCTTTCGTCTATAAATATGACGTCCTTTAATTATCAAAAATTTGCAAAACCAAACGAGTTACGAATTTACGATTCTGAGATCAATATGTACTAAATATAAAAGGTGTGTATTATAAATTGAAGCGGCGCGTGTGTTCGTAAACGGTTGGAGGTCGCAGGACGCGAGGTCCCACTTGGATTCCTTACTTCTGCAGGACAAAAGTAAATGAGAATTGCCCTTAATTGGAATTGTAAATTAGTTTTCCGGCGCTTTCTTGTCGGTTGAACGCCCGTTTCGCCATCACAGTAGAATAAACTGTGATGATTTCATTTAAATTAATTCTCAGTGCGAGAGGGCTGCGGACGAGATGTCTAAAGTGAGACATCTCTGAATCGTTTGTACAGACTTTTTGCTCGTTTAAGACGTCTCGTGTCCTAAATTCTAAGGGACCGCCTCGTTAGGGTTTCTTTTCCTCTTAAAACACGAATTTCTATTTTTAAAGGTTAATTTACACCTTTAAAAAAAGCATTAACTCTAAGACCAGGAATTAGTTGTATTTGTCTAACAAAGGGTAGAACTTATTGCGTTGTAACAAAATTATTGCGTAGAATAAAACTCTAAGAATTACCAGAATAAAAACAAATCTAGTAGCGAATGGCTATAAACAATGGCTTTGATATTGTCTGCATGACTTGTTAATGAAATTTATATTTAAGAGCATCGTTTAAGTTAAACGTTTGAAACAGCGTTCAGAATAAATTGTCATTCGATCGTCAAATTATTTTGTACGATGTGATGTTTTGAAAATGAGAAACGACGGGTGCGACTGATATTATCACAACGTTGATTTAGAATTTATTGCCGTAGAAATTCGTAACAGGCGTCAATACGGGATCCAGTAGCGTACACCTGGTGCCTTCACCTTCGTCAAGCATTGATGCGGGTTACACATTAGTCACAACTGTGTAAGACATGTATGCAGGTCGAGTGAAGCCGACGCGCCCGGACCCTACAACAGCGCACATATTCATACAAAATAATATCATTTTCATTTTACTTATACATTGCTGCTTTGCAAAAAAATGTTGACAAACGCGACGGTTGATCGATAGCCCACTCTACTTTTATGTACAGTTAGTAACCTAATTAGTAAGAGCTCAGAAAATTTATTTAATGCTTAAATCTGATACTCAGACAATTTATTAGTGAGAGTATTTACTCGTTGGAATATTGAATAATTAAATAAACTGTAGGAAGAATAGTTTCTATTTTATCACGAGTTACCGTTAGTTTCCGCTAATTAATGGCTTTTTTATTTTTAATACCAAGACTATAAACTATACATTCAAATTGCTTTAATACATTAACAATATTTAACAGTTTATGTTATGTTTATTTAACTTTTTATGAGAAAAGAAACATAATCTGCTAATACTAGAGTATGTACATAAAGATAAAAAGCAAATAAAAAGTGAAAATATTTACAAAGTTTAGGCGTCGTAGAATGCCACCGCATCTGTATTTAGATATTAATCAACATTAGGTTTCTGGCCAGCAACTACAATGTTATATAAATCATACGGCCATTCGCAGTCCACCGGTGGACATAGGCCTCTCCTAATTAGCGTCACAATAGCATACATACATACATAGACTCAGACCTGTTTCCCGGAGGGGTAGGCAGAGACTACGGAACGCCATTTGCAACGATCCTGACATATCTCACTTGCTTCATTCACTCCCATCAAATTTCTCATGCATGCTCTTCGGTAAAGGGTACTTCTAACCTGTCCTTCTTTTAAGATGTCTCCAATCTGGTCAGAGAACGTCCGTCTAGGTCTTCCCCGTCCTCTTGTCCCATTCACACTTGCCTTATATACCTTCTTGGTCAGTCTTTCGTCATCCATCCCCTCCATGTGTCCAAACGATCTTAGCATACCTTTCTCAATGGTTGTCACTACATCTTCTTTTACCCCACAACACTCTCTTATCACACAATTCTTTACTCTGTCGGTCAAAGCATTTTCACAATAGAATTGCGAGTCAAAAGATTGTGATCGTAAACTGATCTTCAAATAAGCATATATTACATTACATTTTACCGACAATAATTAATATTTTTCAACATTGCCTCAGTATTATACTTTGCTTTAGACTATTCAACGCAAACTGGACTTAAATCTCAACTATACTCATTATACTAATATAATTGAACAACTCACAGAAAAATTGTGAATTCAGCATTTAACATTCATATTCCAGTTAAATAAATACATGCATGCATACGTGCATGAATAAATGCTATCTGTAAAAAGTTTTTTACGTGATTTTATTTTCGTATCTTAGTGGCGAACCTTTATACATGTATAATTGAAAGTGATAGTACGCAAACTTTTTTCTGTAAGCTTATCGGCAAATCTTTGTGATTACTTGCTTTAAAACGTTTTATTTATTTCGTGTAAATAACTTTTATTTTGGCAAGCACCGCGCTTGTTCACTTTACAACTTTTCTTAGAGCTTATTTATTTATTTATATTAAGCACATCAACAGCATAATTACATTATTTCTTATGAATAATAACATTTTCAGTATTCGAATATTATTATACCTAGTATATATAGCTTGTTTTGACTTTGCTTTGACTTCTGGAAAATTCGATACGCTAGGGCATAATTAACTTTGAAAAAGTGTCAAACACTGCATATAAATTTGGTGTACCTAAGTTTGTTTGTAATTATCTTGAGAATAGTACAAACTCACTGCAATGCACTGCCCAGCTGCCCACTTTATCGGAAAGATATACACGTTCCTCATGATTATTTTCTCACATCACAAAAAAGTCCATAGGTCTCTCTTAAGATAAATCCGATAGATTTTAAACCCGATGTGAGGTTTTACGGCCATGAATAGGTGATTGAGAATTGTACAACCTTAAAGTTAGAATGAGTGTGCGGTGAATTTTCGCTCGTAGACATCTAAACTAAAATGTCCGAGCAAAATTACATGATTTTCATGATGGCTTTCAAAATTGAACTGTAACGTTTAATATATAAAGTTCATTTTACGTTTTCATCACAGGGTCTTATTTTCCGCCGAACACTTGGCGATTGCTGATTGGGTATTATGCTTTTTTATTTTGTAATCTAACCTAGACATAAGAGTTGTCAAATAACAATATTTGTATAGAAATCATATATAGCGTGGCTGTTACAGCTGTAACGTATAATGATACAAGTTAGTATTAGAACCTTTTAAGTACTAGTCATCATTTCTTTCATTTTTCTTTGATAGATCTTCTACTTTTTGTTCAGTTTTTAATAACAACTAAACAAAATCTAAAAACTTGTTATACAGCAAGCAGCAAGTGTACCTAGATATAAAAATCTTAACGGGATCTTTGGAGTTAGATATTAGTTATTCACATTCGCAATGTTAAATTTTTATGTTTTTATGTTTGAAGCAATCTTTTTTAAAAGACATAAAAATCCAATTATTTAATTTATTTATAAAAAGATTCCATATTCATATCCAAGAGTTAAGAATACTTTTCAACTTTTATAATTATAAAATTACGTTAAAGCTTCAGCCGTCATAAAAAGTCAGTCTGAAGTAAAATCGTTTCTTCCACTTACATTATTTATTAAAAGTTCATGAGCATTCCTATATTTTATTCTATGAATTTAGTAGTTAAAGAAATCAATGGCGTTTCCTTTTAAGCTGCTTTGCGTTTGCAGAGTTTGCACTGCAAAGGGAATAAAAAAATATGAGCGTTACTAACTTGAGCTTCTAAATTAAGATATTTTATTTCAAACCAATATTACAAACAGCGATGTATCTTTCTACTTAAACGTGTTAGTTTGTAACGAGAGAAGGATGGCTAGATGTTTTTTTTTTTCGCCGAAGTTAGTAGTAGTTTATGCATATTGGCTACTTTTAGTCAAAACCCGACCACTTTGCGGACGAAGCTGCGGAAACTTGTGAGCCTTTTCTTAATTGATTTTCAGTATACATAATTTTCAAGAGATTCTTATTCATTATAATTATAACAATTATCATATACTAGGCGCTTTCGGGCTCTTTGTATGCGATTGTAACGAAGTGCTTATAATTAAATTCATACGAAACGTATTGTCGCAAACATTATTGTCATTAACTTAGCCATTTCCTTGTGATATGGAGTGGTGTACGTAGATATAAGTAGCGTCGCCGTAGCTTCGACGCTCACACGTGCAGTACCCTCGAACGAGAGTTGGTAAATTTTACCGAAAACCACTTTGTCCCAAGCCGAGTTAAGTGCCTTGTCAAAACTTGTTCTCTTATGGTATTCCCTTTTGATTTATGACTTCGATATGTCAATTTTACGTCACTCAGTATGATTTATATGGTCATTTGCACAACCTTACGTGTCGTATTGAGCCTCACACATTCGATATTGCGCGCGCTAAATATTCATAATCGCAAATAGTCCAATATGTAAACATGCATTTAGTATCACTAAAAGATTAAAATTCATGAATCATTTTATGGATTTGGATTATGGTTACATCCAACTGAACGTGACGTATAAATCTTAAATCATTTTTAGGGTTGCACACTAGTACGTGTAATAGTCTGTCTGTTCCGGCCATCCAAAGTTAGTTCTATACCCATAATAGTTGGTGAAGTACGTCCTCTCATCAAAATGTGATTGATCATACAACGCACACCAATGAGAGCTTAACGATTCCTATCAATAGTAAAATAATTAAATCTCGTTTAAACCCTTTCACCATCCCTCATTAGTCATTCGCTAACACATACGATATCACACATACTTACATTCATTGTACCCTTTAGAAGTTTTTTTAAAGAAGTTGTATTTATAGATAATATTTAAAAAAATAGCTCAGATTTTCTTTTTGTAACTTACAACACAACAATTTATGTAAAAGTTATAAGTGTTATAACCATTTTGATTTATTTTCAAAGTGAAATAAAACCGATAATTCGAAAACTAATGACGGAGCCGCCTTACCTTGTGTCGGGTCTCGATTTCAACTCGCATACATCTAAAATATAAGTATTTGTTGCTGTAATAGCGTTTAGCTATTATTCTTTGTACAATAAAAATGGCAATATAATGCTTTTAAACTTTTTGATATTATTATTTAATTTATCGTAATATCTAACTAAAGTATAATGAAATATTAGAGCAATATATTTTCTTAAATAATTAACGAGTTTTCAATCAGAAACTTTTCTGAGAGCCATAAATATGTCAATTTGTTTTAGAAAATATGAATTTAAGTTGCATGTGAGAAATGTTTCATACGAGTCGAGGTGACACCCGCACCTGCGGTCGCGACAAAGTTTTAACATCCAATTGCATAGAAATATTTTCATGTATCAGACTCATTTTTTATATAATCTTGATGTAATTTCTCTTCTTGTAAACGACTTATTTAGGTTTCATAAAGTATTATTTACACTTATAGATACTTTAGCTCTTGAGTATAGTTAGACGATTAGATCTGATAGGCGCTGCCTTTGTATGCCAAGACCCAGAAAATATCTCAAATTGTTGGCTAAGTACTTTCTTCTGTAATTCTGAGCTTAAATGACAGAATGAACCGTTGGCACGGAGACTGAATAAAATAGACCGTCATAAAATATTATAATAATTTATTACTTTAAAAGTAGGTAAGTACAGATTAAAGATTGGTAAGTAATCTGTTGATAAATAGATCTTACAAATATATTTTGTCTAGATCTATTTCAAATCTTACGTGATATTTCGTTTGTTCCCCAAGCTTATCATATTGAAACCAACACCCATTGTTAGAAGTGTAGGGTGGGTTTCCTTTAAACATAATCCCGTTTACACAATCACAACTTCACGAAAAAGCTCTGCTCTCATTATATAGTTTGTGAAAAGATTAGCGGTTACATCCGGCGTCTTACTTCACGCCGGGTCACAATAAAGATAATTATTACATAGATATTTCAATTATTTTCGCGGAAACTGCAAGAATTTAACTATTGACTGGCCTGTTAGTCTAGTAGTTAGTTCTTCTAGCTAAGCCCGAGATCGTCGGTTTGATTTCCAGGACAAATCTTGTGTGATAATTGTGAATACGTGTCATAAAGTACATTCAGACGTACATGTCTGGGTTTAAATCACTACAAAGTATAAAACAAAGTCTGTTTTCAGTCTGTCTGTCTCTATGTACCTATTTTTTTAATGGGACTAGTCGTGCCCTCATTCCCACTATGTGTCACTTGTGTAGCCAGGTTCAGCAGCAGTGACCATTGATAACAACGAGTTTTGACACTCGTGAAGTCTCGGGGAAAGTTAAACTGTCTTGGAACCCGCAACGAACTTAATCAGAAGTATATTGGAGGAGTTGGAAAATAAACAAACCACTTCCCTCCTTAATAAAGCGGGAGACAAGCAACGAAGAGATATAATGATGACAAAAGATAAGCACCACGGACATGAGCATTAAGGGGGCCTAAATTGTGAACTATACCTGTTTCCAGTAATATGTATGGCAAAAATGCCTAAACGCACGGAAATTCGTCCTATTTGCCACAATTATTTGTTCTTTTTCCGTATAGTACACTACTACAGAAGTTACCTCTAATTTGTTAAGCATGATATTACGTTCAATTTGCCAAAGAATACACTCCCATAGAATGTGATGAGCAGATTGTTCATAATTGTTGTCAGATGTTGAACATTGGCATAACGGTGAATCAACTAGCTTAAATGAATACAACTTGCTCTTAAAGTAAACGGGTGGACCTAGCAAATTAAAATTTATACCAGATACTGAGGTCTATGGTTCCTATTAGGTGTATAACTTGTGCTGTAAGTGCTCAATCAGACTGCACTAGCGGGTACGAGGGCGGGCGCGGGCGTTCCGGTCTTGGCGTCTGCGTATTCACAATGCCGAACGAGCTTCGAGTGTCATTGCACATGTGTTTGGTCTTTCTCAAACTTTGCTCTGTATTTAGAAGACATGGATGAAGATTTGCTTTTATTAATGGAAAATTCATACTTGAAATGGAAATTGCAATATATGAAGTTTGGCACACACGATTAAAATAAAGGAAGATAAAAGTTTAGAGAATTGTATCTTATACTAATATATAAAGCTGGAGAGTTTGTTTGTTTGATTGGCTGAACGCGCTAATCTCAGGAACTGCCGGTCCGATTTGAAATATTCTTTCAGTATTATATAGCCCATTTATCGAGGAAGGCTATAGGCTATATTACATCACGCTATGCGCGACGGGAGCCGAGCAGTAGTCTTAAATAACGCGCTTGTAACCGCGGGCATCCTCTAGTCTATACGCTGAGTTACGGACGTATCCCAATAAATTCTTTGAATACACGAGAATGTCATTACTCACTTTTGACTACACAATAAATAAGATCTCACCATGTTTAGTCAAGATTGACACCAATTTTAGAAAAAGTGTAAAACCTGAAGAGAAAATGCTTATAACAATAAGACCTTGTACTGCAGATATAAATTCTTCCGTATTGATATCCATGACGATTGACGACACTTCGGCGGGTGAATAAAAATGGTTTAGAACCACAAGTGTAGTCATCTAATAGACGCTATATCACTGTGAACGATACGGGCGGACAGAGCCATTAGAAACTCCCGCGCCACCCGCGCCCGCGTCCGCCACATGAAGACGCGCGGCTCGCGGGGGCACTGTGAACGCAAATGGCGTCTGCATACATTTTGAATTACAGGCGCCCGCGCTAGCGCCCGTGCCCGCCTCTACTCTGAAAGAGTACTAAGACCTTGGTTTTAACCAGAATTGACAATTCTAGGTCAACCATAAGTACCCTATAGGTTTTGGGTCGAAAACCTATATGGTAGTTTCCGTTGTACTAGAATCATAGCACAAATAAAGGAAGAATTACAAAAAATAAAATAGTGGAAAATTTAAGAGTGTCCCCATACATACATAGTAGACTCCATTTAAGATAGTCCTCTAACTTCGAAATTCAATATTCGAATTATGGATTGATCTGTATATTTTAGATTAGTTTTTGACAGTTTTTGTCATAAGCTCCATACAAAATATGTCAAACACGAATCTAAAATCTACAGATCTATCTATAGTTCCGATATTGAAAATGGCCGTAAGTTGTATGGCCGCTCATACAGAGAATGCGTACGGAACCCTCGGTGCGCGGGTCAGACTCGCACTTGCCCGAATTTTTACTATTGCCCGTTTATACATATTATTATTAATGACAGACATTTTGTTAATCATCTCAACTGTATTTTATTCATCTCGCTGATTGCAAATAAATGTTTTCTTTCACACAATAGCACAATTTTATTTATTTACCTTATTTGAGGTTGGTGCTAATTACGCTAGTCCTCTAAATCTGTATGAGCGCCCATACAAATTAGAGGACTATCTTTTATTAAATGGAATCTACTATATATGTATGGTGTCTAGAATTACCGTAGGCTTACTGGGAATTGGTTGTAGGCACAGTGGAAGCTAATTTATATTCATCCAGTTGGCCTAAAGCAATCAAATGTCTGACACATATTGCTGAGATTCTCAGCGATGACAAATTATAATGTAGTTATATGAAAATTTTACCTTATAGCTCCTGGTGATGTTCTTGAAGTGGACCTATAGATTAACTTATAATTTTGGCCAAAATAACAAGAGAATCAATAGATATCAGTATACAATTCGGCGAAGTCCTTCTCCAGACCACGATGCACTTTTGCGGTTCACAAACTTTTCACAAATGTTCAATATGTCATCAATTTACAACAAACTTTGCCGGAAGTCAAAAGCGGCAATTACGTATTTCACAAACTATTCGCGTATGTTACTCAATCGATCTAATCGATTTGACTTATAATAAAAACTAATTCTATTTCAAACATCCACCCGCCCCGGACCGGCCTACCGGTCCGCTAATCGGTTGGTAGACGTGACAATGTTGCAACCGCTCTCCTCAGAATCGAGCCGTCCACCAAGCCCTCAGCAAATCGGGGAACTCCATCAGCCCCAGTTACCAAACGAAGGATGCGCCCCCTGCGCCATCTGAGTGGCGGAAGGTTAGCCTCCTTTATCAAAACGAGGTCACCAATCTTGGGTGGATCGGTCTTGTCGGTCCACTTAACGCGTTGCTGGAGTATGTGCAAATATTCCAAGTTCCAGCGTTTCCAAAAGCTCTGAGTAATCTGGCGTACTAATTCAAAACGCGAGAGACAACCAGGTCTCGTATCAATATAGGGGTACTCAGGCAAGGCGACAAGTGGGCGACCAATCAAAAAATGGCCCGGCGTAAGGGCCTCCAAATCATTCGGATCTGAGGAGATCGGGCACAACGGCCGAGAGTTCAAAACGGCCTCGATCTTACAAAACACAGTTGCGAGTTCCTCAAATGTAAGAACAGATTCACCGATTGTCCTGCGCAAGTGTGTTTTGGCCGATTTTACGGCGGCCTCAAATATACCACCCCAGTGTGGACAATTTGGTGGGGAAAACAACCAATTTATCCCACGTCGGGCAAGCCTATCACCTATATCAGCCTTGTTGGTTTCAAGAAAATTAACAACATCATTCAAATAATTATACGTGCCCTTGAAGTTAGTGCCGCAGTCAGAGCGGATCAAGGAAGGCAGCCCTCTGCGGGATACAAATCTGTCAAATGTGGCTACAAACGCCTCGGTCGTAAGCGAGGAGACCAGTTCCAAATGAACGGCCTTTGTGGAGAGGCAAACAAAAACACACAAGTAGGCCTTAACAGTCTTGCTGTTTCGAAGTGTCGACGTTTTCACCAAAAAGGGACCAGTGAAGTCCGTGCCAACACCGTCAAACGTCCTGCTTTCAGTTACGCGATCTGCCGGTAAGTCCCCCATCAAGGGCTGCATGGTAGAAGCCTTGAGCTTATAGCAAGGGATGCAGCGAAAGAGTACACTCCGAATAATTCTTCGGGCAGACAAGATCCAAAATTCGCGTTGCAAAATGGCCAACAAAGCATTACAACCAGCATGCGAATTTTTAAGGTGACGGTCAGTTACCAACAAGCGTACCAAATGACCGTCCTTAGGTAACAAAAGGGGGTGACGAGCCCCGTAAGGGAGGTTGGCGTTCTTGAGACGCCCTCCAACGCGCAAGAGACCCGTATCGTCCAAAAAGGGGTTCAATTTAGAGACAGCTCCCGACAATTTCGATCTCCCTGATTTAAGGATAGCAATCTCCTTTTCGAAATGCGCCAAATACCCAAAAGGTGAGGGATTCCTGTCGTTCCTGTGGTGAGAGAAAGGGTGTCAGTCGTTTCTGTTGTGGTTGCCTAAAATTAAAAACAAAACGCTTTATCCAAGCAGTAACACCTAGCAACTTGTCGAGGGAGCTGTAACGATTCAACAAAAAATCGGGGTCGAAGGCGCATTCTACCTTCTCAAGAGCGAGTGTTCGTAGACCCGGCAAATTAGAAGTATTCAAAACTGGCGTTCGAGGCCAATCAGTTTCTGGTCGACTCAACCATTCCGGACCCCACCACAGCGAATGACCTATCAAACTAGGCGTCAAGCATCCGCGCGAGGCACAATCAGCGGGGTTGAGCTCACCTGGCACGTGTCTCCAAACAAGTTTGACTTCGGATTTCTGGATTTGGGAAACGCGATTGGCGACAAATACCTCCAAGGTGTGGACAGAAGCCTTCAACCAACAAAGAACAATTTGGCTGTCTGTCCAGGCGTAGGTCCCATTAATACAAATGCTTTTACCCAAAGTGTTAGACACGTGGTTCAATTAGCGTACAAGTAGTGCTGCTCCCGAGAGCTCCAATTTCGGAATGGTCAGAGATGTCCGAAGGGGTGCAACCTTGCTCTTCGCCATGATCAGGGAAACTCTCACCTGACCTGAGGCACTGACTGTGCGCAAGTACACCACGGCCGCGTGACCACGTTCCGAGGCATCACAAAACCCGTGAAGGGTGGCCTTGTATTTCCCGGGAGGAAGGATGGGACGAGGCAAGGCGATCTCGTTGACGGCAGGAAGTGAGGATACAAAAGAGATCCATTCCTCAACAAGAGTGTCGTGTAGAGGTTCGTCCCAGGTCAATCCTGCTGTCCAAAGCTTCTGCAAGAAGCATTTTGCCCAAAATATGATAGGACAAATCCAACCGTTCGGATCAAAGGTTCTGGCGACAGTAGACAACACGAGACGTTTAGTCCAAGAACAAGGCAGCTTCAAGTCTACGTTATATGTAAAGATGTCTTGGACTGGTCTGTACTGAACGCCGAGAACAGCCATCATGGCGGGGTTGTCAACAACCTCAAATAGATGTGGATCTTGCTGATGATCCTCTGGCAAAAGCGCTGGTGAGTTGGAAATCCATTTACGAAACTCATAACCAGCGGAGGCCAAAATACCTATCAATTCGTCCCGCAGGAGGATCGCCTCGTCCGCTGTGGAGGCACCCGAGCAAATGTCATCGACGTAAATATCGTCTTTCAAGATGGCGGAGGCTCGTGGGAAACGTAAGCCTTCTCGGTCTGCGAGCTCCCAAAGAGAACGTATTGCCAAGTAGGGGCTTGATCTTAACCCGT
The DNA here is from genome assembly GCA_944739405.2 of Euclidia mi. Classification (NCBI taxonomy): domain Eukaryota; kingdom Metazoa; phylum Arthropoda; class Insecta; order Lepidoptera; family Erebidae; genus Euclidia; species Euclidia mi. The sequence continues at coordinate 62,372,856 of OX123183.2, forward strand.
ACGTATTCGTATTGAGCTCGTAGACGACCATGGGATCGCGAGGAGACTCTCTCCAAAGGATCAGCTGGAAGCGACGGTCATCAGGGTGGATAATAGTCTGCCTGAACATCATTTTTATGTCGGCCACAAAGACAACCTGATGTCGTCGGAAGCTGGTGATGACGTCACAAAGGTCCTTGATCAACTTGGGACCAGAATGCAAGCACTGGTTCAAGGATACGCCTGTTGAAGTCTGCGCAGAACCATCAAACACTGTGCGCAGCTTGCCAGTCGATGGCTTCAATACCGCATGATGCGGGAGAAAGTAGTGCTCCACCGAACGCCAATCCAAATTTGACACAGACATGTGTCCCAATTGTTCATATTCTCGCATGAACTCAATGTACTTCTGTCTGAGCTCCGGATCACGACCCATGCGACGCTCCATAGCCAACAATCTCTTTTCGGCTAAAGGTCGTGACTCACCAAGCGGAGGCCGAACAGACAGAAAGGGTAGCCTCGTAATAATCCGACCAGAACGGAGTCGACCAGTGTTGTTCTGGAAGAACAGCTCGCACTCCTCATGTTCTGGATTCAAACGGGCAGCTTGAGGGGGCTCCTCTACTTCCCAAAACCTCTGAACCGCATCAGAGAGAGCAGAGCCTACAGCCAACAAATTATCAAGTTCAGGTGGAGGGGGGTCCCTAGGTACAGGTCCCATCAAAGCAAATCCAAATATGGTCGGGATGGCAGTCAAACCATTTGGCACCAAGACCCGTTTCCCACCAATCAAAATTCCACCGAGGACATCAGAGCCAATCAACAAATCGATTTGTCCCGGTATGTCAAATTTGGGGTCTGCCAGTTCCAATCCCGATGTCAAATTCACCACAGCATCAGGTAACTGTTTCTGTGGGTGCATACCCAAAATATTCTTCAGCACAATAGCCGAGGTTTTAATCCTCGGGTGTGAAGATTCAACAGGGCCAAACAAAACCTTAACTTGCCCTTCAACATTAGAGGCTACGTCACCTATGCCCCGTATACAATTTGGAAATAAACCCATATTTAATTTAACCTGCCCTACCAAATAAGTGGAAACAATGCAACCTTGTGAACCTGTGTCCAATATAGCACGGACAACAACAGAGGTCCCCGTGGGTCCCCAGACCCTAACAGCAACCGTTGGTAGGATAACGGTCTCAATGGGGGAGGTTGGCGTTATAGGGCAGGGGTCAATGACCTATTGTTGCCTGGGCGGCGACCGTTGGCCAGGACGAGGCAAGTCAAAATGAGGGTGCGGCTTGAAGTCCTCAAAAGCGCGATGACTCGATCCGCGCGCCATCTGTGGGTGGTCATAGTGACGCACCCGCCCAAAACGAGGTGGGCGCGAGTCAAGGCGGGGACGCTCCGCCAAAGGAGGGGAATACCTGGGGCAGCAGTCATGGTGCTGGTGACGTTGCGCGGTCGCACATTCAGGTGCGCGATAGAGAGGAGGCGTGATCAATTAAGCGAGGCGACTCTCGGCTGCGTGCCGGTGAGCCTCGGCTACCACCTTCAAAACACCCGCCCGTGCGCGGCGTCGGCTGGTTGGACAAGCGGCCTACCTCTCTGGCATTCATGCAGAGAATATCCAAATGCTGTCCTCCACAGTGAGGACAGGGGCGAGAGTTTGGGCAGTCTCGCTGGTAGTGGGACCCCAAACAAGAGAAGCAAAGGCGGCGGGCATTCGCGATGCGCCTACGAGAGGCGACATGCAGGTCCAAGAATGCCCTACAACTGGCCGTTCTGTGCCCCGTGACCTTGCAGTAGGAGCACTCCGCTGGGCTCTGCGTGACCGCAAAGCGAGGAGGGCGCCGGTCAACATTGGCTCGGGTGTGAACGCGAGCCTGCTCCTTGACCTTGGGCGGCTGCGTCTTAGCCGGCGTGTCACCACCGGAGTTGTCCAAGACCCGGCACTCATCCTCCAGGAACCTCTCCAGGTCAGCAAAGGGGGGCAGATGGGTCGCGCTATCCCCACCAAAGCGCTGCTCAAAACGCGACCTCAGGTCGGCAGGCAGCTTCTTCAGCACAATGTGCACCAATAGATAGGACCATTGGTCCACGGGCAGGTCAAGGCACTTAAGTGCGTCGATGGCCACCAAAAGCGGCCACGATTATTATGGTGCCTACGGTTAATTAGGTCCCGAGCCGTCTGGTACGCCTCGTCAGACACGGGCAGATGCTGGATGAGGCCCTTAGCCTCCCCATCCAGAACCGACATTAGATAGGCCAACTTTTGTGCCGGCCGAAGGTCAGCCCTATCATTGACTAGGCTGTCGAACAAATTAACGAAGCCCAGGTAGCTTCCTAGGCAGCCATCAAAATGGGGGAGGTCCAAAGTAGGGAGCCTACTCACCAGCCCCGGTGCTGACCTAGGAAGCTCCTGCTTCAGGCCGGGTTGCCCTTCCCTATCGGCAACTAGTTGTCTCGCAGTATTGGAGACAGCATCATACAGGTCTAAGACCTGGGCATAGTCTTCGCTGACCTTATTTCGCTGGTCAGCGGTGAAATCATTGATTGACACTTCAAGACAGCAAGTGCTGAAAGTGCGGAATTGCTGTTCCACACTTGCCAGGCGATCATCGATCCGCTCGTACCTTTGAAGTAAGGCCTGCTGGCGATCAGGCCGGTTCACTAAAGCACTGGCCTAGGCAAACCAGCGCAAATCTGATGCAATGGCACCAGCAGCCGCATGCAAGTCCTTGATAGCTGACATAATCAAAATTTCAAAAGAGCCCGGACAAGCGTTAAACAATATTAACAATCAAAACTTAATTTTTCTCAATTCTTTGAAACCAACAAAGTATTAGCCTGTTTACTGCAAGTGCAGGCAAGTGACGGGTATCTACTGTCCAACAAAATTAATAGTTTCAATATATATTGACACAAAACAAAGTCAAAGTTATCAAAGTTATAACTTATAACAAATTAAAAGTTGAAACTTCAAATTAATTAATTATTTGCAACAGACAGACTGGCTGTGTTATTTGAGATATACAATAGTAAGTAAGCACAGAATATGTGTTACCTAGCAATATTATCTATATTATAACAAAACAAAGTTCATTAATGTGACCCGCCCAAGTGGCAAGGTCAAGTTTGATTATTACAATGTTTATGAATATATGCAATGAACTAAATTTACTAAATTTATTGATACATACAGCTGTTATGTATCCAAACAAACTGACTTATTAATGCAACAACAAATTTAAGTTAGATTTTTCAACAATACAAATCAACAATTACTGATTGAGGTTATGTGACAATGTGTTTCAAATTATCTAGGTCAACTTATACAATTAAATATTATGTATTTTAGACAATAACTGACCTGACAAACACTACAATACTGTCCACAAGGTGATAAGATACAAGCTCATACCAATCTGAGTTTATACTCAGTAATGCAACAGCGGCTAAATTTCAACTACGCTCTGCTACCAAGAATATGTCTAGAATTACCGTAGGCTTACTGGGATTTGGTTGTAGGCACAGTGGAAGCTAATTTATATTCATCCAGTTGGCCTAAAGCAATCAAATGTCTGACACATATTGCTGAGATTCTCAGCGATGACAAATTATAATGTAGTTATATGAAAATTTTACCTTACAACTCCTGGTGATGTTCTTGAAGTGGACCTATAGATTAACTTATAATTTTGGCCAAAATAACAAGAGAATCAATAAATACCAGTATACAATTCAGCGAAGTCCTTCTCCAGACCACGATGCACTTTTGCGGTTCACAAACTTTTCACAAATGTTCAATATGTCATCAATTTACAACAAACTTTGCCGGAAGTCAAAAGCGGCAATTACGTATTTCACAAACTATTCGCGTAGCTACAAGGATGTGCTTTTCAAAAGGCGATCAATTATTTTACGTACGAGACGACAACTCACAACGTGGAAATTTTTCAATCGGAAGGACGAAAGTGACAGTTCAGTGTGACCATTGTCAGAAATTTTCAATAGACTAAACAAAATGTTACTCAATCGATCTAATCGATTTGACTTATAATAAAAACTAATTCTATTTCAAACATATGGGGACACCCTTAAATTTTCCACTTTTATATTTTTGTATTTTTTTCTTTACTTGTGCTGTAAGACCCTGCTTTTGGCCAAATTTCGTGATTCTAGTTCAACGGGAACTACCATATAGGTTTTCGACCCAAAACTTATAGGGTACTTACGGTTGACCTAGAATTGTCAATTTTGGTTAAAACCAAGGTCTTACAGCACAAGTTATACACCTAAGAGGAACCATAGACCTCAGTATCTGGTATAAAGTTCAATTTGCTAGGTTCACCCGTTCCTGCGAACATCGGTGGTGACACACGGACAGACAGACAGACAGACAGATGGACAAGGAAGTGATCTTATAAGGGTTCCTTTTTTACCTTGTGAGGTACAGAACCCTAAAAAGCATGATACCCAATCAGCAATCGCCAAGTGTTCGGAGCAAAATAAGACCCTGTGATGAAAACTTAAAATTAACATTATATACTAAACGTTACAGTTCAATTTTGAAAGCCATCATGAAAATCATGTAATTTTGCTCGGACATTTTAGTTTAGATGTCTACGAGCGAAAATTCACCGCACACTCATTCTAACTTTAAGGTTGTACAATTCTCAATCACCTATTCATGGCCATATAACCTCACATCGGGTTTAAAATCTATCGGATTTACCTTAAGAGAGATCTATGGACTTTATTGAGAGTGGGAAAACAATCATGAGGAACGTGTATATTCTTTCCGATAAAGTGGGCAGCTGGGCAGTGGATTGCAGTGAGTTTGTACTATTCTCAAGATAATACTTAGGTACACCATATTCGGATGCAGTGTGTGACACTTTTTCAAAGCTAATTGTTCCCTAGCGTATCGAATTTTAAAGAAGCCAAAGCAAAGTGAAAACTAGGTATAAGGTCTAAGAAAAGTTCTAATGTGAACAAGCGCGGTGCTTGTCAAAATAAAGGTTATTTACACGAAATAAATAAAACGTTTTAGAGCAAGTAAACACAAAGATTTGCCGATAAGCTTACAGAAAAAGTTTACGTACTATCACTTTCAAATAAACATGTATAAAGGTTCGCCACCAAGATTCGAAAATAATATCACGTAAAAAAAATAGATGGCGCCACCATCCGTTCAAGTGCAATATAAAACGGCTCTGTGTTTACTTTAATATTTAAAATAGTTAAAGTTATTATTAAAAGTTAAAACATGTGTTAATATACTCAATATGGTCCAAATATAAAGTAGAAATGTTATCTTCAATTTTGGAATAGAAACAGTGCAAATAAAACGATAAAAGTATACTTTGTGATGAACATTAAAACAAGTGAATAAAAAGTGTAAAACCAATAAAACTTGACAATAAGTGCTATTAAAACTTAATTTGTGATTATACATACGATTTTCAATAAATCAAATATAAAAAGTACACAATAGTGATGTTCAAAGTGCAAAGTCATTGTGCAAAGCGATTCAAATAAATTTTTGCAGCATGAATCACCACAACGAACTTTTTCTAAGGCACTTACAAGGCGTATGACAATTTCATCCATAAGCCTATAAGCGTTCATAGCGAAGACGGCAATTGACCGACTAGTGTAGGTCGTACGACGCAGATACCTCGGGTTCAAATCCTACACACAATAGTTACTTTTTGAGATTTATATCATCAGTTTAAACATCATAGAACATAAAAAATTTATTTCTTAGAAAATATTACTTTCCGACGAGCAAGGACACATTCCGATTCTAATAATACAAATGAACAAATAAGCAACACATTAGACGAAGAAACAGACTTCGATGAAAGCTTGTCTAGTAGTCTGCCTGACTTAACTAGACAACAACAAAATGAACTCATCATTAAGTTGAAACAGCAAGTAGAAACATTGGAACTGGAATTAAATAGTGCGCATCAAGAAATAGAGTCCCTTTCACTTGAAAACACGGAACTAATACTTACAAATAAAAATTTAACAAAGAAAAATGAATTATACAAGACATTAACAAGTAGTCCAATAAAATCATCTAAAACTACCACTCCACAAAAAAAGGTTAAAGCTAAGAAGAATAAACAAACACAAACAGAAACATCAGATATAATTGAGGGAAAGCAACTCAAACACTCAAGCAAAAAAACTCAAGAAAACAGTACAATACCTAGAAATATTATTAACAAAAGTACCACTACTGACAAAAAACACAGAAATAAAATATGCCTAATTAGTAGCAATAACACAAACAAAATCCTGTCAATATCAGAAGAAGCTTTTCCTAGTTCCCAAATATGCCACTATTGTTATCCAAATTGCAGCATCAAGCAGCTCTTGACCAAACTAAACGACAAAATTGTGGACTATACAATGGAAGACTACTGTATTATTTTGATAGGAGAAGAAGACTTTCGCAAAACTAACAGTTATTTTGACATAATCATATATATAAGAGAAACGTTATTAGCATTACAACATACTAACATTATTCTTTGTTTACCGACATTTAAATATAATTATTATTCCTCAATGTTTAATGGGCGCATAGAAGTGTTCAATAATTTACTTTATTTTGATCTGTATACATATAACTACGCATTATTGATTGACTCTAATCTGGATTTATCTTGCGATTATACTGTTTTTAGAAAAAGTGGTCGTATTAACAACAGTGGTATGAAAATAATTTTTGACAATATTAAATACCTAGTGCAAACTGAAACTTTTGATAATAATATAAATGCCTGTGATAACTCAGAGTCATCTACTGAAAATTCAAATCAGTTGTTTCGTGCACGATAGTTTACATGTATTCCATCAAAATGTAAACGGATTAATTAGCAAATCAGACTTGCTAAGTATACACCTGGATGAATTCCATAACACTATTGATGTTATTTGTATCACTGAGCATAACATGGTCAAAGGCGATGAGCAGTATTTGAAGATACCTAATTTTAATTTAGTTACATATTTTATGAGAAAAAATCGACATAGAGGATCCTGCATATTAATTAAGTGTGGACATATATTTGAAACAGTGGAAAGAATCAATAAATTAGCCCTTGTAAATATATTCGAATGCTCGGTAGTGGAATTGACGCAATTTAATATTTACATATTTACATAGTTTGCATTTACAGGCCACCGAAATACGATCCATCATCAATACAAATATTTTTTGAAAGACTTTACTCGCTATTATCTGAACTTTGCAAAAATAAAAACAAAAAACTGATACTTTGCGGTGACTTTAACATAGATTTATTAAAAAGAACTAGGTTATCAATGGAATTTGAGCAAACACTGCAGGCATTTGGTCTTAAAATTGAATTTAAACAACCTACTCGGTTTTTAAGTTCTACTTGCATAGACAATATTGCACACAATATCAAAGGATGTATAAGTCAAATAAACGATTTATGTATCTCTGATCATACGGCACAAATATTAAAATGTCCAATAAGACAGAGATGCCTACTTAAGTGTTGGTATATCAAAAAAAGAGACTATTCTATTGAAAATAAAAATAAATTTAAAAATTACCTAGCTCAGATTAGTTTCGCTGATGTATTAACTGAAAAAGATCCGAACAAGGCGTTTAATATATTTTATGACTTTTTTAATCTCCTTTACTACTTATGTTTTCCAGTAGTTAGGATAAAAATATGCTCAACCAACAAAGTAAGCTGGATTACGAAAGGGTTAAAACTTTGTAGTTTGCGAAAACGGAAAATGTTGTGGCAATTTAGAAGACAGCCAAGTGAAACTAATAAAGTAAAATTAAAATCTTATTCAGCAAGACTCAAAAAGATAATACGCCTAACACAAAAATCTAAGAACGACCATTATATTAAATCTTCGGAAAACAAAACAAAAGCGACATGGAATATTATAAATAGTGCAAAAGTAATACAGCCTAGGCTAGGTATATGTTGTATTAATGTTAAGGATAAATTAATAAATGATCCTAAGGGTATTTGTAATGCATTCAATAATTATTATACCGACGTAACAGACAACCAAAATGTTGTAAAAGCTGACAGTAAAATAAATAATAATCCTAATTCAATTTTTTTAGCACCTGTAACTGACTTGGACATTTTTAATATTATCAGATCACTAAAAAACACAAACAGCTGTGGATATGATGGAGTTACGACGCTCGTAGTAAAAGATGTGGGTAGCATTATTTCCCCAATTTTATTACACTTAATTAACTTGTGCAATGAAAGTGGTATATTTCCTAGTGTATTAAAGATGACCATCAGAAAACCGTTGTACAAAACAGGAAATAAAATGAACATTAGCAATTATAGACCCATCGCTATAATTCCTATATTTGCAAAAATATTTGAGCATGTTATTTATAACAGCATTTATTTTTATTTGGAAAAGGAAAATATACTTGTGCCAGAACAGTCTGGTTTTCGTAAAAACAAAAATATTAATTTGGATCTGTCACGAAAAACATGGACGAAAGACAGTCAGCAATAGGCATGTTTATGGATATGTCTAAGGCTTTTGATCACGTCAGACATGATATTCTTCTTGACAAACTCTATCGCTATGGTATAAGGGGTAATGTTCATGAGCTTATAAAATCATATCTGTTAAATAGGAGGCAAGTGACTGAAATTACGAATATATGTCTTAAATCCAAAAGTGAATTGGTTCATAGGTCAGATGTAAGAACTGTAAAATTTGGAGTCCCACAGGGTAGTGTTCTGGGACCTTTGCTGTTCAATATTTATATAAATGATTTCCCAACAACAACTACCTATGATATGACTTTGTTTGCTGATGATAGCACAATATTATTTACAAATAAAACCTTGACATCTTATGAAATTGACATTAATAATTCTATCACTTCAATTATGCAATGGCTTAAAATAAACAACTTAAAAATTAACTTAGATAAAACAAAAATAATTGAATTTAAACAAAGAAAAGAAAGAACCGATAAGAAATTAAATATTAATTACAATGGTTATCAATTTACAGAGAGCGAATTAACTACATTTCTTGGGTTAAAAATAGATGAAAAACTAAACTGGAAAGACCATGTAGACTATGTATGTTCCAAAGTGAGTCAGTCCGCATATGGACTATATAGGCTAAAAAAAAATGGCCAATACATCAACATTAATAACAGCCTATCATGGCATTGTCGTATCAACATTACGGTACGGAATAATATTTTGGGGCAATTCCACTGACTGGTTATCAGCATTTAAAGTTCAAAAGCGGTGCATTCGAACAATTTTTGGTATAAAGGTACCTGATAGTTGCAAACCGTACTTTGTAAATAATAATCTGTTGACCCTGCCTTGCATTTACATAAAGGAGTGTGCTGTGTTTGTGAAACAAAATATGGAGTTATTTAAAAAAAAAAACAAGTATTCGACATGCTGGTAAATTGTGTGTTGTCGAAAGTAAAACGGCGCTAATGCACAAAAGCTTCTTTTGCACTGCACCACGCATTTACAACAAATTACCTACTGAAATAAAAAATATTGAAAATCTACAATTATTTAAAAGGCATCTTCAAAAACTGCTTGTAGTTAAATGCTATTACTCGCTGCAGGAATATTTAGATGATACACATAATGCAAATAATTAATTAGAAATAAACTTTATTTATTTTTAAATTATAATATTTACTTATATACATCTGACATTTTAATTGTGATTAGCTGACATTGTACTTTTATAATTATTATTGATATTTTATAATTTCATTTTTAATTATTTCATGACATTTTAATATTCTTATTTCTAAATTATGACATTTTGGACTCTTATTTGACATTTTTATAATAAGTAATAGTTTACTGTTTCTGTGTTTGCATGCCTAATTGGTGGAATATGGTAATAGAACAATGTATTTATTATTAAGATCTGCAAATGTATACCCATATTCGCAAATTAATAAATGAATTATGAATTATGAATTAAAACTTTTTACAGTTAGCATTTATTCATGCACTTTTGTATTTCATTTACAAGAGGCAGGTGTATTTATTTAACTCGATTATAAATACATAATAGCAAGAAATCACGCAGATAAACAATTCGGGAAATTTTGGAAATCTACTAATAAATTGACTCTGACAACGAGCATTCCGGTGTGTGTGGCGGGTGTGCACGAACCGAAAGAAATAGCGAATGCTTTTCAGCGACATTTTAAGGTTGAATCACGCGGTGTGCGAGTGCCGCGACAGAGCTATGCTGGGACCGCCTGTGGCAGCGGTGACGCTATTGTCCGATTTTCAGCTAAGGAAGTTGCTTCTGTAATCAGTAAAATGCAAACAGGTAAATCCCCGGGCCACGACGGCCTCAGCATAGAGCACCTGAAGCATGGAGGTGTACATGTACCTCGTGTGTTGGCTTTATTGTTTAATTTGTGTATAAGACATTCTTATCTGCCGGATGACATGATGTATACAATTGTAGTGCCAATTATAAAGAACAAGACAGGGGACGCCTCTGACATGTCCAATTACAGGCCCATTTCACTGGCGACAGTGGTAGCCAAGGTCTTGGATAGTCTGCTTGATAAATATATGATAAAACACTGCAACATACACGACTCTCAGTTCGGTTTTCAACCAGGTCTTTCTACGGAAAGTGCTATCTTATGTCTCAAGCAGACTGTTCAATACTATACGGCAAGGAAAACACCAGTGTTTGCCTGTTTTTTGGACTTGTCGCGGGCTTTCGACCTGGTCCAATATGATGTATTGTGGCGTAAACTTGAGACTACCTTGCCGCCGGAACTTACCTCAATATTTAAGTATTGGTATACCAGCCAGAGAAACAGTGTTAGGTGGGCGGGCGAACACTCAAATGACTACCGTTTGGAATGTGGTGTACGGTACGGGTCTCACATCGCCTCGCTTGTTTAATCTATACATTAATCAGCTAATAGTTGGACTCAGCAGTACCAATGTAGGATGCCATGTCGATGGCGTTTGTATGAATAATTATAGTTATGCAGATGACATGGTACTTCTGGGACCATCTGTTGGTGCCTTAAGATGTCTATTGGCTATTTGTGAATCCTATGCGGTGACTCATGGGCTTAAATATAACACAAATAAAAGTGAGATATGTTATTCGTTCACACCAAATCAAATTAACAAAACTGTCTATAATTATTTTGGATTACTGAACACGAAACGAGTAACAGTTTCTAGGTACTTGTTGCCCGCCCGGAGTCTCCAAGAGAAGTGTGAGTTATCTTGCTCCGTTGAACGTCAACAGTCACCCTCCTCTTCAACTGTAGCGAACGTCACACTAGACTCTGTCGAAGCGCGCCATCTTCACACTTCCGTTTCGTAGTCAATTGACGTCCCGTACTCATGACCATTCCGATACGGCCATCCTACAAGACACACGTCCCTGTGTTAAACTGTAACAAAATTTTACCCGCACAGTATCACATTGCTCGGTCACTCCTGACTTAACCCAGGTAAGGGTTGAATCAAAACAGTGTTAGGATTCCAATCATTTTTTTTACAATATTCAAAATTACCTCTTACATTACATTCCTAAGTATTATAGGAGCTGGATTCAGAGCATCACTGACAATACAGTCAATTACCATAGACTCACGTTATAATCAATTCAAATATAACTAAAGCTCTACATGTGATTCATAACCATTCAGTAACCTCCAGTTACCAAACCAGGCACTCAACCAGCCACTCAGTTGCCACCATTCAGTAACCTCCAGTAACTAATCCAGGTGCTCAACCAGTCACTCGGTTGCCACTCATTTATCTGCGCATCCTCACAAGGATCGCCAAGTCCCTCCTAGACTGTATGGTTTCCTACGAAACCCATTTATCTGCGCATCCTCACAAGGATCGCCAAGTCCCTCCTGGACTTTATTGTTTCCTATGAAACCTCAACACCAGAGTTGTCTGCCTACCGCGTACTCACGGATAACTGCCTTCACAGTTGTATTGAATCCGATTTGTCCTGATTTACGGCTACAAATCAACCTCTGACATTGAATAACACAACCAATCATCATGTAAGCCTAGTTTTCTAATCTCGTCAGTATTAAGGTTCACACTTTGCTCTCTTCAAGATCGTCAGTTATGCTCTGATCCTCTGGCACAAGTTTCAGTATCACAATCAATAATCAGGAAACTCAAAGCAAAACTGACATTTTACTATCGCTGTATCTCTCAAGATATTTCAAACCAAGTTAACCAAAACATTTAAGCTAAGGTCTTTGGACTCTACATCTTCTAACCGAATTCCTTTAATAAACTACCTTCACTTTCATTGCCAGTTCCGGCCAGATAGGCTTTAGCTATACCAGTTACCAAGCTGCTCAAAGCCACATACAGGCCTCACACAGGCCCCGCGCCACACACGGGCCGCGCGCCACACAGGCTATGCTGGCCACCAAGCCACACTCGCCACCAGGCCGCGCCGGCCACCAGGCCGCGCCGGCTACCAGGCCACGCCGGCAACCAGGCCGCGCCGGCCACCATGCCGCGCCGGCCACCAGGCCGCGCCGGCCACCACGCCGCGCCGGCCACCAGGCCGCGCCGGCCACCAGGCCGCGCCGGCCACCAGGCCGCGCCGGCCTCCAAGCTGCGCCGGCCACCAGGATTACCCAAAAAGGAAAAAAAATCTACCAATAGTACTTCAAAGATTCGTCTCATTATATACCCACTGAATAGAGTATCCGTTCCTTCAGACTAATTCAACGTCCACACTTCGTCAATTTTAAGCGATTATCAAATTCATTTACAACTTCACAACTGCACAGAACGTAACTCCCGTCCCGTCAATGAGCTATGTCAAAACTGAATTTGACCGCCACTTGCTCCTATCCTTACAAAACTTACGCGCTTCCTCTACACTCATTAGTCTTTTCATAAATGCTCGCCGGTTTCGGGTACTTCGGACCTTTCCGTTTCTTAGGACGTCTCCAATTTATCTACTTTCATGCCTTTTCTGCCATACCCAACTCTCACTTCCATACATCAACGTGGGAACAAGCACTCCATTGTGAACCGCCAATCGCGCTTCTTTAGGCACCATCCGTCATCGTCACCGTTCATAAATGCCCACAGTGCTCGATTTATACGATTTCCCGCAGTCACTCTCCTTTCAATATCTCCTTCACATCTTCCGTCCCTTGTAAATACGCTACCGAAATATACAAATTCTTTGACTTCCTCTACAGTTTCACCTCCAATCGTTATATTATACTCAGTCAAACTTTCATATTTTTCAAACACCATCACTTTCGTCTTTCTTGCATTAACTTTCATACCTTTCGCCTTGAAACTCTTGTTCTTGCACACGCACTCCTTGGTAAGAGTGCGTGTGTATCGATCCCGCATTAAATTTAATATTTTATTATTAATAATGGTATAATAAAAATTAAACGATTGCGTTTGTTATGAAAACAATGTGTTGCGAGGCGCACCCACTTCATCATGAAAATTCAGTTGATATAGAAACGAACAAGTCAATTAAAACAATTGCTTTCATAGTTTAATAAAATAGGTCTCTAATTTTATTTTAAAACAAAGCAATTTATCAACTTTTTTAATCACAATTTGTACACGTATTGAAGATATTTTTTTTATTAATAGAGAAAACCAAATACAATATATTACACTTGAATATTATTGTGTTGAAATAACAAGCGGGAGAATAAAATTGAACACAGCGAATATAAGACCACTACAATATTTATCGGTCTCAATTTCACTGTCTACTTTGAGCGACCAAATTCCTCAAAGAATATTTACGTAAAACCGACATGCATATGTGCTGTATCAAATGATCGGTATATGAACTTCTTTTGATATATATACCTACATGGCTATGGATTTGTGTTGGATATGGGTCCTAGGACAAATAACTTACGGTCATCTAATCCCAAACAAAGCAGAGCTTGTAACAGATAACTGCAGCATATATAGATAAATTAAACCCAGACGTACCTATACGTCTGAATATAATTTATGACACGTATTCGCAATCATGACACAAAGATTTGTCCTGGGCATCAAATCGACGATCTTGGGCTTAGCTAGAAGAACTAACTACTACACTAACAGGCCAGTCAATTGTAAAATTCTTGCAGCTTTCGCGAAAATAATTGAAATATTTATGTAATAATTATCTTTATTGTGACCCGGCGTGAAGTAAGTCGGCGGATACGTAACCGCTAATCTTTTCACAAACTACATAATGAGAGCAGAGCTTCTTCGTGAAGTTGTGAGCTCATACCGACGCCTCGTTTACAAGGTTTTGTATACGGGATTAAGTTTAAAGGAAACCCACCCTACACTTCTAACAATGGGTGTTGGTTTCAATATGATTTTTTTTGTTTTTTCGTGTGAGCGTGTGGCCAACTCTGGTGTCGGAGTTTTCAGACCGCCCGAAGGCCTCCGACATGGCCTAACGATCCTTATCCTTGGACAAGAACCGGGACCGACAGCTTTACGTGCCCTCCGAAGCACGGTAGCGCTCAGATGTAAATGCCACACACGGTCACCCATCCAAGTGGTAACCTGTGCAAGCGTTGCTTAACTTTGCCGATCTGTTACGAACGGCAAGCCAAGTCTCGCTACGAGCGCTACTTCTTCTTCAATATGATAAGCTTGGGAAACAAACGAAATATCACGTAACATTTGAAATAGATCTAGACAAAATATATTTGTAAGATATATTTATCAACAGATTACTTACCAATCTTTAATCTGTACTTACTTTTAAAGTAATAAATTATTATAATATTTTATGGCGATCTATTTTATCCTTGCCAACGGTTCATTCTGTAATTTAAGCTCAGAAACAGAAGAAAGTACTTAGCCAACAATATGAGATATTTTTTGGATCTTGGCCATTGGCTTATAAAGTAAATCATTGATCTTGGCATAGAAAGGCAGCGCCTATCAGATCTAATTGTCTAACTATTCTCAAGAGCTTAAGTGTAAATACCTATAAGTGTAAATAATACTTTATCAAACATAAATAATTTGTTGAGGAGAAGAGAAATTACATCAAAATGATTATGAAGAAAAATGTGTCTGATACATAAAAATATTTCTATGCAATTGGATGTTAAAACTTTGTCGTGACCGCAGGTGCGGGTGTCACCTCGACTCGTATGAAACATTTCTCACTTGCAACTTAAATTCATATTTTCTAAAACAAATTGACATATTTATGGCTCTCAGAAAAGTTTCTGATTGAAAACTCGTTAATTACTTAAGAAAAAGTATTGCTCTAATGTTTTGTTATACTTTAGCTAGATATTACGATAAATAAAATAATATCAAAAAGGTTTAAGAAGAATAATACCTAAACGCTATTACAGCAACAAATGCTTATATTTTAGGTGTATGCGAGTTGAAATCGAGACCCTTATACAAAAGGTAAGGCGGCTCCGTCATTAGTTTTCGAATTATCGGTTATATTTCACTTTGAAAATAAATCAAAATGGTTATAACTTTTACATAAATTGCTGCATTTTAAGTTATAAAAGGAAAATCTGAGCTCTTTTTTTAACCCTTAACTGGTATCGGGGCCAAAACTAACCCAAATCTTCATATTTTTGATCACACCTTTTCATTTAAAGTACCTACGCACTTACGCATCGAGGTAATCTAATTACGTTACTTAGTGCGGCGGCTGACGGAAGCGCGTCATTTAACTGCTACTAAGAATGGTATGTACACTGCTGGGGTCAAATTTGACCACGATACCGGAAGTGTACATTTTATTGTATGATTTATGTTATATTGTTTAAATATTTTATACATAATTTATATATGTCACCGGAAAATAATAAGAACCGTAAATTTAAAAATTTCCTAGGAAATGTATAAACTTTCGTAGGATTCTAAACTAGAGATAAATTGTATTATTTTACGCCCAGATTTTCGGATATTGATAAACTTACCGACACATTTGTAAAAGAATACGTAAGCAATAACCAAATGCCATGTCCGCTCTGATTGGTTGAATAAGTCACGTGTTCCATTGGCGTACTCTATACCGCTATTGTTCGCCAATTTAACGAATAAACCGGAACTTTAGCGATATTTATTGGGCTAAGTTGACGGAGCCCTGCTTCGCAGTGCTCCTATTTTTTATTTGTGTTCAGCGTCACAAGAAATCCTAACTAAACCTATTAAATTGAACTGATGTCGACCTTCATTATCACCGACCGACCAATCAGAGAGCAGTGTGTTATTTGCCGTATTTTATAGAAGCGTAAAATTTAAAATTCTTCTGTGATTGGTCGAACCGTTTATAATCTAACGAATGGATATCCATAAATTTACGACGAGACGTCGCAAATTGATAAATTTCAAAAAATGTTCGCGTAAAATAATACAATTTATCGCCCGTTTAGAATCCTACGAGAGTTTATAAATCTCCTAAGAAAATTTTACGGTTCTTATAATTTTATACAATTGTTTTACGTGACGGTGACATCTCATATCTTTTGGAAGACCAGGCTGGCTCCAAACAAATTCAGGATGTCAGAATACCTGCTTGTCACGTTGTACCGTCTGGAAAGAAAATTAACAGCGATTGTGAGGAACAAATACATAGATAAATTGTTTTATATTGTATTTTTTTTTATTATTTGTGACCTCACAGGAAGTTTCTATTTTTTGTTATATTAGTTATCAACAAAAACAAATGCAAAATGTTTTGTTGGGTGGGTTATTTTTTACTTTTTATATAAATAAGAATACCTAAAGTAGAGTCTTAGCAAATAACAAGATACTACCTTTTTTAATTATTAAACATGTGATTTCATGTTAAAACATGATAAAAATTTAATAAAACATTATCTACATTATAAGTCCTTTTTTCCTAAATAATTAAAAAAAAATACAGTTGTATCATTTTTATAACATTGCATTACAATCTAGGGTCCATTTTGACCCCCTATACTACTTACGTTGCCTTTTATAGCGATACCAGCTTAGGGTTAAATATTATATATAAATACAACTTCTAAAAGAATACAATAAATGTATGTGTGATATCTTATGTGTTAGCGAATGACAAACGAGGGATAGTGAAAGCGTTTCGTATTTAACGAGATTAAATATGCATGTCCGGGTACGACACTATTGATAGGAATCGTTAAGCTTTCATCGGTGTTCGTTGTATGATCAATCACATTTTGATGAGAGGACGTACTACTAACTATCACAGCTATAGAAATAACTTAGGGTGGCCGAGACAGACGACAGATAATTATTTATTTATTATTATACTTACTATTGTTACATTTGATAAAGATAATTTTGAAAAGTAATATTTTTTAAACATCCACATAGATATTTTTCTATTTTGTCTTTGTTTACCTCAAAAAGAACAGTAAAATTATTGAAATGTTAATTTAATTTCGCGCCTTCTAATTTACTTGTATTAGTCTGTTAGTGAGACTGTCTTTGGTCACTCTATACTCTGTGATTTCTCTCTATTCCGTGACACTGCAAGTAAAGTACAGGTTTAATTGTAATACTTAAAATAAACATTTATTCTCATAAGAAACCGACTTCCACTTATTAAAACAATTCAACAGGTTATGGGCCCAGTAGCCCTGAAAAGTGAACAAGTGAAATCAAACAACAATTACTAAAGTGCACGAAATTGTTAAAACCTAACCTAAAATATCAAACGTGGAACCGGCAAAAAGTTTTACAATTAGTGTTGAAAATGTCTTCAAATAACCCGCTAACCATGATAGAAAAACTAACTGGCCGCGATAACTACTCCACATGGAGGTTTGCCGTGAAAACATACCTCGAACACGAGGAGTTGTGGGACTGTATAGAAAATCCAACCGGTGACGCGGCAAATCAAAAACGCGATCTCAAAGCAAAATCTAAGATAATCTTGTTGGTGGACTCCGTGAATTATGTTCACATACAAGAAGCGAGGACAGCAAAGGAAGTTTGGGACAACCTGACAAGTGCTTTCGATGACTCAGGGCTAACACGCCGAGTAGGTTTACTTCGGGAATTGTGTACCACAACCCTCGCTGAGTGTCAAAATGTAGAAGAATACGTTAGTAAAGTAGTCACAACAGCTCATAAGCTACGCAATATCGGATTTAAAGTGGATGATGAGTGGCTGGGAACCCTGTTCCTCTCTGGTCTACCCGAGACATACAAACCAATGATCATGGCGATCGAGAGTTCCGGTATGAAAATAAGTGCCGATTCAGTCAAAGCTAAAATTCTACAGGATGTGAAAATGAGCAATAGTGATACAAATGCCTTTGCAACAAATTCAAAGAAAAAGGTAATTAAAAAGTCATTTCAAAAAGGTCCACGTTGTTTCAAATGCAACAGATATGGTCATATAAGCACAGAGTGCAAGTCTAAGCAAAAACAGAAACATGAAAGTCCTAGCTATGCGGCTGCATTCATAGCTTCTGACAGTAACAGCGACGCCTGGTATATAGACTCCGGCGCCTCAATGCATATGACCCGACACAAACAATTATTGCATAATGAAACAGTGCCACTAGTGAAGACAATCAAAGTTGCAAATAACAAATCTTTACCAGTAGAAAGCTCTGGTCAGCTGAGTTTGGATATCTGTGACAACAGAGGTCGGAGTAACAAAGTTTTATTCCAAAATGTGTTATATGTGCCCGAGTTAGCAACAAATTTACTATCAGTCAGTCAGATTGTAAATCCCGGTGGTGCAGTAAAATTTAATAACGAAGGCTGTGTAATTTTTAACAGTGATAAGAAAATAGTTGCAACAGCTACCTTAATCAACAATATGTACCGGCTAAATCTGTACAATGTTCAAGCATGCATATCAGATGTTGATAAACAAGATATTTATCTCTGGCACCAGCGGATGGGGCATCTCAATTTCAGTGATCTAAAGAAAATTGAAGAAAATACAAATGGTGTGCAATTATCTAAGAAAGAAGATAATCTGACATGTGTGACTTGTTTAGAAGGAAAACAAACACGCCTGCCATTTAAGACGAGCCATTCAAGAGCTACACATTTACTTGAAACTGTACATTCAGATATATGTGGACCAATGGAAACCACTTCCATTGGTGGTGCAAAATACTTCATCACATTTATAGATGACTTTTCAAAAAAGGTGTTTGTTTATTTCTTAAAGAAAAAATCAGAAGCTCTTGAAAAATTCAAAGAATTTAAATGTCAAGTTGAAAATAAATTGGAGTGCAGAATAAAATGTTTGCGTACAGACAATGGACTTGAATATATAAACAATGCTTTTTCTGAGTTCCTAGCGACAGCTGGTATCATCCATCAAACAACAGTGCCTTATACACCCCAACAAAATGGTGTCTCGGAACGCATGAATCGTACACTTGTTGAAAAAGCAAAATGTTTGTTGTTTAATGCAAAACTTCCTAAACTGTACTGGGCAGAAGCAATACACACAGCTGCTTATCTTATTAACAGATTTCCAACACGTTCACTGGCTTTTAAAACTCCAGAAGAAATGTGGTCTAAGAAGAAACCAAATATAAGTCATTTAAAAGTATTTGGCTGCGAAGCTATGATACATCTCCCAAAAGAAAAACGTAAGAAGTGGGACAGTAAATCACAGAAAGCTATATTTATCGGATACTGTGATAACACAAAAGGGTATATATAGGTTTATTATTATCTAGTCTAGCTCTAAAACTGTGATTAAAAGCAGAGATGTTGTTTTCTTAGAGACCACAGTAAAAAGAAACTATCTTCCTATAAATCTGACAGAGAAAGAAACAATGTGTGATACATCATTGGAACAAAATGATAATTTTACATCTCTGAATTCCAACGATAAATCAGATACTTCAAACACCACTAGTGAATATATGTCAGATCAAGAAGATAACATAGATCCCGAGTATATACCAAATACAAATGTTCAATTATCGTCTACACCTTCTAAAATAACATTGAGACCAAGAAACAGAGAATTATCAAAATTAAATGAAAACAAAGATAAAGCTTACCTGTGCTACAGCGAAGAAAAGATAAATTCTATTCCTCAGAATTATAAAGAAGCTTTAACCTCAATCGAATCTGAAAAGTGGAAAACTTCAATAAAACAAGAATTGGAATCACATTCTAAAAATGCTACTTGGACATTGGTAGAAAAACCACAAAACACCAAGCTTATCGGATGTAAGTGGGTATTTCGTATCAAAAACGAACCAACAGGTCCTCGTTATAAATCAAGGCTCTGTGCAAAAGGTTATGCACAAACAGAAGGAATAGATTTTGATGAAACTTTTGCGCCGACAGTGAGGTATGACTCCATACGATTATTATTATCACTTGCAGCTCAGAAAAATTTAGAGATAATCCAATTCGACATCACTACTGCTTTCCTGTATGGTGACCTGGAAGAAACAATTTACATGACTCCACCTGAGGGATTGAACTGCGACCCGGATATGGTATGTAAACTAAACAAATCCTTATATGGGCTGAAACAGGCAGTAAGATGTTGGAATACAAAATTTAATTCTGTTTTAAAGAAATTCGGGTTTGAAAGATGTAAAGCAGATCAGTGCATTTACATTGGATTAACTAGAGGAATAACATGTTACT
Source organism: Euclidia mi (assembly GCA_944739405.2). Classification (NCBI taxonomy): domain Eukaryota; kingdom Metazoa; phylum Arthropoda; class Insecta; order Lepidoptera; family Erebidae; genus Euclidia; species Euclidia mi. Next base: position 62,393,513 of record OX123183.2, read on the forward strand.
TGTGTCTATATGTAGCTGACGGTCTTTTACTTTGTAAAGATAAATCAGTTTTAACTGAAGTAATCAATGATCTTCAAACTAATTTTGATGTCAAAACATATCCTTTTTCCTGCTTTGCAGGAATGCAAATTGAAAAATCTAATAATCATATTTTTATACACCAGACCAAATATATCGAGCAATTATTAAAGAAGTTCAACATGACTGAAGCAAACTCTAACAGTGTACCAGCCGATCCACATGTCAAACTCATAAAGACTGATGAGCCACCTGAAAGAAATTACCCCTACAGAGAAGCCGTAGGATCCCTCATACATGCAGCAACAGTAAGCCGGCCAGACATTTTGTTTGCAGTCAGTCAAGTGAGTAGATTCTTAAACTGTCATGATAAATCTCACTGGAATGCCGCCAAAAGAATACTGAAGTATCTAAAAGATACTAAAGATTATGGATTGTGCTACATATCAAAGCCAGACAGCACTGATGTAGTAGGATACAGTGATGCTGACTTTGCTAACGATATTGAAACAAGGCGTTCAACAACTGGTTATGTTTTTCTCAAGAATGGAGCCGCCATTACCTGGTCCTCCCAAAGGCAACACACAGTGGCCTTGTCAACAACTGAGGCAGAGTTTATGGCTGCTTGTGCTGCCACTAAAGAGGCCATGTGGCTAAGACAACTATTACAGGAAATAAGTGAATATAAACAAGTGTCTGTGGTCATAAACATTGACAATCAAAGTGCAATTAACGTTATTAAAAATAGTGAATTTCACAAGCGTTGCAAACATATAGATATTAAATACAACTTTATCAAAGAAAAATATTATGAAAATGTTATCAGCCTTAACTATGTAAACACAAACAATCAATACGAGTATGCCGATATGTTTACCAAAGCATTGTCCAAGGATAAATTTATATTCATGAGAAGTAGCATAGGCATGTGCAAACTTAATAATTATAAGTAGTTCTTTTTTCTTTTGTATAACAACAAAACTTGTAATTGTAACTAAGAATTATTAATATTGTATCTTTTGGATTACATACTTTAAGCTTTAGTTAAAAGAAGGCTCTAATTAGGAGAGGGTATTGAAATGTTAACTTAATTTCGCGCCTTCTAATTTACTTGTATTAGTCTGTTAGTGAGACTGTCTTTGGTCACTCTATACTCTGTGATTTCTCTCTATTCCGTGACACTCCAAGTAAAGTACAGGTTTAATTGTAATACTTAAAATAAACGTTTATTCTCATAAGAAACCGACTTCCACTTATTAAAACAATTCAACAAAAATAATAAAAATGTCATCTAGACACATTGTGTCTATTTACTAACGGCTATTTTCAATATTCGAATATATGTAGATAGATCTGTAGATCTTAGATTCGTGTTTGACATATTTTGTATGGAGTGTTTGACATATGATGTCAAAAACGAATCTAAAATCTACAGATCTATCTATAGTTAAAATATTGAATTCCGTAGTAAGAGTATGTATATTATATTTCATCATGTCAAAATATCTAGTCGGTAAAATATTAAAATAAAGATATAGCCTTTGCGTGTTCCATACGCTTGTAGGTACTTTATGACCAATTTTTTATTTCAAATATTTGACATAAAAAACACACAGACCGAGCAGCCTCGCGCGGAAAATGCTTCGCGAGGCTGCTCGGTCTGTGTGGACCCGCCTAATATCTATTTAATTATTTGTTATAGGTAGAGAATCTTCAAATGTTTGAAATAAAAAATTGGTCATAAAGTACCTACAAGCGTATGGAACACGCAAAGGATATATCGTTATTTTAATATTTTACCGACTAGATATTTTGACATGATGAAATATAATATACATACTCTTACTACGGAATTCAATATTTTAACTATAGATAGATCTATAGATTTTAGATTCGTTTTTGACATCATATGTCAAACACTCCATACAAAATATGTCAAACACAAATCTAAGATCTACAGATCTATCTACATATATTCGAATATTGAAAATAGCCGTTAGTAAATAGACACAACGTGTCTAGATGACATTTTTATTATTTTACTGTTCTTTTTGAGGTAAACAAAGACAAAATAGAAAAATATCTATGTGGATGTTTAAAAAATATTACTTTTCAAAATTATCTTTATCAAATGTAACAATAGTAAGTATAATAATAAATAAATAATTATCTGTCGTCTGTCTCGGCCACCCTAAGTTAGTTCTATAGCTGTGATAGTTAGTAGTACGTCCTCTCATCAAAATGTGATTGATCATACAACGAACACCGATGAAAGCTTAACGATTCCTATCAATAGTGTCGTACCCGGACATGCATATTTAATCTCGTTAAATACGAAACGTCCGTGTGGTGACGGATTAAGAATACGGAATGTCACCACCCCACATCATCCCATGGGTGTCGTAAGAGCCGACAGAGGGACTATATTATGCAGAGAACACCACTGTAAGAGAAGGAAAACTTGATACAAACCCTATACCAACCTGTTTGGCCAGCGTGGTATAGTAGGCCAATTCCTCCTTTCAAAGGAGAGGCCTAGAGTCCAGCAGTGGACTGTTAAAGGCTGATGATGAAATACGAAACCCTTTCACTATCCCTCGTTTGTCATTCGCTAACACATAAGATATCACACATACATTTATTGTATTCTTTTAGAAGTTGTATTTATATATAATATTTAACCCTCAGCTAGTATAGGGGGTCAAAATGGACCCTAAATTGTAGTGCAATGTTATAAAAATGATACAACTGTATTTTTTTAAAATTATTAAGGAAAAAAGGACTTATAATGTAGATAATGTTTTATTAAATTTTTATCATGTTTTAACATGAAATCACATGTTTAATAATTAAAAAAGGTAGTATCTTGTTATTTGCTAAGACTCTACTTTAGGTATTCTTATTTATATAAAAAGTAAAAAATAACCCACCCAACAAAACATTTTGCATTTGTTTTAGTTGATAACTAATATAACAAAAAATAGAAACTTCCTGTGAGGTCACAAATTATAAAAAAAAATACAATATAAAACAATTTATCTATGTATTTGTTCCTAACAATCGCTGTTAATTTTCAGACAAGACGGTACAACGTGACAAGCAGGTATTCTGGCATCCTGAATTAGTTTGGAGCCAGCCTGGTCTTCCAAAAGCTATGAGATGTCACCGTCACGTAAAAAAATTGTATAAAATTATAAGAACCGTAAAATTTTCTTAGGAGATTTATAAACTCTCGTAGGATTCTAAACGGGCGATAAATTGTATTATTTTACGCGAACATTTTTTGAAATTTATCAATTTGCGACGTCTCGTCGTAAATTTATGGATATCCATTCGTTAGATTATAAACGGTTCGACCAATCACAGAAGAATTTTAAATTTTACGCTTCTATAAAATACGGCAAATAACACACTGCTCTCTGATTGGTCGGTCGGTGATAATGAAGGTCGACATCAGTTCAATTTAATAGGTTTAGTTAGGATTTCTTGTGACGCTGAACACAAATAAAAAATAGGAGCACTGCGAAGCAGGGCTCCGTCAACTTAGCCCAATAAATATCGCAAAAGTTCCGGTTTATTCGTTAAATTGGCGAACAATAGCGGTATAGAGTACGCCAATGGAACACGTGACTTATTCAACCAATCAGAGCGGACATGGCATTTGGTTATTGCTTACGTATTCTTTTACGAATGAGTCGGTAAGTTTATCAATATCCGAAAATCTGGGCGTAAAATAATACAATTTATCTCTAGTTTAGAATCCTACGAAAGTTTATACATTTGAAGATTCTCTACCTATAACAAATAATTAAATAGATATTAGGCGGGTCCACACAGACCGAGCAGGCTCACGCGGGAAATGCTTCGCGAGGCTGCTCGGTCTGTGTGGACGTGGCTCGGACGAGGAAAGCGCACGGCAGCCGCAGCCGGCCGCACGCGTGCGCCCGAACTACCGAATTAGACACGTCCACACAGAGCGCGCAGCCTCGCGAGGAATTGGCGCGCGAGGCTGCGCGCTCTGTGTGGACGTGCCCCGGCCGTGGCAAGCACGTGTACCGCCGCGGGCGAGCGACCGAGCCATCGAGTTTGGTTTTTTGTTTTGCCGCGGTCTGTACGCTGTTTCGTGCCTCGCTCGTACATAATAATCCCTACTAATAATATAAATTCGCAAGTGTGTTTGTATGTTGGACATTTTTTTTATAGACTCACGTCTGTATCCGGATAGGCAGAGTTGTTATATTATTACATCCACATTTCACCATGAAATGTTTAGGTCCCACGTAATAGGGGACAAGCCTATTGCCGTTAACGGGCACATCAGCAGACTCCGTGCTGCTTCTGAGAATTCGGGAAAACCCAGTAACACTTTTGCCCGACCCGGGAATCGAACCCGGGACCTCCGCTCAGCAGTCGCATACCCTATCCACTGGTCACTGAATGACGGAGGATACATTCATCATAACATTCTCATCTTTGATGCTATTTATTGTACGAATAATAATCCTTCAGTCTGTGCTTCGGTTACAGTATCCTTGCCTACAGACGTTCATTTCCTATAATTCATTCTATATTTTTTTCCATGTCTACCTATTCCATCCTTTAGGTATAACAATAATCGACGACCGGTTGGCAAAGCGGGAGTGTAAGCGACTACAACGCCGAAGGTCGCGGGTTCGATTCCCGCTCACGTCAAACATTTGTGCGCATGAACATGAATGTTTGTCTTGGTCTGGGTGTTTCTATGTATATATTTTCAAAAAAAGTAAGTATAAGTAAATATGTATATTATGGCCCATTATTACCATTGTCTAGTACCCAAAGTAGGTACAGCAATTGGCGTCAGTCAGGCAGCCGGCTAGTAAAAACACATGCCACAACCCTATTGCAGTATGACGATTTCCAAGTACTATATTTATAAACATAATTTAAAAATAAGAGACAGGAGAGACCAACAATCTCACATTGATACGTAGACCGATAGATGGCAAATGTACTATTTCACTCTAATTCACAAGTCGACAATTTGATACATGCGCAATAATACATAATAGATTTTCAACTATATTTTCATGTTCTGAATTCAAACTTTATGACAACTACAATTTTGTTTTTTTCCTACGGTGCCGAGGCTGCCGCGCTCTAGGCCGCGTTCACATTTATCTGATGTAATCTGTCGTGACGGCGTCTGTCGTGTTGCGACAGACAATATCCCGGTCTGCGACAGAGAGGGGGGGGGGGGTGGACGGTACAACGCGAATTAAGAGATTGGACTCAGATTAATTGTAAAAAAAATACTTTATTTAATTATAACAGTTTAACAGTATATTTAAAATATAAAATAGTAATCGCTAATGTTAGATCTACAAAGGTATTTATAATAAATTAATGCTAAGATGACAATAAGATTATCTAGATAATTTGGTGGGGAGAGATGTGCTGTCGAAGCTAACATTGTTGGATTCCGTACAGTTAACTCGCGCGACACAACTCGTCAGACTAATCTGGACGCGCCACTGTCTGTCGTAAAGCGTTAGACGCGCGTATGCAATTGTGCGCAATGGACGACGAACTAATTGACTTCCTTTTTATAATATTATTCTTATACAGTACCTATAGATGAGCTAATTGAATACGAAATAATATAATCCTATGTAAATCATTTATGGATATGATTGGATATCTACTTAATCTGAATCGGATATTTATCAAAAACATTGCGAAAGTGTGAACTCCACGAGAGTTAAGACAGAACTGATTTAAAATTGCATCAGATCGCGACAGACGGCGACAGACAAATGTGAACGGTAAGTAATTACGACAGAGACCGTCATGAGAGATCACGTCAGATAAATGTGAACGCAGCTTTATTCTATGGCCTCGCTCGTTCGGGGACCGTTTCCTCGCGCGGCAAATGCCTCGCGAGGCTGCTCGCTCTGTGTGGACCCACCTATTCATGAACAACTCATTCGAAAAAGCTATCTTTTGTTTCGTTTTTATAGCATAACTGCAAATTAATCATAAACTAACTATGCAATGGAATAAATGTGGAATAGAAATTGCATATTCTCCATAAATAGTTGTCATTGATAAAATGAAATAAAATTGCGTATGTAACCAAGGCACATCCACATCGCACTTCGATGCTAGTGGTTACGGAAGCTAGTAGATAATAGACTAAAAAATGTTGAGCCTTTTCTGCATATTCATAGGAAATCTTTTTAAACAGTGCTCTCAGCATGTCGTGTCATATCTTTAGGTACATGACGGGAGTGAAATGCCGACATGCTAGAGAATGAGAAAATTTTAAATGTGATAGACATCCTTGACTGTGTTAAAATTTAAGGCGGTTTAGACGAAACATATTTTATATAGAGGTTGGAATCCACTGGGAGAACGTTCTCGGGCTGTTAGCCGCTGTGTGACAGACACCGTTGTGTACACGAGGCACTGCGATTTTCATAATGAACATTACATGTAGGTTTCAGTCTCAACCAAGTCTATTCTCGACAATGCGTCTTCTTTGTAATACTGGTACAATATTGTCAAAATAAACACTTCATTTCTTAAGTTACAAATTGGATCCATGTTCAACAGGTAATAAGATACGATGACAAGGATCGCATTATCGCCCACAAAGCAAAATCCCGAAAGTGGGTTGATATATTGCCCGAAATATCCTTGACGTAGCTCGTAGGGAATTATGTTCAGCCAGGTACGAGCCCTTCCCAAAATATAGGTTCCGCTTATTTTCCTTGGGAATCCAGTTTTATGAGACCTTTGACCGCAACAACTACTCAGTGAAATTTATTAGCCAGGTCAAGTTTGATCTTCTAGAAAATACCCGAAATTCGTATGTCTCTAAATAATTCCTTACAACTCGTATTGAAGTATTGAATAAAATGGGGCCATGTCTAAATAAATGTTTCTTGAAGGGAAACAGTGACTTGTCCCTCATATTGGAAGTTGTGCGATCTTTACACATCCCTTTCTGTCGCTAAAATATAAAGATCGATGGTATTATAAAATTTTAAATTCACCTCTAATTTATAATTTAATGTGGCTGGTTATAAAAAAATGATCGGCTCATCTGAAGAAATACCTCTCACTGACAAAATGTCGAGTGGTAGATCTTACGTATCTGTATTATTATGTATGGCACTATTGCGTCCAGTGAGGACACCGGATGCCTAATCAGGGCTATTAGCCCCATCCCATAGGTATGCGTCTCTACTAAATAATGAATTGCTGAGTATGTGATTGTCATAATACGAAAGATTCAGCTGCAAAACTCTATTATGCGGTGGCATGTAGTATTCAAGACGTAGTTACAGTCGAGATATATCTACAGATTTAGCCTTTTCCATAAACAAACTTTATTAGGAACCTAGCTTCTTCTGTACATATAAAATTCTTACGTTACTGTATAAAATTCCTACGTGACAGACAACGCGTAGTCAAAACTATTGGGCGCAAGAAGCTGAAATTTATTTATGTTCCTTAGGAACCGCAGGAGAGCACTATGAACGGATTTCTCAAAATACCCACGGAATCAAGCAGAACGATTAAAAATGTGTTAGCGTGGTTGCGAGTATCCTCTAGAATTATGCAAAGGAAAGCCTTCCTTGCCGCTGAAACCTTTACCACTTTATATCAGAAGGACACTTGGCTTGTCTATCACAGACAACAATAAAAACAATTTAACGACAGGAAATAAAAAGATCTGTTTCTCATTCTAGTTGTTAAACCCATCATTTACGAGTAAACCCACAATTTACGAGAGTTTTAGGAAGATAGTTCCCGTGTCCGTTATTATTGTTGTACAAATTTACTCACCTACGTACTTGTCAACTGTGGATTTCCATCTAAGTAATTCGCTGAACGGGTGTTAGGATGAATAGCCATCACTCAGAGTGTGCCGTCGGCTCGGCTTAATTTTCCACTCTACATTAGAAACGGCAACTGTATTTAGCCACAATATGTCCATCTTTTAGTGGATATGAACATTTATTTACACTATCAATTTTAATAACAACATTAATTTTAGTTCATTTATTTGTGAATGGTTTAAGTTAGTCAAATATTTTTAAATATGTCATTTTGATAATTATTAAAATAAGACTTCCTAATTTAAATAATGTACTTATGTGGCGTTTCGGTACACAAATAATGGAGCATTGATTTTGATCCCCGAGAAAATTATGACCGTAATATCAAAATATGTCACCGCTAGTGGTTTGTGTTCTGTAGAAATAAAGGTCACTTTCTATTACGATTGAATGACTTCATAAATATTTACTCACGTATGTAATATACATCAGTCTAACCCATCGGTACCTAACGTAAAAGTCCAAGTCCGTGTATTTACGAATAATTATTTTAGAAGAGAGAATATTTCTTAAGCTTTTGTTTTTAGCAGTATTATGCTACGTTATGTTGATCAAAGATAGCACTCTTAATTTAAGGTGCGTGCGAATATTTGACCTTAATTAAATGACTTGGCAAGGGTTTTATAATAATTACCAATTTGGTAGAGCCGCAGATTTATACCTAACAATATCCAAAACAATAAAATTGTATGTTCTCCTTTGTCTCATTAGTGAACAACGAGAGAAATAATCATTTATAAAAGTTTCACAAACCTTGGCCTTCGCGCGCAGGAAGAACTCATGACATACGAGCGCAAAGGGCTTATTCTATCTTATCGCGAGCCCAGTAAACTTGCTTTGAAAACTCTACTGGGAATACACTTGTTTGGGCGCGGCGAAGACAAATGGAATCGTCCGCGACACTCGAAAGCGATAACTGCGAAATAATATGTTTTTACTTGAATTATAATTCGAATTTCTTTTTAATTTATAATACTATTATTTTCTTATTTTTCTATGGCTAAAAATTTCTTGAACAAGGTTTATGTTAATCAAATTCTACATGAGATACTCGGATTTTCCTGAATGGCCATTTTTATATCTGTTTTGTAGAATCATAGACACACGCGATACGTTCAATACAGGGTTGACGCGCGCTTTCAACTTATTTTCATTTTTGTTTTATATGGCTTTTAAATAAAACACCGGTCAAGTGCGTGTCGGAATCACGCACGAAGGGTGCCCTATTCCTACTACAGTATAATATAAATATATTACGCTAATAGTTTGTCTGATTCTTTCAATTCATTTTGGTACAAACTGACAGCCATCATGTTAAATGAATTCTATTTTCTATGAATTAAATAAATAAATTACAGAATAAATGTGTTCTCGATTAAAGCTCATTTAGTGGGACTAACTACACCCGCATTGTGTGTACTAGATTTACTTACGACTATTATTTCTGATATTTTATACAACAAATTGTCGAATCCCCTAAAACTAAACAGACGCACTAAAAAGGGCCAAATTAAAAGTACCCATAACCGGCGAGCATGTGTGTGATGAGGTTAATGAATGTCGAGGAAGCGAAAGAGGTGTGTTTGAACCGGAGCATTTGGCGTTCGATAGTCTCCGCCTACCCCAATGGGAGATCGGCGTGACTATAGATAGATAGAAATTGTCGAACCGTCTTACAAAGGCAATGTAGAGACTCGCGTATTCATAAAAGATTAACATTTTGTTGAAGTAAGCTTGTAATTTGCCATCGTGATAAAAATATGACTCCCGATCTTTCCGGCAATCACAAGTTTTGTATGAATACGTGATCAATTTTCTAAGCCCTTTCCTGCTCCACATTTTTCTGATTTATGTTAGATAAGATAAATGCATACTTCACCATAAGTCATAACAACAACATTATTATAATGTCCAAAAAAGTCAGTTATAACATTATTACCGCAAAAAAGATATTGATTATTTTTTAGAGCAGAAAAGTAAAATGATCTGTAAAAGTCTAACTTTGTCCTTATTACGGTTCATAAGATGCAATCCAGTTATGTAGTTGACTGACAGCGGACAAACGGACAGCGGAGGGTTAGTAATAAGGTCCGTTGGCACCCTTGGGGTATTGAACCCTAAAAATGTTTTTATATTTTACAGTCACGTATCACAATTGGATTTAACCAGAATCCAAATCCATTAAATGATTCATGGATTTTAATCGTTTAGTGATACTAAATGCATGGTTACATATTGGACTATTTGCGATAATGAATATTTAGCGCGCGCAATATCGAATGTCTGAGGCTCGATACGACACGTAAGGTTGTGCAAATGACCAAATAAATCATACTGAGTGACGTTAAATTGACATATCGAAGTCATAAATCAAAAGGGAATACCATAAGAGAACAAGTTTTGACAAGGCACTTAACTCGGCTTGGGACAAAGTGGTTTTCGGTAAAATTTACCAACTCTCGTACGAGGGTACTGCACGTGTGAGCGTCGAAGCTACGGCGACGCTACTTATATCTACGTACACCACTCCATATCACAAGGAAATGGCTAAGTTAATGACATTAATGTTTGCGACAACACGTTTCGTATGAATTTAATTATAAGCACTTCGTTACAATCGCATACAAAGAGCCCGTAAGCGCCTAGTTTATTATTATTGTTATAATTATAATGAATAAGAATCTCTTGAAAATGATATATAATGAAAATCAATTAAGAAAAGGCTCACAAGTTTCTGCGGCTTCGTCCGCAAAGTGGTTTTGACTAAAAGTAGCCAATATGCATAAACTACATCATAACTTCGGCGAAAAAAAAAACATCTAGCCATCCTTCTCTCGTTACAAACTAACACGTTTAAGTAGAAAGATACATCGCTGTTTGTAATATTGGTTTGAAATAAAATATCTTAATTTAGCAGCTCAAGTTAGTAATGTTCATATTTTTGATTCCCTTTGCAGTGCAAACTCTGCAAACGCAACGCAGCTTAAAAGGAAACGCCATTAATTTCTTTAACTATTAAATTCATAGAATAAAATATAGGAATGCTCATGAACTTTTTATAAATAATGTAAGTGGAAGAAACGATTTCACTTCAGACTGACTTTTTATGACGGCTGAAGCTTTTACGTAATTTTCAGAATTATAAAAGTTGAAAATTATTCTTATCTCTTGGATATAAATATGGAATCATTTAGTTTGATTTTTATGTCCTTTGAAAAATATTAAAGAAATAAAAACGATTTGTTTAACATTGCGAATGTGAATAACGAATAACTAATATCTAACTCCAAAGATCCCGTTAAGATTTTTATATCTACACTTGCTGCTTGCTATATAACAAGTTTTTAGATTTTGTTTAGTTGTTATTAAAAACTAAACAAAAAGTAGAAGATCTATCAAAGAAAAATGAAAGGAATAATGACTAGTACTTAAAAGGTTCTAATAATAACTTGTATCATTATACGTTACTGCTGTAACAGCTATGATATCTATACAAATAATGTTATTTGACAACTCTTATGTCTAGGTTAGATTACAAAATAAAAAAGCATGATACCCAATCAGCGATCGCCAAGTGTTCGGAGCAAAATAGGACCCTGTGATGAAAACGTAAAATGAACTTTATATACTAAACGTTACAGTTCAATTTTGAAAGCCATCATGAAAATCGTGTAATTTTGCTCGGACATTTTAGTTTAGATGTCTACGAGCGAAAATTCACCGCACACTCATTCTAACTTTAAGGTTGTACAATTCTCAATCACCTATTCATGGCCATATAACCTCACATCGGGTTTAAAATCTATCGGATTTACCTTAAGACAGATCTATGGACTTTTACTTACAGTTAGCATTTATTCATGCACTTTTGTACTTCGTTTTCAAGACGCAGGTGTGTTTATTTAACTCGATTATAAATGTTAAATTCAAAATTTTCTGTGAGTAGTTCAATTATATAAGTATAATGAGTTTAGTTGAGATTTAAGTCCAGTTTGCGTTGAATACTAATATATTTACGATGAATATAATAATATACGGTGGACTACGAATGGCATGGTATATATATAACACTAGCTTTTGCCCGCGGCTTCGCGCGCCTTATATTCGGGGTTTCACAGATCTCCTTTATTGTACGGATACTCTAATATTTACTTTATTTTGACAATGTGTATGATGCGACAGTACTGACAGATATAAATTATAAACACATGACATAAGCACATGCGCACTCAATTATTACGGTGCATGCGTTCTTAGTTAGATTTGTACCCTACAAACTTCTACCCTCCCTACAATCCCTTCCAGTTTATTTTTTGCAACTAATGGTAGGGTATGTCCGTCTCTATGGTTCAATATATGTCTATATTAAATTTCAACGAAATCGGTTCAGCCGTTATAGCGTGAAAATGCATACATACATACATACTCACTTTAGAATTTATAATATTAGTAGGGATTGTAGTTGCTGGCCAGAAACCTAATGTTCATTGGCATTCTACGACGCCTAAACTGTGTAAATATTTTAACTTTTTATTTGCTTTTTTTGTTTATGTACATACTCTAGTATTAGTAGATTAAGTTTATTTTCGCATAAAAAGTTGATAAGGACATAAATGGTTAAATATTGTTAGTGTATTAAAGCAATTTGAGTATAAGGTTTATAGTCTTTGCATTAAAAATAAAATAGCCATTCATTAGCGGAAACTAACGGAAAGTCGTAATGAAATCTTAACTATTCTTCCTACAGTTTATTTAATTATTCAATATTTCCAACGAGTAAATACTCTCACTAATTGCCTGAATACCAGATTTAAGCATCAAATAAATTTTCTGAGCTCTTACAAATTAGGTTACCAACTGTACATAAAAGTAGAGTGGGCTATCGATCAACTGTCGCGTTTGTCAACATTTTTTGCAAAGCAGCAACGTATAAGTAAAATGAAAATGATATTATTTTCTCCACCCGACCTGCATACATGTCTTACACAGTTGTGACTAATGTGTAACCCGCGTCAATGCTTGACGAAGGTGAAGGCACCAGGTGTACGCCACTGGATCCAGTATTGACGCCTGTTACGAATTTCTACGGCAATAAATTCTAAATCAACGTTGTGATAATATTAGTCGCACCCGTCGTTTCTCATTTTCGAAACATCACATCGTACAAAATAAATTGACGATTGAATGACTATTTATTCTGAACGCTGTTTCAAACGTTTAACTAAAACGATGCTCTTAAATATACATTTCATTAACAAGTCATGCAGACAATATCAAAGTCATTGTTTATAGCCATTCGCTACTAGATTCGTTTTTATTCTAGTAATTCTTAGAGTTTTATTCTACGCAATAATTTTGTTACAACGCAATAAGCCTAACCCTTTGTTAGACAAATACAACGAATTCCTGGTCTTATATTTAATGCTTTTCTTAAAGGGGTAATTCACTTTTAAAAATAGAAATTCGTGTTTTAAGAGAAAAAGAAACCCTAACGAGGCGGTCCCTTAGAATTTAGGACACGAGATGACTTAAACGAGCAAGAAGTCTGTACAATGAAATCATCACAGTTTATTCTACTGTGATGGCGAAACGGGGGTTCAACCGACAAGAAAGCGCCGCAAAACTAATACAATTCCAAATAAGGGCAATTCTCATTTACTTTTGTCCTGCAGAAGTAAGGAATCCAAGTGGGACCTCGCGTCCTGCGACCTCGAACCGTTTACGAACACACGCGCCGCTTCAATTTATAATAAACACCTTTCATATTTAGTACATATTGATCTCAGAATCGCAAATTCGTAACTCGTTTGGTTTTGCAAATTTTTGATCATTAAAGGACGTCATATTTATAGACGAAAGGACAGTTTCAGGTATGAATATCATATTCGTACCTTCGGCTTTATTAAAATATATGCAACCACACTTCATTTGGCATAAATCAGCTATTACTTAAATTGTTAACAACAATGTAAGCGCCTTTTATTCTTGAAAAGTTATGAATTTATTTGAGAATCTCCGTCGAACGGCAGCGGACGCAGCTTGAATCACAGCAGACGAGTGAAGCTACGGGATTTCCTTAAAGACTCCGGTCGCTTCCAAATCCAATAGATACTGGTATTTGCTGAATCCTCGATTGCGAGCTTAGACTGTGCACATCAGGAGAACTTTGTTACTTGGGCAGTTCTTATTAAATGCTAATGCACCTAATATGGACATTTTAGTTTTTATATCACCCTTAGTTTTGAATCTTATTTAATATAATAGTTGCGAAAATATTTAATCGCTAGCAAGTTATTTTATTAGTTGCAAACATTTTGTCATCTTTTAAGTTATTAGTCACTTGCAAAATAATAAACTCTAGATTTAATAAGTTATGCCTGCCAGTTGAGAAAACATAGATAAAGACATTTTATGGTGTATTGTTTGTTGTAAAATTCGACTGTAGGTATATTTGCTTCCCTATACGGATCAACAGTCCATCAACCTCCAAAATCCAAAGGGATCGTGCTGTGCCGGGGTAGTAGCTGTAGTAGGTGGTTGTATCATGTATGTTGTTATTGTATATACAGCCGGTTGCAGAAAGCTTCAAATTAATTCTCTATTACTTAAAGGGAGATTATCGCTAATGTGTGTCATAATTTAATGGCGTTGCACAAACACATTTTACGCTTGATTAAACATCATTTAACTAATGAAGAACTAATGCCTACAAGTGAACGAAAAGAGTGAACATTTGCGTTTAGTTATATGCACAATAATCTATGAAATGTACTATGAGTAAAAGAACAATGGCAGGATTATACCTGTAAAGTGTTAGAAGCGTCTATAAACGTAACTTATGAAAAACTTATTAATATAATTATTTCGTATTTTGTACGTTTTTAGTTTCAAGTATAAAAGCGTACGTTAAATTATCTAAATTGGTAAACTATTTATTGAATACATTCATTTCCGGTGCTTGTTAAATGTCATTTTCAGAGTTACCATTTACGAAACAATCGTATTTGTTTAATAGAAAAAAGGTAAGTAATCTTTTTAACCTACATCTAGAAACAATTCACGATAATGTTAAAAAAATATTTTATGTATATTATATTATATAAAAAGATTTTATTTATGATATAAATAAATATATTTTTTTTTACTTGATCTGAGATATCATTTAATTAGAGGTATCAGTAGGCAATTATCCAATCTCTTTGAGGCAATTGAAAGATAATTAATGACAACACTAAGTGAAAATGTCTATTGTCAGTATCCCTACTCCTTGCCCTTGTCTATGATCCCTATAGACCGTACCAAGAGAACATAGACTTTTTGAAACAAAGAATTTCTACTAAGTAACTTAGCGACAGATCTGTCAAAAACAAATAATGTCAAATCCAATGAGCGCAACGGTACACAAATAAGTGTCATTGCAAAGTAATATGTCAAATGATCGGGTTTTTATCGATATAGGCGCTGCCAACAGTGTTTTGTGGTACTGGAATATGTCAGACGCCTGGAATATCAACATTTTGCGTTAATCCATTATTATTTTTTTCATTCTTAGGCATTTATGAGAGGATAAAACATATTTTTTGGATGTTAAAAATATTTTTGGTGTCGCAATGCTCGTCTTACGGTCGACATCTCGGAAAAGCGGGTGCAGAATTGCAGATGGAAAACTATTATATAACAATTTTGTTTAAGTTCATTGTGACGTTTTCATTCATACACAGTGTAAAATCTCTATGCCTAGACATTTTTATGTAATGTACTAGTGGTCTGTAATATTATTCATTAGTGGTATTTTTTATATTTTACGATAGCTTAGCTATTAACTATACGATCGAGTACCATTCTTGTACCCTATTATTGACATACTCGTATATGGCTCTCTTTTGTTGTCTTGCATTTACAGAATTACTTACGTGTAAAAACTAAAAAAAAATCGGCAAATTCATGAAAATACTTCCGGGAAATTCGAATACTCAAACACAAAATAAAAAAATGTTTATTATTGTAAAATTAGAAAAAAATTAGTCACGACAAGAAGTCATAGATCATAAAATATAAATTCGAATACTTAGTAGCATAATTGAGCATTGAAACAAAAACACTATTGTTCAAAAAGCATAAAAGTTCACTAAGGCATAAAATCTCAAAAACAACTGTTAGAAACAAAGGTTGTGAAACCCTGAATGTGTGTTTGCAAAAAGTCTATCTTCTCTTATCTTCTATACTTCCGGGAAATTCGAATACTCAAACACAAAATAAAAAAATGTTTATTTTTGTAACATTATAAAAAAATTTGTCTCGACAAGAAGTCATAGATAAAAAAATATAAATTCGAATACTTAGTAGCATAATTGAGCATTGAAACAAAAAAACTACTGTTCAAAAAGCATAAAAGTTAATTAAGGCATAAAATCTCAAAAACAACTGTTAGAAACAAAGGTTGTGAAACTCTGAATGTGTGTTTGCAAAAAGTCTATCTTCTCGTGGCACTAACCAACAGGCAACAACTATCGTCTGTGACATTGTCAACGTTCTTTTCTTTCCGAAAAGCTTGTTTGTTAGTGTTCTCGTTGTTTTCGCAGTTTTTTGTTGAATTATCTTTATTTTTGATTCTTGCTTACCCCCTGGACTTGATTAGCTGCCCCATACGACCACTTGTGCTTTCTTACGTACTACCTGCGCTCAAAACATCTGGACCTATAGCTTTTTCTACACGGACTTCGATTGTGCCTAAGATTTTGTTATGATGCGAAGTAGCAAGCCTACACGCATATTGTGCATGAATTGTAACATTTGCGTCAATACTCTCCGGCGATATCGCATCTTAGATCAGAACACAAGAGTTTGTACAAATACAATACATAATATTAAACAAAACGTAATGGTCACATATATCAAAGAGGTGTAATTCTAAATATACATATTTAGTAAATCTGTGGTCAAGACTATCAAAACTTTTGTCAAAAATTGACATGTTTATGTTATTGTTGTATTGAATAATTTTTACGATTTTCATTAAAATTGTTACGTTTTGAGCTGAAAAGCCGAGAAAATTCATACAAAGAGGGAGCCTGGCGCTTATTATAATGATTGACCATATAATGCAGTTAATACCATTCATGAATGATGATTTTCTATAACCTGAATACATACGCTACTATTGTATTTTGTATTAACATAAAATCAAATATGAAAATGCCCAGTTATTTCATTTATGTGGAAGTCACAAAATGAGAGAAGAGAGAAGGAAATAAGCTGTTATACTATTCAAGACATATTGGTTAAATTGCATACGATAAAGAAATATTTTTATATTATATTTTGTTTGTACGAGGGTCAAACTGAAAGTTCTTAGAAAATCAAAAACTGATTACATTAGCCAGTTATCAGTTTTATTATATCTTTTCAAAATATTGTCCATTGACGTCAATACACCGCTGCATGCGATGGAACCACTGGGAAAAGCACTTTGCCCACTCGTCCTTAGGGGTCTCTTCAATGGCATCGCGATACGCAGCCACCGCTTCTTCAGCATTCATAAACCGCTTTCCTTTAAGTTTTTCTTTAACTTTTGGAAATAAATAAAAATCACAAGGCGCGAGGTCGGGGCTATACGGCGGGTGACCCAGTAATTCAACGTTTGATGTCGCCAAATAGTCGATCGTTCGCTTGGCGGTGTGCGACGAGGCGTTGTCGTGGTGAAGGAGGATCCTACTGCGAGGTCGTTTCTCTCGAACTTTTTCCAAGACAAGTGGCAAACAATTGGTAGTGTACCATTCTGCAGAAGCTGTTTTTTGATCCTCTAACACAATTGTTGCGAAATGACCTATCCTTCCAAAGAACGAGGCCACCATTTTTTTCCCGCACTTCGATCTCTCTTCACTTTAGTTGGCAACTCCTCGAAAGGAAACACCCACTGAGCAGATTGTCTTTTGGTTTCAGGATCATAACAGTAAATCCAGCTTTCATCACCTGTTAGTATGTCGAACACAGCATTTGAGTCACCTCCGTTAAATCTTTCAATCATTTTACGGCACCAATCCACACGATGGAGTTTTTGAGCCTTAGTCAAATTATGAGGTATCCACCGGGCGCAAAGCTTCCTGACCGCTAAATGTTCGTGGAGGATTTTGTGCACTTGACTCATACCGATGCCTAAGCTTGTCCGAATCTGTTGATAGGTCACTCTTTTGTCAGTCTCTATCATACGCCGCACAACACAGATGTTATTTTCAGTCGTCGCCGTAGAAGGCCGTCCCTCACGTACATCATCAGTGAGATTAGTGCGACCACGTTTAAACTCATTAAACCAGTTGTAAACAGTCGCACGAGATGGGGCTTCATCGTGAAAGGCCAATCGTAGTCTATCATAACTTTCTTGTTGACTTAAATGACATCGAAAGTCATAAAAAATCATTGCACGAAAATTTTCTCGTGTTAAATTCATGTTGACGTGACACAGACAATTTTCAATTTGCCGCCAAATCGTAAAACAAATGACAAATGAATGAAATATATACTCAGTAATATTGGCAAAGAGTTCTTTTTTCAAATTTTAGAATATTTTTGTTATTATATTGTTTATAAGTGGCCAGTTCTAAGAACTTTCAGTTTGACCCTCGTAATGTGTTTTGTTGTGATAATTCAATTAGATAGAATAAAGACAATTATTTTTACACTTATGGAGAAGTATCTCTTCTTGCACTGGTATCTGTAGCTTGGATGATGACCTCCTCTGCTAATAGGTAATAATGTTAACATGAGTACAATCCAAAGCGCCTACGACACGTGGAAATCCATCAATTTCTAGCTGCAACTCGCTGTAGATCTTAAATGTAGACGTAGAACTTTCCTGTTTGGCAATTTAATACATTTTGAGCTTGATTTTGCTAGGGCTTGAGAACTCTTTGCACTAATCTACACACTGGATTAGTGTTTATTTGATAATCACCCAAGACCTGTTCAGTTGATAAGCTCCTGTGGCAAAAACCTTCAAACAAATTAAAAACTGTGTCTGACCATCAACATAATTATTTATTTCTTTGAGACATGGGTTCCTTTTCTTTATAGTAATAGGCGGCAAACAAGCAGACGGATTACCTGATGGTAAGCAATTACCACCGCCCATGGACACAACCAACACAACAGGAGTCACAAGTCCGTTGCCACCCTTTAGGGTTGGGAAAAGGTATAGGATAAGGAGTGGGATAGGGGAGAAGGAATAGGGGCTAGGGCCTCCGGCACTCTCACTCACTGAATGAAACGCAACAGTTTAGGTACTGTTACTTTACGTCCATTTTCTGTGAGAGGGTAGTACTTCCCCGGTCGAGCCGGCCTATTCATGCTGAAATCAGCAAAGCTCTACCACCTAAAGCCTTCAAAAACCACCTAAAACCTCCTGTTTCGTATTTGGTCATCTGCTTCTATGGGTACCCTGTACGTAATACGTAATTCTCCGCCGTCATGCCTTGAAAATATATTCGCCTTGCCGGAATTTGACCGCGAGGAAAATCTTCTTCGGGATCAGACAAAGATGAAAGACTAGTTAAGACATAACTTAGGTATTCATTGTAAACCACTTCAATACCGTAAAACACTACAATGCATTGAAATATATTATTTAATAGAGCTATATTTGGCAACAAACACTTCAATGTACAATAAGATATAATAACAGAGATAAATTCAACAACAATAGAGCTTTAATACCTCACTGAGCTCACATTAGATTTTAAAATTCACATCTGTCATATTTAAAAATCTCACGTGTCAATTCACGCTAATGGCTGTTTGTGCAACGTAAAACGCGCTTTAATGTAGGCTTTGACTCTTCTTAAATTAAATTTAATAAAGGATTAAATTTTACAAGAATTTGGCTTTGTGCAACAACTTAATAATAGATTAGAGTTTAATCTCGTTTTAAAATTTTAAATATCGTTTCTGCAACCGGCTGATAGTCTTTTAATACATTTTAAGTTAACTAAATAAATAAGAAGCTGTAAAGCAAGCACTTCGTTGTATACTAATGTATAATTTTAAGTATTGTTTGTGCTATTCCATTACATAATGTTTATTTTTTGATAATTGGCGCAAGTATGTCAATGAATTAATGAAGAAATTGCAAAGCTCCAGAGACTTCTAGGCTTTTATCAAACAAGATAAGTAGGTATCTAAATGCACATGTAGAACACTACAGCGGCATTTAGTTCTCTAATTAGATCTTCGAGACTCATGTTCTTATTAAATGCTAATGCACTTAATAAGGAACGAAGATCTAATTAGAGGACGTCTAATAGTCAGCATTAGCTGACTGCCAACCATGAAAGCTGACTTGAATCAGGAGTATTGCGCTGGCTTTTTATTAGAAACGAGTTGCGTTGTGTGGTATCATGATATTATAATGTCAGACGGGCTGTTTGAAATATCGCGCGCTACTTAGGTACACGTTCTGTTTGGACTGTTTGGCAAAACCTTAAAATCTTCATATCTTATACTATATTAGGATGATAGGACTATCGGCCATAGCTTTTACCTATATCATAATCAATCAAAAATGTACAGATTTTACAGTATTTTTATTAATTATAATACAACATGGCCGTGAACACTTATTGACCATCCGTAATGAATTGCCTGAAAAATTGAAATATACAATCGAGAGAAAATAAACCAAATTAAACAGTCAACAAGCCCGGCCAATGTAAACGAATGCCTTCGTCAAACAATCGGAAAGGTTTAAAAATTGGTGAAATAGAAAGCGATATCAAGATACAGTGATATCAGAATTTATGTGGCCTTACAACCGTCGTACAGTTTAGTACGAACGTCTAAGTAAGTTACCTTTTTCACAGTGCTGACGTTGTCAACACTTATTCAATGTATAAACTAGTGAAATTACAGGGTGGCTTATCTGTTTGCGAAATTCGTGTAGCGCCAAGCCATCCAGGAGCCAGCGCTCTAAGCATAGGTAATTTATTTCCTGCAAAGAAGCAAAGTATGCCGGTGAAGCCGAGCATTTGTACACATTAACGCGGTACACCTCATGAAAAATCGCTTAGGAGACGATAAAATTTGCCATATATGTACGCGATATTACTATGAATGCTTTTTATCCTTTCTCTTTCGGTCCGTTTAAAGTGTACTTCGTACCCCAACTCCACTTGTAATCGG
Organism: Euclidia mi; assembly: GCA_944739405.2. Classification (NCBI taxonomy): domain Eukaryota; kingdom Metazoa; phylum Arthropoda; class Insecta; order Lepidoptera; family Erebidae; genus Euclidia; species Euclidia mi. The sequence goes on from OX123183.2 coordinate 62,414,587, forward strand.
CCCCAAGTAGAGGAATCATACGGTCATGAGAGATTTGTTAGCGCGGAATAAAACTTTATACTCGGCTAGAATATTAATATTATTTATGACCGCAAGACGAAGGAGGTACATAGCTTTTATGTAGATGTCTATGTTATTAGTATGTTGCTACTTAACTTGGTTCAAACGCTTTGTGCGCTTTGTTATTTATTTTATGCTATTATTTTCTGAGATTAGTTTCGTTGAAAGCTATATTTTTGTATGTTAGGTGCTTAATTATGTTTGTGTTGTTCGTTATAATAACGAATTAAATACATGTCTGTCATAATTGCATCTGTATCTGAAGTATCTACGTATGATTTTTGGCTTTATGGCAGATACGTATGATTACAGATAATCAGTCTCTCTATATACAAGGTTTGTGATCCACTAGAGATTTTTTTTCATTCAACTGTTTCTTCCAGAAAAAGAACTCCCTTTATAGTGCACTCTTAAGCTCCTCAAGGAACACACATGCAGATAGGAAATGTTTACTTTAATAATAGGTATGTGATGGATGCAATTCTTACTGCAACATAAAGGATATCATTAATAAGCAGTTTTAAATTTAAACGAAAATCGTAACTGTATAAGTGCAAACTTTACCAAAGATTTTTATTGCGATAACTTGGACTAAGTAGCAGTTTGTTAAAAACGTGTTACTCTAAAAATAAAGATTAAAATAAAATGGAGACGAATTTTATATCACGTTGAAGTAAAGGTATTAGATTTAGAATTCAGAGATTCTAAAAAGTAATATTTCTAAGTTGATGTGAAATGGTGGTGAGAAATCAATATCTGCTAATAAATTTAGTGCTATAAAGATGTATATCTTTACTATATTAGCAAATACAAAGTAGGTATAATATAGAAAATAGGTATAATTTCGTAAAATTTAAACTTTATTTATTAATGTTTAAACTTGAAGTATTTAAAAATATTCATAACCTGCCAGATATGCCCGGTGACTTGAAAAAAGTATGACTGTAAAAACAAAGTAGCAATAAAGTACTGGCTGTAACCACAGCGTAACGACTAGGTAACAGTGAATAATCTTTACATGTATATAAAAAATAACGTTATTGATAAATACGAATACAATAGTATTTTTTCATAATAACGTTATAGATATGTTTGTTAGAGTAACTAGAGAGGCATTACGGCATTTTTACTTTTCGGCTGATCTGAACACTCGGCGCTGCACACCTCGACCGAAAACTCTGCCTGGACACAGCAGTGGCGGTAAGCTCACGTCCAACATTGGCGTAAGCTATGGTCTGGAATGGGAGAGCCTAGAACGCCGCCCTCTCCTCCAGTGAGGCAGTTATGCTAAGCAAGGACACGATTGAGCGAGAGCGGGTGCGTCACCAACGTCTTCATCGCAATGCGGCTCAACTCAAGCAGGGTCAGGAAAGCATCGTACTAACGTAGTTCCTGTCGTCCTGCTTCTCACTGGAGGGTGTTTGGAGGAATCCCATGTTGGGTTTAGTGAGTAACCCTAAACGTCTGTAAGAGATTCTCACATTTACCACACCCACACATCCTTATTAGGAGGTGGTTAGACTGATACTGGATTTTTACCTTCAGCTGTGCTTTCTGCATTATATAGACCTTTAACATTTTATATTGCATGAAGCTTTTCATAAAATGACGAAGTCAATATCTGCTAAAATTTAGCATCTTAAGTGCCACTTATATTCTACGTAAGGTTTATGAATTAGTCCTCTAAGAGAATACACTAGCGATAACATAAATCTTCAGGTTCATAGCAACGGTCAAGATAACAGCAATTATTAACTAGATATGAACTAATAAGACCACGAAACCTTTCACATAGACTCACAATTTAAATATATGAGCCTTATTTCGTATACACTAACATAGCCATTGCAAGCCGTCAAAGCTTAATTACGGCATTATAGCTTTATCAATGGACAAAATTCACGATTTAAGAAGTGCATTCTGTAATTGCTCCTGGGTAATATGTACATTTATAACACAGATTTAACCGAAATTTGCATAATGCTTTAAGTTGTCACATAACAGTGCAGGAACAGTGGCTATACTGAGTTTAAATTGCATTTTGGTAGTTTTGAAATGTTGTGGCTGCATGTGCGTGGCCGCATTTTAGCACTAAAATATAACCGGCGATAATTGTTTGTATCTACATAAACTGGCAATATTACGGATCACTGTTACATTGGACCTACTAACTATGCTATTAATGTTTGCCGTATTATGCTTGGCACCTAGTTTGAAGTACAGCTATAGTAATCTGTGGAACTATTATATAACTAGCTGGACAATCATTTTTCATGTTTATTTAAGTGGGTATTAAATTTATCATAGGAACATAAAGTTTATACCTATATGTAATAAGTAAATAATACTATTTTTGATATTTACCTCAATTACATGATTTATATTTTTATAGACTCACGCCTGTATCCCTGAAGGGGTAGGCAGAGGTGTAATAAGAATTACACCCACATTTCGCCATGAATTTTTAGGTCCCACTTAATAGGGGTGAGCCTATTGCCGTTACCGGGCATAATTACATGATAAGCATTGCATAAATATCTCCGTTCAGTTATATACTGTCCCACTGCTGGGTACGGGCCTTACCTCCCTATGAGAGGGGTAAGGCCAAAGTCCCCCGCACTGGTCAAGTACGGGTTGGCGAACTTCACATGTCTTTCAAAAATATTACGGAGAACTCTTAGAAATGCTGGTTTTCTCGCGACGTTTCCCTTTAAGTAAGTGATAATTGGAGACGGCCCGCGATGAGTTCCCAACACATCAACAGCAAAAAAAATTAAAATATTTTTATAATATCTCTAGGCTCGTCGGATGAATTTAGCCTTGTTATTGGAGATTGTTGTGAGTTAAATTTCGGTATAACCAAAGACGTGTTACGCGCAAATCCTTTTGGGACGCAATTACGCTGAATGATGAACAAAAATCTTTACTTCTGCTTAAAACATCCGGTACACATAGGTATGTAAGGTAAATATATTACCACATACGGGACAATATAGATTTTTTATCATCATACAAGTAGTCTGAGCTTATGTTCCACCATATCGGCAAGAAGATTTAAAAATATTTAAACTACTGAGAAAAGGCAGAGTTGTAAAGTCTACCGACAACGTTCATTAGTTCAATTTTGAGAGAGATATTTTATTATCTTTGACAGTTTCACGTCTATATTTTGACGGAAGGCAAGCTATAGTTTTTTATTATTCATTATTTTATGTTATGATTTTTCGTTAGCGATGTTCAATGTTCAATATTTAGAAAATTTTACCACATTTTTGTAATAGTTTAATATCATGGCCATATTTCTTTGACGAACTTTCCGTTTTATACGAAATTTAAATCGAAAATTTCTCCTTTTAGGCGAAGTAAAAAGAATTATATGCATATCAATAAAGAGGATTTTTATTACGTATGTAGGTGATTTTTATACATGTATGTAGATAAGGTAGATTAGAGCAGTTGTAAAATGTACAAACATACGAAATTCGCGTCGACAATTAGTCGGAACAGTTAAGTAAAGTGAAAAGAAAATGCTTATCGACAAGCAGGATTTTTAATAGCACACGAGGAAGAACTCAATCCTCAGAATACACGTCAATCAGAGACAAGAATGGAAAGATACTGAATGGTGAATCACGCGTGCTGAAGAGATGGAAGGAGTATTTTGAAGGTCTATATGAAAGAACGGCGATAGAAACATCGATTGACGAAATTAATGGTAATAATAGCAATGATGAAAGCGATATTGGTGTGGATGAGATTGTGAAGGCGTTGGGAAGTATGAAATTAGGTAAGGCTGCAGGATATGATAGGATTACAGTTGAAATGCTGAAGGCTGGACAGGGCATCATAGTTGGTCAGCTGCAGCGCTTATTTAACTTGTGCTGGAGCACCGGGCGAGTACCTGATGACTGGACCACAGCGGTGGTTGTGCCTCTTTATAAGGGAAAAGGCTCGCAACAAGACTGCAAGAACTATAGAGGCATTAGCCTTCTCAGCATTGTTGGCAAATTGTATGCGAAGGTACTGATTGAAAGAGTTATGGAAGTAACCGACAAGAAAATATGGGATGTACAAGCAGGATTCCGAAAGGGTATGGGGTGCACGGATCAAGTCTTTTCCTTGCGGTGCGTAGCCGAAAAATTCTTGGCCAAAGGTCAAAAGGTCTATTGCGCATTCGTGGATTTGGAAAAGGCTTACGATAAAGTGGTGAGGAATGAAATGTGGTCGGTACTGTCGATGTATGGGGTGAACAGCAGCCTCATACGAGCTCTGAAATCCCTTTATGATGATTCTAGAGCTTGTGTGAGGATAAATGGGTCGTACACGGATTGGTTTACCATCGAAACAGGTGTTAGACAGGGATGTGTAGCGTCGCCGTGGCTGTTCAACCTCTTCATGGAGAGTTGTTTGCAAGATTTGGAAAATAGTGACTGTGGATTAAGGATGAATGAGTTACTTGTCAAATGCCTCCTTTATGCTGATGATCAGGTTATACTTGCGTCTTCAGCGGAGGAGTTGCAGGAGATGGTAACAATCATGCATGGTGCGTTAGAGAGGAAGGGAATGAAAGTAAATGTAAGTAAAACGAAAGTTATGGTTTTTGAAAAGGAGGAATGCGTTACGGCTTGTAATGTTATGATCGATGGACAGCGAGTGGAGCAAGTGAATGAGTTTGTATATTTAGGTACGCTGTTTACAAGAGATGGTATGAATGTTGAAGATATTGAAAGAAGAGTTAATGCAGGTAATGGAGTGAATGGAGCTCTGAAGGCGTTTATGAATAGCCAAAACGTGTCCAAAAAGGCGCGTTTGGCTGTCCATAGAGGTGTTAGTACCTACTCTTATGTATGGTAGTGATAGTTGGGTATGGCAGAAGAGTCATGAAAGTAGAATAAATGCTGTAAAAATTAGAGCACTGCGAAGTATGTGTGGTGTTTCTTTGACTGACAGAGTAAAGAATTGTGTGATAAGAGAGTGTTGTGGGGTAAAAGAAGATGTAGTGACAAGCATCGAGAAAGGTATGCTAAGATGGTTTGGACACGTGGAGAGGATGGATGACGAAAGACTGACCAAGCAGATATATAAAGTAAGTGTGGAAGGGACAGGACGAAGGGGAAGACCTAGGCGGACGTTCTCTGACCAGATTGGAGACATCCTAAAAACAGGACAGGTTAGAAGCACCCTGAACAGAAGAGCATGCATGAGGAATCTGATGGGAGTAAATGAAGCAAGAGAGATATGTCAAGATCGTTGCAAATGGCGCTCCGTAGTCTCTGCCTACCCCTCCGGGAAACAGGCGTGAGTCTATGTATGTATGTAATATGTAGGTGAATTTTTATATACGTATGAAGACAGTGTATACTAGAGCCGATTCGAATTGATTCCCAATTGATTCGGTAGGTGCGATAGTTACTATGATTAGTGTAAGTGGAAGTACGATTAATATTCGGTTGGCGGAGCGCCGTCACTCACTGAATAATCAGATTTTCCGCGCGGGTCGAGGTGACTCCTTCGAGATGTTATTAGGATGAGAAGTGGCACTCACTTACATTAGTATTATGTGATTACGCAACCGGGAGGTAATGCGATAAAATACTACATTATGTATTTTTTGTCGCCATGAAAGCCGGTTGACTACTGTTGACATAGATGGATTTTCGTTACAGCAAAACCTAAAGAAGATTATTTCAAATATTTTTTACGTACACAGATTACTGTTAGGATTTTCTAACTTAAAGTTTTTTGTATATAATTTGTAATACAACTATGTCATTGTTCTTTATCATATTATTTTGCACAAACGCTTTTGATGTATTAATAAAGCTAATATAGTTTATTCTGAAATACTTTTAACCTTGAAAATGATGTTTAGGGAGGGGCGGGGCGAGTACATGACGCGGCGGCGGCGGAGACGCGACGCACGCAGGCAGCCAGCAGGGCGGCGCGCGGCGAATCTCTGCGAAGTCGCTGGGATTAGCGTCAAACGAAGAAAAAGAGAGGCGGGAAATAAGCCGTAATCCATGAGACGTGACCTAAATTCTTCCTTAAACATCGACGATTTGATATCCTCGTGAAAACAATTTGATTTCTCCCTTTCTTTTCTAACTGTGCCCTTTGACAGTAAATTGGATTGATTCGTATTTTACGCATGGTTTTTCGCATAATTGATCTACATATTCAGTAGATTCTTTTCAAATCTCAACATGACATAGGTATATTCATTTTTTATTCATGTAAAATTCAGACGCAATAAAATATAAGCGTTCTCTAGTGAACGAACTTCAAAACGACATAGTAGGTACGTGTTAACATAATCATTTTATTGAAACGTATGCCTGTAGAATTTTATATATTTTATCGACGAAGTCATCAGATAGCATGGAAACAAGTTGGTTGATAACATTTGGCAACAAGCTCGTTCGAAAAATTAACAAGGTTGGGCATTCATGCTTCGCATTCGTGAATTGCTTTTATATATTGGTATAATTAGACCCCAGTTGATTTTATGTTTACGATAGGCAGGGGACCCTACCTGTCGTAACTTATAAAGGCGATTATAAGGGTCTTTGGGATTTGACTGGCCGTATGTTGCGACCCTAGGAAGTTGGCGCAGGACTGAGGTCGACTACTGCCTTGGTATAAGGATGACCACAGAATACGTAAATGCTTTAACAAGCTGACACCTAAGTGTGTACGTTATTTTATAATGAGGTATTTTATGTCTCATTAAAGTCAGATAAGATTTTTCTGTGTATCTCCGTCCCTTTTTTGAGCAGTTCGTTTAACTTTTTAGAAGATTTTGGGCACTGTTGATTGTCTGATTTAGAAAAGGAATTTTATAGCATTCTCTTTGGGTTTTCCGTTTCCATTACGCCATCGCCAGATGTCCACAACAGGACCGACGATTTCTCTTCATATAGTCCTATTACATGACAAAAACCCTCATGAATATCAGTTCATTTATGCACGAATAATATATCTATTATATTTGGAATTAATTCATACACGAGGCAAAATCATGAGGATTAAGTGATCTATAAATAGCTGATACGGGAGTCTGTTGTCTCAACTTTTTATAAATCCAGCGCGACCGCAATTATTCTGCAAGTTTTGATACTTCTTTAATGTTCACATAATAATGAGCGTTTTTTTTTTCAAAGCTATATTGTACCTACAGCTTCATAAATGATATAATTATAATGTTTGAAATGTAATAGGATTACAAATATACTTACATGAAACTTGATGGGAGTGAATGAAGCAAGAGAGGTATGTCAGGATCGTTGCAAATGGCGTTCCGTAGTCTCTGCCTACCCCTCCGGGAAACGGGCTTTGTAAGTCAACATGCATTGTAGTAAATAATAAACAAATTGTGCAACTATAACAATTATTCGTTATAAAAATATGAATCAATTGAGAATTATATTGTTGCCTATTAAGTTCATAACAAAGTTAAGTTATTTTCACGTTAAATTATACATATAAATATAAATTAAATTATAAATATAATATATGAGTTTACAATGAAGTATTGTAGCGTTTTTAGAATTCTTTAACTTAGCATAACCTGATTTCTTAACCTCGGTATGTAGGTTATCTTTACAAGTCTATTTCCGAGTACACTTGCCGTTATAAATGTCTATTTAAATTTTCTACTCATAGAAAACGAGTATAAATATAGGTATTTCTTTGAAATTGATTGAAGAAAAACCATTTAAAACGTTATTTCCTTAGTCAAGGCTTTGAACGTCGACTTTTACGCAGTCAACTAGTCAGTAGGATGGCATATTCCAAGTTCCTGTTAGGCACGGTTCGATCCTATTACCCCCTATTGTCATCCGTTTCGCCGAAATGCTCTCGGCCCATCAGCCATACTTCGAATTTGCAAATTAGAGAACGGCAGGAACGACATTGTTGATGTGTACGATTGACTCGGAACAAGCTCCGCAATACCATCAATCCGTATAATCGTACGCTCACAATAGAGATAGGTACAATGGATTTGCTAAATGAATATTAAATCTTGCGTGGTCATCAGCCTATTATAAAAAATATTGAATTAGTGACTGACTGACAGGAAACATACAGCCGAAACTATTGAGCGCAAGAATATAAAATCTTTTTCTTATACTAATATAAGCTGAAGAGTTTGTTTGTTTGGTTGTACCCGCTAATCTCAGGCAATACTTGTCCGATTTGAAATATTATTTCAGTGTTAGATAGCCCATTTATCGAGGAAGGCTGTAAGCCATGTAACATTACGCTATAAGCGACGGGATTAGAGCAGTATCCTTACGCGGCTGTAACGCGGGTGTAACCGCGGGCATCCTCTACTTTGTGATAATTATGTTAATAAGAAAGTGTAGGGGAGCACTAAGAGAGGTTTTTTGGAAGTAACTAGTGCCACGCGGTCGGAGCCGTGGGCCAAGTATACATCCGTAGATTTGAGGTGCCGTTATTTCGATAATATTTGAAGAAACATCAACCAGATCATTCACTCAAAACTACGACACGGGCTAAAGGCAAACATTTACTTTACTTATTGCTAAACATTTACTTATTGGATTTCTGTTACCTAACCATTGTTTGTATTTTTAGGCGTTCAAGCATTCAACTCTGTTTGAACTAGCTGTTCTAAATATAAAAAGCTATTTTATGTTTTACTTGAAGTCGTAACGTGAAAAGGAGTTAGTAGGACGAAAATAGAAGAAATAAATGGTAAAAAGATATTTAACAGGTACCTTTTAATTAAATATTAGCTAAAGCAAAGTCTACTCAACGTCTGGTCGCCGTTGATTTTATTAAGTTTGCTTTAAATTTAATCTGCAAAGTTCTAAGCATCGTCACTACTGGAACGCGGTTATCAACCAAAATCATGCATTTTCTCTCAGTTTACTGAATTGATCTAAAATCGAAAACGATGCTATCAGAATATCTGGTAGGTGCAAATCAGAATAGCTGTTCCTTTTATTACTTATACCGATAATTCCCATTCAGTTCACGTTATAAATACAACTTATTTTAAGCTATTCGCAAGTCTATAGTTTTCTTTTGTGACTATAATAATAAAAACTGATGAAAACGTACGGTAATACACCAATGAATTTCTCTTTATTCAAATGACGGAATACCAGAATGTTCTAAATGAATTTTGCTTAAAGTTTTTCAGTATTGAAGTACAATTTCGATTTAGCAGCATATATTTCAACGTAGCGCAGTTCTGTTGCGGTGGCGTAGGATAGCGTTTTATCTTCATTACTTTGCTCTCAGTAAACATATTGTGTCCTCGACTATCTCCTTTATGTCGATGAATAAATTTAACTTCAAGCTTATTTTGGATAGCTCTGAGACACCATATCTCTGCATTTCCTTTAGCAAATGATTTGCATTTTTTTCAAAGCTTAAATATCTTAGAAAGATTTAAAAAACAAGGATTATACATATCTTATACTTAACGATATTTTAACCAATATTTTATAAGTACATTGAAACAAACAAGGTTATAACAAATTAATTATTATATATTGTAGACCACGCAGTGGTGTAGGTACTTAGGGTCCCGTACTTTTGCGGCTGGACAGGCGTATGTGGCCCCTAAGTTGAGTAAAATCACTAAGTAGTATCCAGATTGAAGAGCTAGATTGTTTTAAGCTGACAGATAAAACACCATGCAATACAGATGCACTGGCGGAGATGGAGAAGAAGCGGGCTCATTCGCCTACGTAAAATAAATGTTAAAAACATTTCGTTATCAAAGACCTAAAGTACAAAATAAATGAATAGTTTAAAAACACTAGAAAACCCACGCTTTTATAAATGCACGTAAAAACAAAATATATATGATGGATCGTTCAAGTTGTTTCTTTTTCTGGTCTGAAGTGTAAACTATTGCTTTTAATTATAATATTTAATTGTTTAAGCGTGGGGCGCTGGAAAAGCGTGTTTTTCTAGTGTTTTTTTAAACTAAAATTAATAGTATAAATCACTTTCTTTAAACGCTTTATTTATTTTTCATTCAGTGATATATTATTATTTGTGGACTACATAAACAGATTTGCTATATTACGTCTGGTTACATGGAGTTACCTTGGCATTTACTCAATGTGCTTACATTAAGTAATTGCCAAGGTAACTCGAGTAGTAAAATACAAAATTGATATTTATATATTTTCTGTATTATATTAAGTTAAGTTACTATTTAAGTTTATATCTCACTTGCATACACACCTGTATTTACATAAACACGACCGATGGACAACGATTGAGGCTCTGTCGTCCATCAGTCCTGAGGATGCCTCGTGCAGAGAACGAACACGTGTCGAAGCATAGTCGGCGCATAGAGCGGGATACTGCATGTCAGGTATTTTCCTGGAACCCACTTCTGCATTTTTCCATATATCCCTTATCCTTTGTCATTAGAGGAGGTCGGTATTGTCAACCTTTTTTTTGCAATAGCTGGGGTGATCAGTCCGAGGGTGCGTGGTGGGTTCCTCTTTCCATCCATTAGGGTACAATGGAGTTCCGCCAAGTAACGCCTCATTCAATCAACCATAAACAGAATAAATGGGAGAAAAAAAAATATAATTCAGTATGTGAGTTGGAGGACCATACTTTAAGTATAATAAATAATTAATAAATTAGGCGGAAAAAGCGTAGTGAACAGAAAAACAGACTGCTACAAAGAGGGTCTCGCGTTCAAACCCAGATGGCACGCACCGACGAGTTTTCGAAGTTATGTTCGTATTAAATTGTTAATTATCGCTAGCTAAAAGATGAAGTAAATATCGTGAGATAACCTGCATATCTAAAAGTTGTCCATAATGATCTCGAAAGATACATATGTGAAGTCTACCAACCCGCGGTTGGCCAGGCAGCGTGGTGGATTATTGCCAAGGTCGCTCCAATAAGAGAGCTTCTAATAATAAGACGAGGCCGGTGCCTAGTAGTGACACAGTTTATATATGTATATGGCTGATATTATGTTATTTATTTACTGTTGAAATCTAATCTTAATATATAAATTCCTTGCGTTACTGACTGACTGACAGACACGCTACAGCCGAATCTATTGGGCGCAGGAAGCTGAAATTTGGCATGTATGTTCCTTGGGGACCGTAGGGGTGCATTAAGAAGGGATTTCCTGAAATTCCCACGGGATAGGTCAAAACGGGCAAATTCAAAAAAATTGCAGTCGTAGCTGCTGGCGTCCTCTAGTACTATCATATAAAGCTGAAGAGTTTGTTTGTTTGTTTGGTTGAACGCGCTAATCACAGGATGAACTGAGCCGATTTGAAAAATTATTTCAGTGTTAGATAGCCCATTTATCGAGGAAGGCTATAAGCCATATAACATCATGCTATAAGCCACAGGATCGGAGCAGTAGCCTCAAATAACGCGGGTGTAACCTCGGGTTCATCTAGTACTAATCTAATCATCATCATCATCAGCCTTTAACAGTCCACTGATGGACTAGGCCTCTCCTTTGAAAGGGGGAATTGGCCTACTATACCACGCTGGCCAAACGGGTTGGTATAGGGTTTGTATCAAGTTTTCCTTCTCTTACAGTGCTGTTCTCTACATAATATGCTCCCTCTGTCGGCTCTTACGACACCCATGGGATGATAATATGGGGTGGTGACATTCCGTATTCTTAACCGTCACCACACGGACTACTACGCGGCGTACTAATCTAATATTAATATATAAAGCTGAATAGGACGTTCGTTTGTTTTGTTTGGTTGAACGCGCTAATCTTAGAAAATTTCTTTCAGTGTTAGATAGCCCATTTATCGAAGAAGGCTAAAGAATAAATAACATCACGCAATGAGCTACGAGAGCGGATCAGTAGTCATAAATAGCGCGGTTGGAAAATGTTTTGTACATTTACCAACGTACTACGGAATTCAATATTCGATCTATAGATAGATCTTTAGTTTTAGATTCGTTTTTGACATAAGCTCCATACAAAATATGTCAAACACGAATCTCGAATCTCAAAATCCATGTATGGATCAAATATTGAAAATAGCTGGTAACAGACTCATAACATTTTATTTGGCTTTCAATTACGAATAACAAATGAAGAATGTGGGCTTTCAATCCACACACATCAACCATTTCTAAAACCACGGATTATCTATTTATATAAAAATCTTGTTCTTATGTGAGTCAATAGGATGATTTGGACTACAATACCAAGGTGGCCAGACGGGTTGTTAAAGGGTCTGATGTCGAGTTTTCCGTCTCTTCCCTAAGATACTTTGTGCATTTTGCTTCGTCTCCTCTTTCGACACTCAAAGAATTAAAAAGAGCAGTGACACCTTGTATTATTGATCCTTCACCAAACGGCTAATATAAATCCGCCGGAATAAGTAATTTTCACTTAAATATATATTGCTTCAGAAAAAGTAACATTCCTCATTCCTCAGTTATAAATAAAATAATATGAACACTTCCGAGACTTGTAAACCTGCCCTATAAGTTTTTGTTCGAAGTTTCCACGCAAGGGTAAAAAGAGTAAAAAACTCTCCCATGTGTACCTCCATATCGCGGAGGAAAGTGATTTCTGTTTTGGTTAGCCATTTATATTTCATTCGACCAGTATCGAAATACATTATGCACATTGTAATGAAAAAATGAAATAAAAAGAAAATGTGCGGAACAGTAGTTAGCTGTCGACGAAAGAAATGGCCTTGTTTTTTATAATTTCACAAAACAAAACACGAGGCGGATGAGTTGCTAGCTGTAATCGAGCTAAATGTTAAAGAGCCATCGTTTACATTAACCACTTTTATGAAACAAATGAAAACTACGCTCAGGGGCAGATACGTTTCTAAGTAAAATTATTCTTTGCTTTTAGTATTAGCATTCTAATTTTCATTTTTTTTTAACACTCAATTTGAATGTACACATAAAATCCATCTATTCAATGTTTTATTAACGAGATTAAGAATTAAAAGCATTATGTAGTAAGTCTCTGGGAAATATAGGTAATACAAAGGTTTTTGTAAAAGTAAACTAATTCATGGTTATATTCCGTTTAATAAAGTCGTCAATTAAGATATTATTACTAAATCGTATCGGTATATATACAATTATACATACAATATTCCAATATGCTTGTTTTAATTTCTGATCTAAAGTTCATCTGTCTTTGATCATAAACATTATACTTTTATATTATAGATGGCTATTTATGATGTGAATATTATTTTGTGTAGCAATTTTACATTTGAGTGTATAGGTACCATTTACCAAGTAAATATAAAAGCTTTTGAAGCCAGTAAAACCTTCAGCGGATGCAAGTTGATCAGACATCAATTCGATGTCAAAAAGCAACGGAAAGCGGCTAGCACAGCAGTAACTGAAATGTGGGGAAATAAATTTCAATTGCATATAAAGTGACATCAGTCCGGCTATCACACGTTCTAATAGAAATAACTTTTGGAGCCGTTCCACAATTATTGGAAAGGGCCCGGAAATATTAGGAGGATTACGTATATGTGAACAAGCTGATATAATTCGTCCACACTCTGCGCAATGTTTCAATAACCCATATCACGGATTAAAGGGTTTTGGTTTGCGCATAATCCTTTCTTATTCCTTCGTAAATGGATATTGAAAAAATTTGATGGGCCCCTTTTTATCGGAAACTCTTTTTCAGAGGTGCTCTATTTTGCCTCTCGGAATGACGTCGATTTAAGGTGAATGAACGAGCGAAATCCCTCTACATGGAAGAGGCGGTCCTGAGGAGGTGATGAGTTTATACAGTACCATTTAGTCGACGGCGCACCTTTGAACCAATAAATTGGCGTCAAGAATAAGCTTACTTACTTTTCAGCAATCTTTTACGTTCACGTCGCTTTCTTGTGCGAAAAGTCGCTTTCTTTCAGTTATGGAACAAATCTTTAGTATAAGTGAATCCACATTCAATTCCCCCCATCTTGGTTCAATACCGTCTTGATAGCAATACTTTTTCTGGCAGAATGTTCTTCGCAGATGTTTTTACTTTGTGACGTCAGTTTTTATTGCTCTGCGAATACACAACGTAACTTATAGAACAGCTTGGATGCAATACGCGTTATTAAATTCTAAAGAGGAAATGATTGGTAGTGGTCCATTGTTTAGCGCGTGTGATATTGGCGCAGTATACGTAAATTCGTTATTATGCCCTAAATTTGCAAATCCGTATGTTATTATGTTGGAGGGGCACCGGCTACCGTGTCTAGAATTTCATTTAACGATCCCAGCTCGACAATAACCGTCCGTGGAATTTAATGGTTCGTAAAGCGGTCTCGATTAAAACTGTCGTCTGTATGGCTAAGGTCAGTCATTTTAGTATATGGAGGCAACTTTTAATGAATTTATGAGCGCTCCTGGCGATGCTCTCCGCGTGGAGGTACCACACCCGCTCGACTGTTGCCTATTCTCAAACGTCACATTTCACATAATTAGTTTGTCCCTGACACGTTGAATGACAACTTGTAATGTAATGTGTTTTTGCTATAGATAAACTGTTCAGATATACGGCCGAGAAAAGGTATTTATAAATGAAGAAAGAAAGGTTATATTTACATCCATTTCATTCCTTGAAAGCCAAAGGCAAATAAAATAAAACAAAGGTAGTAGCGAAGGCCGTAGTTAAACAGTCGCATTGGGCGTGTGTGTAACACGAGTTGGCCCGAGAGTTTCTCCTCCTCAGTCTATATATTTAAGACGTCATATACAAATGTTGCAGGAACAAGGTGCAGAAAGTTGGACAGCAAAAGGGACATAAATCAGGGCGTAGAGTGCGCCAGCTGGCAGCTCGTGAATAGTTCTGTCGGGTAGCGACCGCGTATGACATTCGATTACCCTTGTGCCAAGAGAACGTCTAACATACGGGACGCGACGCGGCGATACATCGGAAAATTAAAGTCAAAATGGACGACCGTGCCGAACAATTCTTTACAAGCCGTACTCGTACGTTTGCTGTAGGTAATTACTAGTGGCACGCATGTGCTAATTTCTCACGTATGTGTATTTAGTGTACGGTATTTTTGAATGGGTATTTTGAATATTGTAGACGACGCGAGGAATCGTGCTTTATGTTTGTTGGAGGGTTGGTGAGATTGCATTTTCTGTGTGTTTCGGCAATTAAAGCTAGATTCAGCAAATTATTGTGATTTCGATATAAATTCAAACTATTATTACACAACGAACCTGCTTTTTGTAACATGTATGATGATTTTATTATGTTTGGCTGTATTTAAAAGGGGACAAAAAGATTTTCTATATTACCATAAAGGACAATAAGTAGTTGCATTGTTGTTGAAAAGCTAGTAAGTATTCTGTCAAACCAGGTTAGGTCCAAGGTGAAAAGCCTTGGATATAACCGGTTTATGCTAGTACGATGATGATGAAAAGTAAAGTCTACTATCCTATAGTTGTTTGTAAATACCAAATTCATAAAAGAAATTGTATTACTATCATATCAAATTCAAATTCAAACTCATTTATTCATATAGGTTACAAAAACAACACCTATGAACATCAATTCTTTTTTTTACAACCAGGTTCGGGATGGTAGGGCTATGAGAAGAGCCTGGTAGAAACTCATGGCACTCTTTTAAAAACAGAATCTTAAGAGCGTATACGCCTCGAGCGGCGGCTCGAATTTAGGTTTTTATAGTACCGCGGTCGCCCGCGCACCGCGGATGTGAGACCCGGCGCACTATGACGGTGTCGCGTGGAATAATAATTTTGATCCTTCTTGCCATACATGAACAGTATTCGTTTATGTAATGCGTCGATTATGATATGAAAGTATTCAAATTAATTATTTTCAATGCACATGCATTTAAAGGTATCAAATAAAGATAGATATTACATATTTGTTTAGTAGGATGATGTTCCTCAGGATAACAACGACTATTTATAATAATTTGGCGCAGTTTAATTATATGATAGAAATAATTTATAATTGTCATCTACATAATTGTTACATTTCAAATATACATCTATTTTGTTAATTATGCATGAAAACCCACGAATGACACTAAATACAAAACCAAAAGAGTCGGGTAAAAGAAAATACTTAATTAATTAAAAGAAAGAAAAAATATACAATAAGTATGTTGATTTGTATTTACAAAATATTGTAATTATACATTAAGCCTGCAATAGATGTTGGTCGAGCTTAGGCCAACGCGAGCGTAGGCAAATTAATACAAGTCAAGTGTTACTGCCTACACGTTTGGCAAGTATATCGGAAACTAATGCAAATGGCCAATACAGACGAATTTTGAAGAGATGCCCACACGTTGGGTTCCGTCAGTTTGTATTGTGAATTGAAACAAGATGGATGTCGACGACGTAGCAGTTATTGCAGCTGCTGCTATTAATTAAAGAGCGCTTATATTTTTTATGGCAGTGTATATCGCACTAAAGTTGAGAACAAGAAAATATGACAAATAAGGCGGTGGATGTTGAGTATTTACAAAAATAGAACAAGGGCGTAATGGCGCGTTGACAAACATGTGGACACTATTGGCCGAGTGCGCGCGAGCGCCTTTGATTTGTGCAGAAAACCGACAGCGCTCCGAAGTGCGGCAAGTGCTCGCGAGCGATCGCAAATTGTGACAAGCTACGCCAAATGAGTTCTATACACGTTGGCGCTTAACTTTACTCGGCTAATTAGGCGAGCGACACCGAGCGATGGCAAGACAATGCAAATATACTGTCTATACGTTGGTATTGGCGTTCACTCGGCGACGCTCGTCCAACATGTATTGCAGGCTTTATATATTCACCTAAAATTATTTCATACAGGGTGCGATGATATAAATCCCTCTTTTTATAAAATTTTACATAGATAAGGCCAATTCTCGTATTTTATTTTATATGACATTGAAATTATATTTTGAACGAAATGAGATTAGATTTTAATTGACTCAGAATTGGTATTCTTCTAATTTAAATGGCATTATCATCTAGAGTCCGTGCCACGAGAACATAGACATTTTGTAAACAAGTAATTTTTACTAAGTGACTTAGCGATAGTTCTGTCAAAAACAAATAATTTCAAATCAATGAGCGCAACGGTACATAGATACGTGTTATTGGAAACTAATATGTCAATGGATCGGGTTTTTATCGATATTATGCGCTGTAAAAGATCCTGCTTTTAATGTTTTGAGGTACTGACGCCTAGAGTGTCAACATTTGGCGTTAGTTCATTGAAATGATACATTCTTGGGCTTAACATCTTCTTATCGGAGGACAAAATTAAATTTTTAGTTATCAAGAAGGGGTTGGTGTTAAGTTAAATACAAGTTTATAGGATCGCAACGCTCTTCACGCTGCCGGCATCTCGAAAAAGCGCGTGCCGAATATCAGATGGCAGAAAATTATTTATACCTAAAAAAGAAATTGCGTTTTCAGACTACCGTAACGTTTGATGGTTTTTGTTTAAGTTCATTCTGACGATTTCATTCACAGACAACGTAAAATCTCTATGCCTAGAAATGTTTATGCAATGTATTAGCTAGTTATCTGTTATATTATTCATTGTTGGTTAATAATTTAATATTTTAGAATAGATATGCTACTTTGAGCAATATTATTTATTCCGTGTTGATTTTTAAAAAATCGTGTCAATAATAAAGTAACATGTATGTACTCTATAATTAACATACATGGTACTCTATTTTTCATTAATTTACAGATTATTACGTGTAAAACAACGAAAAAATCGGCCAAATTATGAACATTCGACCATTAAAACACAAAATCAAATATTTTTATTTCAGTAAAATTAAACAATATAAATTTAAAAACATAGTGGCATAATTAGGCATTGAAAAAAAAAAGACTGTTCAAAAGCATAAAATCTAAAACGCAACTGTTTGAAAAAAGGTTGTGAAGCTCTGAATGTTTGTTTACAAAAAGTCTATCTTCTCGTGGCACCAAGTATAATTTGACTTCTATTGTTCTCACTGACGTTGACGCATTGTTTAATTAACAACAGGCAGCGATAGCCTACTGGAGATACCAACGGAGTGCTATGCAGAAGGTATCGGGTTCGAATCCACGGTATGCTAGAACGATGATGATGGCATTATTCAATTAACGATCTAGTCACGATAACATTCCAATATCAGTTTATTTAGAAGAATACCATTTGTGACATGAGAATGACACTGACATTAGATCGAAACTGCATTTTGAACAAATATAGTTAGAAGAATTGAGTCTCAAAATAAACTGTTAACTGGTGCAGAATAAGACTGCACAGTAGGTACGTGGGCTTGTGTGTGTTAGGTACCTGCAATGCGAGCTCGTGGGGATCAGCTGAGCTGCGGCGGTTTGTAAGATAATATTCGATTCAAGTGTGCTTTTAATTGCATTGGATAGTACGTTTTAGGTAAATACCTATTACATTGGTATCATGCTAACGGCGGTGCGTTCTAGCTTAAAAATAACCATAATTTTGCCCCCCTTAAGAACCTCATACATGGGCTCTGTAAATTCATCGGTCGGTCACCCAACCATACTATGACCGTGATGTCAATTACTTTACCTTAACTTATGTAGTTTGTTCGAAAATAAACCTGCGATATAGGCTCTGCAAGCCAATCCCATGGTCACCCATCAAAGATCAAATGCGTCTAACTACTGTACCTGTTTATACTGTATATTGCCACTTGATTTTTGCAGCAAGGTATTATATCTAACGGTCCGTTTCTGTCAATCTCGCCCAGCCCCTAGTTGACCGCGCTACTATACTAACCAGTAACCATTAGACTCCAGATGTCTTGACTAACACACTAGTTTAATACGTAATACATAAATAAAGTTAAGTACATCAACTTTTCATATTTATAAAAAAAATACGTTCAGAAAAAAAATAAGGATCAAGATACAAGAAGCTTTAGCCGCGCTATAAACGTTTTGGAATGCAATATTTACGTAAAATGGCGGACGCGGACGCGAGCGACAAGTCCGTCCTCTGAGAGCGCTCAGCGCTGAATGGCGGACATAGCATCGCGCTTCGAGCTTTATAGGTCTTTTTTAAAAAATCATATTAATTACAAACGAAAAGTTTAGATTCCAATTTCTTTATATGACTTAAAATGAATCTTAAGGTTTCTAAATATGTATATATCTTTTTAATAATCACAGTAGTTCTTTAGATATAAATGCAAATTTGCGGGCTAAAATTAAGCAAAATGCACTGTTTTGATCTCCGATTTTCTTGAAAATTATGAATGAAAGTACAATTTCTTTTTAAAGGACTCGCTTGTATAGCTTTTGTTCGCACAGTTTATATTTATAGAGTTATAGAACGATAAGTTTTCATAGCACTAGTGCCCATTAATGCTGGCCTAAACTACAGAAATTACGAAAATGACTTTTTTAAATTCATCCGTTTTAAAATATTTACTATAGTAACCCATATATTTTTCTTTAGCACTCTCTTGATAAAGAACTGAACTTTCATATTTTCTATATCTTTTCCATTAATTGTTATTTATCCGTAACGTAATAGAACAATAAAACCCGCAAAATCGCCTCCAACGGATTAAACGCTCTTAATTTTACAATTTGTGGTACCATGATTGCTGACACAGCCAAAACACTTTGCGTCACTGATTGGAAATAAATGAAAGAAAAAATAAATAAAACAAAACATGCGATATTACAATAATAAAACACTATAGCTTAGTAGTATAGATGTATCAGCAACCAATAGGTTAAAGAATTTTGTGAAGGTGACAAGTGAACAATGATATGATCAGGGATAAATAATGTTAAATTACATTCAACAAATCATAAAAATATCCAAATCCTGCATAATGTGTTCACGAGGAACCTCCACTTAACATGTCACTTATTAAAACGACAGATTAACAAATTTATATAACAATTATATTAAATGCTCAGAAAATAAAATAATCGTGAGTTAAATAAGCCTAAGTCTATCGCCATGGCGTCTTATCATTAAAAAATTCTTTAAAATTGTAATAACCCCTATGTAAAAGAAAGTTCCTAATTGTCTGTTTGTATTTGTGCAGGGGTAAATTCATTATTTCAAGAGGCAATTTGTTGAAAAATCGTATACCAATCCCTGCAAATGAGTTATGAACTTTATGTAAACGGTAGTTAGTTCCCACTAGTAGTTAGTTCTCATAAGAAGATATAAGTCGTATTGACCGCTTTCTAGCTCTAGCTATGAGAAGCCCGCAAACATTATCTACTCGGAAATGCTATACTACATTCACCGGCAGATTTAATCGCTCACCTTGTATTTTTTTCAGTTTGCAGAATAAGTCTAATTTAGACCACAATTTATGATCTGGGGCCCAATTCTCAATAATTTTATTACCTTTACGATACTAAAAAACAAAATTTTCATTCAAAAAAGCCATGTATTAATAGATTCTTACCGAAAATGGTTAGTGTAAGAATAATCATAAAAAAATTGAAGTTTTTAATTTTGAAATAGTGGAGTGAAACAAAACTAAAATTAAAATTTAATAATAGGTGTTACCCCCCTGGCTCTAATGACTTCTTGGAACAGGTTTGGCAATCCATCCATGATATCTTGGATATCTGATTGGGGAATATTGTGCCACTCCTCTACCACAACCGCCTTAAGCTATCCTAGAGACGTAGGAGCTGGTACTCTCACTCGGACACGTCTTTTGAGGTTGTCCCAAATGTGCTCTATTGGATTAAGATCAGGACTCCGAATCGGCCACAGTAAAACTTGATTATCAACCTCATTAAGGTACTGAGTGACGGATCTTGCGGTATGTTAACGTGCATTGTCATGCATTAATCTAAAGTTATCACAAATGAATGGGGCGAAGGGTATCACGTGGTCTTGAAGAACCTCTTCCACATATCTTTGAGCATTCACACAGCATCTATCAAATACAACAAGGTCAGTACGAGCCTCGTAAGAGTAACTACTTGGTAACCCACTGTTTCGGTTATAGCGCACGAAGCAAACCTTTCATTTTGGCGTCTGTAAACACGTTGATGTACATCTGGACCTCTCAAGCCTAATCTACTTTCGTCTGAGAACAGTATGACCTTCCAGTCTTGCACAGACTAGTCAGCATTTTTTCGCGCAAAGGCAAGTCTAGCTCTACGATGTTATGGGAGCAGTTCTCGGGCGCGAACTGGACGAAGAGCCCTCAGATTTCTTTCTGCCAGTCTTCTTCTAATCGTACGTTCACTAACACTGACATTTCTGATCTCAAAAAGACGTGTACGAGCTGCAGTTGCGGTACAAAAACGATTTCTCAAAACGTTGCTGACCACAAAGCGGTCATCTCAAGCTGAAGTGCATCAATATCGGCCTGGACCTGGCCTGCGGGTCGATACGACTGTCTCTCGAAATCGTCTGATGGCTTGCCGTACCGTAGTTCGAGGTACACCGAGAGTACGAGCGGTGTATTCGCAATCATGACACAAAGATTTGTCCTGGGAATCAAATCGACGATCTTGGGCTTAGCTAGAAGAACTAACTACTACACTAACAGGCCAGTCAATTGTAAAATTCTTGCAGTTTTCGCGAAAATAATTGATATATTTATGTAATAATTATCTTTATTGTGACCCGGCGTGAAGTAAGTCGGCGGATACGTAACCGCTAATCTTTTCACAAACTACATAATGAGAGCAGAGTTTCTTCGTGAAGTTGTGAGCTCATACCGACGCCTCCTTTACAAGGTTTTGTATACGGGATTAAGTTTAAAGGAAACCCACCCTACACTTCTAACAATGGGTGTTGGTTTCAATATGATAAGCTTGGGAAACAAACGAAATATCACGTAACATTTGAAATAGATCTAGACAAAATATATTTGTAAGATCTATTTATCAACAGATTACTTACCAATCTTTAATCTGTACTTACTTTTAAAGTAATAAATTATTAAAATATTTTATGGCGATCTATTTTATTCAGTATCCTTGCCAACGGTTCATTCTGTAATTTAAGCTCAGAAACAGAAGAAAGTACTTAGCCAACAATATGAGATATTTTTTGGATCTTGGCCATTGGCTTATAAAGTAAATCATTGATCTTGGCATAGAAAGGCAGCGCCTATCAGATCTAATTGTCTAACTATTCTCAAGAGCTTAAGTGTAAATATCTATAAGTGTAAATAATACTTTATCAAACATAAATAATTTGTTGAGGAGAAGAGAAATTACATCAAGATGATGATGAAGAAAAATGTGTCTGATACATAAAAATATTTCTATGCAATTGGATGTTAAAACTTTGTCGCGACCGCAGGTGCGGGTGACACCTCGACTCGTATGAAACATTTCTCACTTGCAACTTCAATTCATATTTTCTAAAACAAATTGACATGTTTATGGCTCTCAGAAAAGTTTCTGATTGAAAACTCGTTAATTATTTAAGAAAAAGTATTGCTCTAATATTCTGTTATACTTTAGCTAGATATTACGATAAATAAAATAATATCAAAAAGTTTAAAAAAGAATAATAGCTAAACGCTATTACAGCAACAAATACTTATATTTTAGGTGTATGCGAGTTGAAATCGAGACCCTTATACAAAAGGTAAGGCGGCTCCGTCATTAGTTTTCGAATTATCGGTTTTATTTCACTTTGAAAATAAATCAAAATGGTTATAACTTTTACATAAATTGCTGCATTTTAAGTTATAAAAGGAAAATCTGAGCTCTTTTTTTAACCCTTAACTGGTATCGGGGCCAAAACTGACCCAAAGCTTCATATTTTTGATCACACCTTTTCATTTAAAGTACCTACGCTCTTACGCATCGAGGTAATCTAATTACGTCACTTAGTGCGGCGGCTGACGGAAGCGCGTCATTTAACTGCTACTAAGAATGGTATGTACACTGCTGGGGTCAAATTTGACCACGATACCGGAAGTGTACATTTTATTGTATGATTTATGTTATATTGTTTCAATATTTTATACATAATTTATATATGTCACCGGAAAATAATAAGAACCGTAAAGAACAATGGCAGAATTCGGTCTGGGTTTGTTGTGGCGACCTTAAACTTCATATGAACAAAACAAATTGTTTATTTTTCTACGATTTTTAATATTTTCACTTTGTCTCGTTAAAGCTGGAGTATTTTATGATGATAAAAAGCATTCCAATTGATTACGAATACTTTTTTATTTGATTGATGCCATAGACAATGGTGTGACAGGAATACATGTGAGTGCTATATCCGTATCGATTATTAAATAAGTAATCGATACGATCGACCTTTATAGAGTTAGCTTGGTTTAAAATGCAGTTACTTAACATTTAATCAACATTATATCAATAAGCTAATATTTTTGAAGCAAAAAAACGTTTAAATCACATAAAAAAGTCACAGCATCGTTTTAAAGTTGGATCGATTTCACATAAAATCGATTTAAAATGTGCAGCTCTGCTTTTGTCTATGGCTGTGATAGTTAGATGCTACAAAATACTTCCGTGTTTTGATGTCAATCTGACATATGTAATTTGATAATTCAAACGTACCTACCTACATTGTTTAACTGTAACTTTCCTTGTACCTACATTGTTCATTCTTAACTAAAACTTCAAACACCGATATCTTCTTTTTCCACCTTTCCTGAGTGAAAATAAAATCATTTCTAGACTCTGTTACTTACGCCAAATTTTTTGATATATTTTTTATTACTGTTCGCTTCAATTTAATTTTAGACATTTTGATGTATGGAGATCTGCCATTGTCCTTTAAAAATTTCCTAGGAAATGTATAAACTTTCGTAGGATTCTAAACTAGAGATAAATTGTATTATTTTACGCCCAGATTTTCGGATATTGATAAACTTACCGACTCATTCGTAAAAGAATACGTAAGCAATAACCAAATGCCATGTCCGCTCTGATTGGTTGAATAAGTCACGTGTTCCATTGGCGTACTCTATACCGCTATTGTTCGCCAATTTAACGAATAAACCGGAACTTTAGCGATATTTATTGGGCTAAGTTGACGAAGCAGGGCTCCTATTTTTTATTTGTGTTCAGCATCACAAGAAATCCTAACAAAACCTATTAAATTGAATTGATGTCGACCTTCATTATCACCGACCGACCAATCAGAGAGCAGTGTGTTATTTGCCGTATTTTATAGAAGCGTAAAATTTAAAATTCTTCTGTGATTGGTCGAACCGTTTATAATCTAACGAATGGATATCCATAAATTTACGACGAGACGTCGTAAATTGATAAATTTCAAAAAATGTTCGCGTAAAATAATACAATTTATCGCCCGTTTAGAATCCTACGAGAGTTTATAAATCTCCTGAGAAAATTTTACAGTTCTTATAATTTTATACAATTTTTTTACGTGACGGTGACATCTCATATCTTTTGGAAGACCAGGCTGGCTCCAAACAAATTCAGGATGTCAGAATACCTGCTTGTCACGTTGTACCGTCTGGAAAGAAAATTAACAGCGATTGTGAGGAACAAATACATAGATAAATTGTTTTATATTGTATTTTTTAAAATTATTTGTGACCTCACAGGAAGTTTCTATTTTTTGTTATATTAGTTATCAACAAAAACAAATGCAAAATGTTTTGTTGGGTGGGTTATTTTTTACTTTTTATATAAATAAGAATACCTAAAGTAGATTCTGAGCAAATAACAAGATACTACCTTTTTTAATTATTAAACATGTGATTTCATGTTAAAACATGATAAAAATTTAATAAAACATTACCTACATTATAAGTCCTTTTTTCCTAAATAATTTAAAAAAATTATAGTTGTATCATTTTTATAACATTGCACTACAATCTAGGGTCCATTTTGACCCCCTATACTACTTACGTTGCCTTTTATAGCGATACCAGCTGAGGGCTAAATATTATATATAAATACAACTTCTAAAAGAATACAATAAATGTATGTGTGATATCTTATGTGTTAGCGAATGACAAACGAGGGATAGTGAAAGGGTTTCGTATTTAACGAGATTAAATATGCATACCCGGGTAAGACACTATTGATAGGAATCGTTAAGCTTTTATCGGTGTTCGTTGTATGATCAATCACATTTTGATGAGAGGACGTACTACTAACTATCACAGCTATAGAACTAACTTAGGGTGGCCGAGACAGACAACAGATAATTATTTATTTATTATTATACTTACTATTGTTACATTTGATAAAGATAATTTTGAAAAGTAATATTTTTTAAACATCCACATAAATATTTTTCTATTTTGTCTTTGTTTACCTCAAAAAGAACAGTAAAATAATAAAAATGTCATCTAGACACGTTGTGTCTATTTACTAACGGCCATTTTCAATATTCGAATATATGTAGATAGATCTGTAGATCTAAGATTCGTGTTTGACATATTTTGTATGGAGTGTTTGACATATGATGTCAAAAACGAATCTAAAATCTACAGATCTATCTATAGTTAAAATATTGAATTCCGTAGTAAGAGTATGTACATTATATATCATCATGTCAAAATATCTAGTCGGTAAAATATTAAAATAACGATATAGCCTTTGCGTGTTCCATACGCTTGTAGGTACTTTATGACCTATTTTTTATTTCAAACATTTGAAGATTCTCTACCTATAACAAATAATTAAATAAATATTAGGCGGGTCCACACAGACCGAGCAGCCTCGCGCGGAAAATGCTTTGCGAGGCTGCTCGGTCTGTGTGGACGTGGCTCGGACGAGGAAAGCGCACGGCAGCCGCGGCCGCCCGCACGCGTCCGCCCGAACTACCGAATTAGACACGTCCACACAGAGCGCGCAGCCTCGCGAGGAATTGGCGCGCGAGGCTGCGCGCTCTGTGTGGACGTGCCCCGGCCGTGGCAAGCGCGTGTACCGCCGCGGGCGAGCGACCGAGCGGCCGAGCCATCGAGTTTGGTTTTTTGTTTTGCCGTGGTCTGTACGCTGTATCGTGCCTCGCTCGTACATAATAATCCCTACTAATAATATAAAGTCGCAAGTGTGTTTGTATGTTGGACATTTTTTTTATAGACTCACGTCTGTATCCGGATAGGCAGAGTTGTAATATTATTACATCCACATTTCACCATGAAATGTTTAGGTCCCACGTAATAGGGGACAAGCCTATTGCCGTTAACGGGCACATCAGCAGACTCCGTGCTGCTTTTGAGAATTCGGGAAAACCCAGTAACACTTTTGCCCGACCCGGGAATCGAACCCGGGACCTCCGCTCAGCAGTCGCATACCCTATCCACTGGTCACTGAATGACGGAGGATACATTCATCATAACATTCTCATCTTTGACGCTATTTATTGTACGAATAATAATCCTTCAGTCTGTGCTTCGGTTACAGTATCCTTGCCTACAGCCGTTCATTTCCTATAATTCATTCTATATTTTTTTCCATGTCTACCTATTCCATCCTTTAGGTATAACAATAATCGACGACCGGTTGGCAAAGCGGGAGTGTAAGCGACTACAACGCCGAAGGTCGCGGGTTCGATTCCCGCTCACGTCAAACATTTGTGCGCATGAACATGATTGTTTGTCTTGGTCTGGGTGTTTCTATGTATATATTTACAAAAAAGTAAGTATAAGTAAAGATGTATATTATGGCCCATTATTACCATTGTCTAGTACAGCGCGAATTAAGAGATTGGACTCAGATTAATTGTAAAAAAAATACTTTATTTAATTATAACAGTTTAACAGTATATTTAAAATATAAAATAGTAATCGCTAATGTTAGATCTACAAAGGTATTTATAATAAATTAATGCTAAGATGACAATAAGATTATCTAGATAATTTGGTGGGGAGAGATGTGCTGTCGAAGCTAACATTGTTGGATTCCGTACAGTTAACTCGCGCGACACAACTCGTCAGACTAATCTGGACGCGCCACTGTCTGTCGTAAAGCGTTAGACGCGCGTATGCAATTGTGCGCAATGGACGACGAACTAATTGACTTCCTTTTTATAATATTATTCTTATACAGTACCTATAGATGAGCTAATTGAATACGAAATAATATAATCCTATGTAAATCATTTATGGATATGATTGGATATCTACTTAATCTGAATCGGATATTTATCAAAAACATTGCGAAAGTGTGAACTCCACGAGAGTTAAGACAGAACTGATTTAAAATTGCGTCAGATCGCGACAGACGGCGACAGACAAATGTGAACGGTAAGTAATTACGACAGAGACCGTCATGAGAGATCACGTCAGATAAATGTGAACGCAGCTTTATTCTATGGCCTCGCTCGTTCGGGGACCGTTTCCTTGCTGCTCGCTCTGTGTGAACCCACCTATTCATGAACAACTCATTCGAAAAAGCTATCTTTTGTTTGGTTTTTATAGCATAACTGCAAATTGTTCATAAACTAACTATGCAATGGAATAAATGTGGAATAGAAATTGCATATTCTCCATAAATAGTTGTCATTGATAAATAAAATTGCGTATGTAACCAAGGCACATCCACATCGCACTTCGATGCTAGTGGTTACGGAAGCTAGTAGATAATAGACTAAAAAATGTTGAGCCTTTTCTGCATATTCATAGGAAATCTTTTTAAACAGTGCTCTCAGCATGTCGTGTCATATCTTTAGGTACATGACGGGAGTGAAATGCCGACATGCTAGAGAATGAGAAAATTTTAAATGTGATAGACATCCTTAACTGTGTTAAAATTTAAGTCGGTTTAGACGAAAAATATTTTATATAGAGGTTGGAATCCACTGGGAGAACGTTCTCGGGCTGTTAGCCGCTGTGTGACAGACACCGTTGTGTACACGAGGCACTGCGATCTTCATAATGAACATTACATGTAGGTTTCAGTCTCAACCAAGTCTATTCTCGACAATGCGTCTTCTTTGTAATACTGGTACAATATTGACAAATTAAACACTTCATTTCTTAAGTAACAAATTGGATCCATGTTCAACAGGTAATAAGATACGATGACAAGGATCGCATTATCGCCCACAAGGCAAAATCCCGAAAGTGGGTTGATATATTACCCGAAATATCCTTGACGTAGCTCATAGGGAATTATGTTCAGCCAGGTACGAGCCCTTCCCAAAATATAGGTTCCGCTTATTTTCCTTGGGAATCCAGTTTTATGAGACCTTTGACCGCAACAACTACTCACTGAAATTTATTAGCCAGGTCAAGTTTGATCTTCTAGAAAATACCCGAAATTCGTTTGTCTCTAAATAATTCCTTACAACTCGTATTGAAGTATTGAATAAAACGGAGCCACGTCTAAATAAATGTTTCTTGAAGGGAAACAGTGACTTGTCCCTCATATTGGAAGTTGTGCGATCTTTACACATCCCTTTCTGCCGCTAAAATATAAAGATCCATGGTATTATAAAATTTTAAATTCACCTCTAATTTATAATTTAATGTGGCTGGTTATAAAAAAATGATCGGCTCATCTGAAGAAATACCTCTCACTGACAAAATGTCGAGTGGTAGATCTTACGTATCTGTATTATTATGTATGGCACTATTGCGTCCAGTGAGGACACCGGATGACTAATCAGGGCTATTAGCCCCATCCCATAGGTATGCGTCTCTACTAAATAATGAATTGCTGAGTATGTGATTGTCATAACATGAAAGATTCAGCTGCAAAACTCTATTATGCGGTGGCATGTAGTATTCAAGACGTAGTTACAGTCGAGATATATCTACAGATTTAGCCTTTTCCATAAACAAACTTTATTAGGAACCTAGCTTCTTCTGTACATATAAAATTCTTACGTTACTGTATAAAATTCCTACGTGACAGACAATGCGTAGTCAAAACCATTGGGCGCAAGAAGCTGGAATTTATTTATGTTCTTTGGGGACCGCAGGAGAGCATTATGAACGGATTTCTCAAAATACCCACGGAAACAAGCAGAACGATTAAAAATGTGTTAGCGTGGTTGCGAGTATCCTCTAGAATTATGCAAAGGAAAGCCTTCCTTGCCGCTGAAACCTTTACCACTTTATATCAGAAGGACACTTGGCTTGTCTAACACAGACAACAATAAAAACAATTTAACGACAGGAAATAAAAAGATCTGTTTCTCATTCTAGTTGTTAAACCCATCATTTACGAGTAAACCCACAATTTACGAGAGTTTTAGGAAGATAGTTCCCGTGTCCGTTATTATTGTTGTACAAATTTACTCACCTACGTATTTGTCAACTGTGGATTTCCATCTAAGTAATTCGCTGAAAGGGTGTTAGGATGAATAGCCATCACTCAGAGTGGGCCGTCGGCTCGGCTTAATTTTCCACTCTACATTAGAAATGACAACTGTATTTAGCCACAATATGTCCATCTTTTAGTGGATATGAACATTTATTTACACTATCAATTTTAATAACAACATTCATTTTAGTGCATTTATTTGTGAATGGTTTAAGTTAGTCAAATATTTTTAAATATGTAATTTTGATAATTATTAAAATAAGACTTCCTAATTTAAATAATGTACTTATGTGGCGTTTCGGTACACAAATAATGGAGCATTGACTTTGATTCCCGAGAAAATTATGACCGTAATATCAAAATATGTGTATATCTAGTGGTTTGTGTTCTGTAGAAATAAAGGTCACTTTCTATTACGGTTGAATGACTTCATAAATATTTACTCAAGTATGTAATATACATCAGTCTAACCCATCGGTACCTAACGAAAAAGTCCAAGTCCGTGTATTTACGAATAATTATTTTAGAAGAGAGAATATTTCTTAAGCTTTTGTTTTTAGCAGTATTATGCTACGTTATGTTGATCAAAGATAGCACTCTTAATTTAAGGTGCGTGCGAATATTTGACCTTAATTAAATGACTTGGCAAGGGTTTTATAATAATTACCAATTTTGTAGAGCCGCAGATTTATACCTAACAATATCCAAAACAATAAAATTGTATGTTCTCCTTTGTCTCATTAGTGAACAACGAGAGAAATAATCATTTATAAAAGTTTCACAAACCTTGGCCTTCGCGCGCAGGAAGAACTCATGACATACGAGCGCAAAGGGCTTATTCTATCTTATCGCGAGCCCAGTAAACTTGCTTTGAAAACTCTACTGGGAATACACTTATTTGAGCGCGGCGAAGACAAATTGAATCGTCCGCGATACTCGAAAGCGATAACTGCGAAATAATATGTTTTTACTTGAATTATAATTCGAATTTCTTTTTAATTTATAATACTATTATTTTCTTATTTTTCTATGGCTAAAAATTTCTTGAACAAGGTTTATGTTAATCAAATTCCACATGAGATACTCGGATTTTCCTGAATGGCCATTTTTATATCTGTTTTGTAGAATCATAGACACACGCGATACGTTCAATACAGGGTTGACGCGCGCTTTCAACTTATTTTCATTTTTGTTTTATATGGCTTTTAAATAAAACACCGGTCAAGTGCGTGTCGAAATCACGCACGAAGGGTGCCCTATTCCTACTACAGTATAATATAAATATATTACGCTAATAGTTTGTCTGATTCTTTCAATTCATTTTGGTACAAACTGACAGCCATCATGTTAAATGAATTCTATTTTCTATGAATTAAATAAATAAATTACAGAATAAATGTGTTCTCGATTAAAGCTCATTTAGTGGGACTAACTACACCCGCATTGTGTGTACTAGATTTACTTACGACTATTATTTCTGATATTTTATACAACAAATTGTCGAATCCCCTAAAACTAAACAGACGCACTAAAAAGGGCCAAATTAAAAGTACCCATAACCGGCGAGCATGTGTGTGATGAGGTTAATGAATGTCGAGGAAGCGAAAGAGGTGTGTTTGAACCGGAGCATTTGGCGTTCGATAGTCTCCGCCTACCCCAATGGGAGACCGGCGTGACTATAGATAGATAGAAATTGTCGAATCGTCTTACAAAGGCAATGTAGAGACTCGCGTATTCATAAAAGATCAACATTTTGTTGAAGTAAGCTTGTAATTTGCCATCGTGATAAAAATATGACTCCCGATCTTTCCGGCAATCACAAGTTTTGTATGAATACGTGATCAATTTTCTAAGCCCTTTCCTGCTCCACATTTTTCTGATTTATGTTAGATAAGATAAATCCATACTTCACCATAAGTCATAACAACAACATTATTATAATGTCCAAAAAAGTCAGTTATAACATTATTACCGCAAAAAAGATATTGATTATTTTTTAGAGCAGAAAAGTAAAATGATCTGTAAAAGTCTAACTTTGTCCTTATTACGATTCATAAGATGCAATCCAGTTATGTAGTTGACTGACAGCGGACAAACGGACAGCGGAGGGTTAGTAATAAGGTCCGTTGGCACCCTTGGGGTATTGAACCCTAAAAATGTTTTTATATTTTACAGTCACGTATCACAATTGGATTTAACCAGAATCCAAATCCATTAAATGGTTCATGAATTTTAATCGTTTAGTGATACTAAATGCATGGTTACATATTGGACTATTTGCGATAATGAATATTTAGCGCACGCAATATCGAATGTGTGAGGCTCGATACGACACGTAAGGTTGTGCAAATGACCAAATAAATCATACTGAGTGACGTTAAATTGACATATCGAAGTCATAAATCAAAAGGGAATACCATAAGAGAACAAGTTTTGACAAGGCACTTAACTCAGCTTGGGTCAAAGTGGTTTTCGGTAAAATTTACCTACTCTCGTACGAGGGTACTGCACGTGTGAGCGTCGAAGCTACGGCGACGCTACTTATATCTACGTACACCACTCCATATCACAAGGAAATGGCTAAGTTAATGACATTAATATTTGCGACAACACGTTTCGTATGAATTTAATTATAAGCACTTCGTTACAATCGCATACAAAGAGCCCGTAAGCGCCTAGTTTATTATTATTGTTATAATTATAATGAATAAGAATCTCTTGAAAATGATATATAATGAAAATCAATTAGGAAAAGGCTCACAAGTTTCTGAGGCTTCGTCCGCAAAGTGGTTTTGACTAAAAGTAGCCAATATGCATAAACTACTACTAACTTCGGCGAAAAAAAAAACATCTAGCCATCCTTCTCTCGTTACAAACTAACACGTTTAAGTAGAAAGATACATCGCTGTTTGTAATATTGGTTTGAAATAAAATATCATAATTTAGCAGCTCAAGTTAGTAATGTTCATATTTTTGATTCCCTTTGCAGTGCAAACTCTGCAAACGCAACGCAGCTTAAAAGGAAACGCCATTAATTTCTTTAACTACTAAATTCATAGAATAAAATATAGGAATGCTCATGAACTTTTTATAAATAATTTAAGTGGAAGAAACGATTTCACTTCAGACTGACTTTTTATGACGGCTGAAGCTTTTA
This sequence comes from Euclidia mi, assembly GCA_944739405.2. NCBI lineage: Eukaryota > Metazoa > Arthropoda > Insecta > Lepidoptera > Erebidae > Euclidia > Euclidia mi. Next base: position 62,447,030 of record OX123183.2, read on the forward strand.
CGTAATTTTCAGAATTATAAAAGTTGAAAAGTATTCTTAACTCTTGGATATGAATATGGAATCATTTAGTTTGATTTTTATCTCCTTTGAAAAATATTAAAGAAATTAAAACGATTTGTTTAACATTGCGAATGTGAATAACTAATATCTAACTCCAAAGATCCCGTTAAGATTTTTATATCTACACTAGCTGCTTGCTATATAACAAGTTTTTAGATTTTGATTAGTTGTTATTAAAAACTAAACAAAAAGTAGAAGATCTATCAAAGAAAAATGAAAGGAATAATGACTAGTACTTAAAAGGTTCTAATAATAACTTGTATCATTATACGTTACTGCTGTAACAGCTATGATATCTATACAAATAATGTTATTTGACAACTCTTATGTCTAGGTTAGATTACAAAATAAAAAAGCATGATATCCAATCAGCGATCGCCAAGTGTTCGGAGCAAAATAAGACCCGGTGATGAAAACGTAAAATGAACTTTATATACTAAACGTTACAGTTCAATTTTGAAAGCCATCATGAAAATCATGTAATTTTGCTCGGACATTTTAGTTTAGATGTCTACGAGCGAAAATTCACCGCACACTCATTCTAACTTTAAGGTTGTACAATTCTCAATCACCTATTCATGGCCATATAACCTCACATCGGGTTTAAAATCTATCGGATTTACCTTAAGAGAGATCTATGGACTTTTACTTACAGTTAGCATTTATTCATGCACTTTTGTACTTCGTTTTCAAGACGCAGGTGTGTTTATTTAACTCGATTATAAATGTTAAATGTTGAATTCAAAATTTTCCGTGAGTAGTTCAATTATATTAGTATAATGAGTTTAGTTGAGATTTAAGTCCAGTTTGCGTTGAATACTAATATAATTGCGACGAATATAATAGTATACGGTGGACTACGAATGGCATGGTATATATATAACACTAGCTTTTGCCCGCTCCTTCGCGCGCGTTATATTCGGGGTTACACAGATCTCTTTTATTGTACGGTTACGCTAATATTTACTTTATTTTGACAATATGTATGATGCGACAGTACTGACAGATATAAATTATAAACACATGACATAAGCACATTCGCACTCAATTATTACGGCGCATGCGTTCTTAGTTAGATTTGTACCCTAAAAACTTCTACCCTCCCTACAATCCTTTCCAGTTTATTTTTTGCAACTAATGCTGGGGTATGTTCGTCCCCATGGTTCAATATATGTCTATATTAAAGGACAATGGCAGATCTCCATACATCAAAATGTCTGAATTTAAATTGAAACGTACAGTAATAAAAATATATACAAAAAATCGGCGTAAGTAACAGAGTCTATAAATGATTCTATTTTCATTCGGGAAACCTGGAAAAAGAAGATATCGGTGTTTTAATTTTTAGTTAAGAATGAATGATGTAGTTCCTACGTTTGAATTATCAACTGACATATGTCAGATTGACATCAAAACGCAGAAGTATTCTGTAGGATCTAACTGTCACAGCCAAAGACAAAAGCAGAGCTGCGCATTTATGTGAAATCGATACATACATACATATAACGTCACGCCTTTTATCCCCGAAGGGGTAGGCAGAGGTGTATTTCTACACCCACTTTTCGCCAGATATACTTTAGTCCCACGTAATAAGGGGCGAGCCTATTGCCGTACCGGGCACATTTCCAGACTCCGTGCTGCTACTGAGAATTTCGTGACAGAAAAACCCAATAACACTGCTCGACCCAGTAATCGAACCCGGGACCTCCCGATCCCACGCGCACATTTATGCCGCGAGACCAACGAGGCAGTCGTATAGGGTTTGATGTCGAGTTTTCCGTCTCTACGCAAAGATGGTATTTAGTTAAGTCTTCTTCCTTAGTCGCCTCTTACGACACCCACGGGAAGATAGGGGGTGGTGACACTTGTATTCTATGCCGTCAACCACACGGATGAAATCGATACAACATTAAAACGATGCTGTGACGTTTTTATTTGATTTAAAAGTTGTTTTGCTTCAAAAATATTAGCTTATTGATATAATGTTGATAAAATATTAAATAACTGCATTTTAATAATTATATTTTTAACCAAACCAACCCTATAAAGGTCGATCGTATTGATTACTTATTTAATAATCGATACGGGTCAATGTCAAACATCTATTCCTGTCACACCATTGTCTATGTCAACAAAACAAATAATAAAGTAGGTTAATAGTTCTCCTAGTTCGTAATCAATTGGAATGCTTTTTATCGTCATAAAATACTCCGGCTTTATCGAGACAAAGTGAAAATACTAAAAATCGAAGAAAAAAATATCAATTTGTTTTGTTCATATGAAGTTTAAGATCGCCACAACAAAACCAGACCAAATTCTGCTATTGTCCTTTCAACAAAATCGGTTCAGCCGTTACGAGTATAGCGTGAAAATGCATACATACATACATACACACTTTAGAATTTATAATATTAGTAGGGATTGTAGTTGCTGGCCAGAAACCTAATGTTCATTGGCATTCTACGACAGACGCCTAAACTTTGTAAATATTTTCACTTTTTATTTGCTTTTTAGGGTTCCGTACCTAAAAGGTAAAAAACGGAACCCTATTACTTAGCCTCCGCTGTCTGTCTGTCTGTCTGTCACCAGACTGTATCTCATAAACCGTTTAGCTAGAAAGCTGAAGTTTTCACAAATTATGTATTTTGGTTGCCGCTATAACAACAAATACTAAAAATAAAAAATATATTAAGGGAGGTCCATACAAAAAACGTGTTTTTTCTCGTATTTTTGCTCAAAATTACTATCTGTAACAGGTAGACGCTTTAAATTTTCACTGAATATGTAGTTGTATATTACCTTTCAAAAGAAATAATTAAATTAAAAAAAGTAAATAATAAAGGGGGGCTCCCATACAACAAATGTAATTTTTAAGCAATTTGTTACTCGATCTTAATAAACAGGTAGAAACTTAAAAAGTATTTAAGTATACATACAACGAACGGTACGGAACCCCTCGTGCGCGAGTCGGACTCGCACTTGCCCAATTTTTTTGTTTATGTACATACTCTAGTATTAGTAGATTAAGATTATTTTCGCATAAAATGTTAATAAGGACATAAATAGTTAAATAGTGTTAGTGTATTAAAGGAATTTGAGTATAAAGTTAATAGTCTTGGCATTAAAAATAAAATAGCCATTCATTAGCGGAAACGAACGGAAAGTCGTGATGAAATCTTAACTATTCTTCCGACATTTTATTTAATTATTCAATATTCCAACGAGTAAATACTCGCAATAATTGCCTGGGTATCAGATTTAAGCATTAAATAAATTTTCTGAGCTCTTACAAATTAGGTTACCAACTGTACATAAAAGTAGAGTGGGCTATCGATCAACTGTCGCGTTTGTCAACATTTTTTGCAAGGCGGCAACGTATAAGTAAAATGAAAATGATATTATTTTGAATATGAATATGTGCGCTGTTGCAGGGTCCGGGCGCGTCGGCTTCACCCGACCCGCATACATGTCTTACACAGTTGTGACTAATGTGTAACCCGCGTCAATGCTTGACGAAGGTGAAGGCACCAGGTGTGCGCCACTGGATCCAGTATTGACGCCTGTTACGAATTTCTACGGCAATCAATTCTAAATCAACGTTGTGATAATATCGGTCGCACCAGTCGTTTCTCATTTTCGAAACATCACATCGTACAAAATAAATTGACGACCGAATGACAATTTATTTTGAACCGTGTTTCGAACGTTTAACTAAAACGATGCTCTTAAATATACATTTCATTAACAAGTCATGCAGACAATGTCAAAGCCATTGTTTATAGCCATTCGCTACTAGATTTTGTTTTTATTCTGGTAATTCTTCGAGTTTTATTCTACGCAATAATTTTGTTACAACGCAATAAGTTCTACCCTTTATTGAACAAATACAACTAATTCCTGGTCTTAGAGTTAGTGGTTTTCTTAAAGGGGTAATTCACTTTTAAAATTATAAATTCGTATTTTAAGAGGAAAAGAAACCCTAACGAGGCGGTCCCTTAGAATTTAGGACACGAGACGTCTTAAACGAGCAAGAAGTCTGTACAAACGATTCAGAGATGTCTCAATTTAGGCATCTCGTCCGCGGCCCTCTCGCACTGAGAATTAATTTAAATGAAATCATGACAGTTTATTCTACTGTGATGGCGAAACGGGCGTTCAACCGACAAGAAAGCGCCGCAAAACTAATTTACAATTCCAATTAAGGGCAATTCTCATTTACTTTTGTCCTGCAGAAGTAAGGAATCCAAGTGGGACCTCGCGTCCTGCGACCTCAAACCGTTTATGAACACACGCGCCGCTTCAATTTATAATACACACCTTTTATATTTAGTACATATTGATCTCAGAATCGTCAATTCGTAACTCGTTTGGTTTTGCAAATTTTTGATAATTAAAGGACGTCATATTTATAGACGAAAGGACAGTTTCAGGTATGAATATCATATTCGTACCTTCGGCTTTATTAAAATATAGGCAACCACACTAAATTTGGCATAAATCAGCTATTACTTAAATTTTTACCAACAATGTAAGCACATTTTACTCTTGAAAAGTTATAAATTTATTTGAGAATCTCAGTCAAACGGCAGCGGACGCAGCTTGAATCACAGCAGACGAGTGAAGCTACGGGATTTTCTTAAAGACTCCGGTCGCTTCCAATAGATACTGGTATTTGCTGAATCCTCGATTGCGAGCTTAGACATTCAATTTAACTTACTGTACGCTAACGGAGATTTGTGATAGCGTCGTACACAGACTTGGTGAAAAGTAATTTATCATTTTCTTGAGCAAGACACGCTTACGCACTAGATTTTCGTACATTGAGTACAATAATATATATTTTACAACCAAATTACATGTAGAAGAACCGTCAGTCATTCAAACCATGCGGATCATCAAATTCTGGGACAATATTTTATAACAGAACGTTTTACAACCGGTCTCTGGAACAAATTGTGACGTTCGTGCACACATGCATGTCAAACATCAGTTACAAGTGTTGGTGTATTTGAGTTTTAATAACGCTTTGTATGACAGCTCCACTGGTTCTTTTTAAACTGAACATTGAAAACACTATTAAAATTATTTGAGTGGTGATAAAACACTCAACTCGTGTGTTCTGTGAAATATTATGGATGAGTGTACATTTTGTAGGTTACGTCACGAATACCTATTAAGGGAGTATTTTGTCGCATCGCCCGCCGCCCTTCCCATCGCCGGATGACTGGCGATCGACTATATGTGTTGTCACTCGTTAAATGTTTGTAAGATCGTCTTTATCTTAAAAGATTTTAGTAGATGTTTATCTTAAACAGTATGATATTCGTGCGGTATAAAGTTATCTATATTGTTGATATACATATAATATTATAAGTGTTATTTAGCTGCCGTTCGCTGGTTGTGGTTCTAAATAGCTGCGTTTCGAGAAATATCTTATCAATAACCATAATAAATATTACTTATTAAAAATTAACTAGAGGATGGCCGCAGCTTCGCCCGCACATTTTTTATTTATTTATCTGTATCTGCCAATTCTGCGCGATACCGTGTGAATTTTCGGGAATTAATTTTAAGTGCACGCCTACAGTCTCCAAGGAACATACATGCGCCTAATGGTTGTAGCTTGTCTATCAGTCAGTCAGTATCGCAAGAATTTGATATTTACAAATTAATTTTACATACATACATATACTCACGCCTTTTTGCCGTCGGTCTTTGTCAAGACCTTGAAGGTCTTTGTAAATGGTCACATTGATTGTGAACAGCTAGTTGCAAGTGTGGCGCTACGCGTTCCCTTGCGACGCACCCATCACACCCCTTTACTGGACGTACCTGATCGTACCACGAATTATGCAGCTAACTCGCCACTGACTAGAATGCCTCGTACTTACAATTCTGATTTTCACAACGCGGACTTATTCTTTTCTTCAAAATCGATATTCAAAACCTATGTGAAGCAAATTACCACAAACATGTATGATAATAATAATTGAATAAATAATTTATTTATAGGTTAGTATATTAATATGTACACTTATAATATTATTATTCAGGAGATACATATTGTATTCATAACAGGAGATACATTTGTTATCACTCAGCTGTTATTCATTTACGCTTATTTAAGCCTTGCCTTACTTTGATTTAAAGCATTTGTTACTATTCCTAAAGATTTTGCCTACCTCTTTGCCTGTCTGCGCAATCCAGCAATATTGTATTTACTTGTAATAATGACAATTGAAGCCTGTTATTAGCCTTAATATGGATATTATTTGTTTAGTTCTACGATTGTAACGCTGTTGGTTTCAATAAATAAATAAAATAATCAGCATATAAGAGGCACTTAACACGCCTACCATATCGATCCCGCATTAATTTTAATGTAGTATTATTAATAATGGTATAATAAATATTAATCGACTGTATTTGTTATGAAAACAATGTGTTGCGAGGCGCACGCACAACATCATGAAAATTCAATTGATATAGAACAAGTCTATTAAAACAATTACTTTCATAAGTTTAATAAAATAGGTCTCTAATTTTATTTTAAAACAAAGCAATTCATAAATTTTTTAATCACAATTTGTACACGTATTGAAGTTAGTGTGTAGATCCATTTTTTATCAATAGAGAAAACAAAATACAATTTATTACATTTGAATATTATTTTGATGAAATAAAAAGTGGGAGAATAAAATTGAACACAGCGAATATAAGACCACTGCAATATCTATCAGTCTCAATTTCACTGTCTACTTTGAGCGACCAAATTCCTCAAAGAATATTTGCGTAAAACCGGCATGCATATGTGTTGTATCAAACGATCGGTATATGAACTTCATTTGATATATAACTACATGGCTATGGTTGGATATGGGTCCTAGGATAAATAACACATGGTCGTCTAATCCCATATACTTAAGCACAAGCATATATAGATAAACTATACGTCACCAGCGGCTTCGCCCGCGTCAATTACAGATTTAAACCTTCCTCTTGAGTCATTCTATCTATTAAAAAAACCACACTAAAATCCGTTGCGTAATTTTTAAATAGGGATAGTATTGTCAGTCAATCTTGAGGCACAAAGACGAGAAGCAATGTATTACGTGACACGAGATAACATGGATCTAAATTTTCTAGCTCCGCGCGACAGACATAAGATCGCTAGATTGCTGAACCATCAATCCACAGTGTATGACGATCTTCTCGATGAATGGCAGTGTCGCCAGTTCTTCCCATGCGTCCGAGAGCCACTGGCGAGGAACTGGTTGGAGGTGGATCACTGTGTAGCCCAATTTCTTACAGGTCTTGGTAACTTTAAGAGCAAGTTGTATTCATTTAAGCTAGTTGATTAACCGTTATGCCAATGTTCAACATCTGACAACAATTGTGAACAATCTGCTCATCACATTCTATGGGAGTGTATTCTTTGGCAAATCGAACGTAATATTATTCTTATCGAATTAGAGGTAACTTCTGTAGTAGTGTACTATACGGATCTTGTGGCAAATAGGACGAATTTCCGTGCGTTTAGGCATTTCTGCCATACATATTACTGAAAACAGGTATAGTTCACGATTTAGGACCCCTTAATGCTCATGTCTGTGGTGCTTATCTTTTCTCATCATTATATCTCTTCGTTGCTTGTCTCTCCCCGGGACTTCACGAGTGTCAAAACTAGTTGTTATCAATGGTCACTGCTGCTGAACCTGGCTACACAGGTGACGCAGTAGTGGGAATGAGGGTAGGACTAGACCCATTAAAAAAAAAATATAGGGACCGACAGACAGAAAACAGACTTTGTTTTATACTATGTAGTGATTTAAACCCAGACGTATACGTCTGAATGTACTTTATGACACGTATTCACAATTATCACACAAGATTTGTCCTAGGAATCAAACCGACGATCTTGGGCTTAGCTAGAAAAACTAACTACTAGATTAACAGGCCAGTCAATTGTAAAATTCTTGCAGTTTTCGCGAAAATAATTGAAATATCTATGTAATAATTATCTTTATTGTGACCCGGCGTGAAGTAAGACTCCGGATACGTAACCGCTAATCTTTTCACAAACTACATAATGAGAGCAGAGCTTCTTCGTGAAGTTGTGAGCTCATGCCGACGCTTCCTTTGCAAGGTTTTGTATACGGGATTAAGTTTAAAGGAAACCCACCCTACACTTCTAACAATAGGTGTTGGTTTCAATATGATAAGCTTGGGGAACAAACGAAATATGACGTAAGATTTGAAATAGATCAGACCAAAATTTATTTGTAAGATCTATTTATCAACAGATTACTTACCAATCTTTAATATGTACTTACTTTTAAAGTAATAAATTATTATAATATTTTATGACGGTCTATTTTATTCAGTCTCCGTGCCGACGGTTCATTCTGTCATTAAGGCTCAGAATTACAGAAGAAAGTACTTAGCCAACAATTTGAGATATTTTCTGGATCTTGGCATACAAAGGCAGCGCCTATCAGATATAATCGTCTAACTATACTCAAGAGCTAAAGTATCTATAAGTGTCAATAATACTTTATGAAACCTAAATAAGTCGTTTGCAAGAACTCAAGAAGAGAAATTACATCAAGATGATATAAAAAATGAGTCTGATACATGAAAATATTTCTATGCATTTGGACGTTAAAACTTTGTCGCGAACGCAGGTGCGGGTGTCACCTCGACTCGTATGAAAAATTTCTCACTTGCAACTTAAATTCATATTTTCTAAAACAAATTGACATATTTATGGCTCTCAGAAAAGTTTCTGATTGAAAACTCGTTAATTATTTAAGAAAAAGCCCATTAAGCTCTAATATTTTGTTATACTTTAGTTAGATATTACTATAAATAAAATAATATTAAAAAGTTTAAAATTCATTATATCGCCATTTTTATTGTACAAAGAATAATAGCTAAACGCTATTAAAGCAACAAATACTTATATTTTAGGTGTATGCGAGTTGAAATCGAGATCCTTATCACAAAAGGTGAGGCGGCTCCGTCATTAGTTTTCGAATTATCGGTTTTATTTCACTTTGAAAATAAATCAAAATGGTTATAACTTTTACATAAATTTTTGTATTTTAAGTTATAAAAGGAAAATCGGAGCTCTTTTTTTAAATCTGTATATATAAAATCCTTGCGTTACTGACTGACTGACAGACAAGCTACAGCCGAAACTACCCGGCGCAAGAAGCTGAAAGGAGAATGACCAAAACTGGGCTATTTTGTGGCATGTTTGCTTCTAAACCATTCATATATGGAAAATCTTCTTTTATTTTATAATTTTATATATGTTAATTTTATGTTAAAGCGTAATGGGGATTTTTAGTTCTAAAATAAAAGTATCTGAGTTGTTCCGGTCGTGACATCGCCATTTCATATTCAAAATCCATTAAGCATATTTCGGCAAACGTTTACAGTTTCTTGCAAACTCCTTTTAATATGGAAATATGACATTCACAGTGCAAACAGTGTGACATAGCAAAAGGTCTAATAAGCAAAATTAAACCAAAATCTTATGATGTTTTGAAAGATGTATTGTGGTGAACTATTTTCTAAAAATAATATGTTTATCCTTTTTGCACGAAATAATGTTTTGTACATGTTTTGTATGTACCGAAAATATGGGAACATATTTTTATTATACTGGCATCCATAATGTCTTGTATCAGTTATTTTGACATGAAAACAGTCAAATTTCCTTTTTCACCTATGCTAATACAATCTCTATAGTATTGTGGAAAATAACTAATTTACGTTCCTTTTTATTGACTTGAGCAATCCTTCGTGGACCAAACAAGTTTATTTCGTGTTATCAAGACTCGTGGGTTGACCAAAGTATGAGACAGTCTTTATTGGTAACATTGGACGACATTGGTAACAGACGACAGCGTCTGGACGTAGAACAACTAGCCGTGGTGAGGATTGCGGTTATATTCACTCTTCCTTTGCGTTACCTCGGCAGCAACACGTCGGTTCTTTGGACAAGCTATCTGATTCGGCGCTCAATATTTTGACATCATGGATAGCGCCAGTCTGTGTAACTGTTGTTTACTTCTCTTCTCAATCCCTACAATCCTCTCGTGCTCTCCTCACCGAATATTCAAACAACTTTAATTGTTTGTTTCAGGAATTGAACGGAGTCTTATGTTTAGAATGCTACACATATATTGAAGCTGTTGTAACTTCTGAGGTCATACCTGCACCACGTTATGGTATTCGATATACAAGCTCCTGCTTCACTTTGAGGTGATTTATTTGAGGAAGATTTATAATAACAAATAAAATGTAGAATAACATAAAAACTGTGTTTCAGTTACCTATTAAGCATAAAACAGTGTAGTTTGAATGCCAACTATGTAATAGGATCCAATGGAATGAGCTTATCTTTTGCAAACTAGCCTCACAGAAATTCTCGTTCATTGTACCACATGGTATTGAGAATTCTCAGTAAGAAATATATCAGACTGAAAAAACCGCCAACTAATATAATTTAAAAGCGTTTGTTTCGTAGCTCCACTTCTCTTTACAACTATTTTCTATATATAATATACATAGAGGCTTCGAATAAATGCCGGTAATATGATTAAATCATATCATCATCGTCCTAACATTATGTCGGTTGCATCCAAGACTTCAGCACCTAGGAGCCCTGGGTTCGCTTACTTGTCTAACCAGATATGACAGAATATTAGCTTTTTCATAGTCTGACCGCCATAACCCAAAGGGTTACGGCTAGTATGTATCGGTTTATTGGAGGGTACTGACTTCCCGTAATGACGTGCGATGGCGAAAGATCTTCATGACAACTGGGACCGACGTCCTAACATAAGTACTCTTCGAAGCACGGGCGATAATTAACTAATTTACTACTATTAATATGATTAACTACGGAATTCAATATTCGAACTATAGATAGATCTGTAGATTTTAGATTCGTTTTTGACATAAGCTCCATACAAAATATGTCAAACACGAATTTCGAATCTCAAAATCCATGTACGGATCGAATATTGAAAATGGCCGTTAATCATATAACTATCACAATACTTAACCTCAAAATATTTTAAATCTTTAATGTCCGATAGCTAGCTAAGAACTGCCACCGAATATCGTATTCATTTTTTCCTAATTTAATTAGGAGTATATTTACTATATTTTACTGGTCAAATCATCGAGAAGCAAACTTAGCACATCTTCCATACAAATTTGGTCATTCTCCTTTATCATGTATGTTCCTTAGGGACCGTAGGGGTGCACTAAGAAAGGATTTCCCGAAATTCCCACGGGATCGGGCAAAACGGGTAAATTTAAAAAAAATGCAGGCTTAGCTGCTGGCGTCTTCGAAATAGGGAATTCGAAAATATGTGCGTGCGAAGCCGCTAGCGTCAACTAGTATTATATATAAATACAACTTCTAAAAGAATACAATGAATGTATGTGTGATATCTTATGTGTTAGCGAATGACAAACGAGGGATAGAGCAAGGGTTTCGTATTAAACGAGATTAAATATGTATACCCGGGTACGACACTATTGATAGGAATCGTTAAGCTTTCATCGGTGTTCGTTGTATGATCAATCACATTTTGATGAGAGGACGTACTACTAACTATTACAGCTATAGAACTAACTTAGGATGGCCGGGATAGACAGACAATTATACTTACTATAGCTACATTTGATAAAGATAAATTTGAAAAGTAATATTTATTATACATCTACATAGATATGTTTCAATTCTTTTTTGTTTACCTCAAAAAGAACAGTAAAATATTAAAAATGTCATCTAGACACGTTGTGGCTATTTACTATAAGAGTATGTATAATATATGTCATCATGTCAAAATATCTAGTCGGTAAAATATTAAAATAACGATATAGCATTTGCGTGTGCCATACGCTTGTAAATTCAAATTCAAATTCAAAATCTGTTCAATTCATGGGCCCCGTGGGGCACTTAAAAACGTCCAAAGCACTTACATGCATCTATACTATAATAAAACTGTAGAGGCGAAAAAGTCTGTACATTAAAGATATTTTTACGAAAATTAGCTAATAAATCTAGAAAAATGCTAAAAAGCAATAGTTGATATTTTTTAGAATTTATGTCTGTCTGTCTTGCCCTATGTTGCTAAAGATCTCTAAAATGGCGAAATTAATTTCAATAAAACTTAGACTCATGTACAAAGGATACTCAAACCTATAAAATAGTATATGTTACATCACAATCGGTTGAGTGGTTTTCGGTATACAGCTTCCTCCTACCTCTCCTTTGTACGTAGTCCCAAACAAAACAGGGATCATCCAACACTGGTTATATATATATGGGGTGCCATCTATGATCATTATAAGTTTGTTAGTAAAAGTATAGTTAGTCTAAATAGGTACCTTCAAAGTGTTTTATGGCTATTTACCCGACTTTAAAAAAAGGAGGATTCTTAATTTCTTCAGTATATTTTGATGTATTTTCGATAAATAAATTACTGGAACCGAGGATAATTATAGTTATACTTCCGACCGATAGATGTCACTATTTTCAAATAATTTTCTAGCAAAATAAATGTTTCTTGCAAAAAAGACAATAATTATGTGTCAGGTATCTTCCTGTTATTAAAAAAATAATAGAGTATAATATTCGGCACTTTCATAAACAAAAAGTCTCTGTGTCAAAATTTATTACAATTTCTACTTAATTTAAACGGTCAATTTCATTTATTTGAAATTATTATGTTTATATAATAGTTATATAATTATATAATCATTTAACTATAGATCCTTTTTTCAATAAATTGTCGATTAGTCCATATTATTTTCTATCTCGGTTGGTTTGTATATGTAAAGATAAATCGTCATTTTCTGAATGGTGGTGTTAAGATTCTCCGAGGATTGATGAGGTTCTCGGTTAATTTTCTTTTATCGTTGTTGGATTACTTGGATTGGTGTCTTTGTCGTTTCTTTTGATTTTTTTATAGTTGAATGTGATTGTGTTTCTTTGATTTCTTTCGTTTCCCAATTTCCCACTCCTCACGTCACGTACGTGGGAATCTTTGGGCGGAAGGCCTGAATTCTGATACCTCTTGAGTTACTCAACGGGGCTATCTTACTTTCGGCAGAGCTGGATATTCGTAGTAGTGTATTTTCTAAATGAATCGCAGGGACAAACACTTGAAACAGCTGGAATTGACCTCCGAACATGTTGTTTTTCACATGGTCAGTTATATGTGGCATGTTCACGAGTAAGCGGCAAAAATAATTTACCTACATGTTCTATGTAAAGGTGGCAACACAGTTAATGTTGTGTATAAAGAAATTCTCTATTAAGACTTATATTAGGTATAAAATTAATACATATAAAAGTTATAAATATTATCTACTTTTGGCATTAATGTCACGCAAATTAAATTCCAACATTTACGCGAACGAAGTCGCGGGCACAGCTAGTACACAATAAAATAATATCAAATAAAATAAAATAAAATCAAACGAAAAAAAATGACAACATGATTAAAATACAATTAAAATTGCAAAAAATAAATTAACATACATACACAGCCACACAAGCATAAATGCAAAAATACAAAATAAACACATTCTACAGGTCACACAACCCAAGTACAAGCAGAAGGCACATAATTATATATACAGCACAAAAGTACGCAAAATGCGCAAGATACATAAAAACACAAACATGATACATAACTAGGGAGTAGTTGATGACGTCTTATCGCTTAAACAGTCGGTAATCGTATAGTAGCCCCTATTAAACAGATGGTTCTTGACAGCTACCTTAAATTTGTGTAGGGGTAAGTGAATTATTTTCATAGGAATCCTATTAAATAGCTGTACACCGAGCCCTGCAAATGAGTTATGCACTTTATGTAAGCGATGGTATTTACCCTCTAATTTGTGCCTATTTCTAGTGTTAATTATGTGTCTATCACTAATTTTGGTATATTTATGCATGTTTTGCCTTACATACATAATATTAGCAAATATGTATTCAGATGCAACTGTTAAAATTCTTATTTCTTTAAACCTTTCTCTAAAGGAGTCACGTGCACCCATTTGATAAATTGCACGGATTGCTCTGTTTTGGATTCTAAATATAATTTCAATATCCGCCGCTTTTCCCCATAATCGTATGCCATAAGTCATAACGCTGTGAAAATAGCTGAAGTATACAAATCTAGCAATATCTACATCAGTAAGCTGTCTGACTTTCCTAACAGCGTATGCCGCCGAGCTAAGCCGCCCTGCGAGTCCGGTTATGCGGGCACCCCACTGAAGCTTATTATCCAGCCTTATGCCTATAAATACTGATGTATTAACAAAACTAAGAACCTCATTATTTACGGTTATGTACTGGGTACTGAGATTCTTCACATTTGGTAAAGTAAACTTAACACATTTAGTTTTGCCAGCATTTAACAATAAGTTATTAGCAGTAAACCAGTCTAGAACTTTAGCGATTGATTGTTCACGTCGTCAAAATTGGTCTTATATATAATCAGCTATAAATATAAGCGAAGTGTCATCAGCAAACAATACAATGCTACATAAATCCCGTACATAGAATGGCAAACCATTGACATAAATCAAAAACAAAAACGGGCCCAGAATAGAACCTTGTAGTACACCCATCGTGAGGGCTAATTCAGAAGATCTAGAGCCATTTACATTGTACCTGTCACTTAAGTAAGAGGCAAAGTAGGTCGAGTGCAACACCTGTGATTCCGTAGAATCTGAGCTTTCGAAGAAGCGTATTGTGTTCCACGCAATCGAATGCCTTGGAGAGATCAAAAAATACCCCGTTGGCATTCTGTGAATCCGCCCATGCTTTAAAAATATGATTCAGAAGTGCAACACCTGCATCTGTAGTCGAGCGACCATTTGTGAATCCGTACTGCTCACAGTGAAACAAACTGTTGATATTGAAATGACTCTGTAATCGATGCAACAATACTTTTTCGTATTGGTCTGTAATTGGTAGGGTCACTTTTGGAGCCTGTTTTAAACAACGGGATTACCTTACTGTGTTTCATTAAGTTGGGAAACACAGCAGTATCAAAACAACAGTTAAAAATTGCAGCTAAATGAGGTGATATATGTGCAATAATATTTTCTAATAATTTAACTGAAATGCCCCACAGGTCGGTAGTTTTTTTACAACTGAGCGACTTGAAAATTTTGACAATGTCAATTGGGCTAATGTAGCTAAAACTAAAATGGGTATTGCACTCTCCCACAACCTCCCTCAACAAGGATTCAGCCTTCCTTGATGATGAGTTCAAGGTGTTGTTCGTCGAAACAGGTATCTTTGCAAAGAAATTATTAAGGTCTGAGCTATGTCCAATTCATCTTTGAGCAATTTACATACATACATACATACATAGACTCACGCCTGTCTCCCCGAAGGGGTAGGCAGAGGCATATTAAACGCCCACTTTTCGCCATTGTTTTGATCCCACGCAATAGGTGGCGAGCCCATTGCCGCTTATTGGGACATTTTGTTTGCCAGAGCCTCGTCCGTTGATCGGCAGGTGCACCACTTGCATGTGAGGTTGGCTTGGGACCCTAAGTTCTTGGTGGGAACCCTATGCACCTTATTTAAGCAATTTATTGTTGCATATTAATTGGATACTAGTTCCACGAGGCTTAGACCGCCTAGTTTCATTATTGATCATGGTCCATGTCGCCTTTATCTTGTTATTAGACTGCTTATTCTTATTGCTTATATACAGATATTTCGCAGTGGAACAAGCTTCCTTAAATATTTTTGAGTAATGTCTAACGTATTTAATAAAAGGAGGATCAAAATTATATTGTTTCATGTTATATAACTCGAATAATTTAGACCTACTTTTATAAATGCCTACAGTGGCCCAATCGCAAAACTTAATTCTCACATTTTTACGAATAGTTTTAACTTTAAAATTAGTGTTGTATTCGTTTTCTATTATATTAAGTAAGTCCCTATACAAAACATCTGGGTTATTTGTGATAAAATCCAGATTGGATACCTTAGTATTGACTTTGTTGCTAAATTGTGTTAAACAATCTGTAGTCATAGGTCTGCAAGTAATGTTTCTGACTTCCTCTATATTATTAACAGGTACCATGACTTTTTGCCCAAGATAATCCGATGTAAGATCACTTACAATAACCTTATTAACAACTTCACAGTTGCAAAAGAAGTTATCCAGGCATGTAGCGGAATGAGAAGTTATCCGAATCGGCTCATAAAAACAATAATTCAAGTTAAATGATTTGAATAAACTAACCAATCTTAAGCTAGTAGAGGACTGCTCAAGTAAATCAGTATTATAGTCGCCACATACCAGTATGTACTTATGACTGTGACTCAACCTTTTTTGCACATCTTCCATGGTAGTCTCGAACAACTGAAAGTCATTCTGAGGTGGTCTGTATACACTGAAAATGACATAGTGCTGTAACTCAATGCAGGCAAGTTCTACTGTACGCTCTATAGAGTAATTGACTATATCTTTACGTTCTCTAGACCTAATATGATTATGCACAAATATCCACCATGAATTGCCTTCTCTCTAGCAAATACACTAATCACAGAATAATTTTCAATATTAAATACTAACTGGTGTGCCCGTAACCAATGTTCGGTGACATATAAAATGTGAATATTATGTTTTTCTAAAAATAGTTCTATTTCTAATTCTTTGCCTGATAAGCCCTGAATATTCTGATGTACAATATTTAATGTAGGCTTATCTATTGTCCTATTATTTAGTTTAAAAAGTCATCATTACTGTCAGTAGTACTTAAATCAGAATTGTATTGATATGTCGGGTCATTCAATTGAATATTATTAGATTTAGGTATGTCAGAACAATAATTAGTCAATGTAGATATGTCAGCTAAAGGGGTTGTTATATTTTGTATAAAACAATTAATATTAAATGCTATCAGAGTAGCAAGCAAATGTCTACTTTTTTTGGAAATATGCATGATATTCCGTGTCAATTTAAAATCACTAACAAATAAGTTAGTGTCAAAAAATAACAATTTGTCACTATGACGACATGTTAATGTTTGAATAAAGTTATTTATAGAATAAATATAATTATTTTGCTTGTCAGATAATAAATTGGAATATGTTAAAGAGCACAGCATTATTTTACTTACATTTAGTTACACTTTATGACCATCTTTTATTTAAAACATTTGAAGATTCGCTACCTATAACAAATATTTAAATAGTTATTCATGAACTACTCATTCGAAAAAGCTATCGTTTGTTTGGTTTTATAGCATAACTGTAATAGACTAAAAAATGTTGAGCCTGTTCTGCATATTCATAGGAAATCTTTTTAAACAGTGCTCTCAGCATGTCGTGTTATATCTTTAGGTACATGACGGGAGTAAAATGCCGACATGCTAGAGAATGAGAAAATTTTAAATGTGATAGACATCCTTGACTGTGTTAAAATTTAAGTCGGTTTAGACGAAAAATATTTTATATAGAGGTTGAAATCCACTGGGAGAACGTTCTCGGGCTGTTAGCCGTTGTGTGATAGACACCGTTGTGTACACGAGGCACTGCGATCTTCATAATGAACATTACATGTAGGTTTCAGTCTCAACCAAGTCTATTCTCGACAACGCATCTTCTTTGTAATACTGGTACAATATTGTCAAAATAAACACTTCATTTCTTAAGTAACAAATTGGATCCATGTTCAACAGGTAATAAGATACGATGACAAGGATCGCATTATCGCCCACAAGGCAAAATACCGAAAGTGGGTTGATATATTGCCCGAAATATCCTTGACGTAGCTCGTAGGGAATTATGTTTAGCCAGATACGAGCCCTTCCCAAAATATAGGTTCCGCTGGTTTTCCTTGGGAATCCAGTTTTATGAGACCTTTGACCGCAACAACTACTCAGTGAAATTTATTAGCCAGGTCAAGTTTGATCTCCTAGAAAATACCCAAAATTCGGATGTCTCTAAATAATACCTTACAACTCGTATTGAAGTATTGAATAAAACGGAGCCACGTCTAAATAAATGTTTCTTGAAGGGAAACAGAAACAGAACACTGACACAGAAACTTGGTATTATTAAGTTTTAAATTCACCTCAAATTTATAATGTATTCAATTTAATGTCGCTGGTTATAAAAAAAAAACCGGCTTAACTCAAGAAATACCTGTCCCTGACAAAATTTTGATTGGTAATAATAGTAATTTGGATTGGTGGTTACGTACCTGTATTATTATGTATGTAATGGCACTATTGCGTTCAGTGAGGATGCCTACTCAGGGCTATTAGCTCCACCCCATAGGTATGCGTCTGTACTAAATAAGGAATTAGTGAGTATGTGATTGTCATTGACACGAAAGATTCAGCTGCAAAGCAACTCTATTATGCGGTGGCGTGTATTTAAGACGTAGTTACAGTCGAGATATATCTACAGATTTAGCCTTTTCTATAAACAAACTTTATTAGGAACCTAGCTTCTTCTGTACATCTAAAATTCTTACGTTACTGTATAAAATTCCTACGTGACAGACAACGCGTAGTCAAAACTATTGGGCGCAAGAAGCTAAAATTTATTTATGTTCCTTGGGGACCGCAGGAGAGCACTATGAATTGATTTCTCAAAATACCATCAAACATAGATAATAAATAGAATCAAGCAGAACGATTAAAAAAATGTGTGAGCGTAGTTGCGGGTATCCTCTAGTATTATGCAAAGAAAGGCCTTCCTTGTCGCTGAAACCTTTACCACTTTATATCAGAAGGACAGTTGGCTTATCTGTCAGAGACAACAATAAAATCAACTTAACGACAGGAAATAAATAGATCTGTTTCTCTTTCTAGCTGTTAACGCCATATCATCATCATATCAGCCAAACGACGTCCACTGCTGGACATAGGCCTCCCCCAAGGTTCTCCACACAGACCGGTCTTGAGCCGCCCGCATCCAACCTCCTCCCGCGATCTTGACAAGATCGTCGGTCCACCTTGCGGGGGGCCTACCTCTGCTGCGTCGTCCGGTACGTGGCCGCCACTCCAGAACTTTTCTGCCCCAACGGCCATCGGTTCTTCGAGCTATGTGCCCTGCCCACTGCCACTTCAGCTTGGCTATCCGGAGAGCTATGTCGGCGACTTTGGTTCTACTGCGGATCTCCTCATTTCTGATTCGATCTCGCAGGGAAACTCCAAGCATAGCTCTCTCCATCGCCCTCTGAGTGACCTTGAGCCTTCTGATAAGGCCCATAGTGAGCGACCACGTCTCTGATCCGTAAGTCATCACTGGCAACACACACTGGTCAAAGACTTTCGTCTTGAGACACTGCGGGATATCGGACGAGAAGATATGTCGTAGCTTCCCGAACGCTGCCCAACCGAGTTGGATTCGACGATTGACCTCCTTCTCGAAGTTGGACCTACCTAATTGGACTACTTGTCCCAGGTAGATATACTTGTCGACAACTTCGAGCGTAGAGTTCCCAACCTGAATAGGAGCAGGTACAACATGGACGTTCGACATGATTTTCGTCTTGTCCATGTTCATCTTAAGACCTACTTGTTGGGAGACTCTACAGAGGCCATCGAGCATTGTGCCTACGTCTTCCATGGTCTCAGCCATGACTACGATATCGTCTGCGAATCGAAGGTGAGTGATGTACTCGCCGTTGATGTTGATGCCGAGTCCATTCCAGTCCAGAAGCTTGAACGCCATAATTTACGAGTAAACAATATGTTTTAGGAAGGTAGTTCCCGTGTCCGTTATTATTGTTGTACAAATTTACTCACCTACGTACTTGTCAATGGTGGATTTTCATCTAAGTAATTCGCTGAAAGGGTGTTAGGATGACCAGCCATCACTCAGAGTGGGCCGTCAGCTCGGCTTAATTTTCCACTCTACGTTAGAAGTGACAACTGTATTTAGCCACAATATGTCCATCTTTTAGTGGATAAAAACATTTATTTGCACTATCAATTTTAATAACAACATTAACTTTAGTACATTTATTTGTGAATGGTTTAAGTTAGTCAAATATTTTTAAATATGTAATTTTGGTTTCACTCGTACAGTTATCAAAGGCCCAAACAACCGGACTGAGGACTACGTTTGGGAATATGAATAAATTGAGTTGTATAAAATAAAAAAGTGAAGCGTTGCCACTGCTACTACTGGCGGTATTGTCGTTTCATTTTTTAGGATAGCGCGGTTTGACTGTATTTTTCATATAACTGAGAGAACTGGAGCGTCATTCAGTCTCGTGATAGCTGTCGGCCGATGAATTTTACGGTCATAATATTTAATCCGTCTTGCAATATTTTTTCACATTATAAAGACGCAATTAATTTAGAAAGACCACATGGCCCCTAAATTTTAAACTTAAGTTTTAATGAATTATTAGTACTCAAAGCTAAATCAAATCTAAGCTAATACAAAATCTATTAACAGCCAAGTATAATGTCCTGTTGTAGCGTCCCATACGATCCACATCACAAGTATGTAGTATAAATATTAAGAAGGTTAAAAGCCACAATAATATAATAAAAGTCCGACTTGTATATAATGTGTCTCACAGCTGAGTATCTACGGCCTCTGCTCACCATGTGAAGGGTTAGGCTTTAATCTACCACGTTGACCAAGTATGAATGACCAAACTACACATATTTTGAGAGTGTCACTAGAATTTTAGACATGCAAGTAACTTCACGATACTTTTCTTCACAATTAAGCAAGTGATAGTTAATAATTTTTTTGAAAAATGTGTGGTGCTCGTTTCTAATTTGAACCTGAGACATTCTGCGTTGTAGTCCATTTATCTTCTAGTCTCTAAAACCTATAAGGTCTGTATAAAAGTTTCAGTACACGAATGCCGTGGTATATGTCCATCGAGATACAACAAAACGTTGCATATTAAATTTGATCTTCGTTCGAGAAATAAATCTGTATGCACATACATACATAATTATATTATTCCAGGATGCGTTGTTGCCTCTAGTTTAAATGTTTTATTTTGTGTTCCTTGCTCAACATTAAGATTGTTTATTCCAGATTTGTACGGTTTAAAAGCGATAAACGGAAAAGTTCGAAGCACCCGCAACCTGCGAGCATATATGAAAATTGAAAAGAGTAATTAATGTAGAGGAAACGCGTGAGGTTTGCAAGGATAGAAGCAAGTGGCGATCTGTTGTCTCTGCCTACCTCGACTGGAAAAAGGCGTGAGCATATGTATGTATGTAAACAATTTGTTTCATTCTTATATCAAGTGTTTAACATTTTGAGCAGACTACTTAAGCAGTAGGCTTAAATTCCCTTACAGACAGACCTTTGTGTCATGTGTAGGTACAATTATACGTTCAATTATACAAGTTAACAATCCTTCTGCTCCTACTACTAGTCTACAATAGTTGAAACATCGGGAATAAAGATATGAATAAACAAGAAACATTTGCCTTTCTTCATATTGAAAAACTTGTCATCATAATCAGCCCTATATTCTGTCCCACTGCTGGGCACGGGTCTCTTCTCACTATGAGAAGGGTAAAGCCATAGTCCACCACGCTGGCCAAGTGCGAGTTGGCAGACTTCACATGTCTTTCGAAAACATTATGGAGCACTCTCAAACATGCAGGTTTCCTCACGATGTTTTCCTTCACCGATAAGCAAGCGATAATTAACAATATAATCCGCACTTAACTCCAAAACGGTTATTGGTGCGTACCGTGGAATCGAATCCGACATCCTCTGCCTAGCAGTCCGTTGGTCTCTCCACTCGGCTATCGCTGCTCTTGTACAAACGTTATTTTAATAAACTTGGATGATATACAAATTGTGAAAGTTTACAATAATTTACTCTTTGTTCTAAATCTGGGTGCAATCTGTCTATGTAATACGTATGTATTTAGTAGAATAATAATTGTTTAATTGTTTATCAGTCGTCTTGATTTCATAGCTTGCAGCTTACTTTTGTGATGTGATAGCTGTGTGCAACTCGAAAATTAATATATAAATCAGATAAAACCGCCTTTACATCGAGTTATTGGTAACCGTAGCTGATGGTTTTACCATTCTTTTTAATAACCAGCTGTCAACTCGAACATTATTACGTTCGTGACTCATTGTGACAATAGAAAGCACAGCTGTTGGTTTTCAGTTGATTTGAAAGTCGAAAGCTCTATTGTTGTCTCATCATATAATATTTATTTTATCTCTGACGTCTGAAGTTTAGTGACACGTTGTACTTGATGAATTATTTGATTAAACACATTCCCAAAATTTTGTGGTTCGTTAACCACAAAACATATGGAATACGCTATTGTGAGTAATATGTACCATTTCGCGACAAATGTTTCATCTTATAGGGCCGAGGTAGCAAGGTTAATATCACAATGTTCACATGGTTTTGTTACTGTTACTCTTTGCACTTGTTTTCATTTTTTGTGAAAATTATGACGTTGGTGATGAAAAAGTAATGTGTAAAACGTTGGAAAGGAGAATGACCAAAACTGGGCTCTTTTGTGGCACGTTTGCTTCTAAACCATTCATACGTGGAAAATCTTCTTTTATTTTATAATTTTACATATATTAATTTGATGTTCAAGCAAAATGGGGATTTTTAGTTCTAAAATATAAGTATTTGCATTATTCGGAAATAAGTAACATCGCCATTTGCCATTTCGTATTTAAAACTCATTTTGCATATTTTATCAAATGTTTACAGTTTCTTGCAAACTTCCTTAAATAGGAAAAAATGACAGGTATAGTGCAAAACAGTGTAGCTGAATGAAAGTTCTAATAACCAAAATAACACCAAAACATTTTTAAACAGGTGGTGAAATATTTTCTATAAATAATATTTATATCCTTTATGCAACATATTACCTACGAAGTAATATTTTGTATTTATCTAAAATATGGAAACATATTTTTATGACACTGGCATCCATTATATCTAACGTCATTTATTTTGACATGAAAACAGTCAATTTCCTTTTTCTCGTATGAGCGTTGCGTTTGTGTTTCGATGATATTGTGGAAAATAAGTAATTTACCTCCTGTGATTTACATTGAGTTGAGCAATCCTTTGTAGGTTAAACACGTTTACTGCGTGACTAATGTGTTTACTAGATTTTGACACAGGATTTTATTGGTAACATAAGTACCTATGTCGTCTAGATGTAGAACAACTAACCGTGGTGAGGATCGCGGTCTTATTAACTGTTCCTTTGCGGTACCTCGGCAGCACGGCACGTCCATTCTTTGGACGAGCTATGTCATTCGGCGCGCGCTTTATATTTTGACATCATGGATAGCGCCAGTCTATGTAAGAGTTGTTTACTTCTCTTCACAATTCTTACAATTATCTCTGTTAACCGAATACTCAGACGGACTTTAACTTCTTTGTTTCAGGAATTTAATGGAGTCTTATGTTTAGGATGCTACACATTAATTGAAGCTGTTGCAACTTCTGAGGCCAAACCTGCACCACATTATGTTATACGATATACAAGCTCCTGCTTCATTGGTGCATAATTCATTTAAAGAAGATTTATAATAACAAATAAAATGAAAAATAACATAATAACTGTGTTTCATTTGCCAATTAAGCATTAAAGAGTTTAGTTTTAATGCTGGTTCGGCGTTACACCGAAACCGTAGGGTTCTAGGCGACTTGGAGAAGGAAATGGACTGTATAGAGAGGATAGCGGTTCTTCGCCGCCTAGGAGATGGATACGCTAAGGGGTGATTGAGTAGGTATAGGATATTTCAAGGATGGAGAGCACCTACCTTATACAACCTTCTTCGTTTCCGTAGGGCAGTCTCCTGGTGGTTTCGTGATGCAGCTGCTTGTTTTCACTTCAATTCACCATTCGCGAGCGGGTTTTCCTTGGTGGAAGCGGTAATAAATCACATACAACGGTGCGGCGCGGTACGGTATCGCGGACACGTTCTCAGCGAGCGGAATGTTCTCGACTGTCACTCGCGTCCACGATCGCGGCGACGAATCAGGCGTAAGGCAGTGCCTCTTCCAGGGAGTGGGATAGAGCGGGACGGAAATATGGTATCGCTCGCACTAGACGTGGAACGATTGATCTTGATGCGATTAGTTATAGATAGGAAGGTAGATGGTGCTACCAAATGCCAACTTTATAATGTAAAGTCCAAAGGAATGAGATTATCTTTTGCCACATGGTATTGAGAATTTTCAGTAAGAAATAATATATCAGACTGAAAATACCCCAAACTTATATAATATACAGGCGTTCAAATGTATGTAGCTCTGCTTCGTAGCTCCACTTCTTGTTTCAACTATATTCTATACTTATGTGTATCAAATATATATTAGAGACTTAAAATAACATACATACATACATATACTCACGCCTTTTTCCCGTCGGGGTATACTTAAAATAAATGCCGATAATATGATTAAATCATATCGTCATAGTCCTAGCATTATCTCAGTTGCATCCAATACTTAAACGCCTAGGAGCCCTGGGTCCGCTTACAAGACTAACGACGATATGACAGAATATCAGCTTTTCGACATAGCCACTGCCGTCTGACCTCCATTACTCAAAGGGATAGCGATTTGTCATGGTTTAGACCAGTATCAGTTTATTTGAGGGTATCGATTCCCCGTAACGACTGTCAAATATCTTCATGTCAGCCGGAACCGACGGCTTAACGTACCTACTCTCCAAAGCACGGGCGTTAATTAACTTATTTACTACTACTATATGATTAAATCATATGACTATTACAAAACTTAGCCTCAAAATATTTGGAATCTTAAATGTCCGATATTTAAGAACTGCCGCCGAATTTCGTATTTATTTTTTCCTCATTTAATTACAACTAAATTTTCTACATATTACTGGTCAAACCATCATGAAGCAAACTTAGCCCAACTTCCATACAAAAATGGTCATTCTCCTTTGTCTAGCTTTGTCCTTATGCACGCACAGTCACGTCAAACACTGCACAACATATTTTTTTCATCACTTCGTTTTGTTCATTTGATTAGTATATTTAGATACACGTAGTTCCTTACGAGCGAATATATTCCTCTTAAGATTTTTTCGACTTCTTTTTACTATTCCTGTAATGCGAGACCAGCTATAATAATAAATTACTTATGTATACGTTTTAGTAGGTCGAGATTGAACCCTAGTATTCAATCCACTTAGCATTGGCACGCAGGTCATAAATTACCAATAACCTAATTAAATTAACATTGCAAATCAAATGTTTTACTTGCTGTTATGTAAAAATCCTATACCATACCTATCTTTCATGGTTTGTGTTTCCTTAATTAAATCCATAACATTACCATTTATCAGTTTACCATTGCAGTACCGATGGCCGTTGGGGCAGAAAGGTTCTGGAGTGGCGGCCACGTACCGGACGACGCAGCAGAGGTAGGCCCCCCGCAAGATGGACCGACGATCTCGTGAAGATCGCGGGAGGCGGTTGGATGCGGGCGGCTCAAGACCGGTCTGTGTGGAGAACCTTGGGGGAGGCCTATGTCCAGCAGTGGACGTCGTTTGGCTGATATGATGATGATGATTGCAGTACAGTCAAAATAAATAAAATGTGCATAGTAGCACGCAAATTGATTCGATTCCGGCGTCCTAACCGAGTTCAATGAGTGAGAGCTCTCTAGCTGGCGGGCCGGTTTGCGCTCATGTCGGAATTTAATTGAAACGGACGCTATTCGATCCGGCTTGACATATGACACGCACCATGCGACGCACTAATTACGGACATCATAGCTGCCGGCCGCCACCAGACATAGACTGACGTCTAGTGGCCGACGGCTGGCGTTACGAGTGGCGGCACGACTCCACACCGACCCTCGTGACCACACAAAAATATCCACACGTATAATTCTTAAAGCTAGATAACGGCAGGATGTTTATTTACTCCGGTTTATATTCCGTTTCGCGAACGGGTGGCCACTCCACATGTCAAACGGTATCTTTAGGTCCCTGCTTGAGAACGGTCCAGTTTCGCAAAATATTGAGATAATGAGTGATCAATTTATTTTCTGGTAAGCAGGTACTTTATATATAATTTGATCTTTGGACATGCGCATTGGTTTAATATTATGTGTTAACTGAAAATACCGCAGAAGATTCATGAAAGTTTTAAATATATGTTCAGGTTCAAACGATTAAGGTGAATAAATATGTTGTAGCATTGAGTTTAAGCAAATTCGTAGTCGGTGCTGGTTTATTTCTAATAAATCAGGTTTTACTGGACGGCAGCAATGCTCTTTGGATGCTTGGAGGGCAAATTTTATTCGTGCATTTAGTATAACAAGCTTCAATTCCCTCCATTGGTAGCAATTGAAAGTAAATTGCATTTCACAGTCTATAAAGTACCTATCTGTTTGTCCCGAAAAAGTTTGATAAATTCAATTTTCAACTGGGTAACTTCCGTGTCTGAGTGATTCACGCTTGATACTTTTTGAATATATTGGCCTCGCGCCGAATCGATAGTAGTATAGAAAACTCGGAAGTTATCGAAAGGCAACATAACTTTTCGTAGAATATTGAATCAGTAATATCCGTATTTCTGAGCTTGTTTGTGGTCGATGGACGGACGCACCGCGCCGCACCGCTGCCGCCGCCGTCACATCTATCAAGAAAAATATTATTTTTCGAAGTAGGCGCGAAATCCTCCGGAAATTTGACTTCCCCCGTTTTGTTATACTTACCTAAATAAGTATGCCATCACTTCTTATCGATTTTTGAATGACTATTTAATTTTAAAACAATTAGAATATATGAGCAGCACAACATCTCGTTCAAATATTGAATGGAGCACCCGATAATGAAGCCAGGATTAATTATGTGTCTAATATTGCGAACGAGAGTCTGTGGATACAATATATTGCTCATTGATTGTAACTCTAAAACTTAATGTTTAATTTAATAAACTAGCTACCCATTAAAGCAATGAGTTGCAAACAGTTAATTTCCCGTGGGTTTTTGGACGTTTTCAGATGCAACATAAAATTATTTGGAGGGTTACGATATCGTCGAGTCGGGTGTGTGAGTGTGTGCGTATAAAGGTTTGATAGTTCTTTAGAAATACAGTTAGAACTCGTTACTTAGGCATAAAAGTTAATTGGCTGAATCAATTTGTTTTAAAATGCCACGTTTGAATAATCCGTAGAGCAGCCGCAGGGTTAGGCCCAAAAATAATTCAAATAGGGTAGTCCTCAATGAAGGATTAGTTTAAGCGGTGAACCCATACCCTTTAAATCTGATGCAGGGTGGAGACCAGGACTAATAAGCGCGGATTGTTGCCCTTCCGCCACTCTACGCCCTGATTCAAGTAAATGAGAAAACTTTCTAATTGGAATTTCAAATAGGCCTCCGTTTATCCAGACGAGAGCTGTTCGCGGTTTGACACCAACATGCTGGGCCGCATTATATTTCCCTTCGGTTTAGGTAATTGATATGGGTTTTAGTAATTTAACATAACAGTAGTTACCATTGTCAACAGACCACTCGTTACGTTAATAAATGCAGTCGCGTGATAACTTAAGGGTGCCGTAACAGTGACACGGAACATTTTGGTTAGCGTGAAATATCCACCTAACAAAAACATTGTACAAGTTCGTACTAATTTGTGGTTATATTTAAATATTTGATGCTACTTATTTATTCCGCCAAACTTTGTTGCTTGTTTTGCGCGTTTTAGCTCAACATTATTTATTAAAACGTGCATCCACGTTCTTTATGTTTTAAGTTGAAAGCCGGATTAGAACATAAAGAAGAAAATTGATTGGCACGGATAAAGTTGCACTGCAAATGTACAATTTCTCAGGTAATTCTCAACACTTATACGGCTGGCTATTAGCCTCAGATATAATAATAATATATTATAGTATATTCTCACAACAAAAAGAAATTCAAGTAATGTCGGGTCGTCTAGGTCATATGTTGGTCTCGTGTGTCATGTGATGCGTGGATGGGTCGGGACTCGGTGGGTGAACACGGCGCTTCATACCACCGGTCTTGCGAATTCAGGCGCAACTAACTCATACTAGTCCGGGGCTTAGCAACATCTGTTGTTTGTAGGATAATAGTCACAATGTTTTACGAATAACTGTCAGATAATACAACTTGCATTCTATTGGGATTAATGGAAGAGTTTGACTGCTTCTAGAAAGCTTGACTGTTTCGTATTATCTACCAATATGAAAATACTTGCTGCACGGCTACTTAGTGTCTATGTTCAAATTAATTATATAGGTAGCAATACTGTAATGTCATGAGACAATTATACTCGCCCGTCTGATCCCAAACTAGGCAGTGATTGTATGGCCATCAGACCACTGATTAAGATGCTTGGATATTTTTAAACATATAGATATCTAGATAAATTACACCCAGACGAATTATAGAGCTTATTACACAAGCATTTATTTTATTTATTGATTTATTTAACTTTATGCACAAACAAGTGTACAGAGGCGGACTTAATGCCTAAGGCATTATCTACCAGTCAACCTTTGGGTGATGCAGAAATAAAGATATAATAAGTGCATTTTGCGTTAAAATACAGAAAATGAAAATATATATATATATATATATATATATATATATATATATATATATATATATATATATATATATATATATATATAGTATAACAGATTTTACGAATAATTTATTCATAAAATATATGATAAACCTATTTACATACCCTAGATATATACTTATTTATAAATACATAAATACATGTATATATATATATATATATTTCAATATAAATATATATATTTATAATAAATATTATAAATACATAAACGATGATTCTATTACGATTCGGCCAATGTGTCAATGTAAATCTGTCGAACTCTAGTTTTAAATGTAAAACGGTTCGTGGACATCCTGATTTCTGGAGGGAGAGCATTCCAGAGAAGGATAGACTGGATATTAAAAGAAGCATGTACCAAGCTAGAGTTGTGAGAAGGACGAAGAAGATTGTTTGAAGAGCGAAGATTTTTATCGTGGGTATTGCAGAGATATTGAAAGTGAGGAGTTAAATAGACAGGAGCATTAGGAGAGTACACTAATGAATAAAGTGTACACAACGTACGCAGGTTGCGACGTTGGCGGATAGGTAACCATCGTAACTTTATTCGAAACTCGGAAATATGGTCATACTTACGGAGATTGAAAATGAATCTAATGCAATTATTGAGAAGGCGGTCGAGCTTATTGAGTAGATCTGCATTAAGGTCGAGATAGCACACATCACCATAGTCGATGACAGGAAATATTAAAGTCTGTACTAGCATTGTCTTGGTCTTGGATGGCAGAAAGTTCTTCAGACGATAGAGCGACCGTAAGATACCAGTGACTTTGCGACTAACATTTGCTACCTGGGTACGCCAGTCAAGAGTCGCGTCAATATGTAGACCGAGATCTTTGACGCTTGAGCTAAACGGAATAACTGATCCATTAAAAATTACAGCTGGTAGCAATTGCAAGTTAATCCTACTCATAATCCGGGGACTACCAATAATAATAACCTGACATTTAGCAGGATTCACTGCGAGTCCAAACCTAGCAGACCAGTCGTTAATAGCATCCAGATCTTGATTGATTGCATTTATTGCTGTATCCAGATTTTCCACCTTTGCTTGTGTGTAGAGCTGCAGATCATCGGCATACAGATGATACGCACAGTGAAGTTCATGAGATAAGAGATTAATAAACAATGAAAACAGAAGAGGAGAAAGTATTCCGCCTTGAGGAACACCAGAGCCCAGATAACGCCATGTTAATGTGGTTTCATCAATACGTACCGACTGCTGGCGTCCTCGAAGATAAGAGGAGAACCATTTCAGTACCATAGGTGAGACCATTAGATAGGAGAGGATTGAAAGAAGGAGGTCGTGACTGACAGCATTAAAGGCGTTGGAGAAGTCCACCAAGGCCAGAACTGTAACCTTGGTGTCCTCCACCCCCGCCCTCACGTCGCCAGTCACCTTGAGCACTGCAGACACAGTACTGTGTCCAGGCCTGAAACCAGATTGAAACGGAGATAGAATATTGTTAATGTGAACAAACCTGGACAACTGTCTCTGCACGCAAGACTCAAGTACCTTGGATAAGAAAGGAAGAATGGATATGGGTCGGAAGTGAGTAGGGAGAGAAGGATTTGGTATCTTGGGCAAAGGACGAACATAGGCTTGACGCCATAAGTGAGGAAATTGACCTGTGTCCAGGGAAAAGTTAAGGATATGGGTGATGACAGGTAAAAGTTGGTCCAGGATGACCGTGATCATGCGACGACTAATGTCATCACACCCCACGGCCTTGGACTTGATGGACAGGATAATCTTCTTGATCTCACCTGATGATAATGGAGAAAAATTGAAGGGATCGATGTTAGGGCGTGGCAAATTGGCTAAATACGTCATGGTTTGACATTTAGTTTGGTCGTTCAGAGAAGGAGTGACGGTAAATTGCCGATTTATGTCGTCCAAACTAATTGTCGCTGGCAGAATCACATGATCGTGAAGTTTGCCAATGCCCAGGGTCCTCAAAAACTGCCATATGTTAGCAGGAGAGGAGTTTGAAATATTATTGAGAATATGCCGGCGTTTAGCGTTGCGTATCATCTGATTGCACCTATTTCTAGCTGTTTTGAAAATAGACCAGTTATCCTCGCAACGATCTTTTTTAAACCTTCGGAAAGCACGGTCCCTGCGTCTCATCGCCATCCGAATAGCCTCCGTCATCCAAGGTGCCGGTGGACGCTTTAATTTGATTTTTTTAATTGGGGCATGTACACATACACATGACATCGAACAACTTTTTGACCTTGTCGTTAAAAATATCTACTTTGTCGTCGACGGTGACAGCTAATGTCAACGGTTCCCAGTCGATTTTCGAAGCATCCAACCTCAACTTTTCAACGTCCATCCGCCCAAAACAACGCAAATACAGAACTTTAGGACGAGGTTTCGGAGGTTTTAGGACATAAGAGAGGAAGATAAGGTCATGATGGGAGAAACCAGGAGCAAGATGTTGGCCATGGGAACGGACAGAGGAGGGAGAAGATGTGAGCATTAAGTCCAACCAGGAGTCCTCCCCGTTAGGGTTGTGGTGAGTGGCTTGGAGAGGCAAAACGTGGAGGCTGGCAGACTCAATGATGTGGGTAAGTTTGCGGGATAACAGATTAGTGTTAAAGTCGCCCATGATGACGTGATGTGCGTACTCAGAGCCCAAAGATTCGAAAACCGATTCTAAATCAGTGAAGTAATTGACAGAAGGAGGACAGTATACTACTCCAAGAACCATTTTGGTTCCCCTGACCCAAACCTCGAGAAAAAGATACTCCGCAGATATAGACTGTGGAGAGGAAGACGCCAAAATGTTGTATGATAAATTGCTACGGAGATAGATAGCAACCCCTCCACCACGCCTGTCAATCCGATCATTGCGGATTAAAACAAAGTCAGTAAGTGGGTATGAAGTAGAAAGAAGGTGAGGTTTGAGCCAGCTCTCAGATATCAGGATGGCATGAACGTTGGTATCGGTAAAAGTGTCCAAAAGATCACTATAATGACTAGGCACGCTTTGTGCATTTATATGGCAGATGTTTAATAAATGATTAGCGTTTGTGTTAAATTGTGTCCGTAAAATGTCGCCCAGTAATTGATTGTCATTTATTGAACAGAAGCTGTCATCCCCAGACAAACCAACTGAGTCAT
Organism: Euclidia mi; assembly: GCA_944739405.2. Taxonomy (NCBI): domain Eukaryota; kingdom Metazoa; phylum Arthropoda; class Insecta; order Lepidoptera; family Erebidae; genus Euclidia; species Euclidia mi. Next base: position 62,478,868 of record OX123183.2, read on the forward strand.
TGGCAGAAACAAAAGAATTGTCATCGGATATAGACATATCTAATATATATATAATAATAAACGTACTTGTTAATAAATAAATAATATTATTATAAATAAAAAATATTCGAACGATATTGACTGCTAGTTAGATATACATCTCTGCACCACCCGCCAACTGACGCACAAACTGTAATTTAAAGAAACTTAATATAATATATTAATTTACACTCGAACAAAAAAATAAAAACACACATAAATCTAATCTACAATACTATTGAACTAATTTAACAGTTCATTCCTAAACGCATTCTCTAATGTCATACTGCAATGTCACTTTGACAGAAACATTTTTGACAGACATAACTTACCTACATTGAAAGAAATCAACAAATAAACAGTTTATAAGTTATAATTAATGTGATTGTTAAAATGAGGGTGAAAGAATTTTAAATGTAATTACATAAACAATCCAATGACTCGACAAACAAACAGCAGTAACTATGTGTCTGAACTCTAAAAACACTGTCAATAGCAAATTTTTGTATCAGTGCAGTGGAAAGTGTTTGGTAATAAAACTAAACTCGCTAAGAGATGCGTGAAACAAGTAAAAACTAAACAATATACTTAGTTCTACGTGGTTTTGTTAGACGTGCCTGATGATACCTCGGGGTACTTCTGCAGTAAGGGATTCAGCTCATCTAAAGATGTGACTTTGTGGCGACTCCCATCCGAGGTCCTGATGTTAACTACGCCGTCTTGAGTCCAGCACCCGCGCATGCCAAAATGTAGCCTCGCCTTACTGAAGACTGTCTGACGCGCCCTAGTCAAGAACTCCCGGACAGAAGTCGTCGACCCTTTAAGGTTGGTTTTTGCCCTCCAGACGGCGGCCTTTACATCCAAGCTGGCGAACTTCACTACAATGGGCCGGTGCTTATCTTTCCCATTGCTCCCAAGACGATGACACGTCTGAATGGATTTGTCAGAGACATCTTTCAATGCCATTCTTGTACGCAGGACATCCAGAATGACAGCTGCACAGTTTTCCTTTTCGTGTTCAGTAACACCAGTAAATATCAAGGTTTTCCTACGATGCCTTGTTTCCATATTGTCAATGGACTTGGCACATTCCGCTATTTGCTTCCTGAGTAGTCCAAGCATGGTGAAGGTCAGTTCGCGAAATGTACGGAACTCCTCTGCGACCTTTGCTACAGTGTCCTTGGCTGATCCAATTTGTAGTTGCGCCTGGAGCTCGTCCATCTTCTTCGTGACACATTCCTCAAGACTCTTCTGTGCCTGGACTATATCTGAATATTGTGCCATGTTGGAAGTGTAAATTATAGCGTGTTTGAATTCAAGTGTACAGTTGATCAGCTGGCAGGTGGTGTATAGTAAGAGAGCTTATATGTCACATATGGGGCTACACTTACTTGGGTGTATAACCGTACGTATTTTCCTTATAATTAACTCACAAACAATGCAGGATGTATTGTAAATTTATTTTTAATATATTTTTTAATTTTCGTATGTGTAGTAACTTTATTTGCACCTACCGCCTATATAATTTACCCTACTGGGAATCTAACTACGACCTCCGGTTCAGCAGTCACAGTCCCTCACCTGTAGATTAACAAGTTAATTAACATATCAAATATTTTCACAACTTTTAATTTATTCTGATTATTTTAGCCATTTCAATTACTTGAAAGCCGCCGTAAGCGTGGGCTCCATTGCCCACGCTGATGTAGTATACTGATGATGACATTTCTAACAGACGAAGTAGCAAATTTCGTCAATGGTACATTTTTCAACAACGTTCACAATTATGAACTAATTTAATAAATCTAGAAATTAAATTACCTTTCCCCCCTAACTGCGACGCATCCTACGTAGGCCAATTAATTTAATATCCTACATAATTATATAGATAATAATATGGGGGTTTGAACGTTGCTCTTTAGCTATTAAATCGATTTTAATGTAATAGACAATTATTTCGTCTGCGGCAGAGGGTAATACTAGGCATAAAAAGAACGAGCTTTATATTTAATGTCAAACGTAATAACGATGTAATACAATGCAAATAAGCGGCTCATTTTTACTGTAGAACTTTTATTGAGAACTAAATCCAAACTTCGGCAAGTAGAGAAACTTTCAAATACAATACAAGCTCTGATTTCGTATGGAGCGTTTGTTTATCTATAAAATTAATAGTTTATCTGTGTGATCGCGTTTCCTTTTGGCACCAAATATCTTTGAACTATCGGCACGAAAGTTATGTCAACTTTCGTGCCGATAGTTCAAAGATATTTGTGTCACGTAATAATTTAATGTTCTTATTTTTTTAACAGGTACATAGGTATATATAAAAATATAAATCAGATATAGTTTTTGTAGCTTTGCCTAGAGGATGTAATCAAATAGTGAGGACAACAACCAATTACATATGTATCTCACACCCAAAAAGCACGTATGGGATTCCAGGATTTCCGGCATTCTCTTTTAATAACGTGCCCTAGGAATATTCCACTGTCGCGTGGGACTTTACAAATATTCGACCAACGTACAAATAGAAAACCAAGACTCGAAATAACAATTTGTGAAACACACGAAGTGTTATATATGTACACATAAAATAAAACAATTATTTCTATACTTATGTACCTATAAAATAAAAAACAGTACATAAAAAGGCAAAGAAATTTTTTAAACAGTGTTATTCATAAATTCGCCACCATCAAAGTCACGACATTCAGCGTTGCGGGTTAAGCTGCGAGGCGTCTCCTTAAACCACTTACCACTGTGCCGTTCGTAGAATCGAATGTTGGTGTTCGGTTTAGCTTATGGTGCACAGTCCTACACACGTTTACCTTGATAAACAAACTTTGGCAAATCTTCATGTCCGAGATTATGTCTGCGTCTGCTTTTTGTAGGTGTAACTTATTTATGGCTTATCGAAAAAATATAAGAAAAACATATGTTGAGGTACCGATGAGGTACTATATTTTAACGAAAAGATGAACTAGTTATAACGCCTACAACTAGGTGAAACCGGTTTGGTCCCGCCATTCTGAAGTCAGAATGGCTGGCCACTTTCCTCGTAATAGTTTTTCCTCTTTAGCGAGGTACTAGTTTTTTGATGTCTGGTACCAAATAGTATAAAATAGTTATAAAAGATTGGTATTGCTCGAACCTCCAAAATCTCTCTTGGTCCAGCCATCCTGATGCAGACGAAATGATGGGTCACCAGATCCAATGTGATCTACAGATTCATGTTCTTAGACCTAAGACTTGCTGGCAATACTGGTCCTGCGGGCTGTCCAAGACTGACGCAATTAGAACGTTATGTGGTTTGGTGTTCCATTCAAATAGTAACCAGTCTTATGTTTGATTTATTATATTTTGCATAGAGTAACATATCCACTGTGTACGCATATTATCTAGAGCTTACTCGAAGATCTATGTACTTAGCCTACGCTTCGTCAGCTATTTAAAGATCTCACGTAATAGGACTAAGTCTATTCTGCCAGTCGAAGTACAATGTCAAATTTACTGGTGATGTTGAGATATTAACAACAATTTCTCGATAAAAAACCTAGGTTCAGAAAACATCAGAATACCTTTAGATATATAACAACAATTTGCGTTACTGTATTACAAATTTTCCACAAGAGTACGAATAACGCTGATATCTTACTTGCTACGATTAACATGTTCATTAAGCAATTCAATGTACCGACGTGATTTGATTATGTATCTTTTTCCTGTCGAGGGATTATGAGCGAGAAAATACGTTCTTAGCGAGATACGTACATCGCGCATAAAACATGGCTCGTGATTTCGTTGATGTTCCAAAGCAACGTAATCCCTTCACACAAGCTTTTTAATAAGGTGCCAGAACGTACGAGTACCGACATCTATAACATATTCCACGGCTTTATTTGATTCGGTTTTGCATGGATATTCGTTTCAAGTTGTAGGTAGGCCTATATGTATTAGGTACAAAGAGGAAAATGTTATTGTAGAAGCTAATTATTGTATAGCCTACGGCAAAATTATTATCAGCCCATGTTGTGTATTAATTAACAACCTAGCATTGATTCAGTGACATGACCCGTGTTTCTGTGTAAAACCCTCGAATAAACATTTCAATTGAATAAAGTAAGAACAAATCGAAGCAGGATAACGTAGTTCCCGGGATAGATAGAATAGGGAAAAATCAAGTGATGAATCAGCAAGCGAAGTGCGCAAGTATTAGAAAGTTTCGTCAGAGCATTTGCGTTACATCAGAGACGTTGTAAAACTTGTCCGGCCGATGGTCGAGTAAGCTCGGAACGAAATTGCCAATCCTCTTTCACAATGGACCGTAAAATGGTTTTCCGTTTTTGCCCGACCGAGCGGAGCGCTACTCGTTGATTCACCGGACACGTCGCTTGGTGGGCTATCACTAGTTGGGAGAATTTGTGGAAATAACTCTTCATATACCTGGATGACGCGCTCGCTTCGAGAAAAACTATACCAAGCATTTACACACTCTTTAATAGCTACCTGCCTGTAATTACCTTTGAAACTAATGTTAACTATCGCACATAGCACCGCTAACTGTTTTTAGCTTCGTTTTATATCGTCTTTGTATTCCAACATTTTGTCGTTTCTACTACGCTCCGCTAAGATACGCTTTATACATTCTTAGCGTAATTTAATGTTTTACTTTTAAAAGCTTTTTTATTAAGTACTTCAAAATTTTAATGGTCTCCACATTTTATGTTTCTGGAGTGTTGTTTTTTGCTTTAACTCAATTTTAATTATTTAAAAACGGTCACTTTATTGTATTTACGTACAAAATATTCTGGTGACAACACATTTGTAAACAACAGATGATTAAAAGATAATGTTTTATTTCATGATTATGCTCATTTCGAGTGCAGCTCTTTAAGTGATTAATTTATATGATAATGTTACATTACATGTGGTTTAACATCATGTGCTCTCAAACTTGCTGTAAATCAAATATTCCATGTATCAAATAGCCTGTAGAATATTGGCATTGAAGGCAATGTATAACAAAGAAACTTTACAATTAGGTTACTGTTATTTAACTTTAAGATATAGGTACGCAAATAAGAGCTCTAAATGTATTGTTCGCGTTCAAGTTTACTCGAAGTAACGTATGAAACCAATAAAGTAAACTGAAGTAATAACATGATAAAATCTCAGCTAGTTCTGTGTCTTATCTCGGTGCTCTCTCTGCACTACAACGACTACGTAGAGACTAATTTTAAGTAACAGGAATGCATACGTTTAACAAAATATTGTTTACACACGTAAGCACTTGTAAGAAAGTATACGGCAAATATGTTAAATCTGTACATTCAACCTTTCATGTATGAAAGGTTGCTTTAATCAGTTACTTAGATGTAAAGCTAGACAGATACAGAGAGTAGGATCAGTGTATTCATCCTTAGCTAATATTTAATACGCTACTGTTCAATTTGGGTTAATCTTAGTCTAGACAAAGTGGTTGCTTACGTGTATTTATAGATAAAGCGCGTTCTGTAATCGTCTTCAGCTAACTACTCAACTCAGCTCATTGTAGGTTAGTCCAAGGTTAGGCCTGTTGGACAATTATACAGGCTTTGCTGTAATCGTAACGATTATTGGATTATTATTGGGATCAATGGCTTTTAGTGCTCCGCGGCCCATAAACGGGTCATGTTGTGTACCTATGTAAGAGTCAACCCTCGAGGGACTGAGCGTACACAATAGACCTGCATGCTTGACTGGTATCCGAAAGAATTAACTCACTAGATGTTACCCACACCCGAGACCTTTATTATTGACTGAGCGTTCACAATAGACCTGCATGCTTGACTGGTATCTGAAAGAATTAACTCACTAGATGTTACCCACACCCGAGACCTTTATTATTGACTGAGCGTACACAATAGACCTGCATGCTTGACTGGTATCTGAAAGAATTAACTCACTAGATGTTACCCACACCCGAGACCTTTATTATTCGATGTTACATGCGTACTTGATCTTCGTCTCTGTCCTTTCTTTGCGAATTATGAAACATTTTGTACGGAGAACTTGTCTTACAAAAGACCGCTTAGTTTTATTCACTTCTGAGTGTAGCAGTAAAAATCCTATTATTGATACAAATAGTATCTACTTTAAGACGATTTTTATGCTACTTTCAATAGTTATATCAAAACACCACAGGGACACATGAAAAAATCATCAACGAAAGAAAACATATCTCACACGACCGTGCTATTTTACAAAGCTTCTTTTCAGTAGCTCGTTAATTTGCAGCAAAATAAAATAGCTGCATATGCGACGTATTAGTAAATGTGAAGACGCAGAGTGGTTGGGTAAATACAGAATAAAACAGACAGCGACACATGGTGGCTCGGTCCACACAGCACAATGCGGCGCGCGACGGGACGACACGAGTGTATAAGCCAGTTGGAACTACTGGCGGTGACAGCTACAGGCAATATCTTTGCTCCGCCAGACCAATATCTGTAGTGCTGCAAAAATAATGATACTTGAGAAAAAGTTATACTGCTTAGTTAACCTGAAGGGCTTAATAAATGGACACATTTTTAAGTACGTGTATATAATTACATACACGATATTTAATTACTATTCAGCGTCTAAGTGAAGCCCCTATAATTCATAATTTAGAACTTTATCCAATAGACAGGTCTGGTAATATTCCATCAATGTGAGACAGTGTTGCTAGTTTCTTAGATAACCGTATCGTAGCAGACGAAATCCTACCTTGTGATTTTAGTCTAGTGCTTTATAGTCTTTCAGTTAATGTCACTGAAATACTATAAAGCACGTTTGTGTATTTAGAATTTGTCTTCGTTTAATTGCGTTTGATCTGTACTATGCAGCTCGATTTTGATTTCAAATCTAGCTTGAGATTTATGTCGGTACGTAGATTTTACAGCTATTAAACATTGATTCAGAAACTGAGAGCCGTGCCGAGTAGCGACAGAAGAAAGAAAGAAAGAAAGAAATAATGTTTATTTCGACAAAACTACAGAGTTATAATAAAATAAAAATAGTTTACCTTTTTTTGTCACATTATTAGATTTTTATAGCTCTGTCGAAATGGGTCACCATCTCAGCATTTGCTGGGTATTTATAGAGTTCCCAGCGCTGATTTTCAGTGGCCACCCTGGATAGTGATGCACGGACGGAGGTAGAAAATACTGTACCCGAGAACAACAAATAGGAATGCTATTTTATATATTTGTTATAAATACACTATTTATATATACTACACTATTTATATTTTAGTTACTAAACTTGACTTTTATTTGCCACTCGTTATACGAAATATGAAAGAAAGTATATTAGGTATAGGAAATAAATTCTTATATTTATTGAACGTTAATTGAAATTTTTAATCATCATCTCCATAGATACTGTTAGAGCACTCAAGGTGCATTTATACACTTAATTTCGAAAGCAATAAGATTACCCATAATCAGTTTATATCGTCATCTGCTCTATTTCCTTCCAATAACCATCACAGGGTAAGTAGGTATATTACGACTCCAGTTTAATACTATATCTCTTTTTCATTCATATTAAATACATACACATTTTTATGACATCATGAATTGACATTTATAGAGCCCATAAGGCAGGATATGTTGTAAATATTAAGACATATTTTGTATGGAGCTTGTATCTCTAGGAGCCAAATCCATGGATAAATCAAAGGTTGTGACCAGCCGTAAGTCACATTATGATCATCGTTCTAGTTCCATCACCATCCCTATTACATCCGAATCAAGCCTTGGCACTTGGCACCGGCAGCTGTCCGTTTTCTAATATAAACAGATTTGGCAGAGAATTTTTTAGCCACATCTTATATTTAACAATATTTTAGGAAATAAACATACCGGTCGATTTAATTGCCCGTAGAGTTGCAATTCCTACGCGCAAAATTCTAATAGTTTAACTAACTATAGTCCTCACAGTTAACCGGAAATCGGGCGAGCCAATATGATAAATGGTTGTTTTGTCATAAATCAAACATAAAATACCCTAAAAGGTTATGGAAAAATTTGAAAAATACCGTTTTGCCATTTAAAAAGGTTGTGGACTTACCCTTACATTTTAACGATCCCAATAAACTAAATACACATTTCTTAAACATTCCCAGTAATAATATTATGCAAATAGTTAAATAAGATATTTAACTTTTTATGAATTCAATAGGTTTAGTGAAAATATATTCTCATTGAGTGTGGTCGACGCGTGCGATATCCTAAAGATTATTCCCACATTAAAATCTAATGCTGAGGGCTATGATCAGATCACATTAGATATGTTCCTACTGAGTCTACCTCAAACCTTAGATATTCTTACTTCCATTATAAACACATCCATAACAATATCCACATGCTGCCCTCTGGAAGGTAGCTATTGTCCGTCCCATCCCCAAAATTAGTAATCCAATGAAAATGAAAGATTTAAGACCTATCAGCATATCGCTGTTTCTCTCTAAAATACTGGAAAAGCTAGTAAACACTCAACTAACAAATTATTTAGAAAACAGTAACATTCTACCCGAGACTCAATCCGGTTTTAGGAGAGGACGCAGCACTGCCACGGCTTTGCTGGACGTGACGGACAATGTTTTGTCTGCTCAGGATGTGCTGTTGGACTATTCCAGGGCCTTTGATGGCATCAATATATCGTTGTTGGTTTCCAAGATGGCGTACTATGGTTTCGACCCGAACACGATTAAATGGTTCAACAGTTATCTGAGTCATCGTGCTCAACTCGTAGAGATCAAGGACGCGAAGGGCAACTATAGTTCATCAGCTATTGCGGCTGTGGAAAAGGGTGTTCCACAGGGCTCAATATTAAGCCCTTCTCTGTTCAGTTTATACAGCGCGGATAACTAAAGCTATACAAAATTGTAGGTACCATATCTATGCCGATGACATCCAGATATACATCTCTTTTTTGCCACAGGATTATGCTAAAGCAGTAGCTGGTCTAAATGAAGATCTCGCAAGAGTAGTGGAATGGTCGAATCACAACGCGCTTATGTTAAATCCTAGTAAAACTAAATACATGCTCCTAGGTACTAGTAATCAATTAGATAAGCTGCAGCAGTTTCCAGGCATACAAGTGAAAGTTATGGGTGAAAATATAAAACGTGTTACTGAGGCACCAAATTTGGGTGTAGTGATGGATGAGGGCTTAAGGTTCGAAACTCATGTCTCTAACTGTGTTCAGAACTGTTTCTACCGTATGAGAATCCTAAAAAAATATATATAAATAGTTATGTCGAAGCTAAATTACGCTGATACTGTTTTCGGCCCCCGACTGTTGGCATCTATTATATTTTACGCCAAGCGCTGCCCAAGGGCAGCACTGGCAGGGTCGCCATGCAATGTAACGATGGGCGACGGGAGTTCAATCGAAACGAGTGTTGCGTTTGACTGTCGTTTATTGAGTCCCTTAATACAATACAAAGAGATGTTCAAAGCAAAATTGTGCGCGGATGTTTTCAGAACACCAGTCGATATAAAAGTACGGCCGACGCTTGGAGTTCCTTAACAAATGTGATAACATTCGGTGATTATTGTTTTAATTGTAGTTGTATTTTCATAATAATAGGTAATAAAACTTTTTTTTATAATAATAACTATCGTATACGTATACATATGAGTAAGTAAATTAATAAAGTACAACGCTTATGTTAACGAACAAAGATATATGTTTTGTTAATTTATATCGTATATATATTGGTGTCAAAATGAAACAAATACGTTGTTTTATTTCATTTTGACACCAATATTTCATATAAAGTAATTTTTGTATTTTGTTAATTTTTTTTATTACTACTTGTGCTTATTATTATATCAGTAAAATAAAGATATTTTATTACAGACTGCACGGTTGGCGTCGTGGTTTAAGCGGCCGCCTTACCGCTTGACACGGCGCCAAGTATTGTGGATTCGATCCCCACACGAGGCAACACTTTGTGTAATTCACAAATTGTTGTTTCGAGTCTGGGTGTTCATTGTGTCCGTTAGTTGTATGTTTGTATAGTCCCCCGCGACACAGGATTTAGTCCTTATGCGGGCTTATAAAAATATGGCTAAATTACTGATTCTACATTAAGGACTGATTAATTTTCTCACACACACTGTAAATTAGAAGCTTCATATATGTGTTAGATGAATTACTTAGTTTCAACATATATTATCTATGGTTTCAACATAAAAAGTGTTAGACTTATAACTATCTTAGTTTCAACATAATACAATTGTGGTTTAATGGTATTTTTCTTAGTTGTATTGAAACAGGTACCTAATGTTAACTTAAGTCTAGTAATAATAAAATATGCCTAAAACGTTATTGTTAGTCTTATACTTATATTTATACCTTCTAGCAGGAACTTAACCTTAACGGGTGCATCAGAATATTGTTTCAGTTTCGAAACCGTGAAAAGACAAAACTATCTAAAACACTAGCTTGATATGAAGGCTAGTGAATTGCATCACAAATGTGCGTAAGTGACCTTAACATTTATTAACCTGAATTAGTTTATTAGTTTTTTCTCACATTTATGTTTTCGATTGGGATCCAAGATATTGAACTTTCACATCTGAGACGAAGACGTACTTATCTTTAGAAATTTAAAACGCCACATGCTTGGGGTCGAATCATCCACAAATTTTATGATAAATACGTATTCTAACACTTATACTAAAATTAAAACGGGACGACGCCGTCGGAAAAAACAGCGAAACGCAAATACCAAAAAGTTCTGTTTTCCGTTATTTTTCTTTTCTTGTCGTAGACTTAGCTAATATTTATTAAGAAAATTAGTTAGATCTTATCCTCTTGTTGTGAAAATTATCTAAAAAAATATTCTAAATAAATAAATTTCTGGTATAAAAATGAACAATAAACAGATAAAAATTTCAGCTATGAAAAGATTTGTTAACGAAGGTTTTAACATGTGAATCAGTAGAATATTTTTTAATAAAACAATTATCTAGATGTTATAGCACTTTTACTTAGCTTAATATTATTCTCAAATAAATAATATTCTAACGTAATATTTTTTGCCTCAGTGTGCACTGCAGGGTTTAACTAAAAGTTATTTATATAAATAGATTTACTTTATTTGATTTCATTTCATATAATAAGTAGGTATTACGTGTTCTTTAAGCGCAACTCAAAAAGAAAAAAAAACACCAAAAACATTCTGTAAAAAAATTGCCAAGTCTCTGCAATTTCTTTATTATTATTTTTAATGTTATGTGACTTGGCCGTCGACTTATATCCTCTAACGTGTAAAAATGTTCACCATTTGAGTATTTTTTCACGCTCTAGATACTGAAAAAATACGATCAACGTTTGAACATTTTTACACGTTTGTGGGTACAAGTCAGTACCATCTAGTGATGTGTACCACTCCAAGTCCAAAATTTCTTATTACAGTTTTCCTAGTTTTGATAGATTTCCCTCTAAGTTGGCGTTAAACCTATGTACGAAATTTCAGCGCTCTAGGTCAATGCGAAGTACCAGTTCTATTTTGATGATTCATGTGTCAGTGTCGAAAATGCGAAACTTTGGTTTCGCTTAGCTTCGGAACTAACTATATATACTAATATTTTATTTTTAAATCTAGCCTTGATTTTGGAGCATGAGCGTTGATTACAGTTATTGAGCTCATACCCAAGATTGAAGAAGGATAGGCACATTAAATAGCGGCTAAAACTTAACACGAAATAAATAAAAATATTATAGGTACAGGCCAGGTAATTTGACATAATAATATACATGATTTATGTGCCATATGTGGTTCACGACAGGCACTCCGGCCATAAAGAACCAAATCGATAGACAATCGCTCTTTATCAGTTGTAATCGTCAATCGACCGCCTTGAAAGGGAGCTTGAATATTTAATATCAGTTTCAGCATGTTTACGCCGCTTATATGGAACATTCGGTAAATAAAGGACGTTCAGCCTTGACATTTTTTCAGCGGGGAAAGGAGCTCATGTGAGAAATATTAAGGTTTAGCGATCGCCACCAGCTGACGCGGGCCACGCGTGACTCAGACGGAAAATGTACCTCCCGTATGACCTCCTTCACCTTGGAAAATGTCATTTATCTGTACATTACAATAAAGAAATGGTGAGACGTGAACTCCCTTCAGGGACTTTGCGAGTTAAAAATGTACTACTACAATAATAAGTACAGCGCAAATGTAATTTTAATTCCCTCTTCGTGCTTGCATGAAATGAACACCATTCGCATAAACTCGTTGTAGTACAAAATAATACTACTGAAAGCAAGCTTAACATTCAAAGCAACTCGGGATAAATAACAAGTAAAACATAATTTTCTGTAATAATACGACACGGCGAGCATTAAAAATAGAATTGAACTATTTGGAAATTTAAAAGTTTCTTCAATATTTTGAATTATGTTGAGTACAATGAACGCTCACGAAGCTAGTAATAAACCAGGCTATAAATAGACCGTGTTCGGGCGTAGGTACCATCTATTGTGATCAACATTTCATATCTGAAAGTTCAGTCTGTTGTGTATCATAAATAAAATGTTATGAATTTATCACGCGTACAATGGAGGCAGTAAATAATTGAATTATCTATCATTGCCTAATTTTTCATTTCCATTCTACGCTTATCAAAACACTCACTGTATGGATATAATTTGTTTGACATGAAACTACTGGGTTTTAATTATGAGCATTACCTTTGCAATTTTTTATATAAAGAGATAGTAGAATAATTTATGTGGCCCTGAAATTGTTGTGGGCCAGTTAAAGAGATGTTTCGGTTAAACAAACGTTACAGAAAAATATAGGTATGTGGTAGCGCGCCTGAGCTCGTTTGTCATGGCGGGCTCGCGCGGGCGGCGCGGCCGGTGCCTGCAGCAATCTGTTTGTCCAGCTGCCATCTTCCTTCTTTTAACAAGAGCTTTGCTTGGTATCCGGAAATTTATTTTCTTACAATTTGTCGGGACGTACCGCTCCTCACGGCCGCGACGACGATTTACGAGAACATTTGTGACGAGGACGTCACAAATGTTCCTAGAACCACGTTGATTAAACTGGCTATCAATCTCGTGAGCTGAAAGCCGCAATCAAAATAATACATGTCGGGACTGTCTACGATACTCGTTCTCACTACAATTACTTTAAAAGTAAGTGACAGGATATGTTCCAAAATTTTATATTTCATTACTGGTAGAGGGTAAAATATGATAGCCGTGTCTTTTTGCCAGGATGTTACCGTCAATATTAATAAAACTAATTCATAGTTAAAAAAAATATGTTGGGTATGTTGATACGTTGATTGCTGCATAAATACATTCTTATTGATTAAATTTTGTATCTATTTCTTTTAAATGTATGTGAATACAATAATAATTCACAAACAAGAGAATAACTCGTTAATATTAGGTTTACATTCGTTGCGGTACTGGCGTTTTATAGCAAATGGACAGAACAGTCGGGAATCAAATAAACTTGAAACATGCAATTCATTGCTTTCCCATAATAGAGTGTTCGTAGCATTTTAGTGGGCACGTCGTCGGTACGTGCAGACAGAGATTGGCCCTCAACAAATCCTCGGATATCCACGTCTGAAGGCACTTTGACAACTGGATAGGTACAAGTGCACGCTTTACGATCTCACGGATCATTATCTCATTGTTCCGGGCGAGCTCAAAACACGTCATTCACGGGAATGCTTTGTTCACGAAAATTATGATCGTCCCCTCGGTTATCCTCAACCATTAGTAACATTATGTCCCCAGGTTTTAGCTCAGTTATACGCCTGATATCTTGCGTATGATTTAGCCGACAGGCAGCCCACACACGACGTACATACCTCGTCTCACACCTTGGTGAACACATTCATACTGATATGTACCTGCGTTATTTTATTAACGACGCATTACTAACCTCCACAATAATCCACATATACTAGTAAGTAAGTAGGCACCGCGCACAAGTAGGTATTGATTACTTATTTTCGTTGACCAAATCTTTTCCTTGGTAACAATAGACGATGTTTATCAAGTGATACGCGTTCACCAAATTACGTTTTATTTGGCCTGGGGCAGGAACAGATTGATGACGGTAGAATCACATAAGTAAGTATGTATAATATATTACTGCAGTAACAGCAATACAAAAACACTTACTTTAATTTTCTACGGCATAAGTAATAATATACTGACATGTTTAGATAAACTAAACATGCCACTTAGCATAAAAAAGTAATGGTATGTTTAAACTGTAGATTTGTGCGCGTGCATAATTATGAATAAAGCATAAATAAGATAGTTTACTTAGCAATGCTTTCAAAAAGTTTGCGTTCATCACGTTCTACGTTCTAATTTCACGTTTCTAAAGAATATTCAATAGGATGTCACGTTTTAAATGATTTTTATAAACAAGAGACTCAAATTAGATTCCAGTGTCCGATAATACCTAAGTAATAAAATTTCTTGCTAAAAGAAATTCTCAAAGAAAAGCAACGCTTGACGAGTAATTTTTCTGAGAACCCATTCTGCAAACAATCAAAGTCCTCCTTTATTTGTACAAGCCGTGATAATAAAAGCAAACCGTAGTTATATTTGTTTCTCAATCAAATACCAACAGAGCGATGTATGACGAGGAAACTTTGAACACGGAAAGTTAGCATTTACGCCAAGGGACACGGTCTGAATATAATCCCAATTGAGTTGTTTGTTTCGTGGTCATGTCCGGCAAAATGTTCGTTTTTTTGTGAACACTATTACGTAATATGTTCTGGAAAGTTTAGATTGGTGTTAGCGAAATTTCCAACAATCTATTTTGAAACTTTTTAGGTTGGTAACAAAAAATAACGTGACTGCACACATGGTTCCGCTTGAGTTTATCGAACGAGTGAAGGCTCTGAAATATGTCCTCGGAGCACTTACATTAACATACGCTCTATTTCACATGTTGTATCATTTGTTAGTAGTGGCAGTACTAAGCAAATTTTTGTTTACATAATGTTGGACTACCAAAATTATGTAAACAAAAATTCGCTTAGTTAGTTAGTTAGGTAGCCGGTGAGGCGGCGAGGCGGCGCGGTGGTCATGTGGACGCCACACGAACGGTTGGTAATCCTGCAGTGCATCCATCATTCGGTAATCCCGGCTCTAGCTCACCACCGCTCAAAATGGCTATAAAAGGGCTTTAAACGATTACGTGCGTAAACGCTCCTTTTTCGCGTCCAATGTCCATTAAAACTAATTAAAACTGATAATTAAAAGAATGTAAGCGCATTGTATCGTACGTAATACTGCTGTAGTATTTCAACCAAGTGGGATTATTTTTGGGACATTTTATAAAGATATTGCATATTAAAAAAAATGTGTCAATCAGCCTATAACTTTATATATATATATATATATATGTAATTATAACTATACTTTTATACCGATTGCAACAAATATAATATATATTCTGCTTTAATTCTACTTAAATTCAAAGTAGATTTACCTATCCGAAAAAGTCTGTTCGAGCCGTTTCGATTTCGATTGGACTTCAGACGGGTACATTCAAAGGCTAGTGAGGTTCGTGTAAAATTAAAAACAAGATTGGCTATCAATCGAATAAATCGGACTTTGAGTGAACCTCAGACCAACTGTTCGCTCTCAAATATCGATGTTTCTGCTGAATATATCAGCGAACGAACATTATTAGCTCACTGAAATCGGCCATAAATGGATTCCGCTTTATCAAAGCCGCAGGCTATCGAAGAGTACTGTACAGTAGAAAGGTATAAAACGGACAGATGTAAAAGTCAACGTAAATAAATCTTGTGTCGCGGGAAACTTTGTAAATTTTCAATTAATTGACACAAAGAACACTCAGACTCGAAATAACAATTTGTGGCATAACCAAAGAGTGTGCTCGTGAGGTCGACAAATGGAAGTGCGATTGACACTTATGCGACAAAACTGTCCTGCGGCTCATCATAATTCGTATGCGCACTTCCTACCGAGGTATTATGTAATGTTCTGTACGGGTAGTACTTGTCTGATCAAGCTCGGTCATGCTAAAACAAGCAAAACTACTCCTCGCAACCCTATTCACAAACTAAAATTGTTTTAATTGAACTCGCGAACAATTCGACGGAACATACGCGTAAGGTCGTAAGTAAATAGATGATGGTTTTGCTTTCATGAAGTAGCCGAAATGAAAATATAAGTGGAAGGGACCTCCCTGTTTCATCATTGCAACTTCTTCAAGTACGTTGCTGGTATGATAATTATATGCCGTGATTCTATTTCATTTTGATGTAATTTTGTCAGTAAGTTATTGCAAAACTACATCGGAACAGGTTAACAAAACTTGTAACACATTAATACGTCCATATGCGCAGTCATGTATAGCTGTTACACTTAAAAAATCATAAATTATTGAAGATATGCGATCTGAAGGCAAGAGCATAGTATAGCTTAACAGCGGTGAATTTTTGTATCCTTATTTTCTTAAAAATATTGTTACGTCTTTATGCGTTTTAGGCATCGAAATATGTGCGCTGACCTGACCAGAACACTAAGTGAAAATGCTGCTGTAGAATGTAGTATAGAATTTCTTTTGATACATGCGAGGCAGCTAGCATTAGAAAATATACAATTAATAACATCTTCTTGAAAATAAATATTTCTCTGTCGCAAGAGCCGTTATGAACCTGGTAAGAAAAAGCATCTAGACTCAGAAAAATCATTCAGAAATTAAGGTATAATTCGGCGCGGCATGATTTTCTTGTCGCTTGGGAGAGATCAAATTCAAATCTTTTTTCCAAAGTATCTAAATCCAGTCTATTTAACAAATGACCACTAGTTTAAAATTGACTTGGTTATTCTGAACGTCACTTCACCCAAGTGAGTTGTTAAAGTAGACCGAGGGTTATTGTGGAGAGCGCCGTAATGTTGACGTGTAGTGTGCACTTAGGAAACGCGCTTAAGCTGCTTGGCTTAAGCTCAATGTTCCTCAGAATTTACCTTATCTTAATCTTATTCAAAGCAAAAAACCTTAAACTATGTTTATCTACGTTTTATAGTCGCATTGTGTTTTACACTTTTGGAACTATTGATCTCAAAACGTTCAGATTCTATACAAATACTGGTTATACCATTATAAACCCTACGGGCGAGAGAATTGAAAAATAGGTATTTGTAAAATCTATTGTTGTCGCGCAGCCTCAAGCTTCCCCCCGCAGAGCGCGATAGAGACAACTGCAGCTGGGACCAGAAATACCTAGTAAATGTACATAAAATTAACATTTCCTTCCAGTATTCCCTTGATTCCTTCTCCAAAACTTCATCGATTTAACTAGTTTTTTCATATTAAATTAAAGAAAAGCTTTGGTCGTGTTCCTATGTTTTCCTTTTTTTAAATAATCTAACCAAATTAGTTTTTTGGATATTTGAACACAGCGGGAAATCTGGCAAATTTTTGAGGTATGTGAAGGTTGATATCTTTTTTAATATTTAATTTATGAGAAAAAGGAAAACATAGGGACATGCCAATCGGGGCCATACATCTTTTGGACAAATTAATTGCTCTACTCGCATTATCCAGGGAGAAAACAGGAGACTACGTTTGTATGGAAAAACGGCCGTTGTGTTTCCTCTTAAACTCAATGTTCCTCAGAATGTACCTTATCTTAATCTTATTCAAAGCAAAAAGCCTTAAACTACGTTTATCTGCGTTTTATAGTCGCATTGTGTTTTATAATTTTGGATCTATTGATCTCAAAACGTTCAGATTCTATGCAAATACTGGTTGTACCATTGGTTCTCGAGTGATGTAAAGAAAAGTTGCCATTTTTAACAGTATTACGAGTAAAGTCAAGACAAAGAATAACCTTAAAACACGCGTTTTTACCTAAGAACAAGTTCAATATGGTCACTGTAATTCAAAAGTGAAGCAAGTTTTTAAATATGTGTAACTGAATGAAGTAAGTATTGGCGTGCTGAAACTTGCCGTGTTGACAAGGGTATTTACTGAACGGTGTCCCATGTGAAAAAAGAAGGATTAAGTACTTTTTTTACTTAATTTGAGTATTGGTCAATCAAATCCTTAAAAAACCTTAAAATGATTTATTTGATTATTGAGAAATGAATGTGTTAATGGACTTACAGGCACTTACTGTCTCCAATGTAATTCGTGGATTGGGTTGAATGTCATGTTCATCTAGGTTGTGGAATAGTTATGGAGATGGTTTAAGCTTTAAGCGATATATGAGATATCCAAATCCTATGTTGCAATTATATATATTATTAAAAAGATCCACGAATCGTGTGACGTAACTAATCTTTTGATGATAGATAAAAATACTGGAAATAAAACACCAGGCTGCTAAGTGCTACATGCACGATTGGGATAGTACTTACTCGTAACAGAAATAACAGAATAAATCAATATAAATAAACATGTTAGCAAAAAAAATTTAAACACTTTTAATGGAATACGCGTTAGAACGTATTATTTCTAAAATATTCACATTTTAAAATGAGGTTTAACAGAAATACCTATGTCATAGAAAATATCTCCTATTCCTAGCGTTTTTTAATATATTGCTACCTAAACATAGCAAGGTAAAATACTGTAAGGGGGAACGGAATCTAGATCTTATCCGACCCAATTGTCAACCTCACCTGCACGCGTCAGTGGTTCTTCTCAGAATAGCTGACGGCGGCGATTTTGTGATCGCCGCGGTGCTCCCTGCTAGACAACGAACGAGGCAATGGCGACCGAGAATGGGCGGTATAACCTAACTCCCAGTAGGGAAACCATCTGGAAGAGGCTACAGCGGCCTGGAAAGTTAAATACTTCCCAAAATGTCTGGTGCAGAAGGCAACGGGAAACCACTGCACTATTTTCCCAGGAAATCCAGTATGAGTTTGAGCATACAAAGAGATGTTATGGCATGCAATCCGGTCACCACCCGGCGCTATGATGATTCCAGGTCGCATGGTATGAAATATGCTACTGGCCATTCTGATGTGACTCACCAGGCACGGTGTGGACAGAATGCTACTGGTGAAGAAGCAAAGCCATCTAATAACCTAAGATCACTTAGAAAGATTACTACACTTGCAACATGGAATGTCCGTGGCATGATCCAGATAATGAAGAAAGAAATTATCGATAAAGAACAACAAGCCTATAAGCTGGACATATTAGGACTCAGTGAGACGCACATGAGAGGCACAGGGTTTTACAAAACGAACAGAGGGCACACAGTATACTACTCTGGCCCTGACAACGAGAGCAGTAAGGGTGTGGCAATTTCTGTATCACCTGAGATCGAGAAATGTGTTCTTGGATATAACCCGGTAAGCGATCGTATACTAACATTAAAGATCAATTCCAAACCTTGTCGTATGAATATAATTCAAGTGTATGCACCTACAAAAAGTGCCAGTGAAGCTGACATTGAAGCATTTTACAACCAACTTGATGACGTCTACAATTCGTTGCCCAAAAGGGAAATTAATGTGTTGATGGGAGACATGAACGCCAAAGTAGGACGCACTGATAATGATTCACACATGAGGGAGGTTGTTGGACGTTATGGACTTGGCATACGAAATGACAGAGGCGACCGTTGGTTGCAGTTCTGTGCGGCAAACTCTTTGTCTATTATGAACACCTGGTTCCAACAGCACCCTCGACGACTTTATACGTGGATTTCACCCGGAGACAGAACCAGAAATCAGATCGACTATATTGCCGTGCCTCAAAGATGGAAGTCGAGTATTTTAAACACCAAAACCTACCCAGGTGCTGACTGCGGTAGTGACCACGCTCTTCTGGTTGCGAAAATGATAATCAAGCTGAAAAAATGTCATCGGCTTGTCGACAAGCAAAAGCGCAGATTAACACCTGGTGAACAGACGAGTTTCAGGATACGATTCCAGGAAAAGGTGGACGCGAAAACATTGATAGATGGCAACCTAAACGTAAACGAGAATTGGACGAAATTTAAGGAGCTATTGCTGTTTGTCCACGATGAAAGTCTGAAAAACACGCGTGATACACCCCGAAGTTCTTGGTTATCAGATGAGACATGGGATCTTATAAACAAAAGGAAAGACCTACTTAAACACCTCTCAAGTGATGGTAGCCATGAACGATATAAAGATCTCTCGACGGAAATACAAAGACGATGCAGGGAAGATAAAAACCAGTACTATATCAACTTGTGTACTGAAATTGAAAATCATGCCCAGAAAATGCACACTCGAGACTTTTTCTTAAAAATAAAAAGTATAACGCGGGACTTCAAGGTGAAAACGTGGGCGGTGGAGGACGCGAACGGGAACTTGCTCACAGAAATTGACAAAGTAGTAGGAAGGTGGAGAGGCTACTGTGAAGAATTGTACGCAGATGTCTCTGCAGTATCACCAAACCTCCACCACAGCGTAATGGACACTCCTATTGAGCCAGACATTTTAAGATCGGAAATCGAGCAAGCTCTGAAGAAATTAAAATCAAACAAATCAGCCGGTGGTGACTGTATTTTTGCTGAAGACTTAAAACTCATAGGAGAGACCGGAGTACGCATCCTACAAAGCCTATGCAATCAGATATGGAGCACAGGTCAATGGCCCAGTGACTGGCAGAAGTCCATTCTTGTACCACTGCACAAGAAAGGATCTACAAAGTCTTGCGAAAACTACAGGACTGTGGCGCTAATATCCCATGCAAGCAAAGTTCTGCTGTATATTATAAACGAACGCCTCAAAGGTTACCTACAGTGGCAAATACCAGCAGAGCAAGCGGGTTTCGTTAGAGGGCGAGGTACAAGAGAACAGATTTTGAATGTCAGGCAAATCATTGAGGAGTGCCGGGAGTTCAACATTCCAATGCTGATGTGCTTCGTCGACTACTCGAAGGCATTTGATTGTGTCAGATGGGAATGCTTATGGAAGATCCTAGTGGAAATGGGCGTACCTAGGCACATCATCAGTCTCATCGCAAACCTCTACCAAGATGGCAATACTGTTGTTAAGGTCAATAATACTCTGTCGAAGCCGTTTAAGCCCCAAAAAGGTGTTAGACAAGGGTGTATTCTGTCTCCAATTCTCTTCAACATCTACGGAGAGTATATCATGAGACGGGCTCTTGACGGTTGGGATGGTGGAATCTCAATTGGAGGCAAAAAAATCAGCAACTTGCGATATGCAGATGACACTACTCTCTTCGCGTCGTCAGAGCAGGAATTGGCTGAACTGCTATCCAGAGTGACGAGCGCGAGTGAATCAGTTGGCCTCAAAATTAACAAAGCGAAGACCAAGGTGTTGGTAGTAGACCGACCAGGTGCACTGACTCGCTCCCATGAGCTCAAGGATCTGGAATTTGTGGATCAGTTTGTATATCTCGGCTCTCTTCTGAGCAGTGAGGGTGGCAGCGAAAAGGAAATCGCCCGGAGAATCCAAATGTCCAAAACAGCAATGACTAAACTCACTAAGATATGGAAAGACCGCAACTTATCCCGTAAGACTAAAGTGAGGCTGGTACGAACACTGGTGTTCTCAATTTTCTTTTACGGTGCCGAATCCTGGACTATAAGGAAATCAGAGAGAGCGCGGATTGATGCCTTCGAGATGTGGTGTTGGAGGCGAATGTTGCGCATTCCCTGGACCGCATATCGTACCAACGTGTCAATTCTTAAGGAGCTCAGAATAACTATGAGGCTATCCACTATCTGTTTCCAGCGAATACTTAGGTATTTCGGACACATAGCTCGCAGAACCCCTGACAACCTGGAAAAGCTGATAGTAGTTGGGCAGGTCGACGGGAAAAGACCACGCGGTCGCTCGCCTACCCGTTGGTCAGACTCAGTCAAACATTTCACCGGCCTCCCAATACCTGCAGCTTTAAAGAGCGCCGAGGACAGGAACAAGTGGAAAACTGTAATCCAAGAAGTGATCAAAAATTGTACTTCTACTGGACACGACCTTCATCAATGAAGACAGCGACTAAGAAGAAGACCTAAACATAGCCAAGCTGTGCTGTCAGTGACTCAGTCTGAATTGCATCATTGTGTGAGAATTTCGTGAGTGAATTTTAAGACAGCCTGTCTTCTGCTTTTTAGTTTTAGTGTCTGTTACGAAGTGTTTAAAAGTTTACTTATATGGAGCCAATTGTGACAGAATGAAACCATCATCATTACAATAAAAAATATTAAGACTAAGGCAACATGCAAGGCCTTATTACAAAACAGGGATTTCGGATTGCCAGACATTAGTAAGTATTGGATTTTAAGAAAGACTTTTTCATAAGGTCGCTAGTTATTTATTTTAATTTTACGTTGCTCCAACGAATTTCAGATACAAAATTGATACTTTTCAATCCATGGGAACATACAAAGTAATTCTGATTCAGCTTTCAAGATGTAACCCACACACGCTGACTAAAACATAAAATAAATAATAAAAGTAGGTACAGAAAAGCTTGTAATAAATATTGCATTTCTCACCATCTAAATGAGACAAATACAAATAAATATGACGTGAAGAAACTGTGACGCTCGCAGATATTGTCAGAAATACATTATATTTATGGGTGTAACTTGTAATCTACTTATACCAACAGATTGCTTGTTTAAAATGACGATCAAAAACCAAACGATGTTTAAAAAATAATAAATATGTTATACCTACCTCCCACAATTTTGTTCAAGTAAGTTACAGTACAAATTTATATTTTTAAAATCAATGTTACCTAATATCTATATCTAGATTTGTAAAGTAACAAGTAAGCTATAATAAATTTAAACTTAAATAAACAGTAAACTATTATGACGTTACTTTCCTAAAGTGAAACAGCGAGAATGCCAAAGTTGGTCTGTATATTTCATAACTGGCAACCTGCTCCTTTTCTTTGCGAAATAATAGCTTAAGTTGTAGTGTTGCTGTCTTTTTGATGATGCAAATTACTCAGCGCGAAAGTGGCAGAATACAATTTCGACAATTTAAAGAAATTAGCTTCTCAGACTGCATGGAAATCCAAATTGCACGTGCGGGGTGAGGAATCTTAGAGCATTAAAAGATCCGCCGCAAGGAAGCCCGCAAGAGAGAATTGTTTTTAATTTACATAATGGCATCGATAGCACTGAGGCTCGATGTGAGCTTATAGGCGTTATAACAAGTATTAAATCATTGAGTGCAGATTAACCCAAGTGCCACCGTTTTATTTATTAGGTTTTACCAAAAAAGTCTGGTAATTTCGGTATTTACTGATAAATTAGTTGTTGCCTGCGGTGCTGTGCGCGTGGTTGTCAGTCAACAAAGCAATACATAGGGTACCTTTTGGTAGCATATTTATTATTTTGATAATATTCTGAACATTATTAAATGAATAAACATTTTATCATTTTTGCGCATCGTGTGCAAAAAGGACTGTGAGGTTTGGCTTAGTTAAAATTATATAAAGGAGAATGAGGGGTAATCGGTCGGTAAATTCAAGCTGGATTTAATTTTAAATAAAATAAAATATTTTTTTTATCTTAAATGGTTTTATTACAATAAAAAATATGTGGTTAGGTTATGTACTAAAAGCTAAAAAATAATTTGGTAAGTCCTAGCTACCAGATCGCACCAATCTTCTCATTAATCTGGGGTATTGATCAGATAAATATAAAGTCGTTGGGCGCGTGAAATTTCTATCAAAATGTTTACTCTGGATACGCTATGCCCAACGATTTTATATTTATCTGATCAATACCCCAGATTGATGAGAAGATTGGTGCGATCTGGTAGCTAGGACTTACCGAATTATTTTTTAGCTTTTAGTACATAACCTAACCACATATTTTTTATTGTAATAAAACCGTTTAAGATAAAAAATGTTTTTATTTTATTTTATTTTCAAGTTTTTAGTTTTGTTGTTAGTTCATAGTGATCTCTATTCTACTAATCAAGCCCTTTCATTCGATACCCATATTGAGGTATTTGTGAAAAATATGTAATCCGCCATTTTGTGGCGGCAGCCATCTTGGATTTTTCATAGTGAGTTTTATTCTACCAATCAAGCCCTTTCATTTGATACCCATATTGAGGTTGTTGTGAAGAAATATGTGATCCGCCATTTTGTATCGGCGGCCATCTTGGATTTTTCATAGTGAGTTGCATTTTACCAATCAAACCCTTTCATTTGATACCCATATTGAGGTTGTTGTAAAGAAATATGTGATTCACCATTTTGTATCGGCGGCCATCTTGGATTTACAATCATAAGGAATATATTATGTTATATTGTCATCAAGACTAAGAGTGTGTACCAAATATCAGATCAATCTGTCATCAGGAAGGGGGTAAAATTCCAATTACTAAATTTGACCCAAACAAATAAACAGGTCAAGCTAAGTAAAACCGTTTAATAAAAAACCGTTTAATAAAACCGTTTAAAAATTGGGCAAGTGCGAGTCGGACTCGCGCGCAAAGGGTTCCGTACCATCATCTATAAAAGAAAATCACGTTCGTTGTATGTATACTTAAATACTTTATAAGTTTCTACCTGTTTATTAAGATCGAGTAACAAATTGCTTAAAAATTACGTTTGTTGTATGGGAGCCCCCCCTTTATTATTTACTTTTTTTAAATTTAATTATTTATTTTGAAAGGTAATATACAACTACATATTCTGTAAAAATTTAAAGCGTCTACCTGTAACAGTTAGTAATTTTGAGCAAAATATACGAAAAAAAACACGTTTTTTGTATGGGACCCCCCCTTAATTTTTTATTTTTTTATATTTTTAGTATTTGTTGTTATAGCGGCAACCGAAATACATAATTTGTGAAAATTTCAGCTATCTAGCTATCATGGTTTATGAGATACAGCCTGGTGACAGACAGACAGACAGACAGACAGACAGACAGACAGACAGACAGACAGACAGACAGACAGACAGACGACGGAGGCTTAGTAATAGGGTTCCGTTTTTTACCTTTTAGGTACGGAACCCTAAAAAGTAGTTCACTATGTTTCAAAATAAGATGTCTGATATTTACGCTTGGGATAAGTAGTATGTCTAAAGTACATAGGTCCAGAGTCTAGACTATTCCCCCTCCGTGGGATCTCCACCTTGTCGTGGTGGGGGGGCTTAGTAACCGTGGATTGGTCACCCGCGGTGAAGCTAAGAGGGATCCAGGAGGGGACGCTCCGCGTGGGCTTGACGGAGGCCTGCGCAGGATGCGTCCAAAGGGGCGGCTGCAAGGGACAGTTCTTCTGTCCCTCGCAGTCGGGTGCGGTCGCGGGAGGAGAGGCGTGTCGGTGTTGCGTTGCCGCGCGCCCTATCTCCCGCGACCAAATGGGGGCGCACCATCGTTGCGTCGCGGTGGGGCCGCAGAGGAAGAGGAGATGCGGTGTTGCGTTGCCGTCCTCCCTATCCTCTGCGGCCGCTGAGTGTTTTGGCGGCGGAGCCCAACACCTTCATCCGCCGCCAAGGGGGTTTTGTTCGGGGCCCGCCCTACTATCTGGCGGTCCAATACCCGTCGGGGGGTAGCGAGGAATGCTTCAGCGATACCCGACCCTCCTTCTCTTTATTTTTTTTTTTTAAAAAGAGTCTAGACTATTGTGTGCCTCAATTGAAGGTTACCTGTCTAAAGAATTCAATTACATATCATAGAGCCGCGAGAGCCTACCCGAGACCCCATGATAAGTGGAATTCCTAACAAATTGTGAGTATTTTGTAATATAAGTATCTACGCCGGCCTACATTTACATATTGAGAATATTAACTTTTTTTTTATACGAATCAACTTAAGAAAATCTGATTATTTCTTTCTATTGTCCTTATAAATTATTCATCCGTCTTTAAACAACTTCACGTCTTTATCCGTATTAAGTCAGAGATCTGTTGAAAGCGTATCATTGTAATTGTAATCTCGTCATCAGCCATCCCATGTTATCTTTACAAATCGTCTTTGAGCGTGCAATAACGCGAATGTATTTTTTTGAATGAATCTTTTTTGCGACAGCTAATGTTTCTTATTCAACTTAAACCGCGTCTCGTGTGCTTTGTTTTGTAGCTAGTACTGCCACATCGCCGTCCGTACTTTAAATACCACTCTAGCTGGTTCATGTTTATGTTCGCACAATGTTGATGGTACAGATTTTTCTGGTTTCCCAGCTTAGTACTTTATCATTAGCAAGAACTGAACAAAGCGATATTTATGCACTATATAATATATATATATATATATATATATTTTTTATTGGGTAAACAAACAATATCACAATAATGTTTATGTCGAGATGGTATGAAGCTATACAATGTGATAATTGTGACATCCACACCGTTTACCACGGTTAAACAGTTAAATAGGTGTACAAGTTGAGAGTAGTACATATAATTACTAAAACTTATAAATAGGTGTACAAATTGAGAGTAGTATACATTATTTACTAAAACTTATATATACATAACTAGGGTAAGTTATAGATATCATGCAATTTCTTTAATATTTGTTTTCTATAGATGCTTAAACTATTAGCATATATATCAATATCACTAAAATTGCGGTTATAAGTTTCAAGCACGCGACTGATAGGTATGCGTTTACCTGCGTTAGTTCGTGAAGATCGTATAGCAAAAGGTGGATTTGCGCGACAAGTACGCGTATTTGATCTTATAGGCACTTTGTAGTTAATGTTGTTAACAATATCGACACAGTCATACCTGTCATGACAAACATCATACAGAAACATAGCTTGCATCTGTATTCTTCTAGATTTAAGGTCTAATAGCTTATACTGCCGTAACAAACTGCGGTAAGTTTGATAATTATGAAAGCATTTGTACTGCATACAGCGTAAATACTTCTTCTGCACATTTTCGAGACTATCAGAATATTTTTTATAGAATGGATCCCATATGCATATAGCATATTCCAACTGCGAGCGGATCAAAGTTTTATAAAGATATAGATAGGTATGCGGGCGTACGAAGTCATTACTGGATCGTAGAACAAAACCATACATTTTGTAAGCTTTACTACAAATGTTATCCACATGGGTGTCCAGTGTCAGCTTAGTGTCCAACGTGACTCCAAGATCCCGAATAGTATAAACCCTATTAAGGTGTCGGCCATTTACAAAATAATTATAAGTTATTGGCGTACGTTTTCTAGAAAAGGTGATAACATTACATTTATCTATACTTAATTGCAGTTTGTTTAAATGACAGTAATTAGTAAATCTGTTAAGGTCGTCTTGGAACTTGCGTTGATCATCAATGTCTTCAATAATTCGGTAAATTTTAAGGTCATCTGCGTATAATAAAAAAATACAGTATTAGAAACAACTTTTTATGTCATTAATAAAGAGAATGAATAAAAGAGGACCAAGAATTGACCCCTGCGGCACACCGGACGTTGTGACAACCGTATCAGATTCGAATCCATTGATGACTACTTTTTGGGTTCTGTTTGTAACATAAGACTTGAACCATCTCCAGAGATTACCGCATATACCGTTGAATGCAAGTTTCTCCAGTAATATTTTGTGATCTACTCGGTCAAATGCCTTGCGAAAATCGGTATAGACGCTATCTGTTTGCTTATTGGCATCTAAATTGTCGAAGAGTTCGGAAGTATAAACTATTAGATTAGTCGCGGTGGAACGTTTGCGACCAAAGCCATGCTGTTGTGGTATTATAGTTTTATGTAGTAAGGGATAGATGTTATTATGTACTAACCTCTCCATAACTTTTGACATGGAAGAGAGTATTGAAATTGGGCGATAGTTGGTTACGTTTTTTTTCATGCCTCCTTTGTGTATTGGAGTTATTCTAGCGGCTTTCCATATTAAGGGAAATACACCCTCCATTACACATTTATTATACAAGATTACTAATGGCTTACATATAGTTGAGGCAGTGTTCTTAAGAAATACAGGAGGAATATTGTCAAGGCCTGAGCCCTTGGTGCTATCTAGATTTTTCAGTTCTTTTAACACCTCCGGTTCAAATATATGTATATCATCAATGATAGTGCTATTATGCATTGTTGCATCTAAACCTAATATGTCATCAATGGTAAATGAGTCTGAGACATCTGATCGCTGATAAACTGAATGAAAGAAAGAAGAAAATAGGTTGCAAATGCCCTCCGGATCAACTGTTTCTGAATCATTGTACGATACACTAACAGGAATATCTGACTGACTTTTGCGGTTATTTATATAGGTCCAAAAGTATTTAATATTTTTAGGTATGTTATCCTCTACCGAACTTATATATTTTTTATAGCAGATTACTGATTCCCTTCTGAACCTATCCCTAAGCATAGAGAACATTGAATAATCTGATTTATTTTTATATACCTTCCATTTAATCCACGCCTTATTTTTATCCTTAAATATGTGTATTAGTGCGGGGGTAAACCAGACTGGGAAATACGATTTTGAGATGCGTTTACTAGGGACCCGCTTACGTACAATATCATAAATATGTTCATAGAATACATTAACACTATCTTCGGCAAATTTGTTACTAAATAGTTCGCACCAGTCAATCTGTGAGATGTCGCTGTTAATCAATTCATAATTAGCATTCCCATAACAGTATTTAGAGTGGGTTTTTGTCGACATTGGTTTAGATAAGCTGTTATCAATTGGTATTAAATGATAAAAAGGAGGATGGTACGAATTCGGCGGTACTAAGGTAATAGGTGCAGAAAATGTGCTGATATTGTATATATTAGTCAGACACAAGTCTAACAACCTATTTCTGTCATTTTTAAAAATATTCACCTGTATGCAGCCCATGGTGGACATAAAATTCAGTAAGTGAGAGTATGGTGGCGCCAGATTGTTAGTATTCTGAAGTTTCATTTGAGTTCCATCAATATACCAGTCAAGATGGGGTAAATTAAAGTCGCCAATAATACAAAAATTATCGTAGCCTTTCACTAGTATAATCTCTTGTAACTTACTGAAGAAGGTTAAATAAGCTTCAGATTCAATACTTGGTGGAATGTAAGTGGCGCTTAACAAATATTGACTATTACCAATCTGCAATTCTAATAAAAATGTTGTCTATAATTAATGGTATATTGAGTGAGGCGGCAGGGGGCGCTGGCGTGCAGCGCGCAGCGCGCAGCGAGCTCAGCACGGCCACCAGGACCCCGCCGCCATCACGGCGACTGGTAGCAGCGCGGTCCCGGTCGCATCGGAACACATTATAGCGAACGTCCACAAATTCAATGTCCGCTATACCATCATGTAGCCAAGTCTCTGTTAGTACTATTAAATCATAATTATGTGATAATATTATATTCATGTAAATGGTATTTAATTTAGTCCTTAATCCGCGGCAGTTTTGATAGTAAACTGATAATACCTTGTTATCTAAAATTATGTGTGAAAATATAAGGTATTAAGTCAAGATATTTTGGGTCACAATAACCATAAGCCATGAGAAAAGACGCAAAATTATGTTCTAGGATAACAAATAGGTATAAGTAGTATGCCAGGTAAAACTCCGTCGACAGTGCCAATATATTTAAATTCCACTTTATTTTATAATAGTTTTGATTAAAAATCAAGTAAGAGATAGATATTTTACGTGCCACAATATAATAAGTTTTATGTATCCAGCAGTTATTACATTTACATACGCCAAAAATCATACATTCGTAATTATTTATCCATAGGAAACTACAAAATATTATGTTAACATTGTTATTATTTAAATGTAAGCTTTGAATTTCACAGTACAAGTTTAATTTAATGCATATTAATATACTATATTCGCTAAGATAAATATTACTTATTGTTAATTTATAATGAAAACAGCCATGACTAAGCCATTTGAAATTAACGTTTGCTTTCTTACAATACATACACCAACAGTCGAAAACTATGTTGACATTCAGGTACGTAACTATTGTAGTAACCGATCTTTTTAAACTAGTATCGTTGGAATGTTCGACGGCCAAAGGAAAATCATTTGATTCGAGCAATGTCCTTGACTGATCTGATTGCAACAGCGGGTGCAGCGTCCATTTTACGAACCAAAATGGTGCCGTGCTTGATCCACACATATTTATATCCGTTCTTCTTCGCGGCTTCTCGGGTCTAACGAAATAACATTTAGTTATTTAACGTTAAATGCTCGTTAACGTAAATGGTAGCAGGCTGCCCAGGTATTGACAGGGCAGTTGTGTTTAACCCTTTCGACTCACAGCTGGCTGCAATCACTTTATCACGTAGTGTTCTATTAATAAATTTCACTATAATATTCTTCGGTCGCTTATCAGTTTGGTCAGCGTGGGGAACCCGATGAACGGCTACTATATCGGTTGGCTTAATGGGATATTTGATTGAGTCACCCAAGCACTGCACAATGTTGACCAGATTCTCGCCTCGCCTATCCGGGATATTCGTTATTTCAACGTTACACTGACGTGCTTGCTGTTCCATGACGAGTATTTTATTTTCGAGCATTTGAATTTGGCTTCCACATTCAGTTGCTTCAGACAATTTTTGTTCAACGTTTTTCAAACGATCGTCGAAGATGGCCTGTCGTTCATGCGAAAAGTTAAGCGACTTTTCCATTTCGCAGAGTCGCATATTGACGTCGTTCAGTGATTTATTAAGGCCTATAGTCTCTCCGTTAAGTTTCGACACATTGACGTTAAGTTCAGACAGCGCAGAGGTAATCTTCGATAGCTCTCCAGTCAATGCAGTAGTTACTGCGGCTGCAATGTTATTCGAAATGCAATCGGCAATGTACTTATTCCATATTTGCATTTGACTTTCAAGTTTTTCTTCAAAATAGCTCATATTGTAAGTTTCCATTTGTTTACGTTTGCGAGTTGTTATGAAAGATTCGCCGCTTAACTTTTTAACCGATGCAGGTATATCACCGTCCGACGAGAATACATTCGGCGGTGTTAGTTGTAACGACATCGTTTTGAGCGACTTAACGGCAACAGTACGGATGTGAAAGAGATAAAAATATTATATTGTCCTTTATCCTGGCGGTGAGGAAGTGAGGTCCCCGCGCTGTCGCGGTCAGAAGATGCTATGCGAAAACAAGACGACGATAGTTTAATAATTGTTATCTCACTTAGTCCGCGAGCATGAGTAACAATATTTGCACAGGATTCACTACACTACTCAATACTGCACTATGATCTATATTTCCGTGCGAGTAATTGGAAGCTTATAGACACGATAAGCACAGTGTACCGCTCTCAACGCCTGCACTCGGCTGACTGAATGAATGACTGAATAATACCAACTGTTATCTTTCCATAAGTCTCTATTTACTTTTCACTTTCGTGAAAGCTTCTTTCAAGCAGAAACACGAATGACAACCCCTACGGTTGTCATTCGTGTTTCTGACTTTGTAGACACAGCATCTGGTGAATTGTTATGTGTTTAAATAGAACTTAAAATACCTACCCTCCAAATTAGAAACGCCATTAGAAATACCACTCGCATTGCATTCCCACGCTCCTTTCTAATGTTGTGTACAATTGCATGGAACAAATCGTTGAAATATTATGTTTCATTGCTATTACTATGCATAAACTTCAACTATTAAGATCAAAACACTAGTATTTGATCACTTAATGCTATAAACAATCCAATTAAATACCCTAGGAGGCAATGCAATACTATAATTATGAATAAAAAATATTTTAAAACTTTCATTCCACAATAATGACACATTAAGAATAAAAATTGTTTGCTTTATTACACGAATAAACGTGTAAGCTGCTATTATACAAACTCGAAGAAGTGCACAAGTCTTCTCAAAAGTTTGCTTGTTTTAACACGTTTTTTCGTGTGAACTCGGGAACCTAAAAAGCGTTTAACAATAGCATATACTTTTATACTTGTGATATAATTCCATCATTTTTCCCTAGAATAAAGGAATCAAATGATATAATACGCGTATTTTGAGTCTAAAATTTGTAAAAAAAATTAGAAGGTGCTGCATAGTTAAAAGAAACGAAAAATGCAACAAAAAAAAAATTGTGTAAGAGCTCTTGCACGTTTATTCTGTGGGGCCATCGATTTTATCCCAGGTGGGAATCAAACCTGAGCAATCACAGTCACCAAGTACTCATACTAGCAGGAAATATCTATGGAAACGATAAGCGCGTGAGTAGGCCTCCCTCACATTGAGCATGAGCGTTCCTCGGCGTGCGCCCGGCGTACACTTTGTACTACAGAGTTACTTTGTAGCCAATGTGAGCTCGGCCTTAATGTCGCATCGCATTATGTTCACTCATTGCTATCTCACGACACATGTAAAGTAACGTTAAACAATATAAATGTAAATGATTACCTCAGTCACACATTGAGTTCTAATTTAACTCAATCATGAAGTTGTCGACTGAGTGAGATGTACGAGTAGAATCCATAAATCCCAGTTATAGACAAACATAAAAGATCCATCAACAATTTAAAGTTACAAAGTATATCTTATAAATCTTTAGCTAAAGTTACATTTACTGCCCTCGAGGTGCCTCGCGTGAAGTAAGGCATCAGCTTAAGTCTTTATACGACACACGATGTCAAGGAGCCATTTTAAATCATATGAAATGTAAAAATTTTGCATGCTTTACACTTCGTATACTTAAGACGTTAAATATTAGGTGCATAAGGCTTCTACGTTAATACGTATTTATGAATTGAACCGATTTAGAAAAGAAAAGACACGGTAAATGTGTTACTATCGTGTAGTTTTGCGTGACCCACCGTATATAATGGGATCATAGAGGAACGCCGAGGTGTTAGTGAGTACGCCATAACGCCACAAAGAAAGTCACAATCGTTCTTCAACGTGCCTCATGTTCCGGGGCGGGAACAGGCCCGAACTTAGAGACCCAGGGCCTCTAGGTTGTTGGCATTTAGACCCCTCTTGGCCAAAAGCCGATTC
This sequence comes from Euclidia mi, assembly GCA_944739405.2. NCBI lineage: Eukaryota > Metazoa > Arthropoda > Insecta > Lepidoptera > Erebidae > Euclidia > Euclidia mi. Next base: position 62,511,833 of record OX123183.2, read on the forward strand.
AGAAATTCCGTGAATTAGACGCACTGCATGTCAAATACAATTTAATCGTTTATACGATTACAATCTATACCACTGAATCAAACAGGAAACTTTCTCCCGCGCAAAAGAACAACGACGTTCAGTCAAAACACACAATTTTGATGAAAGACATAGATAATTTTAGTGTAAGAACGATTACTTTAGTGTTTTATGCACAGCTAATAATATAATATGTACACTTTAATACTAGCCGTACCTACATTGCCTTAGATATTCAATTCATGAATGAAATAAAATAAACTGTGTAGAAGCACATTGTAACTATCATCTATACTTAGATTATAAATCAAGTCAATAATAAAGTGTGTTATATACTTCTTGCATCTCGCAACGGAGTAATGTTACAGTGTGATTTTTGGGTGAAGAGGTATTTAGGAGGCTGAAAGTTGACATACACCTTCTCTATTTTTAACGCGACACAACCAATGATATTAGAAAAGTGTAACATCATCATCACGCAGGCGGAGCCGTGAGTTAAGTCTAGTATGATACATTCGATTCCCACGCATTATACAGCTGACGTGAATCCATATATTTAAAATAAAAATAAAAAGCAGGTGGTTTCTGCTGCTAGTAAAAATAAAAAGTTTACAAAGCAGCAAAGATTATATATAGGCAAGGTTCAATTCATTTGCAGTAGGTGGTCCACAGACTACGTAGCTATGCGCAAGCATAAGTTTAAAAAATTGTATCGTATGCTAATTTAAGTTATAAAAGCGTATAATAGTGAATAAACAAACAATTTTATTATACTCAAACTGAAGCCCTAAATCTTCTTACTGTTTCTGATGATGGATGTTTGTTAATCTTTCTCGCACAAACAACTAAGGGGGTTTTAATGAGACGTTGCAGTAATTTACCTTATACATCAGAATAGCACATGGTACCTTTATCATGATAACAGACCCCACGAAGCTATTGCACTGTATTTGTTGTAAAATGTTAAATATTGCAAAAATATTTCAATAAAAACAAGTCCACACTAGGCCACGTGTTCCAGCAAAATTATGAAGCCTTAAAAAATATCCTCTGAATGAGTGGCTCGGACAGACCTAGTTCGCTATTCTAGTTGTCACATGAACACCTGTTACAGCCGTTACTGGCCACAGTCACCGCCTGAAATTGTCTAACGAGTTACCCTACGGTTAAGCGTCTTCACCTATATTCATATGTGGACCAACGTAATGGTAAACATACTGTAGAAACAAATTTATAAGGTTTACGATTACACACTCCAGCCATAGTATGCAAACATGTATTTGATTTCGTTGACTTTGATATCAAGATAAAACCCAATTTGATTACAGGTGCTAGTTTTCATTGAATATGAGTGCGACTGATTGTGATTCATTGCCCGTTCAACTTCTTGGCGTAAATTTTTACAAATGTTTATTTTTGAAAACGCTAATATTAAAGTAATGCTGCACCTTATCGATATTCTCGATAGATTTCCAATTTTAACTCTTATCAATGTTTCTTGGGCTCCAGTATTCGCGGAAATGAAACTGAGTCCTTGAAAAAGAGCTATCTATAGTATTTTCGCTGTATGATGATATGGGGGGGGGCGAGCCTCAGCTACCTCCCGGGTCACAGGTGGCGGATAGTGAAACATCCTATAGCATGTAGGATAGCTGCGAATAAGGGGAAACCTAAATAAGTAGTCCCGGACCAGAGGCGGTAAGGTTAAGGAGTGTTGGAGTATTCGGTGGCGCGGGTACTCCCAAGAAATGACACAGAAGTCTCGATGACGACCTTACGACATGGCGAACAAACACCGCCATTAAATTGGTGTTGCCCTGGCAGGGGAAGCAGCTTGCCAGTATCTGGATAGGCGGATCTCGTGGGGAGAAGTACGGCTGTTCAGAAGAGAACGTGCGGGCGACGATGGATGTTTCACTATCCGCCACCTGTGACCCGGGAGGTAGCTGAGGCTCGCCCCCCCATATCATCATACAGCGAAAATACTATAGATAGCTCTTTTTCAAGGACTCAGTTTCATTTCCGCGAATACTGGAGTCCAAGAAACATTGATAAGAGTTAAAATTGGAAATCTATCGAGAATATCAATAAGGTGCAGCATAACTTTAATATTAGCGTTTTCAAAAAAAAACATTTGTAAAAATTTACGCCAAGAAGTTGAACGGGCAATGAATCACAATCAGTCGCACTCATATTCAATGAAAACTAGCACCTGTAATCAAATTGGGTTTTATCTTGATATCAAAGTCAACGAAATCAAATACATGTTTGCATACTATGGCTGGAGTGTGTAATCGTAAACCTTATAAATTTGTTTCTACAGTATGTTTACCATTACGTTGGTCCACATATGAATATAGGTGAAGACGCTTAACCGTAGGGTAACTCATTAGACAATTTCAGGCGGTGACTGTGGCCAGTAACGGCAGTAACAGGTGTTCATGTGACAACTAGAATAGCGAACTAGGTCTGTCCGAGCCACTCATTCAGAGGATATTTTTTAGGCTTCATAATTTTGCTGGAACACGTGGCCTAGTGTGGACTTGTTTTATTGAAATATTTTTGCAATATTTAACATTTTACAACAAATACAGTGCAATAGCTTCGTGGGGTCTGTTATCATGATAAAGGTACCATGTGCTATTCTGATGTATAAGGTAAATTACTGCAACGTCTCATTAAAACCCCCTTAGTTGTTTGTGCGAGAAAGATTAACAAACATCCATCATCAGAAACAGTAAGAAGATTTAGGGCTTCAGTTTGAGTATAATAAAATTGTTTGTTTATTCACTATTATACGCTTTTATAACTTAAATTAGCATACGATACAATTTTTTAAACTTATGCTTGCGCATAGCTACGTAGTCTGTGGACCACCTACTGCAAATGAATTGAACCTTGCCTATATATAATCTTTGCTGCTTTGTAAACTTTTTATTTTTACTAGCAGCAGAAACCACCTGCTTTTTATTTTTATTTTAAATATATGGATTCACGTCAGCTGTATAATGCGTGGGAATCGAATGTATCATACTAGACTTAACTCACGGCTCCGCCTGCGTGATGATGATGTTACACTTTTCTAATATCATTGGTTGTGTCGCGTTAAAAATAGAGAAGGTGTATGTCAACTTTCAGCCTCCTAAATACCTCTTCACCCAAAAATCACACTGTAACATTACTCCGTTGCGAGATGCAAGAAGTATATAACACACTTTATTATTGACTTGATTTATAATCTAAGTATAGATGATAGTTACAATGTGCTTCTACACAGTTTATTTTATTTCATTCATGAATTGAATATCTAAGGCAATGTAGGTACGGCTAGTATTAAAGTGTACATATTATATTATTAGCTGTGCATAAAACACTAAAGTAATCGTTCTTACACTAAAATTATCTATGTCTTTCATCAAAATTGTGTGTTTTGACTGAACGTCGTTGTTCTTTTGCGCGGGAGAAAGTTTCCTGTTTGATTCAGTGGTATAGATTGTAATCGTATAAACGATTAAATTGTATTTGACATGCAGTGCGTCTAATTCACGGAATTTCTGAATCGGCTTTTGGCCAAGAGGGGTCTAAATGCCAACAACCTAGAGGCCCTGGGTCTCTAAGTTCGGGCCTGTTCCCGCCCCGGAACATGAGGCACGTTGAAGAACGATTGTGACTTTCTTTGTGGCGTTATGGCGTACTCACTAACACCTCGGCGTTCCTCTATGATCCCATTATATACGGTGGGTCACGCAAAACTACACGATAGTAACACATTTACCGTGTCTTTTCTTTTCTAAATCGGTTCAATTCATAAATACGTATTAACGTAGAAGCCTTATGCACCTAATATTTAACGTCTTAAGTATACGAAGTGTAAAGCATGCAAAATTTTTACATTTCATATGATTTAAAATGGCTCCTTGACATCGTGTGTCGTATAAAGACTTAAGCTGATGCCTTACTTCACGCGAGGCACCTCGAGGGCAGTAAATGTAACTTTAGCTAAAGATTTATAAGATATACTTTGTAACTTTAAATTGTTGATGGATCTTTTATGTTTGTCTATAACTGGGATTTATGGATTCTACTCGTACATCTCACTCAGTCGACAACTTCATGATTGAGTTAAATTAGAACTCAATGTGTGACTGAGGTAATCATTTACATTTATATTGTTTAACGTTACTTTACATGTGTCGTGAGATAGCAATGAGTGAACATAATGCGATGCGACATTAAGGCCGAGCTCACATTGGCTACAAAGTAACTCTGTAGTACAAAGTGTACGCCGGGCGCACGCCGAGGAACGCTCATGCTCAATGTGAGGGAGGCCTACTCACGCGCTTATCGTTTCCATAGATATTTCCTGCTAGTATGAGTACTTGGTGACTGTGATTGCTCAGGTTTGATTCCCACCTGGGATAAAATCGATGGCCCCACAGAATAAACGTGCAAGAGCTCTTACACAATTTTTTTTTTGTTGCATTTTTCGTTTCTTTTAACTATGCAGCACCTTCTAATTTTTTTTACAAATTTTAGACTCAAAATACGCGTATTATATCATTTGATTCCTTTATTCTAGGGAAAAATGATGGAATTATATCACAAGTATAAAAGTATATGCTATTGTTAAACGCTTTTTAGGTTCCCGAGTTCACACGAAAAAACGTGTTAAAACAAGCAAACTTTTGAGAAGACTTGTGCACTTCTTCGAGTTTGTATAATAGCAGCTTACACGTTTATTCGTGTAATAAAGCAAACAATTTTTATTCTTAATGTGTCATTATTGTGGAATGAAAGTTTTAAAATATTTTTTATTCATAATTATAGTATTGCATTGCCTCCTAGGGTATTTAATTGGATTGTTTATAGCATTAAGTGATCAAATACTAGTGTTTTGATCTTAATAGTTGAAGTTTATGCATAGTAATAGCAATGAAACAAAATATTTCAACGATTTGTTCCATGCAATTGTACATAACATTAGAAAGGACCGTGGGAATGCAATGCGAGTGGTATTTCTAATGGCGTTTCTAATTTGGAGGGTAGGTATTTTAAGTTCTATTTAAACACATAACAATTCACCAGATGCTGTGTCTACAAAGTCAGAAACACGAATGACAACCGTAGGGGTTGTCATTCGTGTTTCTGCTTGAAAGAAGCTTTCACGAAAGTGAAAAGTAAATAGAGACTTATGGAAAGATAACAAAAACAAAATATTAAAAAAATCTGGTCAAAGCTATGAGAGTATTAGAAGTAAGAAAAAATAAACCAAAAATCGATTGAAACTTTTAAACACTCGTGTTGCATGTTTATAAGAATATATATTATATACGGGAATTAACGCGAAAATGCATAAGTTATTTACATACCTTATTTTGCTTGACGTTTCGAGACGGTTGCACGTCCTGTGGTCGCAAGCTGACTGGTGTTGCGATGTCACGTCTACGAGCGCTAGGTAAACGATTCTATTTCTACCCCCGGGTTGTCGATTTTCGAAGTACTGGCGCAAAACACACTAACCGTATCTGTACATATATTGAACATTCGCCGACTGCGCATTAAAGTGAGGTGTTGTTAGTCGAATCACTGGATTCCACGCCGATGATAATTTGAAGCCCTCTTCCCGATTGAAATTATTATGTTTTCTGATTTCGATCGCTTCACGCACAACTCTTGGGTAAAAGTGGCGTTCCATGGAGAGGACTTGGGGACGATGAAATTCAATCCAGTGATTGGTGCCCGATTGAAGTAAATGTTCCGCAATCGCCGATTTGTTCGTTTGACGGTTCTTTACAGCTGCGATGTGCTCCTTTATACGTTCAGCGATGGTCCGCTTCGTTTGCCCTATGTAAGAGCTTCCGCAGCTGCAGTTGATTTTATAGACACCTGGGGTTTGTAGCGGTAGAACATCCTTTGGTGTGCCCACCATGTTGTATACTAGGCTCCAATTTTATCCGTAACACCTCCAATCTAGGGCATGTAGATCGGTTGTCTATTTACCGCCGGATGTTTTTCTCGCGTGATAGGCCGATGACACTGCTTAGATGGCAACTACTTCCTCTTCCAAGGCCAATATTACCTCCAGATCGATGGTGTCGCAATGGGGAGTCCAGTAGCCCCAGTACTGGCTAATATCTGGAAGTAACATTTTGAGGAAAAGGCGCTTAGCATCGGACCTAAGACCATCAGGCTTTGGAAAAGATACGTGGACGATATCTTTAGTATCTTAAAAGGAGGTAAGCAGGAAGTAGATCAATATGTGAAACACCTTAACTCCATTCACCCGAAAATGAGAGGAGATCACATACGAAATGGAAACTGACAGATCTTTGTCATGCTTGGATGTCAAAGTGACTGTGAGACCAGATGGGTCCTTAACACACTGCGTATACCGGAAGCCTACACACACAAATAGATACCTGTACGCCACGTTGCACCACCACCTTCGACACCTGCAATCCGTTGTGATGTCACTAAAAAACATGACCTCTGTGACCCTGAGCATTTGAAGCTAGAGCTAGACCATGTTCAAGAGGTACTCAGGGAGAACGGATACCAGGTACAACGACGTATGACGCGGCCTATCACGCGAGAAAAACATCCAGCGGTAAATGAAAATTTTTATGAAGTTTTGGAATATTGGCGATCATGAAAGATAATGGGATTTCATTGCTCGTTATGTGAAGAAGGAACACGTTAAAAAAATTACAGTAGAACGCAAAAATAATCGTACTCTAACATTCATATACCTACCAACTTCGATAAAATTTACTGGAGTAAAATAAAAGAAGTAAACTTCTCTCACGAGCATCTTGATTCAGTTTATTTCAGGTATAGTTTTGAAGACGAATTACGGGAGATGCAAATCATAGTAAGATCTAATTCAAGAAGGCGGCGTGGAGTACCTACTGAAGATCCTGAAAACTAAATACTTGCATACGCTGAACTGCTCCCTATACCTCTTCCTTTACATAAGGATTTGATAAGTTTGTGTGATTCAGGAGCCATACCAGACCATTACCAACCTTTTTATAGAAACTTAGTTCCTTTCGATTTAGACAATTTGATTTCTGCCACCAATGATAGTGACAAGGAAGATTAAGTATTTCAGATTACGATATGATTCGTTTTTTTTTGTTATCAGTTCAAGCTAATAGGTAGCTATTTCCTAATCATGAAAGAGATTTAAATTGTGATTATTATTTAGTGTTTATACAAGTAGATAGTTACTTGATTCATCATTATTTTATTAGCGTTATCCCAGTTTTAATCTCGGGTCCGCTTTCTAGTCTAACCGGATTTGGCTGAATATTAGCTTTTCCACGGAGCGACTGCCTGTTTGCCCTTCGCAACCCGAAGGGATAGTGATATTCCATGGTTTAGACTAGTGTTAGTTTATTTAGAAGGTACTGACGCCCTGTAACGACTGTCAAAGATCTTCATGACAACCGGGACCGACGGCTTAACGTGCTCTCCGAGGCACGGGACAAGTGATAATTAACAATTCAATACGCACATAACTCCGAAAAGTCATTGGTGCGCGCTTTGGATTCGAACCCGATAGATAGTTACTTAATTATATTCTTATTTTATTAAAACTTTTTCGTTTAATTTCAACCTTTCACATTGTAGGCACCAAGTGCTGACACAACATTTAGCAAAATGTACGGCGTCACCTCCGCGCCGCCGATAGACAGTCGCTTACCAACTGGGCAGTAGGGAACACGCGTTATAATTATTGTATAATAGGTTAACATTGTGAACCGGTGAATATATCTAACTGTGAGTTCAAGTAAAAGTGACTTTCAATTATTCTCCCAAGAAACCCTACACACAGCTGAGTACATACATACCAGACATATAATAAAACCTAAATTGGTGACCCCGAGTTCCTACTGCCCACGCGTCTCACATTGCGTCACATAGACTTTGCCCGATCGCCACGCGAGTGCCACGTTTTGCGAATCGATATTTTACAACGTGCAACGCAATGGCTAACCCGCCTACGTTACAGTCGGTTCCTCCGCAGCAAGTCAGCAGCGATCTGGCAGCTATCAGTTTGACGACGAGGATTCCAGGGTTTTGGACCGACATGCCGCGCATGTGGTTCGCCCAGTTTGAGGCTATACTAGGGCCGCAGCATCAAAGCGAGACGGTGAAGTACGACCTGGTTTTGGCGAAACTGGGAAAAGAAGAGCTAAGCCAAGTAGCAGACCTCATCGACGACCCGCCAGCGCAGCAGCGATATACAACTTTGAAAGCCAGGTTGCTCAAAGTTTTCCAAGAGAGTGCAGAAGCGCAATTCCACAAACTCGTGAAGGAGATGGACTTGGGACAACAACGCCCATCGCAGTTGCTTGCCAGGATGAGAGAACTAGCAAAGAATACAGGTACGGCAGGCGATACACTGAAGAACCTGTGGATGTCACGATTACCAGGTTGGGTGCGTGCCATTCTCGCCAGTTGCAACGGAGAGGCAAAGTTGGACGAACTTGCTAGCATGGCAGACAAGATTATGGACAACCTACGTAGTGGAGAGTTGGCGGAGATACACAGACCAGCCACTGCAACATCAACGGAGGTGAACACGGAGCTACTCGCAGAGATACGGAACTTATCCCTAGAACTCAAGACTCTACGAGGCGAGGTGAACGACATCAGGGATAGAGCACAGCAGCAGCGGCGGCGGCAAAGCTTTCGTTGGCAAGGCAATAGGAGCAGGTCCCGTTCAAGGTCGCAGGGTCCAAGACGTACACCTCAGAGTCCAGACTGGTTGTGCAAATATCACTTCCGGTACCGAGAAGCAGCGAGGAAGTGCGAGTCACCGTGCAACTGGAACACCGCTAAGGAAAACTGAATCCGGTACATTTAGGTGCGATGGGAGAGTGTATCGAGTTATGTGAAAGCCATCGCCTATGCGTGACAGACTACATGAACGGTATGACTTTTTTAATAGACACGGGCGCAAACGTCTCAGTAGTCCCCGTATCTATGTTTAGCCCTAAGTATTATAGTAATAAGTGTACGCATACATTGTTCGCAGCGAACGGTACCGAGATAAAAACATACGGTGTTGTTACGTTAGATCTTACATTAGGATTAAGACGCAGTTACAAGTGGTCTTTTATAATATGTGACGTCAGTAAACCGATTATAGGTGCTGATTTTTTAAAGACACATAGGTTGATAGTAGATTTATATAATAAGAAATTAATAGATCAAGTGACTTCGTTATGCGTGATAGGGACCATCAAAAGTTATAAGGGACCATCAGTCACGACTATTCATATAGATAATCCATACCGTGACCTATTGGAACAGTTTTCAGAAATTACCAGACCCACATCTTTTAAGGACAGCCCGAAACATGCAGTGCACCACCACATAGAGACGACGGGCCCACCCGTGCACGCGCGAGCGAGACCCCTGCCGCCAGACAAGTACACAAAGGTAAGAAATGAATTTCGTTTGATGCAAGAAATGGGTATATGTAGGCCGTCCAGTAGTCAATGGGCCAGCCCCTTGCATGTAGTACCCAAAAAAGATGGACAGATTCGACCGTGCGGTGACTATCGCCGTTTGAATGCCATAACAAAACCCGACCGGTATCCAGTGCCCAGATTGCATGATTTCAATTTCGGTTTAGAAGGAAAGACAGTGTTTACAAAATTAGATATCCAACGTGCATATCATTGTATCGAGATAGCGCCCAGTGACGTAGATAAAACCACCATTATTACACCTTTCGGTCTTTTTGAATTTACTCGCATGACATTCGGATTACGGAATGCCGCTCAGACCTTCCAGAGGTTCATGGATAACACAGTGTTGAAAGGAATAGAAAACATTTCAATATTAGACCCTAATACGCAGGAGAAACGGTATTTACATAGCTCATTGTTCTGTTACATTGATGACATCATAATCGCGTCAGAAAATGACGTCATAAACAGAGAACACGTAAGACAAGTTTTTAAACGGTTCAGTGAAATCGGGATAACAATAAACACCTCTAAATGTCAATTTGCTGCAAATGAAATAGAATTTTTAGGGTATAAAGTTTCAAAAGAAGGTATTAGCCCGCTGTCAGACAGAGTAAAAGCTATTTGTGACTATCCTAAACCGGAAACTGTGGAAAGTCTGAGAAGGTTCTTAGGCATGGTGAATTTTTATAGGGCACATCTACCGAACGCAGCTGAATGTCATGCTCATCTGAATAAATTTTTGCATAACGCAAAGAAAAAGGACAAGACTAAAATCGATTGGGATAAAGAATCAGAGTTAGCATTCGAGCAGAGTAAGGTTAGCCTGCAAAGTGCCGCTACACTCGCTCATCCGAAACCTAATGTTCCAGTATCTTTGATGACAGACGCGTCCAATACATGTATAGGTGCAGTTTTACAGCAACGGATTGACGGTGTGTGGCAACCCTTAGGTTATTTTTCCAAAAGGCTGTCATCCACTCAGCAGAATTACAGCACATACGATCGCGAACTGCTTGCTATATATTCATCTATTATGCATTTCAGAAACATGATTGAAGGACGAGAGTTAATAGTATTCACCGACCACAAGCCCCTTATTCATGCGTTAACAAAGGTTAATTCAGAGAAAGAAACGCCTAGTCGTATCCGGCAGTTACTATACATAAGCGAGTACACTAACAATATTCAACACGTAAGCGGTAGCGAAAACTCAGTAGCGGACGCCTTATCGCGTGTTGAGACTATTGTGTGTCCGACTGCCATAGATTACGAAGAACTCGCCTCGCAGCAGGAAGGCGACGATCAGATTACCGAATTTCTTACCGATAACAGTCTTTCACAGGTTAAATTAAAAAAGTTTAAGTTGCCTAACATTAGAAATAGTATATACTGTGACACATCGACAGGTAACATAAGGCCGTATATACCAAGGAATTTCAGACAAAATATTTTTACTTTGGTACATAATATTAGTCATCCCGGCATTAGAACAACGTTGAAAATGGTAACTTCGCGATATTTTTGGCCCGGTATGAATAAAGATATAAGAACATGGACAAAAAGCTGTATTCAATGTCAAAAAACTAAAGTCAATCGCCATGTGTTTTCAGGTTTGGGGACATTCGCACCAAGTGAGAGGTTCGAGCACATACACGTAGATATCGTCGGACCGTGGCAAACCACGCAGAGAGGTAACAAATACTGTATATCTATAATAGATAGGTTCACAAACTGGCCGGAATTAGTGCCCACCGCCGACATAACTGCAGAAACGGTGGCAAAGGCTATATACGAAAATTGGGTTTGCCGTTTCGGATGCCCAAACAGGTTAACTAGCGATCAAGGAAGACAGTTTGAAAGCGAATTGTTCAATAGTTTGTTAAAGTTACTAGGGGTAAAGAGGATAAGAACCACGCCATACCACCCTCAAAGCAATGGCAAAATAGAAAGGTGGCATCGTTCTCTGAAAGTAGCCCTCACGTGTAGATTGTCAGACAAAACGTCATGGGATGATGAGTTGCCCACAGTATTGTTTGGACTCCGCGCTGCTAGTCGGTGTGAAACAGGCTTTAGCGCGGCAGAGTTAGTTCTAGGGCAACCTTTACGCTTGCCAGGAGATTTTTACAGTGACGTAAGTAGATCACGTAGCTTAGATCAATATACATACGTAGAGAAATTACGAGAAATGATTAACAATATAAAGCCCAAGCCACGAGCGGATAGCGATTCGCGAAAATTATTTGTGTACAAAGATTTGAAATCGTGTTCGCATGTTTTGATAAGAAACGATACTGTTAAGAAACCATTAACCCCTACTTATGATGGCCCTTATCGCGTTATAAGTAGATCAAATAAGGTATATAAGGTAGAGTTGACCAATAGAAACATAGACATATCAATAGATAGGTTAAAGCCAGCGTACATGTTAAGAGAACCAGAAAACGTAGACGGCAACGTATATCATAGAGATATATCAAATAGTAGCGATATTACAAACGACAAACAGACTGACACGGACTTAAGCAATAGCGATAAGCTAGTAACTCGTACCACACGCAGCGGTAGAAATGTTAAGTTACCAGTTCGCTTTAGATTGTGAAATGCGTACATAGCAAATTATCTAGGTCATAAGAATTCTTCATTATTAGTATTTAGTATAAATGTGTTAGTATTTAAGATATATCTGTACGAAGTACATGGCTATTTTTGTCAATATGGGCAGTTACCAGGCTAAGAACGACCAAGTTGTCATCGCGCAGACAGGCTCAGACAATACAGCTAGAGCCGAACTAGAAAGAAAGCTAGAAGTGTACGGTATACTTACGTTAATAGTTGTTGTAATAGTTTTCAGTGTTTGTCTATACATAATAACGAAAAAGTGCGGTAGACACGTAAGAGGACGAATCGTGAATGACTTGGTATACAGGGTCGAGCAAGGGCGTGCGCCTGTGACCAATCAAGTCACTGCGCAGCCCCCAACGGTAGCCTCATCCTCTATATATTGAACTTTGCAATAAAATGTGTGTTTGAACTTCAGTGGATAATTATGGAACAATATTTCGGGTAAATACATTCAGCGTCAAAAGTATCGGTATATCCTTTTTGCATTATATACTTACTATAAAGCTTCACGTTCATAGCAATCATAAATGGAAACAGTGTAACAGTACAGTAGCCTAAGTTAGTTTATAAGTTTATAAATGATGTCATCGCGACCTACTGCCTATGATACGATGTCAGCACATTCTTTATAAGCACACAGGTACTGTAGTAGCCAAGAGTGAATAAATGATAGGGTGACAATAAATAGTGTATAATATTTGTATGTTTGTTGATATATATTTTTGTTTTAATAAAGTCTCATTTTGTTTTTAAAAAAAAGGGGGGAATATTGTAGGCACCAAGTGCTGACACAACATTTAGCAAAATGTACGGCGTCACCTCCGCGCCGCCGATAGACAGTCGCTTACCAACTGGGCAGTAGGGAACACGCGTTATAATTATTGTATAATAGGTTAACATTGTGAACCGGTGAATATATCTAACTGTGAGTTCAAGTAAAAGTGACTTTCAATTATTCTCCCAAGAAACCCTACACACAGCTGAGTACATACATACCAGACATATAATAAAACCTAAAACATCATTAATGAAGTTTACTTTATTACATAATGTAATAACAAAAGTATATTACATAAATGAGAATCGATCTTATAAACATTGATATAAATGCTTTACAATAATCAAACAAAACAGTAAGTTACTGTAAACAAGCGTGCTCATGCCTGTAACTAGGTATTAAAGAAACTTGATTACTGTCGAATAATAGTGTAATATAATATTATATATACAACGTGTAAATGAAATAACGCACATCCTCAGACACCCCAATTAGAATAACTTGTTACAATCATAATGCATGCATTGAATTTAGTTTTTTATTTGCGTAAATATTGTTTTTTGAAGAAAGTATAAACTCTATTAAAAGTAAAAAGCGTGGTCACTATAAATTTGCGCACGCACACAAACACACGAAACGGTTGCTATGGTAAACAGACGACAGCGATCTGATAGGAACGAAATACCTACGATACGATATAAACAAAATGTTTCAAATTTAGTCTTTATACAACACTCTGATAGAGTGGGGTTTACAAGAATGATGTTTGAGTAATTTGTCAGCTACTGTTGATATTTCCAAAGATATGACTACCTATTTCTTTCCATCACACTTTTCGGCTTTAGAGTGGACAGTCGACTTTGTATAAAATTATTTATTGTTTGTTAATAACATGCACACGATCCATTGTCTCATAATATTGTAAATGACTATTTAGTTACCTAGCATTATTGATAGATAAAGTAAAAGAATATCAATGAGAGAATAAAGCAAGATCGACGTGTGTAAATTAATAGTTACATTAATAGAATAATCAAATAACTTACAGGATAAAATCACATTATTTTAGTCCACTGTCTTCACTGTTCCCTCACGCATCACATCTTTTCACTGTTTTAAAAGCAGCTAATATGTATCAACTTAACTCCTAGGCACTTGTTGTCTCCTCACAATAAACTAGTGATATAACATTTTCCCACAGTGAAAAAGGCCGGGGGCGACAAGTTAACATCAAGATCATGCAGAACGTTCCACACCAGCACCGTCATGTTGATAATTACAATTTTATTCACACAATTACAATATTTTTTCGCAACTCTCGCTGACACTGACAGATTCCCGATGGATGACTACCTAGATACTTGTCATAACTTGTCAAAGCGCATCGCCAGCGCTTGTCATTGGCCCGCGCGGGCGACACATTACGTCTCGCTCTTGCCTGTTGATTATTACGTAAGCGAAAGATAGATGATAGATATTTTCGTGGTAAATTGTGTGTATTGTCTTTTGCCGCTGTTGTGTTGTACTAATGTGTGCGTTCGCGTGACCGAACGTCGAACCATAAAACAAATGCGTTTTAAAAGAAGGCGTTCTGCTTTGACTTAAGGTTTATTTTCGTATATTTCAACTTTTGAAATAAATGAGTGACTATAATTTAAGTTATTTTTATTATTTTAGAACAAAAAATAAAAAATATTAAAAATGACAGTTAAGGATTCAGTAGCCGATTCTGAACAAACTACTTTCAGGAAGTGCATTTAAATTTGTTACAGGTTGTATATGTCCGTGTGGTGACGGATTAAGAATACGGATTGTCACCACCCCATATCATCCCATGGGTGTCGTAAGAGCCAACAGAGGGAGCATATTATGCAGAGAACAGCACTGTAAGAGAAGGAAAACTTGATACAAACCCTATACCAACCCGTTTGGCCAGCGTGGTATAGTAGGCCAATTCCTCCTTTCAAAGGAGAGGCCTAGTCCAGCAGTGGACTGTTAAAGGCTGATGATGATGATGATGATGATAATATTATTAGTTTTGTTTGTTGACACTTTACACGAATAACCGTGTAATGAAAGTTTACTGTTATCTAGTCATAGAAATTCACAAAAATAAAATGTTTTTTAATAAATTGTCGGAAAACCGTTTAAATTAAAAAATATATACATATCTAATGTAATAAATTAATTATATATTTTTTTATCTTCAATTTGATATAATTTGTTTAACCTTATATACTACCAAACAACAGTTATTTAAGTTTAATCGTTTTTATTTTTTCCTGAAAAGTTGTGGTTTTTGACTTACTTACACGTTTATTCTGTGGGGCCATCGAAATGATGATATACAAGTGTTTGTTCCATGTGTATTAAAGCGTACATAAACATATTTATCGGTTGTCTGATGGCCATACTATATTCAATTCTAGTTACGGATCGAATGACCGTGTGGAAATTGTTGCACAACATACTTATTTAATATTCTTAGGTTACACTTTGTTCGATTTACTCGGGTCGCATTGCATCGTTTGACATCCCTTATGTCGGAAACTAGGTAGCTAAATTGTACTGGAAACTCGAAAATGTTAGCAGTGGCTTTTTAATTTTGTACGGGCATCGAACTTCTAACTCCACATTCGAAACAATTGGACTATCATGAAAAATCAATCATTAGCTCTACGAATCACTATTGTACAAGTGAAATTTATTGTATCAGAACTTACATCATTAAGAGCGTATTTTATGGCATTATTGCATAAATGTAATATTAAACCAGCAAAAATCTTGTTTCATTTTGAAGTAACAAGGATGGTATATGTTTAATGTACGTGAGATTAAAAGCCCAATTAATCGCTATTAAAACATTCACGCTGTTAATTCTGAAGCAACATGCCGGTGTGATATGATATTCGTATTAAAGCTTATATTAAAGAAGCAACTGTCTATGTATAAAATCAATTGCTGATCGTTAGTCCCGCAAAATCTCAAAAAGCGAGGCACCGGCTTCTTCTCCTTTGCATTTCTTCATTATTTGAGTTCAGCTCTCCTTACCTGTCCTTTTCATGGACCCCCATTTTTTGTTATTGAAAGAATGCACCGATTTCAATATTTCAGATTCCTGTGTTGGTTAAAACCATGTTGAAATGAACAGCCAAAATCAACAGGCCAAAGTGATCGTTTTACAAGAGAGTCGTCGTGTACCTGTAATTATTTAAATAAATAAATAAATTACAGTAGCTCTACATAATGAAATAATGAAACAGCAATCCATTCTTATAAACAAAAGCTTTTGTGCTCTCTATATGAGTCTGCCATTAAAAGATGCAAGTAATGCTTACCAATGTTTTATAGTGTAATTAATCGAAAATTGATATTAATTTGTCGATTTAATAACATTTTATTGTAGCGTGGTAATAAGTAATTATACACATTTAACGCTACGGATTCCTTTTTGCTCATAAGTATAATAGGTATGCGTTTATTATTATTAAATTATTGAGTATTATTTATGGACAAACAAGCATTAATGGTCTAACAGATGTTAAGCACTTGCCGAAATCTACAAGAGGTTTAGCACGGCTAAAGGCCTCACGTCTCCCATGATTCGACCAGAGTGCGGTGCAATCCGAGTTGAGAATGATCTAACCTTTAAGAGCTGCAGTAAATGTGCCGAACGTTGATTGAAGCGAGACGTGAGGTCGCGCACTAAGCTCTCTGCAATAGTAATAATAGCGATTTCGCACTGATATTGTTGATAGCAGGCACGGTGGAATAAGGAAGAATTTTTTTGCTGTTAGCAGTGAACTTCTTTAACTATTTTGATAACACATGGGATCAAGCATTTTTCGTGGTGACTCATACCCACAAAAAGACGGAGGAATGGAGAAGGTGGAGTTTGTTGTCTGAGGAAAGAAATGAAAGTGACTGTAATAGGATTTCACTAATTCACAATATTTATGTTTCATTTCATTGATGCTATTATCAGTTTACGCTGAAACCGCAACACATTTACACGATTTATCTATTTATAGCTTTTATATACGTCACAGTGTGTGGTTCCGACAAGTCATGTTCATTAATTTATTCGACATAAATAGACATACACATATACTATGAAAAGCCAGTGAGACTATATTTATACCGAATATATAAAGTTACAAGTCATACTTACATACATTTGTAGACGCTCACGCGGTCATAGATACGACTTGTGGGTTGGGCCAAAATATTAAGAGCTTTTTATAGGAAACTAGCGGTTGCCTTCTCTAAATTTAATTCTAGGAGCCAAAAATTACATCCCCTATTTTACCCCAGCGTTTATATTGTCACAAATCGTTGAACATTCACCCCAAAGGGATATTCTTAAATGCTTCTATAGCAACTGCCAACTAGCGTAGCAGTTCGTAGCTGCTGTAGTCACACCTTACAAACTGTAGCTCCTTTCATGTTTTTACTAGTAATGCGAACTTGATATATGCCTGGGGAGATATTAGCTATCGCTCATTATAACAGCACCGCTCCAGCACGGTCTCTGGCTTGTCAATGGGATTGGACCTTGGGTCGATATTTGAACAGCAAGATGCAATAATTGATAGCCCATCCCCGAACCCCTGAGTGCTACAGTCAATGCCAAAATTTACCATTATCCACAACACAGGGGCGTGGTCTTAATTGCAAACCGAGTTGGGTTGGTGCGGTTATATATTCAGATTGTTTATGCTAAGGCATCTTTTAAATTTGTATTACTTAAAAATCTTTAAGAACGTACCTAATTTGTGAAACACTGTGGCTGTGTAATAAATAAACGGCACAATGTTTCTCAAAGACTAGATGTTAAATTTTATTGAACAAGGGCTCTCAGTCCGATAAGTGAAAATAGGCTATAACTAAGAATTTAGATAAATCCAGACCTTAACTGAAGATTCAACCGAGCCATTGAAAAGTTACGACATCTTTTATACTCGTCATGCCAGTTAAGAAGTTGTTTGTCACCTGAATTCATTTCACAAATGCAGCATTTGGGGAATCCGCTGGTACTAAATTATTCCTTCCAAAGTCAAGAGGTGCGTGAAGTCACGGTCGTTCTGCAATTCCTTACTGGAAGCTCCTGATAAAGCTTAATTTTACTAGCAAATAGTTGATGACCAAATCTAAAATTGAATATTCACCTAAACTTCGCCTAAACTCAATTCCGTATTCTTCAGAAACTATTATATAGCTTTTTATCGACTTTGATTTTTGTCGGCTTACCAATCTTTAATATGCAAAGGAATATTTATTAAGTTTGTACAAATTCCTATCATCTTAAATAATACATATTTTCAATAATTTGAAATATCTTATAGAGTTTTAGAGTATAGGTACATATACTACAGAATTCAATATTCGAATTAATAATGAAATAGATAGATCTGTTGATTTTAGATTCGTTTTTGACAGGTTTTGACATCAACTCCATACAAAATATGTCAAACACGAATCTAAAATCTACAGATCTATCTATAGTTCGAATATTGAAAATGGCCGATAGTAAATACAACTAGCCTTTTCGACGAAATAAATTAAAACATTAATTGAACAGTTTTTTATCTAAAAATATATTATTTGGCATATTTATAAGACTAGCTTTGTTTACAATTATTGAGGTAAATGATAACTTAATAAATTTAAAATGTACTGATTTAATTATATTTATAGTCTAAGAGCCCGTGAACCCCAGACCTACGTTATTTTATAAAAGCTGAAACTTTGTCAGCGAATGCTCCCAACACAGGTTAGAACGATGGACCATTATGGAGTTTGGGTTATAGTGGCTTTGGCAGGTACACGGTGCTAAAGGTGTCTAAAATACCGGTCTAAATACATCAAATAATAAAGTCCAATTTTTCGGTATTACCTTCAGAATATCATTTAAAATCACGTTATTCATTGCCAGACACTTAACATCGTGGCAACCTCTTGCCAGACACCCTTAATGTTCTTGAAATTATAATTTTACTTACGTTATAGTATAAAAGCTGATTTTAATATATAATACTTGGGTAATAAGTAGATGATATTTCCTCATTAGCCAGACACTTTTGATAGTTCCAACCCCTTGCCAGACAAGGATGTAGGGTAGCTGCTGTAGGAGAGCGCGAAGATAAAACTACATTTTCTATACAAGTCAAAACATTCAAATACTGCTCATCTTTATAGTTAAGAGGCAAACGACACAGCATAATATTTTTACATTTTTAAATGACACAATAGCAAATTTTATTTCTTTGCCATCAGTCATACCATCAATGTCCGTAACTATTTTTACATAATAATCACGAAATGCGAACAAAACTCCTCCCGATCTACAGTCACCTGATCTATCTTTACGTATCACATGAAAGCCCGGAGGGAAAAGTTCACTGTCTAACACGGAGCTCGTAAGAAAAGTCTCATTTAATGCTATTTATATCATATTCACTTTGCGTAACATTATTAAGGAAGGTACTAGTCTTCGTCCTAAGACCACGAACATTTTGATAGCATATTTTCATCTCACTGGATCGCGGTCGACACTTGATAGTTGTTCTTAGCACGAAAGTTCTGCCGTCATGGCTTAACACATCCTGCACGTAATATACCTGAGAGGCGAAGATACTTGCACCTATATTACGTGCAGGAGGGCAAGTACGCGACTACCTTAAGTCAATATGCGGCAGTGACGAATGCACTGTTGAAAAACTAAAATCTCGTGGCCACTTCGCTTCCTTTAGCCTTGGAGTACCATTAAAATATGCCGAAAATATAATGTCTTCAGATAACTGGGCTAAAGACATATGTGTTAAGCCATGCCGGTTTCGGGTAGGTACGAAGTACCGGCGAGCAGTATGAAAAGAGTAATGAGTGTAGAGGAAGCGCGTGAGGTTTGTAGGATAGAAGCAAGTGGCGTTCTGTTGTGTCTGCCTACCCCGACGGGAAAAAGGCGTGAGTATATATATGTACGTATGTATTTTTTATTCTGGGTATGAGGCGATCTAACAGCTTGATCATAAATAACAAAATATACCTAAGTACCTACATTAAAACTAGTATTATGTTAAATGTTATAAGTGTTGTTAACAACCAAAATGCAGAAATAAATATGTCTTTTATGTTTTTATGTTAAACATAAAAGAAAAGAAAAAAAAAAAGAAAATACCAATTGTAAATTTAATGTCATTTGATCGAATTGAAAGAATCAGCCCCGCAGTGTAAATCCGATACGAGGATTGGGTTTTTTGACAATAATGGAGAGAATCTCTAAATGTGATTTACTTTCAGTATCGATAAGGTATCATCAATAAGACCTAACCAGGCTATATGCATATACATAATGAAAAGTTGAACCAATTTGGTTGTTACGCAAAGTATTACACAAGTTGAACAAAAGGCTCATTCATAAAATGTCTTCATCATCAGCATAAATACCTTATATTCACAAATTTTTAACTTACTTAATCTTAAGGGTACGTTACAAGAAACTCTCGGACTTATCGTAACGTACCAAAAAATAAAAACTTCGTTTAAGTAAATACTTCGATCTATTCATAATAATTGCACTAGGTATACGTGATGAATTGTTTGATTAATCAAATATAAAAAATAAAATCCTAATCCCTAATAAATCATAATATATAATAAAATTCAATTTAATATAAAAAATATTTAATACTAATTATATACATACTGGATTTAACATAAATTTATGTAAATTTGCCGGAGATAATAAATCAAGACAATGACATATACCTAATACGTATAATAAAGTTTTGTGAGACAGACTTTTAGGCTATGCATTTTAAGTATTTAGGTTTTCACCTGTCAATTACTGCAATGATTTTTAACGACTCTCGCCTCTATTCCCGAAGGGGTGGGCAGTGGTGTTATATTACACAAACAGGTCGCCATGTTTTGACTATTAGGTGCGTGTAATAGAGGGCGAGCCTATTGCCGTTACTGCTTTTAGACTATTAGACTCCGTGCTGCTACTGAGAATTCGGAAAAGACTCAGTATTACTTTTGTCCGACCTGGAAATGAACCCAGGACCTTCCGATCAGCAGTTGCATACTCTATCCACTGGACCACGGAGGCAGTCAGGCATATTTAAACAGTAATCCTATGATTTATCATCATTCATCAATAATAAGTATCTTCGCCTCTCAGCTATATTACGTGCAAGAGTGCACATGTGTTAAGCCATGACGGCAGAACTTTCGTGCTAAGAACAACTCTCAAGTGTCGACCGCGATCCCGTGAGATGAAAATATGCTATCAAAATGTTCGTGGTCTTAGGACGAAGACTAGTACCTTCCTTTATAATGTTACGCAAAGTGAATGTGATATAAATAGCATTAAATGAGACTTTTCTTACGAGCTCCGTGTTAGACAGTGAACTTTTCCCTCCGGGCTTTCATGTGATACGTAAAGATAGATCAGGTGACTGTAGATCGGGAGGAGTTTTGTTCGCATTTCGTGATTATTATGTAAAAATAGTTACGGACATTGATGGTATGACTGATGGCAAAGAAATAATATTTGCTATTGTGTCATTTAAAAATGTAAAAATATTATGCTGTGTCGTTTGCCACTTAACTATAAAGATGAGCAGTATTTGAATGTTTTGACTTGTATAGAAAATGTAGTTTTATCTTCGCGCTCTCCTACAGCAGCTACCCTACATCCTTGTCTGGCAAGGGGTTGGAACTATCAAAAGTGTCTGGCTAATGAGGAAATATCATCTACTTATTACCCAAGTATTATATATTAAAATCAGCTTTTATACTATAACGTAAGTAAAATTATAATTTCAAGAACATTAAGGGTGTCTGGCAAGAGGTTGCCACGATGTTAAGTGTCTGGCAATGAATAACGTGATTTTAAATGATATTCTGAAGGTAATACCGAAAAATTGGACTTTATTATTTGATGTATTTAGATCGGTATTTTAGACACCTTTAGCACCGTGTACCTGCCAAAGCCACTATAACCCAAACTCCATAATGGTCCATCGTTCTAACCTGTGTTGGGAGCATCCGCTGACAAACTTTCAGCTTTTATAAAATAACGTAGGTCTGGGGTTCACGGGCTCTTGCTCTATTATAAAATACGCTAATATTGTTGACATAAACCACTTTATTTAATAAAACACTTTTTAATATATATACAGGGTGTCACAAGACCCATCACCAAGCCGAAGTCTACTCGTTGTGGACATCATACTAACTAAAAATAATACCTGGGAAACGATTTTTTTTTTTGAGATTTTTCATTTTTTATACCGTAATTAAAAGCGCGCGCGTGCAATGCTCGAAATATCTACTTATCCATGGGGTTATAGGGCATCTTAAGAACATATTGGCGGGGTATATGCATCGAATTTGTACCTAATTAGAAAAATTCCATACTAACTTTGAGCCTCAATATTTCCTGATCCAGTAATTTCCCAGGTATGGTGCCGAAGTAAAAAATGTTTGTAGTGATTGGCACAACATAGGATTTCAGTTTTCGTTAAGGGTCTTTTTACACCCTGTATATTGTATATGTATATATCATCATCCTCCAAGCGTTATCCCAGTTAGAACCCGAGGCCCACTTTCTAGTCTAACCGGATTTGACTGAATATTAGCTTTTCCACGGAGCGACTGCCTATCTGACCTCCGCAACCCAAAGGGATAGCTTTAATTATCCCATGGTTCAGACTAATGTCAGTTTTATTCATAGGCACTGACTTCCTATTACGACTGTCAAAGATCTTCATGACAACCGGGACCAACGGCTTAACGTGCTCTCCGAGGCACGGGGCAAGCGATAATTTATAATTCAATACGCACATAACTCCGAAAAGTCATTGGTGCGCGCCGTGGATTCGAACCCGATACCCTCTGCGTGGCAGTCTGTTGGTATCCCCACTATATTTATAATGCATTTTTATGGGAGTAGTCCCACCCTCATTCCCACTACTGCGTCACCTGTGTAGCCAGGTTCAGTAGCAGTGACCATTGAAGACAACGAGTTTTGACACTCGTGAAGTCCCGGGGAAAGTTAAACTGTCTTGGAACCCGCAACGAACTTAATCAGAAGTATATTGGAGGAGTTGGAAAATAAACAATCCACTTCCCTCCTTAACAAAGCGGGAGACAAGCAACGAAGAGATATAATGATGAGAAAAGATAAGCACCACGGACATGAGCATTAAGGGGGCCTAAATTGTGAACTATACCTGTTTCCAGTAATATGTATGGCACAAACGCCTAAACGCACGGAAACTCGAGATCCGTATAGTACACTACTCCAGAAGTTACCTCTAATTCGTCAAGCATGATATTACGTTCTATTTGCCAAAGACTATACTCCCATAGAATGTGATGAGCAGATTGTTCATAATTGTTGCCAGATGTTGAAGATTGGCATAATGGTGAATCAACTAGCTTAAATGAATACAACTTGCTATTAAAGTTACCATGACCTGTAAGAAATTGGGCAACACAGTGATCCACCTTCAACCATTTCCTCGCCAGCTGCTCTCGCATGGGACGAGGTGACGGCCCTTAGTTGATGTGTTCCAGCGACATTGCCATCCATCACGTCATAGACTGTGGATTGATGGTTCAACTATCTAGCGATCTTATGTCTGTCGCGCGGAGCCAGAAAATTTAGATCCATGTTATCTCGTGTCACGTAATACATTGCTGGTATATATATATATATATATATATATATTATTGAGATAAGGTCATTAAACGATATAATTGAATATTGTGGGGATCCTGTTAAGATCGATCGCTTTAATAACACTGTGATGCCATGTGATGCTAGGTATACTATAGTATAATATGCATAATTGGTGACATATAATAATAATTGCCGTTTTTCTTAAAGCTACAGCAAACGGAAAAAACTTTAAATAAACTTAACAAAGTTGAATGGTGTCATTTAAAAAGTAGATCACGTTGTTTCAAAGGAATGAATTAGGTGTAGTATGTAGATACTATATGATGATAGAAAACAATATTTATACAAATAATTTTATGAACATAATCAGTTATGTGTAAGTCAAATCAAAATCTGAAACCTAGTAAATTAAACATTGTCAAATATTTTAACAGCCGTTTATTAATCATCAAATTCTGGCACGCAATATTTACTGAACAATGTTTCTGATCAAATTGCGATAAAATAGTATTCATTGTGAGAGTGAACTGACAGCTACAAATTGACAGATATCAGAGGGACACAAGTGTGGCCCTCTTTTCGTCTTGTTGAAGTCACAAATTTTACATTGACTAGCTTACTTCGAGGATTAATTTATAATTGAAAGTGTTGCTTTTCCTCGCGCTTTCACGATTCGGATGCGGCTAATTGCGATTCTGAATGGAACTTTGAGTTGGGACTTGAAACTGGTTATAATGTCCGTCGTACGCCGGTCACGTAACGCTTTAAGCCCTAGGGTTGTGCCGTCCACTCCATAATTATATTTGTTGTTCACTGTTTTTGACATTTAACAGTTTCCAAGCAGGATTAATAAGCGTTAATTTAATATACAGGTCATACAGTTGCAGGTGAATTCTTAATATTGTTTCTGCTACTGCAAAGGCTAGATTATTAGGGATAACTAAAACGACTGAATGTTTGATAAACACTGAGTATATTTGGATAGAGCAACATATTTTAATAGAGATTACATACATAGAGATTTCATATACGTCATAGCTTAAGTACTACATCTCACCTCCCCCGCAAAAGAAAAATAAAATAAATGTAAATTTATTTTATTTTCGTTCCTTTAATTCAAAAAATGGTTAAATACAGGTTAAATATGATTGCATAGTGTAATATAAATGCTATTAAGCAATAAGTAATTACCCCAAATAAAAAAAAAAAAGAATACACATTACATATCGTTTTCTTACAAATAAGAACAATCTAGTTTACAGATTAATTAGAACTAACTGGTGTATACAATTTGGTCCTATTCTTATGTACTAAGTAACTTTTATTATTTTTAACAATCTCTACATTAGGTGAAATTTCCTTAATAACGATATATGGACCTGAATAAATACTTTGGTATTTATCACCTGTCTCGTTATTTAGTAATATTAAATCATTGGCCTTATATGATACTGGGTTAATATTACGATCATATTTGATTTTTCTCATTATTTTACTATTAATTAAGTTCTCTCGTGCCTCTTTTTGTGACATTTGGATTCTGTATTTCAATTCTAGAGGGTAACTATCAAAGTTATACACCGGATCGACTTTACCTGAGTTCAAGTTTGATGGCAAAATACACTTTTTTCCAAAAACTAGCTCAAAAGGCGTAAATTTTGTTGCACTATGAACAGATGTATTATGGGAAAAACACCAGAACGGAAGCCAAGTACTCCATGACTCAGTATGCTTTTCTGTTTGTATCCTTAAATAGTTACCTAACTGCTTATGAGAATTTTCCAATGCTCCAATAGACTGGTGATGATATGCTGTTGATTGTAACTGTTTTATTTGCAATAGTTTACTTACCTCATTCATGGTGGACGATACAAACTCGGTCCCCCTATCGGTGGCGATTTCTTTCGGGATGCCGTATCTAAGAATAAAGTTATGAACAAAACTCCTAGCTACCTCCGTAGTTTGCTTAGAAGTTAACGGGTATGCTTCAATATATTTGGTCAATTCACACTGTATAGTCAATATGTATACGTTATTATTATAATCTCTTTCCAGCGGACCTACCAAATCCAAATAAACTTTTTCAAACGCCGAGTGCGCTGTTATAATCATAGGCTCTTTTGTATTGTGTGATGAATGTTTTTCTCTTTGACACTTGTCACATTTTTTAACAAAAGCTGTCACGTCAGCTTCAATACCTGGCCAAAAATTGTCTAATGTAATCTTTTTAATATTTCTGATCATTCGCCGTATTCCCGCATGACCGCTGGTGGCTAAAATGTGGAAGTCATTCACTATTACACGTTGATCATCCTTATTATTTACTCTTTCTACATCTTTTAAAATACAAAGTCGTGGCCCTGACCAATTATTTATTTTACTTATTTCTGATACCACCTTATGTACAAAAATATTATTATTATTGTTTTTTATAAAATGTAACTCACTTATGCCAATTTTTATACAAAATTTACTCAGCTCTCTCACAAATTCGCCTGGCGATAATTGTGATCGAGAAGCCAGATTAATAAAAATAGAATTTTTTGATGGTACAAATGAAAAGCATTTGCTTTGATATTCTATTAATTTCAAGTTATAATATTGCTTGTATTCGTCATTTTTTATAAAACGTAATTCAGTCAAATATTTAGGCTTACTCTACACTTCAACAATTTTCAACTTATCCGTTATCGGTTGACTATCGTGAATAACCCAAGCATCTTGTGCTTGTTTAGCCCTCTGACCTCACGTCATTACATTTATACTAATACTTCGATTCATTTCCTTTAGATCATCAGACGTTACGCATATGCGCGACAGTGCATCAGCAGCTGCATTATGTTTTCCTTTTAGGTATTCTACTGTAAAATCGTATTATTCTAAAATTATCCTAAATTTCATTAATCTACTTGAGGGATCCCGCATACTGAATAAAGATATAAGCGGCTTATGATCAGTTTGAATTTTAAACTTACGGCCGTACAAATAAGGCCTAAAATGTTTTATTGCCCAAACAATCACAAGCAACTCTTTTTCTATGGTCGGGTACATTTTCTCTGCTTTGTTCAAACTTCTACTAGCGTATGCCACAGGTATACTATCGTTATTACACAAAACTGCGCCTAAAGCGCGATCTGAAGCATCTGTTTGTAAAATAAACTGATTGGATTCCGAAAAATTAGGGTACTGTAACACGGGGTGAGAAATAATGCTTTGTTTCAATAAATCGAATGACTTTTGACACTCGCAGTCCCATTTAAATGTTACGCATTTCTTAGATAAGTTATTTAATGGATATGCCTTCTCTGCAAAATTTGGAATGAATTTTCGGTAATAATTTACGAACGCGACAAAACGCTTGACTTCGTCAACATTTGTAGGTACGGGATAATTTTTTACGACACTTATTTTGTTTGGATCTGGTACCACACCCTTGGCAGACACAACATGTCCTAAATAAAGCAATTCTTTCTCTAAGAAGCTGCACTTCTGAGGATTTAATTTTAAGTTTACTTTGCGTAAGCGCTCAAATATATCCTGTAAATTACTAATATGTGTGGTTAAATTTCGGCTAAAACATACAAGGTCATCTTGGTATATTAAACATTTTTCATAATTTAAGCCTGTCATGGCCATTGTCATCATCCTTGCAAAAGAACTCGAACTAGTTTTAAGTCCCATGGGCATCCGAATCATTTGAAACTGTCCCGAACAAAATGCAGTGTACTTGCGACTGTTAGGAGCTAAACTGACGTTGTAAAACCCTTGATGTAAATCTAAATGCGAGAAATATATACTACCGGATAACGAATCTAATATTTCCGTAATATTTGGGAGTGGAAACTTATCATTCTGTATGTTATTATTCAATTTTCTGTAGTCAATCACTAATCTCCATTTTTTATTTTCGTTATCTGATTTTTTAGGCACCAATAAGATAGGACTTGACCATTCAATTTGACAGGGTTCTATAATGCCTTCTTTTAACATATCTTCTATTTGATTATTGATTTCGTTTTTTAATGAATGGGGTAACCTGTATGGTTTTGAATATATGGGCCTAACATCTTCTTTTAGCTTTATTGAATGTTGATAAATGTCTGTCGTGGATAATTTGTCGCCTTCCAAATAAAATACATCCGCATATTTTGCACATAAGTTTTCTATATTAATCTTTTCTTCTTTATTCAAGTGATTTAAATTTAATTTCGAAAATAACTGCTTGACGCGCGTTGAATTATTCGAACACTTATTAAAGGCACAAATATTGTAATGCGATGCACTTTGTGTGTCGAGATTTAATTCTGATAAAGTTACGTCATGATCCGTGGAATTTAAAACGCGTATTGGTATTTTACCATTAACTGGTAACACTAAAGAACTTGCTACGAAAATTCCTTGTCGTATTTCTTTCGCACAAACTATGAAATCTTCGGTCAGATTTGTTTTAACATAATGTATAGATTCTGACCTAGCGGGTAACTTCATTAAATATTGTTTTAAAATAGTAAGCGGTAATATAATTTCTTTTCTATTACATAATAATCGTAATATATTATTGTTGAAATCAATAACAGACCTATACTTGCCGAAAAAGTCTTGGCCTAAAATTCCGTGCGCTTTACAAGGCAAGGAATTAAAAACATAGAACTTATGATTAATACATTGCTCATTTAATGACAACTGTAAATAAACGTATCCAATGGCTCGGACTTCGCCTCCAATTCCATTTATGATTATGTTTTCTTTATGAATTGGGACATTCAACTGCATTACGTGTTCGTATTTTAAGGCCAATATGGAAGCGCCCGTATCAACTAAGAAACTACATAATATACTAGAATTATCGATATAAAGTTCTACGCAATAACTACTTTCACTAGCTAAAACAGTATAAGCTTTAGCTTCGAAAAAACTCATTTTCGCTCTCTTCACGCTGCTCAATTGTACCAGACTGTGTTGGTATCGATTCATTGGCTGAGGGTTGTGATTCTTCAGTCAGTAGCCGAATATTTCTCCTGAACGGGTTATTATATGTAATATTATTACTAGAGTTACCTCTGTAATAGCCTCTACCTCTGGGTACCACTTCTGCCGCCGGCTGCTGCCACTGCTGGCACCATTGCCTGCCCTCGAGGCGCGGCTGCAACCAGTGGCCCGCATGGCCGTGCGGCCGGGGTCCGCTGTGATACGCACCTCTACCGTAGCCTCTCTGCGTGTTGAAAAAAGTTGTCTGCCTGGAATTGTTAGTAAACTTATTGTTATTAATAGTACCACGCCTCATAGGGAACATTTCACCTGCTGAGTTTGATGATGAGCAATCCTCATCGATTGCTGCTTGAATTGCATTCTTGAAGTCATCAAATTTCTGAGCTGCAATAATGGTGCCAATCCTGCGATTACGCAGACCCTCACAAAATTGTTTGATAGCCTGATTTTCATTTATAGATTTTAATACGTCATATTTTACCGAATCACCACCGGCCTGTGTAATCGTAAGATCGACAAACATTTCCGACAGTTTTTTCCCATAATCATCTATAGACAAGTCGTTCTGTCGAAAGTTTAATACTTGTTTTTGTAAAGCGCTAGCTGATTTTTGTGGTAGTAAAACACGCCTCATGTCACTCAAGAGGGCATCCACAGTTTCATAATTTTAATTTGGCATGCTGCGATAACCTACTTTTCAACACAAATGTAATCAATTCTTTTTGAGATTCAGCGTCAATAACAGAATTATAATACTCAATGCCATCTATAAATTGTCTTACATTGGCACAACTTAACTATTTCTGAATAAAGTATATCAAAATGTATACAATACTTTGATAATAAATGATCTCCTCTTATATTTATGCTTTTACTTAAACTATCAACATAGGAATTATATTTTTGAGTAATACTCTTAGCCTCACTCAATTTTTTCTCTTAGATATTTCCAGTCCTACGAGAAGGTCCAATTTTTATTAAATATTTTCTTATTTCTAACATCTGAGCGCTACCGTGCTTCGGAGGGCACGTAAAGCTGTCGGTCCCGGCTCTTGTCTAAGGATAAGGGTCGTTAGGCCATGTCGGAGGCCTTTGGGCGGTCTGAAAACTCCGACACCAGAGTTGGCCACACACTCACACGAAAAACAAAACAATTTCTAACAACTCTTCACACAACTTTTGTAAAGTTGTTTCGTCCATATAGAATATAATTTTAATATTAATCCCTTCATAAGTACTAAGTAGTAAAGTTTACCAATAGAAACGAACGTAAGTACCTTAGTTATATTATTTAGGTAAAGTTAAGAAATACGCACATTATTGATTTACTTGATAATAATTCCTTCCATTCTACTGTTAACTTACATGACTGCGTAATGAATGCTTATATAATATATCATATTATTATGCTTGTACTTATTATCAATATTGCAGCTGAAATGAAACGAAACGTATTATGCACATATAAAAGTTATATAGAGCCGTAGAAACCGCACTGTACACACCACAAGTTCGATGACCTTTTCACGACACACATTTTATATATTATGGTTACACTTGAATATCACACGTCGGCGTCATTTATCTTCATATCTGGGTACGCAACACGTCTACGAAAGAACGATCCTCTTCTTGCGCTATTCTGGAATTCTTGGCGCGCCCAACGCAAGTGGCATTTCCGATATATGCGAAATGCTAAATAGAGTAGTACGCAGGCTGCTATCAAGACAAAAATCAACATCAGTATATTTGTCGTCGATAAATGGTATCTCAAATCTTCCAGCGTTGCTTGGTTCTGGCTGGTCCTCCTTGTGCTGACTGAGCAATTACAACTTCCTTAGACTCAGTCTTACCCATTTTTTGCAAAATGTATACGTGCTGCAAACGTCAACAAAGACAAAATCAATTATAATGAATTCAGACATCATTAAAACTTGCACGAATACATTAATGTTTATACAATACTGCGTTCCTTATTAGGACACCCGTCTCGAATTCGCGTGCTCTACATGACACCTTTAGTCACGGTCGCCATGCAAAGGCTAGATTATTAGGGATTTCTAAAACGACTGAATGTTGGATAAACACTGAGTATATTTGGATAGAGCAACATATTTTAATAGAGATTACATACATAGAGATTTCATATACGTCATAGCTTAAGTACTACATCTCACTACAGTTTATTTTCAATTTCAACGGCTAAAATGATTCTGGTTGTATGGTATTAACACTATTAATGCAATAAAAAAGTACAATAAACTGTTTCAGAAACACTTCAATTTTAGATTTAATGTAAACATTTTTTTACTTTCATCAAGACACTGATGCATAATGTATTATATGACGTTTATAATAATTAAGTTACGGATTGATAAAGTAATTTTCGTATCATTATAATTTAATTGAACATTGAGAGTAAATAAATTATTAAATAGCATTGACATTAACATCAATGCTGTGATAATAAAAAAGTTGAACAAATACCTTACTCGTTTATTAATATATGGACGATCGACGTTGATACGATTTGGCAAATAAACAAATCTACACATAAATAAAATTGGAGTGTCTGTTTGTAATATTAAAATAACCGCTTTATACTAAATGCACATGGATGTATACACGGTACATATATCGAAATGAATTTTTTTTAAATTTTTGTCTGTCTGTCTGATTGTTTTCGCTAATCTCTGGAACGGCTGGACCGATTTTGACGGGACGTTCACTGGCGGATAGCTGATGTACCAAGGAGTAACTTAGGCTAAAAAATTAAAAAAAATTAAATTATCCGGGTAGGTTAAGTAGTTCCCTCAGGACGCGGGTGAAACCGCGGGAAACAGCTATTGTGTAATAAAATTATACTCGTACATAGTAGGCTATTTCACTGTGTTCATTTGATTACATTTATACATTAAATTAAATACCTGTATCAGAGTGATTATCTAGTTGTGATTCAAAACAGGCATTACTCGCATATTGTCAACCCTAGAGAGAGGGTCTCCCTCTCTGTTTGAAATAGAAATATTATTTGTGATAGGTCAAGTCGATTATATCGATTTAGTAACGTTTAGTTTAGTCTATTGTAAATTTTGACTATGGTCACACTGAACTGTCATTCGTTTCCGTTTCTGAAAAAAGCTTGCACACGTTTTGGTCTTGGGCTCGCGCCGTTTGTCTGTCATGTAGTTTTGTGATAATACATTTGGAACCCGCTTGAATGCCGCTTCTTGATTCATAACCGGCACCGGTACATGTGATAAAAGTCAAACTTGTGATGTATTGAACATTTGTATATTGTAAAACTTGTGTGAATCCGATGCACATGCTTGGTGCCCGACGACTTTGCTGATGAAGGACGCCGAACTGGACCCTGTGGTATTTATTCGATTTGCTTGTTATTTTGGCCAAAATTATGAGTTAATCTTATAGGTCCAGTCAAGAACATCACCAGGAGATCCTTGGTAAGTAAACTTTATTTATTAGTTGTAATTCACTGTGCAACGCAGTGCATTGTGTCTAGATCATTGTCTTGTCGTAGTCAGGCAGATGTATTACAACTTCCACTGCGCACTCTGAACAATTCCTGCCTGCCTACGGCAACTCTAGACATAATTTTTGGTGCAGAGCTGTAGTTGAAATTTAGCCGCTTTTGATTGTATCTAAACTCAGATTGGTATTGTATAAGCTTGTATCTGAGCTATATATCTTATTTGTTGACAGTATTGTAGTGTTTGTCAGGTCAGTTTTTGCCTTTAATACATGAATTTATTGTATTAACTCACCTATTTAATTGAAACACATTGTCATACATAAACTCAATCAGTAATTGTTTGATTTAAATTGTTGAAATCTAGCATAGATTTGTTGTTGTTAGTATTAATAAGTCACTTTGCTTGAATACATAACAGTCATATGTATCAATTAATTAGTTAAGTGCATATATTGAGTTTGAAACATTATAACAACATACATACATAGAGTCACGCCTGTTTCCCCGAAGGGGTAGGCAGAGGCATATTAAACGCCCACTTTTCGCCAGTGTTTTGATCCCACGTAATAGGTGGCGAGCCTATTGCCACTTATCGGGATATTTTGTTTGCCAGAGCCTCGTCAGTTGATCGGCAGGTGCACCACTTGCAGGTGAGGTTGGCTTGGGACCCTAAGTTCTTGGTTGGAACCCTATGCACCGTTTTGGTGGGAACCCTATGCACCCAAACAACCAAACTTGACAAACCTTGTTGTTATAATATATTGATAATATTGTTAGGTAACACATATTCTGTGTTTACTTACTATTGTGTATTTCACAAATAACACAGTGAGCCTGTCTGTTGCAAATAATTAATTAATTGATTTAAAGTTCAACTTGTTGTAAGTTATAAACATTTTGATAACTTTGTTCTAATGTCAATATATTGAAACAAGCAGATTTGAGCTTGTTTTAATTTTGTTAGGCAGTAAATACCTGTCACTTGCTTGTACCAGCAGTAAACAGGCTAATACTTTGTGGGTTTCAAAGAATTAACAAATATTAAGTTTTAATTGATAGTATTGTTTAAACGCTTTTCCGAGCACTTTTGAAACTTAATTATGTCAGCTATCAAGGACTTGCGTGCGGCTGCTGGTGCTATTGCATCAGATTTGCGCTGGTTTGCCTCAGCCAGTGCCTTAGTGAACCGGCCTGATCGCCAGCAGGCCTTACTACAAAGGTATGAGCGGATCGATGATCGCCTGGCAAGTGTGGAACAGCAATTTCGCATTTTCAACGCTTGTTGTCTCGAAGTGTCAGTTAATGACTTCACCGCTGACCAGCGAAATAAGGTCAGCGAGGATTATGCCCAGGTCTTAGACCTGTATGATGCTGTCTCCAATAGTGCGAGACAATTAGTTGCCGAGAGGGACGGGCAACCCGGCTTGAAGCAGGGGCTTCCTAGGACAGCACCGAAGCTGGTGAGTAGGCTTCCTACCTTAGACCTCCCGCATTTCGATGGCTGACTAGGAAGCTACCTGGGCTTCGTTAATTTGGTTGAAAGCCTGGTCAATGACAGGGCTGACCTTCGGCCGGCACAAAAATTGGCATATTTGATGTCGGTTCTGGATGGAGAGGCCAAAGGCCTCATCCAGCATCTGCCCGTGTCTGACGAGTCGTACCAGACGGCTCGGGACTTGATTACCTGTAGGTACCATAACAAGCGTGGCCTCGCCGACACGCACATAGAGCAGATTTTGAGTTTGCCTACGCTCACCCGGGTCTTAGGGTTGCGCACCCAATTATTGAACCCGCTTTTGGTGGCAATCAACGCACTTAAGTGCCTTGACCCACCCGTGGGCCAATGGTCCTATCTATTGGTGCACATTGTACTTAAGAAGCTGCCTGCCGACCTGAGGTCGCGTTTTGAACAGCGCTTTGGTGGGGATAGCGCGACCCATCTGCCCACCTTTGCTGACCTGGAGAGGTTCCTCGAGGATGAGTGCCGGGTCTTGGACGACTCCGGTGGTGACACGCCGGCGAAGTCGCAGCCGCCCAAGGTCAAGGAGCAGGCTCGCGTTCACACCCGAGCCAATATTGACCGGCGCCCTCCTCGCTTTGCAGTCACGCAGTGCCCAGCGGAGTGCTCTTACTGCAAGGTCACGGGGCACAGAACGGCCAGTTGTAGGGCATTTTTGGACCTGCATGTCGCCTCTCGTAGGCGCATCGCGAATGCCCGCCGCCTTTGCTTCTCTTGCTTGGGGTCCCACTACCAGCGAGACTGCCCAAACTCTCGCCCCTATCCTCACTGTGGAGGACAGCATTTGGACATTCTCTGCATGAATGCCAGAGAGGTAGGCCGCTTGTTCAACCAGCTGACGCCGCGCACGGGTGGGTGTTTTGAAGGTGGCAACCGAGGCTCACCGGCGCGTAGCCGAGAGTCGCCTCGCGCAATTGTTCACCGCTCACCCCGCTTGGAGAACCGTAGCGTGCGCACGCCTCCTCTCTCTCTCGCACCTGATTGTGCGACCGCTCAACGTTACCAGCATCATAACTGCTGCCCCAGGTATTCCCCTCCTTTGGCGGAGCGTCCCCGCCTTGACTCGCGCCCACCTCGTTTTGGGTGGGTGCGTCATTATGACCTCCCACAGATGGCGCGCGGATCGAGTCATCGCGCCTTTGAGGACTTCAAGCCACACCCTCATTTTGATTTGCCTGGTCCTGGCCAACGGTCGCCGCCCAGGCAACAATAGGTCATTGACTCCTGCCCTATAACGCCAACCACCCCCATTGAGACCGTTATCCTACCAACGGTTGCTGTTAGGGTCTGGGGACCCACGGGGACCTCTGTTGTTGTCCGTGCTATATTGGACACAGGTTCACAAGGTTGCATTGTTTCCACTTATTTGGTAGGGCAGGTTAAATTAAATATGGGCTCCTTTCCGAATTGTATACGGGGCATAGGTGACGTAGCCTCTAATGTTGAAGGGCAAGTTAAGGTTTTGTTTGGCCCTGTTGAATCTTCACACCCAACGATTAAAACCTCGGCTATTGTGCTGAAGAATATCTTGGGCATGCATCCACAGAAACAGCTACCTGCTGCTGTGGTGAATTTGACAACGGGATTGGAACTGGCAGACCCCAAATTTGACACACTTGGACAAATCGACTTGTTGATTGGTTCTGATGTCCTCGGTGGAATTTCGATTGGTGGGAAACGGGTCTTGGTACCAAATGGTTTGACTGCTATCCCAACCATATTTGGATTTGCTTTGATGGGACCTGTACCTAGGGACACTCCTCCACCCGAACTTCATAATTTGTTGGCTGTAGGCTCCACTCTCTCTGATGCAGTTCAGAGGTTTTGGGAGGTAGAGGAGCCCCCTCAAGCTGCCCGTTTGAATCCAGAACATGAGGAGTGCGAGCTGTTCTTCCAGAACAACACTGGTCGACTCCGTTCTGGTCGGCTTATTACGAAGCTACCTTTTTTGTCTGTTCGGCCTCCGCTTGGTGAGTCACGACCTTTAGCCGAAAAGAGATTGTTGGCTATGGAGCGTCGCATGAGTCGTGATCCGAAGCTCAGACAGAAGTATATTGTGTTCATGAGAGAATATGAACAGTTGGGACACATGTCTGTGTCAAATTTGGATTGGCGTTCGGTGGAGCATTACTTTCTCCCGCATCATGCGGTATTGAAGCCATCGACTGGCAAGCTGCGCACAGTGTTTGATGGTTCTGCGCAGACTTCTACGGGCGTATCCTTGAACCAGTGCTTGCATTCTGGTCCCAAGTTGGTCAAGGACCTTTGTGACGTCATCACCAGCTTCCGACGACATCAGGTTGTCTTTGTGGCCGAAATAAAAATGATGTGCAGGGAGACGATTATCCACCCTGATGACCGTCGCTTCCAGCTGATCCTTTGGAGAGAGAATCCTCGCGATGCCATGGTAGTCTACGAGCTCAATACTAATACGTACGGGTTAAGGTCAAGCCCCTACTTGGCAATACGTTCTCTTTGGGAGCTCGCAGACCGCGAAGGCTTACGTTTCCCACGAGCCTCCGCCATCTTGAAAGACGATTTACGTCGATGACATTTGCTCGGGCGCCTCCACATCGGACGAGGCGATCCTCCTGCGGGACGAATTGATAGGTATTTTGGCCTCCGCTGGTTATGAGTTGCGCAAATGGATTTCCAACTCACCAGCGCTTTTGGAAGGCTTGCCAGAGGATCATCAGCAAGATCCACATCTATTTGAGATTGTTGACAACCCCGCCATGATGGCAGTTCTCGGCGTCCAGTACAGACCAGTCCAAGACATCTTTACGTATAACGTAGACTTGAAATTGCCTTGTTCTTAAACTAAACGTCTCGTATTGTCTACTGTCGCCAGAACCTTTGATCCAAACGGTTGGATTTGTCCTGTCATATTTTGGGCAAAATGCTTCTTGCAGAAGCTTTGCACAGCAGGATTTACTTGGGACGAACCTCTACACGGTACTCTTGTTGAGGAATGGACCTCTTTTGTATCCTCACTTCCTGCCGTCAACGAGATCCCCTTGCCTCGTTTCAATATACGGGTTTCGTCACGGGTTTTGTGATGCCTCGGAACGTGGTCACGCGGCCGTGGTGTACTTGCACACAGTCAGTGCCTCAGGTCAGGTGAGGGTTTCCCTAATCATGACGAAGAGCAAGGTTGCACCCCTTCGGACATCTCTGACCATCCCAAAATTGGAGCTCTCGGGAGCAGCCCTACTTGTACGCTTATTGAACCACGTGTCCAGCACCTGGGGTAAAAGCATTTGTATTAATGGGACCTACGCCTGGACAGACAGCCAAATTGTTCTTTGTTGGTTGAAGGCTTCTGTCCACACCTTGGAGGTATTTGTCGCTAATCGCGTCTCCCAAATCCAAAAATCTGAAGTCAAGCTTGTTTGGAGACACGTGCCAGGTGAGCTCAACTCCGCTGATTGTGTCTCGCGCGGATGCTTGACGCCTAGTTTGATAGGTCATTCGCTGTGGTGGGGTCCGGAATGGTTGTGTCGACCAGAAATTGATTGGCTTCGAACGCCAGTTTTGAATACTTCCAATTTGCCGGGTCTACGAACACTCGCTCTTGAGAAGGTAGAATGCGCCTTCGACCCCGATTTCTTGCTGAATCGCTACAGGTCCCTTGACCAGTTGTTAGGTGTTACTGCTCGGATAAAGCGTTTTGTTTTTAACTTTAGGCACCCACAACAGAAACGTCTGACACCGTTTCTTTCACCACAGGAACGACAGGAGTTCCTCACCTTTTGGGTTCGTTCTGTGCATTTGGCGCACTTTGAGAAGGAGATTGCTATCCTTAAGTCAGGGAGATCGAAATTATGTATTTATTTATTTATTAAAGCTTTATATACACAACGTATACAGGCGGACTTAATGCCATGGGCATTATCTCCCAGTCTACCTTAGAGTGGTGCAGAGAGAAAAGAAGTAGGTGTTATATAAAGAAAATGAATTTGAAATAACACAAATAGGTAATAAAAACTAAAGATACATTCACATTAAAACATATATAGGTACATAATATATAGATATATTATAGAACTACATACATTCATACACATATAAGAATATATAAATATATATACGTACATATGGTATATATATATATATACATATTAAATTAATATAAAATTTAAACGACTTATGATACATTCGCTGACTCAGCCAGTAGAAGTTCCTTCACCTCGAACTTGAAAGTATTCTTAGTCTTGGCCATCCTGATTTCAAGAGGGAGGGCATTCCAAAATGCCAATTATCGGGAGCTGTATCTAAATTGAACCCCTTTTTGGACGATACGGGTCTCTTGCGCGTTGGAGGGCGTCTCAAGAACGCCAACCTCCCTTACGGGGCACGTCACCCCCTTTTGTTACCCAAGGACGGTCATTTGGTACGCTTGTTGGTAACTGACCGTCACCTCAAAAATTCGCATGCTGGTTGTAATGCGCTGTTGGCCATTTTGCGACGTGAATTTTGGATTTTGTCTGCCCGAAGAATTATTCGGAGTGTAGTCTTTCGCTGCATCCCTTGCTACAAGCTCAAGGCTTCTACCATGCAGCCCTTGATGGGAGACTTACCGGCAGATCGCGTAACTGAGAGCAGCACGAATGCCGGTGTTGGCACGGACTTTGCTGGTCCCTTTTTGGTGAAAACATCGACACTTCGAAACAGCAAGACTGTTAAGGCCTACTTGTGCGTTTTTTTTGTCTCTCCACAAAGGCCGTACATTTAGAACTGGTCTCCTCGCTTACGACCGAGGCGTTTGTAGCCACATTTGACAGATTTGTATCCCGCAGAGGGCTGCCTTCCTTGATCCCTTCTGATTGCGGCACTTACTTCAAGGGCACTTATAATTATTTGAATGATGTTGTTAATTTCCTTGAAACCAACAAGACTGATATATGTAGGCAATAGGCTTGCCCGACGTGGGATAAATTGGTTGTTTGCCCACCAAATTGTCCACACTGGGGTGGTATTTTTGAGGCCGCTGTAAAATCGGCCAAAACACACTTGCGCAGGACAATCGGTGAATCTGTCCTTACATTTGAGGAACTCGCAACTGTGTTTTGTAAGATTGAGGCCGTTTTGAACTCTAGGCCATTGTGCCCGATCTCCTCAAATCCGAAAGATTTGGAGGCCCTTACGCCGGGCCATTTTTTGATTGGTCGCCCACTTGTCGCCTTGCCTGAGCACCCGTATATTGATACGAGACCTGGTCGTCTCTCGCGTTTTGAATTGGTACGCCAGATTACTCAGAGCTTTTGGAAACGCTGGAATATTTGCACATACTCCAGCAACGCGTTAAGTGGACCGAAAAGACCGATCCACCTAAGATTGGTGACCTTGTTTTAATCAAGGAGGCTATCCTTCCGCCACTCAGATGGCGCAGGGGGCGCATTCTTCGTTTGGTAA
Organism: Euclidia mi; assembly: GCA_944739405.2. NCBI lineage: Eukaryota > Metazoa > Arthropoda > Insecta > Lepidoptera > Erebidae > Euclidia > Euclidia mi. The sequence continues at coordinate 62,550,842 of OX123183.2, forward strand.
CTGGGGCTGATGGAGTTCCCCGATTTGCTGAGGTCTTGGTGGACGGTTCGATTCTGAGGAGAGCGGTTGCAACGTTGTCACGTCTGCCAACTGATTAGCGGACCGGTAGGCCGGTCCGGGGCGGGTGGATGTTTGAAATAGAAATATTATTTGTGATAGGTCAACTCGATTATATCGATTTAGTAACGTTTAGTTTAGTCTATTGTAAATTTTGACTATGGTCACACTGAACTGTCATTCGTTTCCGTTTCTGAAAAAAGCTTGCACACGTTTTGGTCTTGGGCTCGCGTCGTTTGTCTGTCATGTAGTTTTGTGATAATACATTTGGAACCCGCTTGAATGCCGCTTTTTGATCCATAACCGGCACCGGTACATGTGATAAAAGTCAAACTTGTGATGTATTGAACATTTGTATATTGTAAAACTTGTGTGAATCCGATGCACATGCTTGGTGCCCGACGACTTCGCTGATGAAGGACGCCGAACTGGACCCTGTGGTATTTATTCGATTTGCTTGTTACTTTGGCCAAAATTATGAGTTAATCTTATAGGTCCAGTCAAGAACATCACCAGGAGATCCTTGGTAAGTAAACTTTATTTATTAGTTGTAATTCACTGTGCAACGCAGTGCATTGTGTCTAGATCCTTGTCTTGTCGTAGTCAGGCAGATGTATTACAACTTCCACTGAGCATTCTGAGCAATTCCTGTCTGCCTACGGCAACTCTAGACACTATCCCTAGGGGAGAAGACACAGCTAGCGAGGACCAAACGACCCTTTTAATTCGCTCTTCCCTTTCCAGAAATCTAGTAAGAGAGAAAGGGAGAAATGAAAAAGGAAATAAGGAGGAATATTGTCATGCACGGGACGATGCAGCAAAGGGAGGCCTGCCAAGATGAATGACGGTCATATTGGGATCGCAAGAAACGGTTGGAGCCGAGCGGCTCAAGAGTACTATGTGTGGAGAGCCCTGGAGAGGCTTATCTCTAAGGTTTTTGTTAAAAGGGTGGCAATGCCTCGTTAAAGACATCATATTCACGTTGAGACAGGCGCATCTCTTCTACTGTTTAAAAATGTTAATATCAACCCAGTCAAGTTTAATCTATTATTTATTGGTTTCACCGACTATCTATCGGATAGTTCGTTTCCGAATGATAGTTATTGTACAGTAAAGAAACAAAGAAGATACGAAAAAGTTCACACAAGATATGAATCCCCTCGAGACGGGGCGAGACGTGGTTGAAGAGATCTGAGAATGGCACACACGGATCCTTGGAGGCAGCGAGTCTTCGCGGTATTACAAACGTGCCTGCTTCAAATGTTAAACGAGAATTGTGTTTGAGAAATAAAACTTTGAGCAACTTTATGCACTTCCTTGTTACACGTGACATTGCCTATGAGTAGCTAGGTAACCTTCGTTTTTATTCCGACTAGTAGATCAAAATAGAATAATTGTATATACGGCTAGATTTCTTAGTGAGCAAGATGATATACCTACGAGTAATTCTGGCAAGTAGGTTCAAATTGTATAATTAAGGTATGTAAAATTTCTTATAAACCATGCAAATATAAATCTATTAAGATTTTTAATATTAAGGTTAAATTATTAAGCTTCTGTATATGCTATTATTATCACAAGCTAAAAAGGCTTACACAGGTTAGCAGGAATATATTCAAACGTTTGGTAAACCAACGTAGCGTAGTCGTTTTCAATAGAAAATAAATTTAAATTACCTTTTTTCAAAGAACCTACAAAAATGTTTAATTGCTTCTTTTTGACTTATAATCCATCGTATGAGTAGGTCGCACACGAGATAAAATAGATTTATATTTGTGTCTGGTATACTCGTACACAAGCGATTAAATGTTACTCTTGCATTATGAACACTTGGGTTGCAAGTGTTAACAAGTATTTGAACTACAGCCACAGGGACACTCCTCAGGCTTGGAGCAAAATTTTGTCCCTTGTGTTCGATCCACACTTAACGCAGTGGGAAACGACGAGACGATGAGATAACGTACTAGTAAAACTACAACGCCATTCGTGCAGTCATTGCTTGATGCACCATGAACAGGCCAGCTCAACCTAGCGAATACTACTCTCATACAAAATATCCTCTAGATTGTAGTTACATCTCTTCCTTTCACGTTTATGTGTTTTATTTTTATAGAATAGCTTCTATAATACTCCAAGAATACAAGAACCAAGCTTGCCAGTCATTATCATTAAATTGATTTGAATTTAAATTTGAATTTATCATATTTCGACGGTCCCTACGTATATAATGACATGTCGAAAATGGCATATTTTATTTATTGCATCATTGACTTTAGATTATCTATGCGCACATACTGACATACGATTTTTTGACTGACATTATTATCGGCGTAGAAACGGTCATCTATCAGTATTTTCAGAAAACGTAAAAAAAATTAATTTGTGTAAATAGCATTATAAACCTCTTAAAACTGTTAAAATATTGTAGAAAGAAAAAAATTATTATTGGTCATAGAACTATTTCTAGGGCGTGTTGAACACATATTACGCTCTCCTGTAAACCTCGATTTTTGACTTGACCTTATGTACGTAGTAGTACGTAGCAATTTTTATGTTTAATAATTATTAAACATAAAAATTGCTTAGTTTATATTTTATACAAATACAGAAATACTAGATATGATAAACCCGTTAGTTATTATGAATTTATAACAGTACTGAATTTACGCTTCAGGTATAATGATTATAGCTGAATCAACGGCTTTCAAGCAGCAGTTCCATTATGGAATAAAGTAAACAGTTTAGTAAAAATCGAGTTAAAAGTAGAAAACGAAAAAGTAGTATGACACAAATATTTTTTCTTTACTGTTGCTAAAAACTGTAACAGTAACGAATATAATAACTTAATTAAAGTACCTTCTTAAAGAAGTAAACTTTAAGTTACAAATAAGATAATAGTAGATTAACAAGTTAAAGTCCGAAAATTTAATAAGTATAAAAATTATGGACATATGTATATAAGGTCAGATGTTTTGAATAAAGGTTACGGCAGCTTCGATTCAAGCTTGACTTGGCAGGCTACCTTGAAGCACTTATTCATTACTTCAAAACGGGTATAATGAAAGTCAGATACAAATTTTTACGCAAGCTTGTAAAGAAATTAGCGAAACAAATGGTAAAGCTCAACTACGTGCCGGTATTCAGAGACAAAATTAGATTTTCTTTTGTTGATAGCTGAATAGTAACGGCCTATTAATGCGCCAGTACTGAGCGGAGGCGCTTTGTTGAAGTTATCAGTACACCGAGAGGTAATTGGCAAAATCACCCAGCAGCCACAGAATGTCTGTGATATCAGGTTTAGTTTTGAGAAATCGTGTATAAAAGCACCTGCGCGTCTATGCGTTGTTCAGTATTGTCATTAAAGTCAACGGTATCAACGGCGTTTCGAATGTTTATGTATTTATCGGTCGCTGTGATCTAGCGTAATGTTACTATTATTTGAATACTTTTATCGAATAAAAATATTTGGATTCTTTTTCCACATGTCTGTTTATAAACTCCGTATAATCAATTTAGCATTTAACTAAACCACGCCATTGGCTCAGCTGTAAGCTAAATATTTTTCATACATACATACATACATAGACTCACGCCTTATTCCCAGAGGGGTAGGCAGAGACTACGGAGCGCCATTTGCAACGATCCTGACATTTCTCTCTTGCTTCATTCACTCCCATCAGATTCCTCATGCATGCTCTTCTGTTCAGGGTGCTTCTAACCTGTCCTGTTTTTAGGATGTCTCCAATCTGGTCAGAGAACGTCCGCCTAGGTCTTCCCCTTCGTCCTGTCCCTTCCACACTTGCCTTATATATCTGCTTGGTCAGATCTTCGTCATCCATCCTCTCCACGTGCCCAAACCATCTTAGCATGCCTTTCTCGATGCTTGTCACTACATCTTCTTTTACCCCACAACACTCTCTTTCTTCTTTTACCACACAAACTTCGCAGTGCTCTCATTTTTACAGCATTTATTCTACATTCATGACTCTTCTGCCATACCCAACTATCATCTATCAACTATCATATTTTTCAACATATTGAAATTTATTGTGAAACCACGATTATTTAGGAAAATAAATCACAACTGAGTATAAAAAGCTACATTTTTGCTTACTTATTGTAAGGTTCGAGTAAAGTTTACCGGACGATTTTTCGCAAAAACAGGTTGTCCCGTTACCCCAAATTTCTCACCGGGAGAATGAAATACTTTCGGCGTGAAAAATAGCCTGTGTTACTAACTATACGTATCTTCGTCTATCTTCTTTCAAAGTATTCATATTCGACATAGAGGAAAAGTAATCACACTTATACGTATATAATATTATTAGCACATGAGTAAATAGTCATCTGATATTAGTTAGGATTACGATTAGTTACGATTAGATCCGGCCTTCGGGTTTACGTGCGAGGCATGATAGTAATACACTCGTATAAGTAAGTGTTCAAAAGACTCCTAAGTATCTCTCTACAAAAGTTCGTTTAATCCGGCTTACACGTTTAGTTGGCGTAACAAATAAAATTACAGCAATTTTTACAATGAAACTAAATTACTGTATCTTTATCCTTGCGACGTAGATTATCACGATTATATTCAATTGGTAAGATAAATTCGTGTTTTTCCGGCTGGCTTATTACTGTCAGACTTTTACACACGCAGTGGTGAGTGTTTGGTTGCATTTCTGTTTTAGCCCTATAGAACATTTTCAAGGGAACGAGTTCAAAATGCTGCCGATTAGGTAAATGAATGTATAAGGAGCTAAAAGGGATGAAAGGGACGTCATATTTTAATAGTGCATTTTCGCCTTCGATATAAGAATAGCTCTAGATTATTTTTAACAATTTTGTTTACTGATTCCTTGCTGCGGAGTTTCTATCAGTTATCTAAACTCATATAACTGGGTAGGTTGCCCGTTCTAGGAAATACATAACTATGCTTCGATATGGCTGGCAAAACTTTCCTATTTCCGAGTCTCAAACAAATAACCTCTATGCTCAAAACTATTTTGCAAATGTTTGATTTTGCCCGCAGAATAAATATAAAATTGTAATCTGTTTTATTATAAAAAATATTTCATTTATATTTAATTGAAATGCTTATCAATATTAAAACATTATTAAAACAAAAAGAAAATCTAAAGATCATAAACAATCCTTTTTGTTGAAGTAAAACCTCATCGCTGTCATTAACAAATATCAAAAATGTTATCAGATAATGTCAATAGGACAGTCGGTAAAGGAAAGATGCCAAAGCTCCTGGTCACGTGAAGCATCGATCAGTCAACTCGTAATTTCCCTACTTACGTAAAGAGCGATCGTCGGACCCCATGAGTGTCGGCTGAGACGACATGAAAACAAAATCACGTTGAACATTATTTTGTTTACGTTAAAAAAGATGTCGGGCGCCTTGTTGGCTCATTCAGGTAAGTAGCAACATTTGCGACACCCCGCTATTTAGATTCTGCCAAGTGTTATTAGGGCAATTTCTGTTATAAAAAAATACAATTTTGAAATAATGTTTCATGAATTTTTTTAACAACGTTTAACGACAGTAAATATCTACATAATAGGTTGCAACAAAATGTATTTTCTATCTGAAACTGGCCGGCGATTTTGCTCTATTTCAAATATAGAAATTGTCTTCAATAACTTGCGCTTGCGAAAGACGGCACAATAAGATTGATGGAGGCTATTGCAGCACAGAAGGCTGCGCTACAACTCACTGCAAAAAATATAAGGAATAGTGAAAAGTAATAACATATATGGAATCTATTGATGTCACCACAAAAATATTAATTTATCTAGTTATATAAAACTTAGAGCTTAGATCCAGTAGTTTGTTGTAGCCCTCATACCTTACCTCACGTGTGCCTATATAATTTGTATAAAGTATACTTACTGTAAGAAATTTAAGCAATGAATATAAGTACCTGCCCCAGTCCAAATTATCACGATCTAATTGTACTACAGAAAAAGCGTTCACCACACTATATAAGTTATGCTAATAAATGTGAGGAATCGGCCGTTTACGATAGCCATACATTGTTTCCAGGCGAACGATGTCCCGGCCTCTCTTCACGCATTCTCATTGCTCTTTCCATTTCACACAAAATCCCTAATCATCTTTTTGCCACTTGCAAAATTAATGGGTATCTTACCCAACTTATAACTCATCAATATCAGACATATCGAATAGAAAGTAAAAGGGTAGGAGCGCCTTTACTAAATGGAATTTAAACTTGAATAATTTACACTATTATATTTCAGCTTTATAATGTTTTGCGACGTGATTCTAATATTTAAATATTTGTAGCTACCCGCAGAATTTTAACGAGAAACATGTAATACGTAAATAAAATAGTTTTGTGTTATTTTATTATTTGATTTAATGTAAATTGTGTGTAGTAGCCTAAATTATAATTATCTAGTAACTAAATTAACTAACAACTTATTGGCTATGTATTCGTACGGCTTTTAGTTTAAAATGGATACTGATATTATGTACTGCCTTTTTATGATAATATACAAGAGGATGCCCGCAGTCACGGCTGCACATAATATTTTAATCTAACCGTTTCTACTCGATCCCGTGGGAGTTTCAGTAAATCCCTTCTTAGTGCACCCCTACGGTCGTTGAGGAACACACATACCAAATTTCAGCTTCTTGCGCAAAATGGTTTTGGCTGTGCGTCTTCTGTTCGTCAGTCAGTGACGGTTTTTTATGTATACTGATTTTTACAGAAATCTTAATCATGTGTGTGTCTACATTATTAAAAAAAATCATGCGATCTACTTTTAACGTATCCGCATTCAGCTGAAATAATATATGATTCGTTAACAGTTTGGTGGTGGTGAATACCTTCGTGGTCCAGTGGATAGCGTATGCGACTGCTGATCGAAGGTCCCGGGTTTGATTCCCGGGTCGGGCAAAAGTGTTACTGGGTTTTTCCGAACTCTCAGTAGCAGCACGGAGTCTGGCGATGTGCCCGGTAACGGGAATAGGCTCGCCCCCTATTACGTGGGACATAAATATTCATGGCGATATGTGGGTGTATTATTACGCCTCTGCCTACCCCTTCGGGGATACAGGCGTGAGTCTATAAATAAATAAAATAAAATAAAAAAAACAGTTTGGTAAAATATACTATGAAAATAACAAATAATACCTATGAATGGCGCAGTTAATGCGCAGTGTTTTAATTATAGGTAAGTTTTTATATGATTATAGATTACTCTTGATATTTCAGATCTCTTTAATTATATTCTTTTGAAAACAAGTGACTATTCTTAAAAAATATTTTTTTTTTATGGAAGATCAGAAGATATGTTTACAGGTATTTTTGATTAGTTTTTATAATTTTAGACTTTAAATCAAAGCCATCTTGACTAACAAGATAGCATAGTGGTCGGTTAGGAAGCATTCCTATTCCAACTGATTTATATAGGCAAATCAGCTGAAACAGAAATGCTCCATGTTCATGATTTTTCAAATATCTTGATAAAATACATTAGAAGCAGAAATACATATTTTCAATATTTCTGCTTTCCTTTGTACAAAAATATATGTGGCAAGAGAGAAAATAATTCCAAGCTTCACGTTTACTACATATGTATTTAGAAAATAAGAAGATACGAGATTTTCAAATCAGCAGAGTAAAGTACAAGATCAATAAAGATGAACCGTACTTACGCCTGAAAATTCCAAACAATAGATTCCAACTACTTCTTCTACAACTATAAAAATAGCAAAAAAATATTTGTCACCATATCAAAATAATATTAGGTATAATATTTTCACGTTATGCTCGATTAGGTTGAAGCAAATAATACGCTGAGGGGAAGGTAGGAACGCGTAAATGTACAAGGCAATAGATTTTTCCGCAGCTGTAGGTTAGCGAAGCGGTGAATACCTCGTACTGTTAGGAGACCGTCCTTGTTTGTCTTTTTAAAAAACTAATTTTTAAACTGCACTGATATTTATTGTTCAAGGCAACACTTAACAGATACAGTTCTACTGGTACCGATTTCCGAGTTCTGGGAGCGAACCGCTTTTCGCGACGGACAGAATATAACTAACTTTCAATAAGAAATAAATTATACAAATAAATGAAAATGCTGACCAAGTAGGAACAATAGAATGGAAATGTACTAGAATACGTGAAATGCTGATCCAGCGTTATTAAGGAACTATCTCGGGTTATAACATCTCCCCCCTTAAGATGAAGCTTTATCAATTTTAAGATGAAGCGGAATTAAAGAAAATATGGAAATCGATTGGAAGCTTGGAAATCGGTTTACATCAAAATTAAATTAGATTATAGTTTTAAGATATAGAAAATAACAATAGTACAATATGAAGTAGGTATATTAAATTCGTAACCAAAATAATATTTGACAATTTTAACTTATCAGATAACTGTGTAAGTTTATAACTTATTACGATTAAAGATAAACAACATAGTAAATTTATATAATATTAACGAGTTATATAAAGCACAGTAAAATATAAGCCAGTTTAACGTAACTCAAAAGTTTAAGTTTCGTTTACTAGAATTGAAAAAGTCAACTTTACGAATAGCGTCATAAGAGCTATGATGCTGTAAAGCTGGTAAAGATTTAACAGATTTCTTCTCATCTTCTGATGACGTAGAGATATCAGACATCTCTATGGAGTTAGAAACTTTTGATTTATGTTTAACTGACTTTTTATTATGACATTGGTTAAAGATTTGTATACAGCATCCGGAACCGTGATTACGATTTTTAAAACAATTGTATAGCTTGTAAAATAGAAACAAAAATATAGACACAATTAAAATATAAGTAAAAGAGTAATAGGTTTCGTATTTAATAAAATGAGATTGGTTTGACAAATTATTGATCTCATTTTCCATATCATCCATCTGATGAGATGCGTATTTAAATGAATCTAGGTTAATTTTACTTAAAGATATAGGAGACAAATATGGCAAGGTTTTATTAACTTTTCTTCTGTCACAACAATCATCTAATGTAATATCAAAAGTTATATCTAAGGGTGACTTCATTTGGAAGGATTTAACATTAGTAGGAGTTAACTGAATAGTTTTAGTGTTACATTGCTGTAATTAGAAACTTATAAATACACATGAGCTACGATCTACAAGTCGAACCTATCATTACATATACAAATTAAATTATTCTATGAAATTGATACTAAACATAACATCTTAAACCTAACCTAATCTTAAACCTAAACAATAAATCCTAACGTAGTACCTTGTAAAATTAATTACAATAATAACTACAAAAGTCAACTTCAACAAACAAACAGCCGCTTATAATTCTTTTTGATATAGATAAACTCGCGTCTAGTGGCCGGGGCTCGACAGCCCGGCGCGCGCGCCGATCACCGATGCCTTTCACTTCCGCCCTTGAGCTGTCGGCCGCTGTACGCACGCTCAGTGACAATATATCATCTGTCGAATATTGATTTTAAAAACCGTATTTACCTAAATACTCCTAGCTATAATTAGCACTCTGTGAAAAGTGCCTATTGCAAGTCTAAATAAATTATATTAAGTGAATTATAACCCCGTGATCGGGTAAGTTGTGCGTTTATTGGCTTTTACATCTTTATAACGGATTGTAAGCAAATATAGTGGTTTTGTAGACATATTGTAACGTAATTACGCCTGTTAAATTATACTAGTGCTTTTGCATATATTGTGCTATTTGTATCATAATAATCATCTACGTAGAATTCATCTCACCGCATTTATTTAACTTTTCAATGTACCTACATTTTTGCTTTATAATTTATGCTAGAATTTTCTGTGTACATAGATTGTGGGTCCTTCCGCTTTGCTATAAACCGTGACTGCCGCACCTTAGATCACTGATTCCTACATTAAAATTCAGCAGAATCAGTAGCTTCGCAATTACCGCCTTTCTGCAGTCACGGAGCAAGTTCGGACAATAACTCATTGTCCACCCGTACCTGATTTCAGGGTTTTAAGTTCACCCTTTCTGCTTGGCTGGAGCCGCTCTGCTGCTAACCAGACTGCCGGCTACGAGGAGTCTACGAGCTGAGACGTTTATAGCAGGAGCGTAAGATTCTGTCCGTGTCAGTGCAAGCTAGTTATAAAACTAGGGTAGCGAACCCACTTAATGGCCTTACAAAATAAATTATTATTTTTATAATTTGTTTCTTTTATTTTCTTTAGAAAAATTATTACGTGTAGACGTAACATAACCAACACAATTTTCGGTTAACTTAACGGAACCAGTGCCAACAATAGAATAATCGACAATATCTTCATCACATTTTACAGTTAATTTAATAATATCGGATTGGACAAAAATCCATTCATTATTTCGCAACTTTTGCCAAATATCAATATCGCCAACTAATAACTTAGAGTTACACTCAGTGGGTAGTGACAAGGTCACTTCCGTTAGTAATCTAGATTCACAATTAGGATTTAGTATACACGAATATATTGTTTGCATTTCACAAATAGAATATTGGTTATTAATTACCTTACACTTATCTAGGTTATCAAACATAGTATAGTGCATTCTATCGTCACTTAAAGCAGTGTAGGCATTGGAAGGTTGAATGAGCGCGAATGTTTTGATATTAGATCCGTTATGGGGAGTCGGTAAAGGTATATTCTTATAGATAACGAACTTGTCGTCACTTATTAGTGGAATGCGCAACACAAATACGATTTTATTATTATAGTAATAAGACCTTAATTGCGAAACATCTATAATAGAGTGAATATTATTAATACTTAATTGTACTGGAAAATCTAGCCTCTTATTAATATGACCACTTTATTTGCGTAGTTCATCGTAAATACTACTAGGACTTATAATACTAGTGTGTAGAACGTTTACCTTAGAAAATAAAATAGAGTTTAAAGTAGTATCTAATAGATTAGAAATAGTAAGCAAAGAGCTTTCTATTATATTTAATAAACTATTTACACGCGAAATATTGTATAACAAGTTATCCGTCTTAGTAACTTGAGATAAGATGTTGTTCATAACATCTATTTGAGAGTTTAACTTAATCTCGTTTTGATTTAGTTTATATATAGTAGATTTAAAATTATTAATTGTAGACTTAACAATATGTATATTATCTTTCATGAGCCGATATAGTTCGGACTCACTCTTTTGGCAAGATTCGATGGCGGCGTCGTATTTTCTAGCGTCGTCAGCATCTAATGTACCGAAAAAGAATTTTAAAATTTCACCACCGAATTCTAAGGACCTCTTGACCTTGGTCGGTGTTTGATTTATAGTTAAATGAGATAACGATTGTACTTTAAGAAGGTTAGACTGAATTAGTATTTTAATAGGGCTAGAATAATCTTTACATTGCATAATATCTTGTGATTGTATCTTACTGCAGATATTTTGAGTTTTACGTAATAATGATTCGATATTAGTTAAGTAGGGTTCTAGTGATACAATATCAATATGACTTACGACATTCCAGTAGTCATTATAGAAACGAATATTAGTAACACGTTCGAAGTAGATGCCGGGACTATGAGTTATCGGAGTTATCTTCGATTCGGCGTGGCAGCCGTAGCACAAGGCTCTGAAAATAAGATAGTTCAAGATACAACGGGTTTGATTTCATTTGTATGGTATTTGATATGCTTGCGGCCCACCTGTAACGTGACGTTATGTTTATTATGTACTTTAATTATCTTTTATTTTCTTTAGAAAAATTATTACGTGTAGACGTAACATTGGTGCCCATACCGTGGTTCTTAGACAGATTTCTGGCTTGCACTGATTTTTTTTGTAGGTAGTTTTCTATGGTGATGGTCTAACGGTTCTTTTTATGTTGTTCCTGTGAAACGATATTTGTTTCTGGTCGAATAATGCGTTGTTATTGGGTTTTATTATATTAGTATTAGGTATATAAAATTGTCAGCAGTTAATAACAACACATTATTTGAAATATTTTTATTTTAACGAAATTGTCTACTCTTTTCTCTGACTACCTACTACTTTGCCTACATTTAAACAAAATCGTTAACTTTAGTTTAATTTTGTAACGGAATGGACAATTTTAAGTGGTCAATCAGTTCCCTAACTTTCTACTGATTTTGCATTTTATCTCTATTGATAACTTTGTAATTTCTCCTGTATTTTGTTTTGTCCTTTTGGCTTTTTGTTTTATTTTGTAGTATTATTCATTCAGTTGCTACGCTCTAAATTTAATAATTGCACAACTTACCAGATAACGAATATAATTGAGCACATAATTTAAATTAGTACACTGGATTGTTTTCACCTTTGTTATTAGCTACTCGGGTCCTATTATAACAATTATGTCCAAACAAATTAAATATTTATCACTACAAAAAACGGAGCTTGAATATGAAGTCGAGATCAGAGGTGAGGTATCGGCTGATAATGTTCAGGATCTTAGAAAACAAATCATAAAACAAGTAAAAAGTCACCCTTCTGAAGACATATTAGAATCTCATTTAGAGTTTAAAGATGATATCAAAGGTGCTAAAGACAGCTTATTGAAATTAAAAAATAACATACTATCCCTAAAAACTAAGTGCGATAAAAATTTATTCTGTAGATCTGAGAATCTTGCTCACTATATATATCATCGTCTTAATAGGATGCAACCTGTGACATCTGAAGATGCGATTCATCACAAGGACTGTTTACAAAAGCTACAAGCCTTCTATAATGACATAGCCTCCTTCGTAACACCTACGTCAACGAAAACTAGTTGCGAACCGGATGACGTACCTACTTCTAATATTTCGGTCAGCTGTGATCGCGGAATCACCGCGGAATTAGCTAAATTAAAATATGATGGAAAATCCTCTGTCCGCGCTTTCATCCAAGAAGTTGACGAACGCATAAAAGCCTGGGAAATAAAGCCTAATCGCGTCTTGGCTTTTGCTACAGAAATATTCACAGGTGACGCTCTGCACTGGTTCCGCAGCGTTCGTGGTTCTATAAATACTTGGGAACAATTGGTCACTTTCCTTAAGAGGGACTTTGTGCAATTTGATTATGACTATAGACTATTGAACGAAATACGCTTACGTACTCAGGGAGAATCAGAGTATTTATTTTGCCATAATGGAAGGTATGTTTTCAAGACTGTCCAAGGTAGTTAGTGAAGAAGAGAAACTAGAGATACTTCTACACAATATTAGACCGTGCTATGCCAATACCTTGGCCTGTTCACCTGAAATTACATCAATTGCGGAATTACGCACTATATGCCGTAATTTTGAGAACTACCAGACACGTGTTTTACAATTTAGAGAAATAACATCCGATACTTTAGCGCCGGAATTTGCTTATACTAGACCTACTACTAGTACTGGAACACCTTATACGACTTACAAAAGCGTGAAGAACGGTAACATTAGTGCGATTAATACTTCACAGGTCGATGCGATGCAAACTAACACTAATAAGTCTGTATACTGTCCCAGATGTCGGTCTAATACGCATTCATTAAAGAATTGTAAGGAACCTAGATTTATTATTTGTTTTAAATGTGGAAGAAAGGACTTCCGCTACCCGGACTGTCCTAACTGTAATAGTTCTTCTCAAGATACTAAATCAAAAAACTAATTAGAGATTGTAGCAACATATCAAAATTTGACCAAAATGAGTGGAACAGTTGGCTTAATTTTGTTAACAAATTTTTCAACTCTTACAACACTGTTGCTGCAATCAAAGACTTTATACCTTCTAATGATCCTCGACCCTATATTAAGGTGAATATTAAAAATGAATCTTTAACTATTTACGGTTTATTAGACTCGGGGTCTGCCGTGAGTATTGTAGGTAATGGCTTACACCTACACTTACATAAATATTCTTTACAAATTGATAATTCAGAATCAATAACCATCACTGCTGCTGGTGGACAAATTATGGAGTCAATAGGTTTCATACTTTTGCCTATGGTTTTTAATAGTAGATGCGTCACCATCAAGGCTCACGTGGTGTCAGAAATCAAAACGTCACTTATTCTAGGTATTGATTTCTGGACTAAGTTCGAGATATTCCCTAATAATATTAAAGACATTAAACTACTCACTCATGACACTCCTTGTTTATTTGAAGTTTCTAACTCTACTTTTACATCGTTAAAGCCCTACGCTAGCCTTGATGCTTCTCAAAAAGCACAGCTTAACGACATTGTTAGTCAGTATGAACAGGTTTCATTCGAGTTGAAGGGTCTCGGGAGAACCCACCTCATTGAACATCGAATAGACACCGGTACTGCGGCACCTATTAGACAAAGGTATTATCGCATGTCACCAGAAAAGAAAAAAATAATTATCGATCAGGTAGATGAAATGCTAGCCTTAGACGTATTGGAACCTTGTGAGAGTCCATGGTCATCCCCTGTACTTGTTGTGGATAAAAAAGACGGTAAGCCTCGTTTCTGTTTAGACAGCAGGAAATTAAATTCAGTTACTAAAAAGGATGCGTATAACTTGCCTTACGTGTCGGAAATCCTAGACAACCTTAAAGATGCTAAGTTTTTATCCAGTATAGATCTGTCCAAAGCCTTTTGGCAAATACCGATTCGCGAAAGTGATCGCGAAAAGACCGCTTTTTATGTGCCTGGAAGAGGCACCTTTAGGTTCAAAGTTACTGCATTTGGGTTATCTAACGCTCCGGCTTCTCAACAGCGTTTAGTAGACACTCTGTTTGGCCCTGAATTTGAACTAAAGGTATTTTGCTATCTTGATGATATAGTTATTATAAGTAACTCATTTCAGGAACACGTCACGCTATTAGGTCGCGTACTAGAGAAACTGAAAAATGCAAATCTCACTGTAAATCTATCCAAGTGTCAATTTTTTAGAAAAGATTTACGATATTTAGGCTATATTATCGACAAACATGGTCTTCGTACTGACCCTGCCAAGGTTGAAGCCATTCTAAATTTTCCTATTCCCACTACTAAAAAGGAGGTTAAAAGATTCCTAGGAACTGCATCTTGGTATAGACGATTTGTGCCGAATTTCAGTACGATAGCTGGTCCACTTAATAAACTGACCACTAGTGCAAAGAAGGCACCTCCTTTTGAGTGGACTCCTGAAGCTGACAAAGCTTTTCACGACCTAAAGACATATTTAGTAAATGCACCAGTACTAGCTTGTCCTAACTTTGATTACAGTTTTGATGTTCATACAGACGCGAGTAATTTCGGCGTAGGCGCTATAATCTCGCAAACAATAAACGGTGAGGAACATCCGATAGCATACATGAGTAGATCTCTCAGTGGCGCTGAGAGAAATTATAGCGTTACCGAAAGGGAGGCTCTGGCTGTGCTTGTCGCGTTAGAACATTGGCGATGCTATCTTGAAAACGGTAAGATTTTTACGGTATATACCGACCATTCGGCGCTTAAATGGTTTTTGTCTCTCTCTAACCCTACCGGTCGCCTCGCTCATTGGGGTGTGAGACTTTCCGCTTTCGACTTCGAAGTCAAACACCGCCGAGGCAAGGATAATATAATACCGGATGCCCTGTCTAGGTGTGTGCCAGTTAATGCCCTAGGAACTCCAACAGTCGCACCTACCACTACTACAGATACCTGGTATCTAAATATCTTCAACGGATGTATTAACTCCCAATCAAATTATCCTAACTATAGAGTTGAGGGAAATATTTTATATCGATATATGAAAAATAAAAATCGGCTCACCTCTGAATTCGATTGGAAGGAAGTCATCCCACAGGAGTTACGTGACCGGGTTATTAGTGACAACCACTCCGAACCAACAGCTGCGCATTTGGGAATATTTAAGACCTATAAACGCCTTCTTTTAAGATATTACTGGCCAGGAATGTATGCGGATGTAGTTAGATTTGTTGGGGAATGTTGTACTAGCTTAGCCTACAAGCATCCAGCTCATACTACTCTAGGAAAGATGGGCCGTCCTAAAGACTGTTCTCGCCCATTTCAAACACTTTCCATAGACCTTGTTGGTCCCATACCTATTAGCAGGAAGCAGAATAGTTTCATTCTTGTTGTTAACTGCTGCTTCTCTAAATACTGTCTAATATTCCCACTGCGACAAGCTACCGCTGCTGCTGTCTGTAAGCATCTTGAGGATAACGTCTTTCTAGTACACGGGATTCCTCAAACCATAATTATGGATAATGGAACACAATTTGCAGGACGTGACATGGAAGCACTCTTAAATAAATATAAGGTTCCTAACGTGCATTTCACTCCCAAATATACTCCTCAAATTAATAACGTAGAGAGGTACAATAGGACGATAACCACATCTATATCGACTTTCGTTAATGACGACCACAGAAGTTGGGACCTTAATTTACCTAAGATCCAATACGCTATAAATAATTCAGTGAATGAGGTTACAGGTTTCACACCTACTTTCTTGGTGCATGGAAGGGAGCTAGTTACTTGCGGTTCACATTATGTTGAAAATGATAACAGTAATGAGATTCTGTTCCTACCTCGTGATGTATATGGTGAGAATTTGGGTCACTTAGCTGGAATATTTAATAAAGTACAAGCTGCTCTTTGGCACAATCATCAAAAATCGTGTGATCGTTATAATTTGCGGCGTAAACATGTCGAATTTAATGTAGGCGACGTTGTTTGGAAGCGCTGTTTCTTTCAAAGCGATAAAGGTGCACGTTTTAGTAAAAAACTTGCCCCTAAATTCGAAAAGTGCAGAGTTGCCGAAAAAAGGTCACCACTCGTCTACGTGTTGGAGGAAATGAATGGTCGCAATATAGGAGCTTGGCACATAAAAGACCTTAAGTTAAAGTTAATGTCTTCATAGTCCTCATAGTGTAATTCGGTGTTAGCTTTTACGGATTTTTCTACCTAGGGAAAATCCTTATCTGGGAAGGGGGGTACTGTTACATTGCTGTAATTAGAAACTTATAAATACACATGAGCTACGATCTACAAGTCGAACCTATCATTACATATATAAATTAAATTATTCTATGAAATTGATACTAAACATAACATCTTAAACCTAACCTAATCTTAAACCTAAACAATAAATCCTAACGTAGTACCTTGTAAAATTAATTACAATAATAACTACAAAAGTCAACTTCAACAAACAAACAGCCGCTTATAATTCTTTTTGATATAGATAAACTCGCGTCTAGTGGCCGGGGCTCGACAGCCCGGCGCGCGCGCCGATCGCCGATGCCTTTCACTTCCTGCCTTGAGCTGTCGGCCGCTGTACGCACGCTCAATGACAATATATCATCTGTCGAATATTGATTTTAAAAACCGTATTTACCTAAATACTCCTAGCTATAATTACCACTCTGTGAAAAGTGCCTATTGCAAGTCTAAATAAATTATATTAAGTGAATTATAACCCCGTGATCGGGTAAGTTGTGCTTTTATTGGCTTTTACATCTTTATAACGGATTGTAAGCAAATATAGTGGTTTTGTAGACATATTGTAACGTAATTACGCCTGTTAAATTATACTAGTGCTTTTGCATATATTGTGCTATTTGTATCGTAATAATCATCTACGTAGAATTCATCTCACCGTATTTATTGGACTTTTCAATGTACCTACATTTTTGCTTTATAATTTATGCTAGAATTTTCTGTGTACATAGATTGTGAGTCCTTCCGCTTTGCTATAAACCGTGACTGCCGCACCTTAGATCACTGATTCCTACATTAAAATTCAGCAGAATCAGTAGCTTCGCAATTACCGCCTTTCTGCAGTCACGGAGCAAGTTCGGAAAATAACTCATTGTCCACCCGTACCTGATTTCAGGGTTTTAAGTTCACCCTTTCTGCTTGGCTGGAGCCGCTCTGCTGCTAACCAGACTGCCGGCTACGAGGAGTCTACGAGCTGAGACGTTTATAGCAGGAGCGTAAGATTCTGTCCGTGTCAGTGCAAGCTAGTTATAAAACTAGGGTAGCGAACCCACTTAATGGCCTTACAAAATAAATTATTATTTTTATAATTTGTTTCTTTTATTTTCTTTAGAAAAATTATTACGTGTAGACGTAACATAACCAACACAATTTTCGGTTAACTTAACGGAACCAGTGCCAACAATAGAATAATCGACAATATCTTCATCACATTTTACAGTTAATTTAATAATATCGGATTGGACAAAAATCCATTCATTATTTCGCAACTTTTGCCAAATATCAATATCGCCAACTAATAACTTAGAGTTACACTCAGTGGGTAGTGACAAGGTCACTTCCGTTAGTAATCTAGATTCACAATTAGGATTTAGTATACACGAATATATTGTTTGCATTTCACAAATAGAATATTGGTTATTAATTACCTTACACTTATCTAGGTTATCAAACATAGTATAGTGCATTCTATCGTCACTTAAAGCAGTGTAGGCATTGGAAGGTTGAATGAGCGCGAATGTTTTGATATTAGATCCGTTATGGGGAGTCGGTAAAGGTATATTCTTATAGATAACGAACTTGTCGTCACTTATTAGTGGAATGCGCAACACAAATACGATTTTATTATTATAGTAATAAGACCTTAATTGCGAAACATCTATAATAGAGTGAATATTATTAATACTTAATTGTACTGGAAAATCTAGCCTCTTATTAATATGACCACTTTATTTGCGTAGTTCATCGTAAATACTACTAGGACTTATAATACTAGTGTGTAGAACGTTTACCTTAGAAAATAAAATAGAGTTTAAAGTAGTATCTAATAGATTAGAAATAGTAAGCAAAGAGCTTTCTATTATATTTAATAAACTATTTACACGCGAAATATTGTATAACAAGTTATCCGTCTTAGTAACTTGAGATAAGATGTTGTTCATAACATCTATTTGAGAGTTTAACTTAATCTCGTTTTGATTTAGTTTATATATAGTAGATTTAAAATTATTAATTGTAGACTTAACAATATGTATATTATCTTTCATGAGCCGATATAGTTCGGACTCACTCTTTTGGCAAGATTCGATGGCGGCGTCGTATTTTCTAGCGTCGTCAGCATCTAATGTACCGAAAAAGAATTTTAAAATTTCACCACCGATTTCTAAGGACCTCTTGACCTTGGTCGGTGTTTGATTTATAGTTAAATGAGATAACGATTGTACTTTAAGAAGGTTAGACTGAATTAGTATTTTAATAGGGCTAGAATAATCTTTACATTGCATAATATCTTGTGATTGTATCTTACTGCAGATATTTGAGTTTTACGTAATAATGATTCGATATTAGTTAAGTAGGGTTCTAGTGATACAATATCAATATGACTTACGACATTCCAGTAGTCATTATAGAAACGAATATTAGTAACACGTTCGAAGTAGATGCCGGGACTATGAGTTATCGAAGTTATCTTCGATTCGGCGTGGCAGCCGTAGCACAAGGCTCTGAAAATAAGATAGTTCAAGATACAGCGGGTTTGATTTCATTTGTATGGTATTTGATATGCTTGCGGCCCACCTGTAACGTGACGTTATGTTTATTATGTACTTTAATTATCTTATAGGGGCCTTTCCAAACAGGGGACAGTGCTTTTCCTAGCCTGTGATGATGTTTATGATACACCATATCGCCTGTTTTATAAGTAAAATCGCGTGATTTAGAATCATAGTATTGCTTTGACCGTTCTTAACTATTGATAATATTTTGTATAGATTTCTCTCGGCTAAGCTGCATTCGATATTGCAGTGCGCGAATGTATTCATTATAGGTAGAACTGTTAGAAGTATCATATAAATACCATATAAAAGTTCGTAAGGGGTAAATTCAGTTGTACAGTGAGGGGTAGTATTATAGGCTAATATAGCAGTTAATAGGTAACAATGCCAATCATTTTGATTGTCATTAACGAAGGACTTTAAGTATTCTTTAAGAGTAGCATGTGACTTTTCTAATGCACCATTCGTTTGCGGATGGTAAGGAGTAGTAAAAAGAGATTTTATCTTAAGGATTTCGGTAAGTTGTTTAAATAGATCTGAAGTAAAGCATGTACCAAGGTCGGTTAAAATAGTTTTAGGAAACCCAAACAACGACATAAAGTGTACGATATTTCGAGCTATCTCTTCACTTTTAGCGGTAACCATAGGATAAGCGCTTGAAAATTTAGTTAAGTCATCTTGTAGAGTTATGATGTACTTAAAATTTTGGAAACCAGCATCGGGTAATGGACCAACGATGTCTAGAGCTAAACGTTCAAATGGTTTAGTAGATGTAGAAGTTATCTCCATAGGAGCTTTATTTGAATGCCTTAATGGCTTATTTATTTGGCACAACTTACACTGTTTGACATACCGTTCAATATCGGCACGCATGCCTTTCCAGTAATATGCGGCTTTGATTCGATTGTACATGCGGCGCGCACCTGGATGACCAGCAATGAGTCATGATTTTCCTTCAAAATTGTAGGGACCTCGGCAGGAGTTGGGTAAATTAATTGATTTTTATAGATATGTACTTTAATATTTGTGTTATGAAAAACGTAAGATATCATGTTATATAATTTAGTATAAACAATTTTAGAAAAAGTATCTGTAAAATCAGAGATCGCAAGATCAGTTATGTTATCTAGTAAGAGCATATCTCTTAATTTAATTAATAAATTGTAAATATCTTTGTATTTTGTTTCTTCATAATGATGTACTTTGGAATATAGAAAATAATATGTCTTGTGTTTATTAATAACCTTATGGACGGTGAACGGCTCGCGTTCCGTACTAAGCAATTCAGCAGAATTCTCGAGCTGCGATAGTATTTCTTCGCAGTGAGGCATAGAGTAATCAAAGTCTAAAGAGACTGGACAAGCGATTGATTTTATTTTAGATAAATGTAGAGCCTGACTACACTCTTCGGTAATAGTATTAGAAGTAGGTAACTTATTTGTAAATTGGTTCTTAAAATATTTTTCGTAGGTAGAATTATTAAGACGATTTGAGTCAATGACATTTACTGGATGTCGAGATAACGCATCTGCGTTTGAATTAAGACGACCTTGCTTGTATACAATTTCGTAGTCGTACTCCTCAAGCTTTAAGCGCCATCTGATGAGTCGACTGCCTGGATCTTTATTACTAAAAAGCCAAACTAAAGGTCAATGATCTGTAACGATCTTAAATTTGCGCCCAAATATATAAGGGCGGAAGGTTTTAACAGCAAAAATAATGGCAAGGAGTTCCTTCTCCGTTGTCGAATAATTACCTTCGGCTTTGTTAAGCGTTCTAGAGGCGTAGGCTATGGGTTTATCCTTGCCTATATCGCCTTGAGACAACACAGCGCCTACGGCGTAGTTTGAGGCGTCTGTTGTGATTATAAATGGAGCACTAAAATCAGGGTATTGTAATAAGGGAGCCGTGGTAAGTTTATTTTTTAAGATTTGGAAAGCTGTTTCCTGTTCAACAGTCCAATTGAAAGAGATGTCCTTTTTCAATAAGGATGTAAGAAGCTTGGTTAACTTCGAAAAGTTTTCAATAAATGGCCTATAATAGCCAACAAGGCCTAGAAAAGATTTTATTTGTTTGACATTAGTAGGGGTTCGGAATTCGCTAACGGCCTTGACCTTATCAGGATTCGGAGATACACCTTTGTCGGTGATAATGTGGCCAAGATAAGCAACCTCGCGACGTAAAAACTCGCACTTATCTGGCTGTAATTTAAGATTAAATTTTCGCATTCTGTCAAAAACTAATTTAAGCTTTTTAATATGGTCAAGCAAGTTTTGCGACTAAATAATACAGTCATCCAAGTAAACGTAAGCGTGGAGACCTTGAAGTCCTGAAAGAGCCGTATTCATAAGCCTTTGTAATGTTGTGGGAGCATTTTTCAAGCCAAATGGCATCCTAGTAAATTCATAATGCCGGAAGTGCTAGAATTTGTGTTAACGGTGAATCTGGTTTTCGGCGCGTCCTTGGAACTCATTTTAATTTGATGAAAACCGCTAGATAGGTTTAAAGTACTAAAATATTTGGAATGACCCAATTGGTCTAAGATGTCAGTGATCAGAGGCAGTGGATAACTTTCGGAGACCGTCGCATCGTTAAGACGGCGGTAATCGATTACGATTCTCCATTTCTTTTTGCCAGACGCGTCCATTTTTTTGGGGACCACCCATACAGGGGCACTCCATGGTGAAATAGAAGGGCGAATAATGTTTTGGTCTAACATTTTTCTGATTTGGGAATCGACTTCCTCCTTGTGGCATTCGGGGAAGCGATATGATTTAACGTGGATAGGCGGTGTATCACCAGAGTTAATTGAATGCTCAACGGCATTAGTAAAAGATAAGGGCTCGCCTTCCATGTGAAAAATATCGGTATATTCCGAACAACACTCTAATAAAGCTTTTGCTCTTCCGAATTTAAATGAGAGCAACGAATAAGGTCTAAAACCTTTTGAACACGATCAGATTTGGAAGTAGAAATAGAATAAGTATTTAGGCATGATTCAGAGTTCAGATTGTTTTGTTCGAGTGGTGTCAACTCTGCGTAATAATCTTTGATCTCAATGTCAGAGTCCGTAGTGTTTAAAACCGTAATATTAATTCTTTTATTCGACTTGATTGAGACAATGCAATTTGTGACATAAACACCGCTACATACGGTATGATCTAGAACAAGGGCTTCGTTATGAGAATAAAGTTCAGGATTGTAATTAGATATCGCGCATTCAATTACTGCTTCGGATCGTGCGGGAATAATGTAAGTTGGTTGAATATAGTTTATAGGTAAGATATGACCACAAATATTTAATTATTTAGAATCGTAGTTAATGTTAGTTTTAAAATAACCAAGAAAATCGCTGCCGAGTAAGCCGTTATACTCGAGACTTACTTGCTCATTGATCATATGAAATTTGTAACTGAATTGATCATTAGATATAGTAAAATCTATTTGTAATGTGCCCAGTGTTTGAGAACAACTTTCTACACTATTAATGCCTTTTAATTTCACGACTTCGCGAGACAAGTCGGGTGATTTACAAAGTACTGCCTGTTTCACGAGGCTAATAGCGGCACCCGTATCGATAAGCATCTTTAAAGGCTCTTTAGAATAACTAGAAACTAAATAAACATATGGCAAGGATATTTTCTTGATTTTTATACTAGTTTCATAAATTGGAGTAGATTTAATAACATCACAAGATTTAGTAGGTGTAGAATTAGAGTTAGAGATTGGGATGCCTAATTTATTTTTCAGGTTAACATCATTTTGGTAAGTATTATTTTGGTAAGTATTATTTTGGTGAGTATTATTTTGGTAAGTATTAGTAGGATTTAGCATTATTGAATTAGAATAAGATGTAGTATTTTGATGACTCGAGATGTCGTCTCGAAATGTAACCTTAGAGTTAGTATAGTTATAAGATTTGGAATGACTCAGGTTTACCTGAGATGTAGACTTAGTAGGACTCAGTTGATTCGACTGAGGTGTAGATTTGGTAATAGATTTAGTATGACTCAGTTGATTTAACTGAGATGTAGATTTAGTAAAAGATTTTGTAGGACTCAGTTGATTCAACTGGGATGTAGATTTGGTAAAAGATTTAGTATGACTCAGTTGCTTTGACTGAGATGTACATTTAGTAAATGATTTAGTAGGACTCAGTTGATTTAACTGAGATGTAGGTTTACTAAAAGATTTAGGATAAAAGGGTTTCGTGTCCTTTACGCTAGTCGATTTCGGGAGACACGACACCGAAATCTTATTTAGTTTAAATTTTCGTCGCGGGAATCGAACCCGGACTCGTCGGTTTCGCAGAATTTAACTGCGCGACCGTTGTTATCGCGCGGCGGTTGATCATGTTGCGCCTGGTTCGCGTTCTCACGGCGTTGCATAATTGCATATTGTACTGGCGTTTGCGACATTGGTCTATCGTGTGACCTATATTTTTACAGTAACTACACCGTATATTATTAGGATAGTTAGTATTAGAATAGTTATTATTAGGATAGTTATTAGAAGGAATATGGAAAGATTTTTGATAGTTATTACGATTTGAACTAGAAGGTTTTTTATTCCTATAGCACTCTGAAGCATTATGTCCAGGTTTATTGCACGTACTGCAAATACGCAGGAATTTAGGTTTAGATTTAGAATTAGATAAATTATATAATTTTTCCTCTTTAATTGCGTGCTGGACCGCCTCGTTCAAGGTCGAGGGGTTTCCACACCTAACAACATTGCTTATAGAGTTATTTAACCCTAACATAAATGTATTTAAGGCTAAATCTTCCATAGCAGCTATTCTGCCTGGTAGTTCCTTTTCATCTTTACAACTATAGTGAATATCTGATAATATTCGCGTTAATATTTGCTCGATCCGCAAAGAGTACTTCGTGACGTCTTCGCTACTAATTTGTTGGCAATTTTGCAAATCCACTAATAAATGAGTCGCGTGCTTTTTCTCGCCGAATGTAGATCTTAGAAATGCTTTTATCTCGTCCCATGTGGAAAACGATTTTAAACTACAAGCTACTTGGGCTTTGCCTTCAAGTTGCGAAACTATATATTTGCAGAGCACATTTTGTTGATCTGCTGTAGATAACGACATCGCGTTATCACAGTTTGTGAGGAACGCGGAGAGGGAGTCCCGGTCCCCATTATAAGGTTTAATGAATTTGGTAAGTACTGAAAGTGTAATTTTTTCAAGCATTTCAGGTTTTGCCTTAGATTCTGTTTTAAGTGACATTGGACAATTGTACAGATATAGAAAATATAGCTATAAAATAGACCCACAAAAATATGGTAAGTATACAGTAACGACACACAAAAATATGATGCGGAATAGAAAATTATAGTTCACGAAAATTGTAGAAACAGTAGAAATGGTAACGTTGACGAAAAATAGTAGATACGGTGAAAATATGGTAAGTAATTTAAAAGACTCACATAAACACGAACACTGCACAAACCATCACTCGTGGGAACGGAATCTGACACGTTCGGATAGCGCGGCAGGGCGACCGCGTGCTCGACGACAGGTGAGGGCGGCGCCGGCGTCCACGTGCTGGTGATGCTGGGTGAGGTGGAAGTGTTTCGGAGATAACGAGTCGTCTACTCGTTATGATGATGTTGGTGAGTTAGATCTGCTGCTACCCGGATGGTGTGGGCTCTCACGTTGCGGTGGAGGCTGACCGACGACTAATCTTGGTTTTACGGTGACCAGTATGGTGCGGGCTCTGGCTGCTACACAGAGTCTTACCGTCGACCTTGAAGTGTGACGCGGGCACAACCTTGGGTTCTGTCTTACCGTCGATCACGCAAACTGGGGGTCTCTGGGATTCGGATCTCTAGGTATCAACGGACACCATTTACGAGATCCCACTTCTGACACCAAAATTGTTAGGAGGCCGTCCCTGTTTGTCTTTTTAAAAAACTAATTTTTAAACTGCACTGATATTTATTGTTCAAGGCAACACTTTACAGATACAGTTCTACTGGTACCGATTTCCGAGTTCCGGGAGCGAACCGCTTTTCGCGACGGACAGAATCTAACTAACTTTCAATAAGAAATAAATTACACAAGTAAATGAAAATGCTGACCAAGTAGGAACAATAGAATGGAAATGTACTAGAATACGTGAAATGCTAATCCAGCGTTATTAAGGAACTATCTCGGGTTATAACAGTACCATCGGCAATGTCACCTCCCTGCGATTTCTCAAACGGTAATACCACTTGATGTATCTTCTCTTCAAACTTGATCGGAGATTTATACTTACCTACATATTTTAACGTAAATACTGTCGTAACCTTCGCCGATATTTTATTGGCAGTAGGCTCGTTCCACATTATATAATTTTGAATCCAGACACGATGTCTGTGGTTTTGATGGCCAGCTCAAGCAAGCTAACGAGTTTGTCCCGTCGAATTTGTTTAGTAATACCATTTGACTCCCCATTTTAAATGTGGGTTTTTATTTTCTGTTAATTGTAATTGAAGATAGATTTAAGATTAATTTTAATTGAAGTTAGAGTAGCAACAATTGTCTTGATTTTCGTGTAGCTTTTATAAAAACTATTTATCACGTTTTGACATTACTTATTACTTAAAAGTGTGAATAAAGTACAATAACATTGCAGACTACGATTTGGATTTAATGCGTCAAAAGCGCTTTACAATATTTTTTACTGGTATATCTGGGCTTTCTGAGTTTTGTTTTTGTAACTTATTAGGATAACACGATGTGTCGTTATTAACAAAAAAATAGCTCTACGATGCTGAGTTTATGTATACATAGCTTAGCCAACAATATTTAAATAATAGAATTTCCTTTCGGATTTTATTCACTTAAATATATTTACCTACGACGTAATCGGTCTTTAAGTTACAATAAGTAGCCGTCATAGTATTTAAAAATACCGGTAAACGTTTTTGAACGTAAACCGCAAAAGTATAACCATATTTGAGTATATAAAAACATCGTTAGAATTATGTTCCCAAAGCAGAATTCACGTGAGCCCGGAGCGAGTAAGTGAAAATAAAACAGAAGCATTCCAAACCGGCATCCGAATCCCACAGCACCTACATACGTGCGTCAAAATTTTTTCGCTAAAACCTTATCACGGCGTGTCATTACAATATCAAGCCTACGGGTTAAGGAGAAGCGCACGGCTGGTCTTGTAACGACAAGAGGGGAAATTTTCCACAATGTGACCTCGTGTTCCCTCTTTGCTAAATCCCGATCCCGAATTGTATCATATTAGATGTGACGAAAATAGCTGTGACGACTTTCCTTGGCTCTTGTTATATTATTAGAGCACTATGCCTGTACTCTCTGTGCAGTTCTAATAACACGCGCCTCAGCGGGCATGTACAACATTGCCGTGTGATGTAGGGGATTAATCACTTGTGCCTGCGTTTGTATCTTTCAATGCTCAGATGATTGTGACGTCGGTGTAAACGGAAGTATTTGTACTCTGAAACCCGTTAAATAAACTTGTAGGACAGATTGTTATTGTACTTGTTTAACATTAAATGAAGAATTGTTGTCTGTTTGCTTAATATTTATTTATTTTTCATAATATATAAATTATTAATATTTTCCTCTATTCTGCTTGAAGACTTATTACGTACTAGAGCACTAGGTCAAATTATTTTTTCCAGGCGGACTTTACAATAATTGAAACGACGAACACAAACGGCATCCATACTTGTAATATGTAGAAATGGGTGCCTCCCATAAGAAGAATTTTCTGTATGGAAAGTGAACCCACGACACGTCTAGTATTAACGACTAACGATGCATCTACTTAAATCACTACATCATACGAACAGACATACATTATGAGCGCGAGCGCATCCTTTTTGATATATAGTCATTTAAATGTTTCTAACGTAAATGCAAACACAAGCATGTAATCTAATGGGACTAGCTTTTATACTTTAGAGATAAAACACATCTAAGAGAACTTAAGTAAGATAATTCGTTAATTGGTAAAGATTAGAAAAATAAATAAGATATTGCATCAGTTTCAAAATTACAAAATAATCCCAAAAAGAAGATAGGTCGTAGTTTGATAATATATAACACTAACTAGTTGTGAGGTATTTAATTGAGAATGGTTCGAATTAATCACCTGACTAACTGTAAATTTACTGCTGCTTAAAATATACGTAATTTCTTACTCCAGCCTTAACAGTCGTATGTAACCCGTGACGTACCAATTTACGCGGGCACTTGACGAATGCGCGTTTTACAATAAATCTATTAACGAAGACTAACGCGGTCATTAGTATGGGCACGGTAATAATATCTAACAGTATTGTAACTCCATACAAACGCACGAAACTCGAGTTATACCTACGCGCCTCGAGCAGAGTACCCATTAGACTGGGCGGACTGTGCCTACAGTACCGGCAGCCGCTATCGTGCCGCAGCTCGCATGCGGCGCGTCTGGTAGGTATATAACTCACGAAGACGGCCGAGTTACAATACTGTTAGATTATATTACCGTGGTATGGGCAACAATTTAGCGGGCACAGTAGGTACATCATTAAGGTTAAGACTAAATGGGACACTGTTATAGAAACGTTTGTGCAATCCATCACGCGTAAGCGAGCCCCGAAAGACCACTTAGCCACTGTCCGTTGCCATCGGACGTAACCCTCTACACAACATCCGCTACACATACCGCGCGGCCACCGCCTCGGCTACAAGTGCTACGAGCTACGTATGTGCTACGAACAAATGGAAATGTCTCGATCTTGTGCGCCTCCCTAAAAATTTCGACATGTAACACGTATTCTAAGAGATACGGACCAACAACATGGCACTCCAACGCTATACTGCTTATTGTATTTAAAAGGACAATAAATGTGTGATAATAAAACAGCTGTTTTTTGCTTTGAAGTTTATTTTTGCTCAAACATTTTGAATGTCTTCCATGGAATATAATTATTTATATCTCCTTTCAAATATCAACAATTTGATTATATTTACATCTACCGTCAAAACTGTGAACTGTATTCTAATAACACGAGTAAAGTAGCACAATTTTGAACGGTTATGCAACTACTAATCACGAGATGCTAAATCAATCACCTTTATGACGTAGCACGTATCATATTATAAGCTTGATTCTCGCTAATTATAAGATGAATGTTACGAGCGAAAAATTTTGCTTCAAGTTATCTTTGCTAATTTAATATTACAAAGAGGACTGTAAAATAAGTTTGTATGCCTGGCCTAATCTTTGGAATGGATGATCGGATGTTTCGACTGGCAACAGGAATACTTACCGGTTTTAAAAAGAATTTCTTGCATTCTCTGCCTATAGATTTGCCTAAAGGGAAGAAGTTTGCATTCGGCACTTCACTGGCTTTTTCTATTATACTTTTGTTTAGACCAATACATTTTCGAGTGATGGTCCTTTTTGTGAAACTCTAAGCTTCACTGAGTCAGTTCTACCTATGCCTGATCGTTGCTTATCATAAGTTTAATGAGTGAGATCTTTGAAAATATCAGTACTCGTAATTTTAGCGCAACGACGACACGTGGATGTTCGTGAGTACACGTAAAGCTATCAGGTTGATATGAACATCTCAATTACAGGTAACTGCAATCTTGTTACGGTGCAGTTCACAAACTTCTATTTTATGCCGTTGGAAGAAACCTGTATATTCGGTGGTTTACTAATAGTAAGCATAAAATAAATAAGCCTTATTCACATTAGCATAACGAAATTCAGCATAATGCTCACTAAGCAAAATATTGCCGTAAAGTTTATTGTCATAAATACTGGTGACATACCATTGTCCTTTGGAATAAAATAATATCACACGGAACATAACATTACTTCACGCCTTTATCATTATAATAGTAGAAGGGGTAGGCAGAGGTGTATTACACACACACACACTTCGACAGTTATGTTTCGGTCCCAATGTAATAGGGGGCGACCCTATTGCCATCTACCGGGCACATTGTTAAACGAGCGATAATTAACATTTTTAATACACACATAACTTCGAAAATTCAGAGGTGTGTGCCTAATAACTGGGGACCGAACCCGAGACCATCGTCTCGGCAGTCCGTTACGTACACCACTGTCCTGTCGCCGCTTTTTATTCATAAATAATATCCTGCGCTACTAAAAAATGTATGAAATTTTAAGTAAATTATATTGTTCACGACGTCATACAATAAATATGATCATGTTGAAGATATGAAGATGGTCAGGCGGGCCCCGAAAAAACCCTCTTGGCGGCGGATGAAGGTGTTGGGCTCCGCCGCCAAAACACCCAGCGGCCGCAGAGGATAGAGAGGACGGCAACCTGGCAACACCGCATCTCCTCTTCCTCTGCGGCCCCACCGCGACGCAACAATGGTGAGCCCCCATTTGGTCGCGGGAGATAGGGCGCGCGGCAACGCAACACTGATACGCCTCTCCTATTCCCGTTATCGGGTACGTTACCAGACTCCGTGCTGCTATTGAGAATACGGAAAAACTCAGTAACACTTTGCCCGCCCGGGAATCAAACCCAGGACCTCCGATCAGCAGACGTATACACTATCCACTGGACCGCGAAGGCAGTCCATTTTAATTTTCCTAATTTTCTTTTTATTTATTTTAATTTGTAATCTAAGCCACGAAAAACATTATTGTCTGTTTTCGTCGTTGGGGTAGTAAAATGAACAAATAAGGATTTTTGTATCGGTTCTTATATGAAATATTGTCAAGTTACATATTGAAAATAATTATAATTATGTATCTAAAACATTGGCGGCTTAGGGGTGGCCCAAGGGCCACCCAAGCCGCATCTTAACTTACATTACACAAACAATTATGAGTAGAACCATTATGCATAATGAAATTAAGGCTCATTATTGGACGAATATGTTATACCACAACAAATTAGACCGAATGATAGTTATGCTTATCTTTATGCGTAAATATTATTATGCTACAGTATCATTATGCTAATAAAAGTTACGCGAACGCGTTATGCCAAACAATATTATGTCTTAAAATTTTATGCAAGAAAACGGAATCCCGTATTATTTTCCCGCATTTTATTCCTATTTTAACCTGGGATTCAGAGCGCATCACCAGACGCAATATTACGAATTGGATGCGCTAGCTATGATAAACGACCAATAGTAGCAAATGGCACCGCTCAAAATATAGTCTCTAGCTGTAGCAGTGTCAAACTTTGTATGACACTGCTACAGCTGGATGCTGTGCATGGTCATGCTATCACGATGAACTCAAAGACGATCTGAAGAGGATTTTTGTGAAACCAGAATATAAAACTACACACATTAAAAAAGTCTAAGCAATACATACTATTTCAAATTATTAATCAATTATTATATCATTTCTTACCAAGTAGGTAATACCTTTGTAAACTTTTTTGATCTAGAGGACATACTGGCTGGTTGTAAAAAAAATTCGAGTATCATATTTGTTTTTATTCACAAATTCAAAAGCGAATGCATTTGTTCGAATTTTATAGCGTTTTCTTTGCTTAATAAAATTTAGAATCCTGTATCAATTTTATGATTTAAACAATAATTTGAAAGAGTTTTGAACAAATTTGGATTTTGAGACATTTTTTACGTCATGTAGTGACGTCATTTGAACGCAGATGAAATGCAAGGAGCTGTAGGGATGTTGCAAGCGGGAAGAAGTCAATCTCAGGTATCTCGTTATTTTAGTATCAACAGAAGCGTTATTTGCCGTCTTCATCAGCGTTACACTAACACGGGTGATCCTGCTGAGCAGTACCTAGGTCGAGGTAGGTGTACAACCACACGGCAAGATCGATACATACAACTGACTGCAAGACGCCAGCCGATGTTAACCGCCCGAGAGATAGGTTTAAGGCTACTAAATTCAAGTGGTGTTGTTGTTAGCTGCCAAACTGTGCGAATTCGGCTGCATGAGTATGGCCTACGAGCGCGACGGCCAATTAGGTGCCCACCGATACGTCACGGGAATCGCGCTCGTCGAAATGAATGGTGTAGGGAACGCATTACATGGACCCGGGAACAATGGGATAAAATTTTATTTTGCGATGAGTCTCGATTTGGGTTTAAGCCTGATACTAGAAGGGTAAGAGTGTACCGTCGTCCTGGAAATACTGAAAGACTGAGGTGTGTTCAGGAAGTGCATCTATACAACGGCTCAACAGTTATGGTATGGACGGGTATTATGAAGAACAGACGAACTCGTTTTTGTAAATGGTAATATGAACGCTGTAAATTACGTTGAGGATGTTCTAAGGCCTTATGTCCGTCCATTCGCACAAACGCTTGGCTCCGATTTCTTGTTGATGCATGACAATGCGCGTTCGCATACAGCTTTGCACACACGGGAGTACTAGGCAAGGGACAACATCCTGGTATTGCCTTGGCCTGCACAATCGCCAGACCTCAACCCCATCGAGCATGCATGGGACATGCTCCAGAGACGTGTTTTAAAGGACTTGAATGGAGTGACAACAACCCAACAACTGATGGACTTACTAAAATTTCATTGGGAGCGATTGCCGCAGGATAACATTAACAATCTCATCGATTCTATGAATAATCGGTGCCAGCAAGTTCTCAATAACAGAGGAGGCCACATTTTGTATTAAATTATGCAATTTTTGTGCAACCATTTAATATTAGTTTAAGTTTAGTTGATTAGGCACCTTACTTTGTACTACGTACATACAGTACTTACTCGTAAATATTGTTAAATAAGATTATTAAAAAAAAATAAAAAAAATGTTGTTTAATATCAAAAAAGCATTAAAAATAATATAAATAAGAAAATACTAAGGATTTAATGCGGAAACACATTGTAAAATTGAAAGGTCATTGGGCATATCTGACCCGCTTTGCGAACAGTGGCGGACATTAACCAAAATAGTTTTAAACAAAGGGGAATAATATGATCTTTCATTGCATATAATTGTTTGATTAAAAATCGTTGGAGAAAAATGTACAGGATCATTTAAAAAAGAAAACAAACGGTATCAAAGGTTTTTATTTCATCTTATAAAGGCATAAAAATTATATCGAAATGAGCTAATGTTTAGAGATATTGTTATACGCTGTATCTTTCGCACATTGAACAGGTTTTTTTCGCACATTAAATAGCTGCACCCATATCGCTAGCATTGCTTATTATCGGTCTTGGGACATACACCAGGAAGCAACAGACGCACCCGCTGCCTTTTCAAATGCCCTTATGATTGCTTTGGATCAAATTGAATAATTAATGTAGGTACGTGCATAGGTACACATCAGCTGGCGGCGAGTCTGCACCACAGTTTGGCGCGCTTCTATAATTATATTATGTAACTATATCATTCATAGGTATATTTATTTATTTTATTTTATTTATGCAACTAAGTATGTGTGTATATTTTCACTAATTAGATAATCTATATATATATATATATATATATATATATATATATATATATATATATATATATATATATATATATATATATATATATATAAATCACTACACATCACACAATACACATTCACTGAAACACCTCACACGGATTGCATGTTGTGATCGGCACGGCGATGGTTGCGCATCCGGGATGTCCGGAAGGGGCTGGAAGAATACCAGCGTCCGGTATGCACTAGCATCACTGGACATAGTGCTGATCCAGCCACCTTTTTTGGCCAGCGATGGGACACATACCCCACTATATTATATTGTAATTGTTT
Organism: Euclidia mi; assembly: GCA_944739405.2. Classification (NCBI taxonomy): domain Eukaryota; kingdom Metazoa; phylum Arthropoda; class Insecta; order Lepidoptera; family Erebidae; genus Euclidia; species Euclidia mi. The sequence goes on from OX123183.2 coordinate 62,584,089, forward strand.
TTTGTTTCTTTTTTGTTTTTTTTTTCTTTTGGTTTTTATTTATTTATTTTCTTTTATATAAATGTTCTATGTTTACTAATTGTTGTATATGTACCTACCTACTTGCTTTCTATTATGTGTCCTATGTGCTGTTTCAAAATAAATTTTTCTTTTCTTTTCTTTTCTTTAATAAAAAAATGTTGAATGAATAAGCATTTTATTTTTCTTACCTATATCAATTAATTAGCGGACGTCCGCGATTTCGTCGGCCTCATTCAGTGATCCCGCGGGAATATCGGTATAAAAAGTAGCCTATAACCTTTTTCATGAATGTGGCTATCACACACAAAAAGATTTTTTTCAAATTGGATCAGTAGTTTCAGAGATAAAGAGTATGTATATATACATAGACAACACTTGAATTTTTTGAGATTCCCGCAGCTCACATTAATGCGACTAATGCCATAGTAAATGAGGTCCATAGATGAATACACTCTGCTATATTTCGTTTGTGTCGGCCATGGGTATGGTTTCCATACTAAGGTGCCCATTTACCTTTGTATGTGTTGCTTAGACTTTTTTGATGTGTGTCATTAACCTTCAGTATATATTGTTCAGATCCGTTATGTGATTGACTTGTGACCTTTCTAACAGTCTAACCTATTTGTTCGGCTAAGGCAAGTCAGAGAAGACACCTTGACTGCCACGAAGAGGCATTCGGAGCCTCATTTTTGTCACTCATATTCAACCCAACGAGGGCTTAATATGAGTTGCAATAGTATTAATATGCGTCCGTGTGGTGACGGACTAAGAATACGGATTGTCACCACCCCATATCATCCCATGGGTGTCGTAAGAGCCGACAGAGGGAGCATATTATGCAGAGAACAGCACTGTAAGAGAAGGAAAACTAGATACAAACCCTATACCAACCCGTTTGGCCAGAGTGGTATAGTAGGCCAATTCCTCCTTTCAAAGGAGAGGCCTAGTCCAGCAGTGGACTGTTAAAGGCTGATGATAATAATAACAAAAAGTATTAATACCATGCAAAAGTTTTGTTGTATTGCAAACAGATTTTGTACAGATAGAATTAATGCCAAATTCAAAATCGAAATTGTACAAATTAAAACTAACAAAACAATTAGAGCTACTGCGTACTACGTAACTAGTAGCGGTTAGCTAATTAGAGTGAGATTATTTTATCAGTTCTCGTCCACTGAGGGCAATACTCTATTTGTGAAATGTTATTTACAATTTCATATGCGTATTAATTATGATTATTTCATTTTTTTTTATATTTATAGACTCACGCCTGTATCCCCGAGGCAGAGGTGTAATATTACACCCACATTTTGCCATGAATTTTAAGGTCCCACGTAATAGGGGGCGAACCTATTGCCGTACTGGGCACATTACCAGACTCCGTGCTGTTATTGAGAATTTCCTAACGGAAATACTCAATAACACTTTGCCCGACCCGGGATCGAACCCGAGACCTCCCAATCCCACGCGCACATTTATGCCGCGAGATCAACGAGGCAGTCTATTGTAGATTATTTCATTGTTGTTACTTATAAACGATTGTTGGACGTATTGATATGATATAGTGTACTACGATCATTACAAGTCAGTGTAGGTTTAGCCACTTATTTTGTCCAGTATTTCGTTTATAACTGCCATATAGAAGTAATCTAAAGTTAAATATCAAGGTAATTTTACGCGATTAAAACCCGTTTTATAATTTTGTATGACGTTTTAAATCGTGAAAGTTTAAGATCGAAAAAAGTAAATTATTTAAAACAACTAATAGTGGTTACCCAATTTAACTTACGATGTCTGCATCCCAGAATAGTCGCAAGTAAATTTAAAAAGAGGATAGCTTAATTCTACAGTGTTTTTTTTTACAGTAGAGTTGTTTACTCACTATGTACTATTTTAGGAAATTCGTAATCGCTTATTAGTAGAAGCTTTTTGAATAAAATTATTTGCAAAACTTGATTTATTGTTAAACTCTTTTGTCAATACTCATCAACATTTCTCATTCTAGCAATTAATTCGGAAATCCGGTTAAGTAGATTAACTTGTATATTTTTAAACAAAAGACTGAAATGTTAACTAACTTAAAATCCTTTATCGGGCCTTTCAAATCAAATCAAAACGGGCTGTAATTGTCAAGTGGTGACATGGGTATCTCCCGGACTTCTGTGGAATGGACGGCGAGGGGCAGAAATGCCACAATTACGATGCTTGCTCGTGGAAATTGTTGCAGGATCATTGCAGGGGTGACCAGATAAACAGGTGGATGCAGCTGCTGTCCTCCTCATTTAATCCCTCTTTGACGACACACACCGAAAATTATTGCAATATTTTCAACTGAATCTTTTCAGTGACTATTTGCTTAGCACTGTAATAATATAATTAAAAATATACATTTTGCCGCGCATAATATATGTACGTTATTTGGTATAACGAGATGATGAGAAACAGACTTGATATTTAGTGGATCTACAGAGAGAAATTATTTTACTGCTATAACTTTCGCTACTTTCAAATAGTTTGGAACAGAAATCTTAAGTCAATAGTATCTAGAACCACAGTCAAAGTAAATATAGAAATCCCAACGGGTTTAAAATAGTAGACAAAGTTAAGGTAAGGTTTAGATCAAAGCGATATGTGAAGGTAGACATTGTTTATACATAGCAGTGACAGTATATTTACTTGTGTCCATCTGTAAGCCGGGGGATGGTTTACTCTTGTGGGGAAATGTTCAATATTAACAGATTAACTCGGTCGGGGATCCAGCTTCATAAAAATAAATTCCAATATTCCCCGCGTTGCTCTCATAACTCGTAAGAAATGGCTCTCGCTGGAAAGTTTAAGGCGGACGATTGGAGAGTAAAAATTGCATTTTTACTTTGTTAAATTAAGTTTTTATTGTGAAATTTACGGGGTGTAGTAAAAATAATGTTACGTTATAGCAATTAGATATTTTCTACGCGTAGAACGACGGTATAAATGTTATTCTAAAAAGTTTACGCGATTTTAATATTTCGAATTAAATGGTAGCTGTTATTGTTCGTTTATTTTATGTTGGCTCTCTCGGCTTTATTAATGGCCAGCTGAAGCAACAACCTTTCGCTTTTAGGTTTTTGAGATTCCCTCTTGTCATGAGGCATTTAGACCAAAAACAACTTATTTACAAATATAAATAGCTATAGCTGTTGATAATACACACATATATTCACGTCTATTTGCCATCGGGGTAGGCAGAGACAACAAAATGCCATTTGCTCGTATCCTTACAAACCTCACGCGCTTCTTCTACACTCATTATTATTTTCATACATGCTCGCCGACTTCTGGTGCTTCGGGCCTTTCCATATTTTAAGACGAAATTGGACGACGAATGTCCTACGAGGTATGCCACGACTTGCTGATTGATAATAATACAATCAAAGCAATTTATAAATGATAAACTAACCCAGCACAGCTAAATTTTTACTTCTTGCTACGAGGATTTGGGCAGTCCCGACCAGTTGAAAGTGCCGAGATACGAGACAACCTACGACCAAATCTCTCACAATAAAATTTGAATCGAGTTAATTTATATAAATGCTATATATAATAAACATCAATGTTTAATCAAATCAAATCAAATCATATTTATTTGCATAATACAGGTACAAGATAAAATATCATTTGTCACAAAAAAACAAAGAGTCCGCTGAATTAGTACCTCTTCGAGATGTGTAAATTTTTAGTTTGACATGCAAAATATCTAGCATGCTAATATTAAAGTAAATTAAATAACATTAATAATGACGCATTAAAATGAAGTAAAAAATAAAAATATATCAGTAACATACATACATAGACTCACGCCTGTTTCCCCGAAGGGGTAGGCAGAGGCATATTAAACGCCCACTTTTCGCCAGTGTTTTGATCCCACGTAATAGGTGGCGAGCCTATTGCCGCTTTGGGACATTTTGTTTGCCAGAGCCTCGTACGTTGATCGGCAGGTGCACCACTTGCAGGTGAGGTTGGCTTGGGACCCTAAGTTCTTGGTGGGAACCCTATGCACCCATATCAGTATATGCATATCAGTAACAAAATTAAAATAAACTGTAAAATAAATTTGATGTCACCAAGCTCATGTCAAATAAAAATGTAATATTGTCGAATGTCAAAAATAAAAATGTAATATCGTCAAATGTCAAATAATTAATATTGTCAAATAATTCAAGTATAGTAAATGTCACAGAAATTATTAATAAAAAAATATAATTTAAAAGATGGTTGTCAATGGTTATTAAAAATTCAAAACTATTGTAATATTATATTAAATTATGTTATCTGACAGGAAATCTGCGACACTATAATAACATGTCTCATTGAGTAGTTTTCTTAATCTCTATTCTAATATTTGTTTCTTTTAGACGTTTTGGTAATCTATTATATACTTTAGGGGCCATAGAGAAAACACTGTTATGCATTAACGTAGTGTTTGTCTTACGTATACATAGCCGGCTTTTGTCTCTTTGTAGACGCTTTGAATTATCAGAAGCCAGCTCAAAACTGCTAATTCATAAATGTATATGGACGGAAGAGTCAAGATGTTGTAATTTTTAAAGAAGGGTGCGCAACTATCAGTCATTTTGAGGTGAAACGTTGCCCTTGTACAACGTTTCTGTGCCTTGAAAACAATATCTTTGTTTGTGGAATTGCCCCAGAAAATAATTCCATATCTCAGGATTGAGGCTACTAAACCATGATTAGCAGCCAGAAGAGCATCAACATTAACAATCTGAACTAGTTCATGCTTAGCATATACAGCTTTATTAAGGTTTTTGCATAACTGTTCTATATGGGGCTTCCATGTCAGTTTTTTATCTATGGTCAAACCCAAAAATTTTGTGGTATCAACTTCATTAATTGGTTCGCCATTAATATGTATGTTTAAGAATTTAATTGTTGGTGTACGTTGACCGAAGTGCGTGATCACTGTTTTGTTGGTGTTAATTTTTAAATTATTAACATTAAGCCAAGTAACAACTGAGTTCAATACGTTATTAATATCAGATTTGCACATGTTTTTATCTTTACATTTGATGGTAACTGTGCTGTCGTCGGCAAATAGAGAGATTAGGTTGTTAGTTACATTAGGTAAATCATTAATGTATATTATGAATAATAGTGGACCCAAAACATTACCTTGAGGTACACCGTATAATGTTTTACGTGGCTCAGATTGATATACATACTCTCTTTTTGTTGTATGGCTTATTCTTGTAATGTTTGTGTATTGTACTCGGTCTTTTAAGTATGTCTCAATGAGTTTGAGTACATTCCCACGTATACCATATGTATATAATTTACCTAGCAAAATGTTATGTTCTACATAATCGAACGCCTGGGTCATATCCATATATATAGAGCAAATAGGTGTTCTAATATCTACACTACTCATCTCTAACTCTAGTAAATCATATATGGTCATATTTATAGTTTTATTACATCGATTTATTTATTGCATTTAACTCCTTATGTATGTATTCCTCAAATATTTTTGACAAAACCGGTACAAGAGCTATGGGCCCATAGTTTTCCATATTTTCACTACAGCCTTTTTTTAAACAGAGGTTTTATTATTGCTGTTTTCAGCTGGTCAGGATAAATACCCGTTTCTATGCTTAAATTTTTAATAAAGCTAATATGTTGAGAAATATTAGCAGCTACATATTTTAGAATTTTGGTTGATATTTCGTCGTATCCTACACTTTTTGTGTTCTTAAGACTATTGATAATCTGCAAGACATCAAACGGCGAGCAGGGCTTCATGTACATCGAGTTTTGCATAGAGGAAGACATGTAAGTCTTATATTGACTTTGGCACAATACAGCTTTTGGGGCTATTTTGTCGATAAAGTAGTTATTAAAAGCATTGCATACCTTACTGGGGTCCCTAATAATTTCATTATTTATTTTCACACTAGATATGGATTGATGTGGCTTGTTATGTTTCGAGTTGTTTATAATATTCCAAGTTGTCTTCGACTTATTTTGTGAAGTATTTATGGCATAGGCATTTTGTGCTCGTTGAGTCAATTTTGTTATTTTCTTGTATGTCTTAGTGTATTGTATTAATTTGTTCTTATTGACAACATTTGGAAATTTTCGATATTGCCATAACAACTTTCGCTTTTTATGCTGCAGGTCCTTATACCACGTGAGACCCATTTTTGTTTTTTATGAGCATTTAATGTAATGAGTTTAAACGGAAAACAGAGATCATGAAATAATTTAAAGATATCATAAAATTTATTATAGGCTAAGTTTGCATCTGTAACAGAATACATCTCTGAAAAAACAAGTTTTCCAATATAGTACTTAATTTTTTTAATGATATATTTCATGCGATAGTCTCTGCGTTCAATTCGCCAATATTTGATAAAGCATACTATTTCACACAGCATTGTAATAGCTGAGCGGTATGATCTGACAATGCCAACTCTTTTACACTAGATTTGCATTTACTTTTGAAATTACGGACAAAATTATCAATACATGTTCCACTTATTTTTCTAGTTGGTTCTCTTATTACCAATTTCAAATTATAGTTGAAAAGTAAACATTCTAATTCTGAGGCAATTAGAATTAAATTAAAATATTAGTAAACATAACATGAAATCATAGGTATCGAAACGTTAATTTTAGTCCAAGTAATTGCTATCATAATAGCACCAAGTCATTGAACTTATAAATAGCACAATGCTCTTTAAATGATTTGTGCATACAATTGATTACAATACAATTTCAACAAATGTATGATGTTTCGTTTATCGGCTCTATAATTTTGGGACCCAAACCCTAGTTGCCACTACCCTGACCATAGCTGTCAATGATTATCTACACTTATATTATAAAGAGGAAAACTTTGTATTTTTGTTTGTAATGGATAAACTCAAAAACTACTGAACCGATTTTAAAAATTCTTTCACCATTAGAAAGCTACATTATCTGTGAGTAACATAGGCTATATTTTATTTTAGAAAAATAGGGGTCCGTAAGATATATGGGTTTTTCGGGTACGTGAAGTAATTCCCTCAGGACGCGGGTGAAACCGCGGGAAACGGCTAGTATTAAACAAAGATCCAAAATACTTTAATCCATTTAAATAATTTCAAATATTCTAGTATTTCTAACGATAATGCATATCTCCAGCTGGCAACGAAAAGTATTTTTATAATTTTACTAACTCCCAAACGACACTTCTAACATTGCAATTATACTTTGGCAAATGTTTGCTACGAGTACCATGCGGACCGTGTTTCTTTAACATTTTAAAACTTGGTAAAAAATAAAGTGAATTTATAGAAAGTTTGAAACAATATTCAGCCAAATTGTAGCCTCATTTTGGTGTATTACAAATATATCTGTGTGTGCACCACATACAAATATGAGCCAACGAAGCGTAGCCAAGACTTGTACCTAGTTTCTGAATAACCTTGCCGTGACAGCCGCTGTCTAGGACTTTCAAGAAGACAAACATATTTTGATTAGCAGTAAACTGTTGCGATAATATTTACGTAACAATATGAAACTTATGTTCTAATTTTGCAACATTACTAAGAATTTTATTATTATCATTCTAAATGAATAATTATATTCCATGCGCGAAGTATATACTTATAGGGCTTGTTATCAATGATTTTTGACGTAATAATGATATACTAAAGGTCCTAAATAATTTTCAAGCCTGTCAATTGTGACAGTGACATGGCACTGACCTAAAATTATGGCGAAGCAATATCCGGCAATGATAAACAAATATATTAATCATTAATCAAGCTGCCAAGCAACAACTAAAATTGAGCTTTTAACGAACCTGAATAGCGACAAGAACATTGAACCCGAGTAATTATGTACGTATTTTATTAACTTGTGTTCTATATATTATTATATACTGATGATACATCTATAACCGAGTAGAGACACCAACAGATTGCTATGTAGAGAGTGTTAAGACCAAGCCTATAACGCGCTCACGACACTACTGACTTTTTGACATGTTATGCATATTAATTTAGATACTCAATATAAATTAGGTATCTTCTCAGGCAGTATTACCATGTTCGAAAAGGCTATGCTCGATCATTTGTAAACTCGACTTTTGTATTTATTTGTTTAGAACTTAAGGTAAAGTTGCTACTTTTGAGTGAGATCATCTGATACAAAAATGCTTTTTATTATTTATTCGGCTGGAAAATTTAAATAAATTGTTAATTGCAAGCGGACCTCGGATAAGGCAAACGTCTTGGGTACAATCGAGACAACGCTAGGATGGTGATGGTATGTATAATTGTATACCTTTTGGCACATAGACTCAAACAAGTGTTCTCTATATATGTCAAGCAGGCCACATAATAATTTCTTCATTCTATAGTTTGCATTTCGGAAGATGCCCTCAAGATTTGGTTGAATATGTAAGTTTTCCACGAAGCTGTCATCTGAGCAATGCAAATTTGAATATTAAATAAAATTCTAAACTTAGAGAAGTCATGTCCAGGGCATTGACTTCCCAGTAACAAGTGACTGCTACCTTTAGGTTACACAATAATAACTAAAATAATGTTATCTATCTTAGACCGTGAGCGTAGGTTTTCATGTAAAGATATTAAGTTGTACTACCACAGCTCCATCCTTTGCAGCTTTAATAGACTGACATCCTAATATTGCACTTCTTCTTTTTTCTTTTTTTTTCTTTTTTAAAAAAGACAACTCCCGCACTAGGAAGAAATTCCTGTGTCGCGGGGGACTTTACAAACATACAACCAACGGACAAAATGAACACCCAGACTCGAGACAACAATTTGTAGATCACACAAAGTGTTGTCTCGTGTGGGAATCGAACCCACGACACGCGGCGCAGTACCAAGCGGCGAGGCGACCGCTTAAACCACTACGCCAACCGTGCAGTCGCTGTATGTATAGCGTCGAACAATCTAAAAGAGAGGAATATGATTAGCATAATAAACAATATTATGGAGCGTTAAAACCACGAGCGTTTACTTCTAATAATAGACTATAAGAACGAACGAAAATGAATTTATTCAACACTAGATGACGCAGTTGGCCCGCACATATTTTTAATTCAACCATTTGTTCCCAACCCCGTGTGTGCATTTCATAAAATAATTTCATTTGTTCTTTAGTGCACTCCTACGGTCCACAAGGAACATACATGCCAAATTTCAGCTACTTGCTCACTATAGTTTTGGCTGAAGCTTGTTTGTCAGTTAATTAGTATTGCAAAGATTTTATATATACCTACCTACAGATTTTCTATGGTCGGCAGCAGCAGTATAGTTTGTACAAACTTACACCAGTGGTTTACTTTGCAGTGAAAAATCGGCTACAATAATTTATTACTGAGATTCATATTTATAATAATCAGGTCAGACAGGCAGTCGCTCCGTGGAAAAGCTAATATTCAGCCAAATCCGATTAGACTAGTCAGCGGACCCCAGATTGGAACTGGAATAACGCTAAGAGGATGATGATGATTCATATTTATTATAATCCGGTAAAAGTCAGTCTTGTTTTTCTTTCTTCTTTTCAATTTGGAGTGAAAATAATTATATAAAAATAAGTCAGGCATTCAAAATAACAGTCGGGTTATTTTCTTCATATTTTTTACGGGGTTAAGTGTACTAGGTTTATATCCTGTATGGCGTAGAATTTGCTAAACCCAACCAGCGGACCTAAAAAGCACACAGACTTAAAACAACAATTTGTGGATCAGCTATTTTTTTTATAGTAGTAGGCGGCAAACGAGCAGACGGATCGCCTGATGGTAAGCAATTACCGCCGCCCATGGACACAAGCAACAGCAGGAGTCACAAGTGCGTTGCCGCCTCTTGGGGTTGGGAAAAGGGATAGGATGAGGGAGGAGGAATAGGGGATAGAGCGTCCGGCACTCTCACTCACCAAACGAAACGCAACAGTTTAGGTACTGTTACTTTACGTCGGTTTTCTGTGAGAGTGTAGTAAGTACTTGCCTGGTCGAGCCGGCCCATTCATGCTGAAATCAGCAAGGCTCTACTACCGTATAAAACCGTTGTCCCGTGTGTGAATCGAACCTACAAAATTCAGCGCAGAGTCAAGCTGCGCGTTGATTACTTAAACCCACGCCAAACCTTCAGTGGCCATCATGTATTACCCAAGATATGCTTGGCAGCCGTGATATGAAGCGATACACCTCTATTCTCCATGTCGCGTTGTATTTGTGTAAATGAAAATACTTGTTACTAGGGTTGAGCTCGTAAAAAGTACTTTTCTTGTTTAGTAATAGTTGTGCATGTCAGTTGCCACTTTTCTTTATTAATCAGTCATTTTCCTGCTGTACATCTATATTTTTATTATGAGACAACACAATCGTGGCTTCGTTTACCTAAACTCTGAACAGTTAAGACTAGTCTGAATCAGTGGATATAATTTCATAAGCTGGTATGGATAAAGTTAGCTATAACCTAATTTGGTTAAAGTTTGTAGAAGTTTAGCTAATCTTTAGGTGATTTCTTAGTGACTGCGGAACTTAAACTTAGTCTATTCATTGATAAAATTCTAAATAACGGGTTAGCAACGTAGCTACGAAGTTTCTTAACTACCTCTGTTGAAGCTACTCCGTTAACTAGAATTAATTGACTTAGCCTTTACTCGCTTAAAACTTTTTGCAATTATTGAATAAAATAATCAATATCTCTACTGGGGCGATAGAGATTGATAATTTGTAAGTAAGTAGAGATTAGATCGTGTGCACGATGTTACCGAGGACAATTTATCAAGTAGGGAATTCCTACGCCCGTGTATGCCAGTGTCTGAAATATTCTTCGCTTCGCCACTGTTTTTAATAAAAAAGGAATTACTTGCTGTTGAGCTGGAGCGTCAGCAAACTCGACTTAGATCTTGCAATATTCCGCTTCAAAATAAATGACTTGTTTCTGACGTTTTCTTGAAATATGTTGAGTTTACTAAATAAATAATTACATCCCTTTGAAATACATCTTCTTTGAATATTTATTTTATATGTCTGCACTGAAAGCTTTGTCTATTATATTATGTTTTGCTGTATATCATGATAGGAAGTATGCAACATTATATTTTTATTCCGATGAACTTTAACGTCTTTAGTAATAATCAATGATTAACAATTTCATGACATAAACTTAAAGTATCCTTGTTGTATCGTTTTTTATGTCATAAGTGGCAATCGAGTAGACGGATCGCCTGATGGCAAGCAATGACCGCCGCCCATGAACACAAGAGACACCAGAGGAGTCACAAGTGCGTTGCCGCCCTTTGGGTTAGGAAAAGGGAAGGGAGAAGGAATAGAGGACGGGGCCTCCGGCACACCCAGTCACCGAACAAAACGCAACAATATAGGTACGTCGATGTTCTGTGAGAGGGTATTTCTTTGGTCGAGACGATCCATTCATGCTGAAATCAGCAAGGCTCTACTACCAGAGAATTAAACGTTGCATTCAATAAATGTAACCGCCGGGCCCTTTCTCTCATATAGTGACACGAGGAGAGGGTCGGAAGGGGAAGGTGGTTTGGAGAAGACAGCTAGGATTAGTCCATCTTCTTCATGGTGCTTGGTTGATACCACCAAAGTCTGAAGACTACGATTAGCCACCCACCACAAAGCTAGTCGTACTCCATTTGCCATTAATGTCCAAAAAAATCCACTACCTATGCTCCGCCAATCTACCTTACCTACATATAGTATAAAAATAGGATAACGGATATCCGGACGACAGACAACATAATACACATTTAATTAGACGATATACGACACGATTTTCCTCTACATTGTATGTAAGTTCAATAAAAGTAGATAAAGGATACAAGTAAGATTATATTAATAGTAAAATATTGTGGAACGGATCCGAAGAATCTCAACAGTCATATCAAGTCAAAAAAGATAAACACAAACATGCTGTATATTGCCACTGAAGGTAAAAGAGGAAGATTTGATGTACATCAATATAAGTACGTGCATTCATACCTCAGATTAACTAAAATAAGATAGATGACTTACTGTAAATAGGAAGTGAAGCCACTTTTTATACATGTGTAAGTGGATTATGTGTTGACATTGCGTAACGTGGGGTAGTTATTTTTTTTACTTAATCTGAATTTCAACTATGCACATTTGTTCATTTCGACTTTTTTGTACTTTTTTGTCCAGTGTTAGTTAGTGTCTACCTTAAAGGAATTATTAGGAAACTAGTTTTAAACAAGCAAAATTGCATACTTTTACATTGTCTATTCTTTTCAGAGTTGCTCAGGTCATGAATAAACTTCAGTGGGAACGAAAATTGATTCTCAGTAAATAGAAGCCGGCAACGAAGACAGATTGTCAATAAAAATCTTTCAAAGGTTTGCACAATCGTGAATGAAGACAGAAAACATTCGTCAATTTGAAGATAACCGAGGATGAAGTTCTAACTTCCTAGTAGAAGAAAGTTGGACGGTAAGCTTTCACATTTTATTAAGTCTAATATTTGCATTTAGATGCTTTTCTTTATATTGAAAATGAGTCGGTTGATGCGATAAATTAAGTATCGTTGTATTTATTTCAGTCTTATAACTTTTCTTTGGTTTTCCAGGTTTAAGGACTGAAAACCGCACTTTTAATTTGTACATTTGACATAAGTTGCCAGTCCGTACTGCCACTAGCAGATTTTTAAGCTATGCTATTTTAGAAACATTTATAACTATATTAAAATCTAGGTGTTCACATAATTAATATCCCATAACACCTGCTCATATTACCCGCACGAGTCGTCTACGTGAGTGGTCTAAATGGAAGGCCCCCGATTTGTCTTCAGATGATCGAAGACACTGCTTAAATATGTGATATTTTTGGCATACACCTCGCCATTCTCTATTATTTACTCGATATTTTTTTGCCATATTGTATGGTTTTTATTTTTTATTTTGACTTTGACTTTATATTTTTTTTTTATAGACTCACGCCTGTATCCCCGAAAGGGTAGGCAGAGGTGTAATATTACACCCACAATTCGCCATGAATTTTAGGTCCCACCTTATAGGGGGCGAGCCTATTGCCGTTACCGGGCACATCACCAGACTCCGTGCTGCTACTAAGAATTCGGAAAAACCCAGTAACACTTTTGCCCGACCCGGAAATCGTACCCGGGACCTCCGATCAGCAGTCGCATACGCTATCCACTGGACCACGGAGGTTTTTATTATATACTAGAAGACGCCCGCAGCTTCGCCCGCATATTATTTGTAACTTAACAATGTCTGCCCGATCCCGTGGGAATTTCGGAAAATCCCTTTTTAGTGCATCCCTACGTTCCCCGAGGAACATACTTGCCAAATTTCACCTACTTGCACCCAGTAGTTTCGGCTGTAGCGTGTCTGTCAGTCAGTCAGTAACGCAAGGATTTTATATATACAGATGATAAAGTAACTATTTAAATCCTACAGAAAAATAACACCGTGATGTTGTTCCGCAGCAGGCAATTCGAAGCAAAAATATGGTGTACAAATAGCCGGAAATCATTTTGAGATACATATTAATTCTATTAAAGTACAACGCTGGTGAGGATGTGATACATATTATTATTTTCTATTACAAGGACACATATGCATTGGTAACCTAAAGATCAACACACACTGCGCATTTGTGCGCTCGTATCCGTTTAGTTGCAATTCGGAAGCGTAGTCCATCTATAGCTTATTACAATCTGGCAATAACTAGCTATATACTTGTTTTGCTAACTAACTAATAATTATAATGAGAAATGATACTTTCACTTTTCTTTAATATGTTTTTGTTTCGCACAAGACCCATTTCTTCGCTTAGTCAAACATATCATAGTTAGTCAGCCAGCTATGATGAAAGTTGAAGGTTACACAAGTTCCAATTCTTGATAGTCCAATACAAAGTTGTTCTTTGCTCATATATTTGCTTATAAATTTATCGGAAATACCAATATATACAAAGTATCACATAATTTAAAGTTATATATTCGTTTATTTTTCATATAACGTGGAAAAGCCGGCCAAATCCAGACGTTTCAGATTTACAAGCTCGAGGCTCTGTTCTGCAGGGTTAGTAAAATTATTCATAGTAGGTATTCGCCAAAGTTACCCGTCAAATTTAATTCATTACTATAGCTCTATCAGTGCTTTTGATTGGTAAATATTGATTATTTGTTTTGATTAACGCTGTGTATATAAACTATAATAATATTAACACGAAATGATATCGCTCGTTGGGCTTCTATAATAAATCAATTAATTTTTTACCATGAGGTCCCTGCCGAAAAATCGAACGTACTTTTGCTGGTTTTCAACAATAGATAGTGTGAATCCTGCATTTGTATAAAACTGAACTATCTAATAAAAACAATACTTGTCAAAAATACCAAGTCTCGCGACCGTAAAAAGTTGTGAGATCCATGTAATACCAAGTCGGTTAATTAAAAATCTTTAATGTTTTAAATAAATATATTAACTTGGCAATCGCATTAAACAATCAAATTTATATATGTATTACTTTTGAGATATATTGTGTTTTCATGCGATGGCCGAGTAATGCGGCCGATGCGGCCGATTTATGCGGGGCACAGCCGTGCCCCCAGATAACTCAGTCTGAATTGCAACATTGTATGAGAATTTCGTAAGCGAATTTTAAGACAGCCCGTCATCTCCTTTTTAGTTTTAGTGACTGTTACGAACTGTTTAAAAGTTTCCTTATATGGAGCCAATTGTGACAGAATGAAACCATCATCATTACAAAAAAATATTGAGACTAAGGCAACATGCAAGGCCTCATTACAAAACAAGGATTTCGGATTACCAGGCATTAGTAAGTATTATTTTAATTTTACGTTGCTTCAACGAATTTCAGATACAAAATTAATACTTTTCAATCCGTAAGATCATACAAAGCAAATCTATTCAGTTTCAAGATATAACCGACATACGTTTACTAAAAACTAAAAATAAATAATATAAGTAAGTACATAAAAGCTTGTAATAAATATTACATTTCCCACCATCGAAATGAGACATACAATCAAAAACAAATAAATATAACATGAAGAAACTGTAAGATATAGAGAATAAAAAATAATAAAGTTTGGAGCTACTAGCTCCAAACTTTATTATTTTTTATTATTATGCTAACTGAAATTGATATATCAATAAAGACTCGGCACACTTCAGAGTAGCATTGGAGATGTTTGCTTATATCTTAACACATACAAACAAATATCTTCGGTGTTGCAGGAAAATTATTTATTGCCAGCTGACGTGCTCTTATCAAAATTTAGTTAAACTAGAGTTTGCCTGGTGGTCGAAATTCAACCATAATTTATTTAAATGTTAAGTTTCTACATTATTAAGGTTTAATTGTCAAAGATTCTACAATCAGACCTTCCCGCAAAATGAATCTTTTATGAAATTATTGGAACGAATTTATGAAATTAAATAAACTCTAAAACGAATGTTCTATAGACCAAAAAATAAAACTATATTACTCCGCTCGCGCATTTGTCGTCAAAAGGGATCACAAAATTTTGCTTCACGTATTTATTTATAGATAAAGCAGTCAAGAACAAATCCGTTGTGGTTTCCGCCTCTCAAAATAATTTCCAACAATCTTTCCATGTGCATGAATATATTAAGAAATAATCCCTCCCACATATATCTATAAGAGGAACACAATGAAATATTACTAATTTCAGAACAGTCTTCCAGATATTTAAGGTTTCTTTTCACATTACTTGTTATAATTTCTACTGTTCCCAGAGCCTCAGTCATTTACCAGCGGTAACTTACGAGAAGTAGGCCAAATGAACCAAGAATACCAAGGCGCGGGCCCAAATGAACTATGACCGAGCTGGGACCTAGATGCTCCTCTTCTTTAAGGAATCAGTTTCATTACCGCGAATACTGGAGTCCAAGAAACATTGATTAAAGTTAAAATTGGAAATCTATCGAGAATATCGATATGGTGCAACAGAACTTGAATTTTAGCGTTTTCTAGAAAAAAACGGTTGTAAAAGTTGACGCCAAAAAGTTGAACGGGCAATGAATCACAATCAATCGCGTTCATATTCAATGAAAACTAGCAACTGTACTCAAATTGGGTTTTATCTCGATATCAAAGTCAACGAAATCAAATACATGTTTGCAGAATATGGCTGTAGGGTGTAACCTTAAACCTTATAAATCTGTTTCTACAGTATGTTTACTAGTACGTTGGTCCACATATGAATATAGGTAGGTAGAGCTAATTCCAACCGCTATCACCCAAGTAATGAAGACGCTTAACCCTAGGGTAACTCGTTAGACAATTTCAGACGGTGACTGTGGCCAGTAACGGCTGTAACAGGTGTTCATGTGACAACTAGAATAACGAACTAAGTCTGTCCGAGCCACTCATTCAGAGGATATTTAAGGCTTCATATTTTTGCTGGAACACGCGGCCTAGTTTTTTGTAATTTTCAACATTTTACAACAAATATAGTGCACTAGCTTCGTTGGATCTAATATCACGATAAAGGTACCATGTGCTATTCTGATGTATAAGGTAAATTACTGCAACGTCTCATTAAAATCCCCTTGGTTGTTTGTGCGAGAAAGATTAACAAACATCCATCCTCAGAAACAGTAAGAAGATTTAGGGCTAGGGCAGTTTGAATAAAAAAAAAAAATTGTTTGTTTATTCACTATTTTATGCTTTTATAACTTAAATTAGGATCCGATACAATTTTTTAAACTTATTGCTTGCGCATACGTAGGCTGCACACGTGCACCGCCTTCTGCAAATTAATTGAACCTTGCCTATATATAACCTTTGCTACTTTGTTAACTTTTTATTTTTACTAGCAGCAGAAACCACCTGCTTTTTATTTTTATCTATATCTATACATATAATAAATCTGTATGTGATCGATGTCTGTACATGGAAGATATTTAGGAGAAAACTATTTTAAGGGGTCTTTATTAAGGAAGAGATCCCAAAAATATCATTATTACAATTTTTGTCTGTTTATCTGTTTGTCTGTGCGTTTGTGCACGCTAATTTCAGAAACGGCTTATCAGATTTGAATGGCGTTTTCACTGATATGTTGTATGAAGCCTCACTTAACATTTAATGTTTGTTTTATTCGAATCGGTTCATAAATAAAAAAGTTATGTCAATTTAAACATTACGATGTATTTTTCCGGTTGAAATTTGTCCTATCGCAATGTAAATATTTTTTTTTTAATTTATAGACTCACGCCTGCATCCCCGAAGGGGTAGGCAGAGGTGTACCTAATATTACACGCACATTTCGCCATGAATTTTTTAAGTCCCACGTAATAGAGGGCGAGCCTATTGCCGTACCGGGCACATTACCAGACTCCGTTCTGCTACTGAGAATTTCCTAACGGAAAAACCCAATAACACTTTGCAATGTAAATAAGTAACTCTTTAGTTGAATTGGTTGAAACTTAATATAGTATGATCTGTAAAATGTAAAATTACGACGGTTGAAATATTATAAATGGTCATTTTCGAAAATTAATATGATCCAATTTAAAATGTGCTCTATTCTGTATAATTTATGATATTAAATAGGGTGCAGCTTAGGCTGGATAATATCGCGCGTGTACGTATAATAAGTGCGCTGAGTAGCGAGTCATTTACTGGAGGGTATCAACACTAGGATAACGCTTCGTCTGAAGCAAGTATCAGTGAAAATCATCATCGATTGCGCCATTTGTTTGCAGTAATGCTGGAGTACTGCAAGCTTTCAGATGCTGCACAGTTATTGCATAGATTTCAAAACGAATTGGCCGAGGACATTTTCAGGCATGCAAAACCAACTAATGAATCGTTGTTTGCTCGCTATTCAAGAGATAGCTATATCTACTCTATAAGTATACATATTATAAATCTGTAAGTGATCGATGTCTATACATTAAAGATATTTAGGAGAAAACTATTTTAAGGGATCTTTATTAAAGAAGAGAACCCAAAAATATCATTACTACAATTTTTGTCTGTTTGTCTGTGCGTTTTTGCACGCTAATTTCGGAAACGGCTTTGGATGCGGTTTTCACTGATGTATCATGGCATGTCCCACTTAACATTTAGTGTTTGTTTTATACGAATCGGTTCATGAATAAAAAGTTGTGTCAATTTAAAAATTAAGATTTATAATAAGCTTTTCCTGAAGCAAGTATAAGTGAAAGTCCTCATCGATTGCGCCATTTTTGTGGCAGTGATGTTGGAGTAAACAAATTGGCCGAGGACTTTTTCAGGCACGCACAACCAACTAATGAATCGTTGTTTATATCTTATAACTCAATATGGCCTGTCCGAAGCATCATTTGATGGTGTAAGTAATAATGAAAATTAGGCGATGTATAATATGAATAGGTAAACTATTACCGATTAAAACTAACCGAAATCCTGCAAAATGATGACTCGAGACTAACTGAAGAACAGCGTGCAGCGTTTAATATAATTATGATCGTGTGTGTTGTAGCGTGGATAGTACTTTGAGCAAAATAGTAGATGCTCCGGGTGGAACTGGAATTACTTTTCTTATTAAGATGATTTTGGCGAAGGAACGAAGCTACAGCTGTCGCTTTATCGGGTATTAGAGGATGACATCAGCTAATACCGCACATTTTTATAAACATAAATTCATAACTTCACGCCTTTAATACCGAAGTGGTAGACAGGATGTGTATTACACACCCTAACTTCGCCAGTTATGTTTCGGTCTCAATGTAATACCGGGCTCATTATTAAGCGAGCGATGATTAACATTTTATATACTCACTTAACATCAAAAAGACAGGGATTTGTGCCCAGGGCACCTGGGGATCGAACCCGAGACCATCGTCTCAGCAGTCCGTTACGTACACTGGGCCATGGCCGCTTATAAATTTAACAATTTCTGCCCGATCCCGTAGATTCGAGAAATCCCTTTAGGTATAGCGCACCTCTACGGTCCAAGAGCAACATACATGCAAAATTACAGCTTCTTGCTACCAATAGTTTTGGCTGTGCGTCAGTCTGTCACTAACGCAAAAATTTAACGCAAGAATTTTATTTGTATAGACCGACGATAGCAGCCATATCGTTATCAGGAGGAAAAAGTGCCTACAATGTTTAAAACTCTGATCGACTTAGACCACACTGAGAGCTCTGTTTGTAATATATCTAGAAACAGCTACAAACCAAAAATTTTCCTTACATTTCCCACCATATGGGATTAATGCACGATGACAAACCGTGAAGCGGTCGAAGCATGTAGATCCCACATTAAAGGATATCAACCAAAATTACCAACCCATGGGCGGTATTTTTTAGGCGATTTTTGTCAGACTCTGCATGTTATACCACGTGGGACAAGATCTGATGAAAATAGTCTGTCTAAAGAGTTCTACACTGTAGGATTGTATTATCGCTATGCATTTGAGGTTAAATATGCGAGCGCAAGCGACTAATGAAAAAAGGCTATTTAGATACCTAGAAACGGACACGGGATAGTGAAAATTGTAGAGGACACCTATTTCTATCAACATAACGAGTTATGGAAGATAAAGAATCAACCAACTATTGAAATTCCAGTGAATTTTTTGGAATCCATCAATACTCCTGGATT
The DNA here is from genome assembly GCA_944739405.2 of Euclidia mi. Classification (NCBI taxonomy): domain Eukaryota; kingdom Metazoa; phylum Arthropoda; class Insecta; order Lepidoptera; family Erebidae; genus Euclidia; species Euclidia mi. The sequence continues at coordinate 62,603,780 of OX123183.2, forward strand.
GCCATTTCAAAAGACATAACATAACCTCATACCGTTATCTCCGAAGGAGTAGGCAGAGGTGTACTACACACGCCGAGCCTATTACCATACCATCTACCGGGCACATTTTAAACCGAGCGATATTTAACATTTTTAATGCAGACATAACTTTCAAAAGTCAAAGGCGTGTGCCGGGGGCGATGGCCGGGAGATTGAACCCGAAACCATAATCTCGGCAGTGGTGCGTACACCACTGGGCTATCTCAAAAGATAAATTTAAAAAGTAGTAAAGCTTTATGATTGCACCAAAAAAGTGACTAATTTACAACGAAACGTGATCGAAGCAGAGATTTTAATAGGGTGCGGAGCAGGTGATAATGTATATATATATATACCCCGGATGTATGTCTCTAATTCCAAACAATTTTTCGTTTAGTTTAAAAAGGAGTCCAGCTTAGGTTAAGGCCAAACGCTGAAAGTTGCGGGTGTGGATCTACGTAACAGCTGTTTTCGCACGGTCAGCTTAATGTAGCTCTGTCACGTGTTAGCGAGCTTAGGCACCTTTATGTTTGTATCCCCGAAGGCTATCCTTATATAGTGTACAATGAAGCTTTAATGTAGATTATGAGATAATAAATGAAAAAACAAAGTCCACGCGAACGGAGTCGCGGGCACAGTACTTTTAAATATATGGATTCACGTCAGCTGTATAATGCGTGGGAATCGAATATATCATACTAGACTTAAGTCACGGCTCCGCCTGCGTGGGACTCTGTTAACACAACGTGTTTTGCCCAACGATGTTACAAGTAAATGTTTAGCCGCGGTAAAAATAGAGACGGTGTATGTCAACTTTCAGCCTCCTAACTACCCCTTCACCCAAAAATCACACTGTAACATGACTCCGTTGAGAGATGCAAGAAGTATATACAAACGCAATTTATTACTGATTTGATTTATAATCTAAGTATAGATGATAGTTACAATGTGCTTCTACACAGTTTTTTTATTTCATTCATGAATTTAATACCTAAGGCAATGTAAGTACGGCTAGTTTTAAAGTGTACATATAAAATTATTGGCTGTGCATAAAACACTAAAGTAATCGTTCTTACACTAAAATTATCTATGTCTTTCATCAAAATTGTGAATTTTGACTGAACGTCGTCGTTCTTTTTGAAGAACGATTGTGATTTTCTTTTTGGCATTATGGCGTACTTACTAACACCTCGGCGTTCCTCTATGATCCCATTATATACGGTGGGTCACGCAAAACTACACGATAGTAACACATTTACCGTGTCTTTTCTTTTCTAAATCAGTTCAATTCATAAATGCGTATTAATGTAGAAGCCTTATGTACCTAATATTTAACGTCTTAAGTATACGAAATGTAAAGGATTCAACATTTTTATATTTCATATACTTTAAAATGGCTCCTTGACATCGTGTGTCGTATAAAGACTTAAGCTGATGCTTTACTTCATGCGAGGCACCTCGAGGACAGTAAATGTAACTTTAGCTAAAGATTTATAAGATATACTTTGTAACTTTAAATCGTTGATGGATCTTTTATGTCTGTCTATAACTGGGATTTATGGATTCTACTCGTACATCTCACTCAGTCGACAACTTCATGATTGAGTAAAATTAGAACTCAATGTGCGACTGAGGTAATCATTTCCATTTATATTTTTAAACGTTACTTTACCTTTTTCGTGAGATAGCAATGAGTGAAACATAATGCGATGCGACTATAAGGCCGAGCTCACATTGGCTACAAAGTAACTCTGTAGTACAAAGTGTACGCTGGGCGCACGCCGAGGAACGCTCATGCTCAAGGTGAGGGAGGCCTACTCACGCGCTTATCGTTCCCATAGAAATTTCCTGCTAGTATGAGTACTTGTTGACTCTGATTGCTCAGGTTTGATTCCCACCCGGGATAAAATGATGATACAAGTGTTTGTTCCATGTGTATTAAAGCGTACATAAACATGTTTATCGGTTGTCTGATGGTCATACTACAGTCAATTCTAGTAAGGGATCGATTGACCTTGTGGAAATTGTTGCACAACTTACTTGCTTAAAATTCTTAGGTTACACTTTGTTCGATTTACTCGGGTCGCATTGCATCGTTTGACATCCCTTATGTCGGAAACTAGGTAAATTGTACCGGGAACTCGAAAATATTAGCAGTGGCTTTTTTATTTTGTACGGGCATCGAACTTCTAAATCCACATTCGAAACAATTTGACTATCATGAAAAATCAATCATTAGCTCTACGAATCACTATTGTACAATTGAAATGTATTGTATCAGAACTTACATCATAAAGAGCGTATTGTATGGCATTATTGCAAAGTACGTGAGAGTAAAAGCCCAATTAATCGCTATTAAAAGATTCACGCTGTTAATTCTGAAGCAACATGCCGGTGTGATATGATATTCGTATTAAAGCTTATATTAAAGAAGCAACTGTCTATATATATAATCAATTGCTGATCGTTAGTAGCCCGCTAAATCTCGAAACGCGAGGCACCGGCTTCTTCTCCTTTGTTCCTCTTCATTATTTGAGTTCAGCTCTCCTTACCTGTCCTTTTCATTGATCCCTATTTTTTGTTATTGAAAGAATGCGCCAATTTCAATATTTCAGATTTCTGTGTTGGCTGAAATCATGTTGAAATGAACAGCCAAAACCAACAGGCCAAAGTGATCGTTTTACAAGAGAGTCGTCGTGTAACCGGAATTATTTAAATAAATAAATTACAGTAGCTCTACATAATGAAAGAATGAAATAGCAATCCATTCTTATAAACGAAAGCTTTTGTGCTCTCTCATATGAGTCTGCCATTAAAAGAAGCAAGTAATGTTTACCAATGTTTTATAGTGTAATTAATCGAAAATTGATATTAATTTGTCGATTTGATGTATTGTAGCGTGGTCATGAGTAATTATACACATTTAAGGCTTCGGATTTCTTTTTGCTCATAAGTATAATAGGTATACGTTTATTATTATTAAATTATTGAGTATTATTTATGGACAAACAAGCATTAATGGTCTAACAGATGTTAAACACTTGCCGAAATCTACAAGAGGTTTAGCACGGCTAAAGGCTCCTCACGTCTCCCTCGATTTGACCTGAGTGTGGTGCAATCTGAGTTGAGAATGATCTAACCTTAAAGAGCTGCAGTAAACGTGCCGAACGTCGATCGAGGCGAAACGTGAGGTCGTGCACTAAGCTCTCTACAATAGTAATAATAGCGATTTCGCACTGATATTGTTGATAGCAGGCACGGTGGAATAAGGAAGGAAATTTTTTGCTGTTAGCACTGAACTTCTTTAACAATTTGGATAACACATGGGATCAAGCTTGTTTCGTGGTGACTCATAACCACAAAGAGACAGAAGAATGGAAAAGGTGGAGTTTGTTGTCTCAGGAAAGAAATGAAAGTGACTGTAATAGGCTTTCACTAATTCACAATATTTATAATGTTTCATTTCATTGATGCTATTATCAGTTTACGCTGAAACCGCAACACATTCACACGATTTATCTATTTATAGCTTTTATTTTCGTCACAGCGTGTAGTTCCGACAAGTTATGTTCATTAATTTATTCGACATAAATAGACATACACGTATACTATGAAAATATTATAGATTATATAAAGTTACAAATATTACTTACATACATTTGTAGACGCTCACACGGTCATAGATACGACTTGTGGGTTGGGCCAAAATATTAAGAGCTTTTTATAGGAAACTAGCGGTTGCCTTCTCTAAATGTAATTCTAGGAGCAAAAAATTACATCCATTATTTTACCCCAGCTTTTATATTGTCACAAATCGATGAACATTCACCCCTAAAAGGATATTCTTAAATGCTTCTATAGCAACTGCCTACTTCGTAACTGCTGTAGTCATGCCTTACAAACTGTAGCTCCTTTCATGTTTTTACTAGTGATGCGAACTTGATTATGCCTGGGGAGATATTGGCTATCGCTCATTATAACGGCACCGCTCCAGCACGGTCTCTGGCTTGTCAATGGGATTGGACCTTGGGTCGATATTTGAACAGCAAGATGCAATAATTGATAGCCCATCGCTGAACCTCTGAGTGCTACAGTCAAGTTACCATGATCCACAACACAGGGACGCGGTCTTAATTGCAAACCGAGTTGGGTTGATGCGGTTATATGTTCAGATTGTTTATGCTAGGCATCTTTTAAATTCGTATTAGTTAAAAATCTTTTAAAACGTAATTTGTGAAACACTATGGCAGTGTAATGAACAAACGGCACAATTTTCCTCAAAGACTAGATGTTAAATTTCATTGAACAAGGGCTCTCAGTCCGATAAGTGAAAACAGGCTATAACTAAGAATTTAGATAAATCCAGACCTTAACCGAAGATTCAACCGAGCCATTGAAAATACTCTTATATACTCGTCATGCCAGTTGAGAAGTTGTTTGTCACTTGAATTCATTTCACAAATGCAGCATTTGGGGAATCCGCTGGTGCTGAATTATTCCTTTCAAAGTCAAGAGGTGCGTGAAGTCACGGTCGATCTGCAATAGGGTTGTTTCCAACTAGTCAAATCAAGCACTTTTAATTTATTTATTTATTTAAGTAACATGGATGACTTACAGCTAAATTATACATGTAATAACAGAATGGTAAACATAAAGCCAATAACAAGTCATCACACATATGAATTGTTTAAAGAAAGTTCCTAGTGAACATGCGTAGATCAGCATTAGATGCTAGGTTAATGGTACAACTAACATTCTACTATGGTAGCACGCATAATTATATAAAAAAAAACAAAATAAACACATAACATATATTATATCAGAACTATTGAGAATACAATTACACATCTATACGTATTAATGAAACGTCAAAAACGTCGTGTTTTGCTGTCAAGTAGAATGCTTAAGTTGCTTGGCTTAAACTCAATGTTCCCTTAGAATTTACCTTATCTTAATCTTATTCAAAGCAAAAAGCCTTAAACTATGTTTATCTGCGTTTTATAGTCGCATTGTGTTTTATACTTTTGGAACTATTGATCTGAAAACGTTAAGATTCTATACAAATACTGGTTCTACCATTGGTCATCGAGCGAAGTAAAGATAAGTTTCCATTTTTAACAGTATTACGAGTAAAGTCTTGACAAAGAATAACCTTAAAACACGCGCATTTGCCTGAGAACAAGTTCAATATGGTCACTGTAATTCAAAAGTGAAGCAACTTTATAAATATGTGTAACTGAATGGAGTAAGTATTGGCGTGCCGAAACTTGCCGTGTTGATAAGGATATTTATTTACTGAACGGTGTCCCATGTGAAAAAAGGAGGATTATTTTTTTTACTTTGAGTATTGGTGAATCAAATCCTTAAAAAACGTTAAAATGATTTATTTGATTATTGAGAAATGAATGTGTTAATGGACTTACAGGCACTTACAGACTCCAATGTAATTCGTGGATTGAGTTGAATTTCATGTTCGTCTAGGTTCTGGAAAAGTTATGGAGACGGTTTTAGCGATATATGAGATATCCTAATCCTATGTTGCAATTATACAGGGTGTCACAAGACCCATCACCAAGCCGAAGTCTACTCGTTCTGGACATCATGCCAAGTCATACTAAGCAAAAATAAAACTTGGGAAATGATTTTTTTTTCAAATAATCACATTTTTTAAGCCGCAATAAAAATTGAACGCGTACAATTTTCGAAATACCTGCTTATCCATGGGTGCATAGGACATCCATAGAACAGGTTGGCATGGTAATTGCATCGGTTTTGTACCAAATTACAAAAATTCCAAACTAAATTTGAGCCTCAATATCTCCTGAACCAGTAATTTCCAGATCCATGAATCGTGTGATGTAACCAATCTTTTGATGATAGATAAAAAATACTGGAAATAAAACACCACGCTGCTAAGTGTTACATTGCACGATTGGGATGTACTTACTCGTAACAGAAATAACAGAATAAATTAATATAAATAAACAAATTAGCAAAAAATTTTAAACACATTTAATGGAATACGTGTAAGAACGTATTCTTTCTTAAACGTATTCTTTTTAAAATGATTTTTAACAGAAATACCTATGTCATAGAAAATATCTCCTATTCCTAGTCTTTTTTTATATATTGCTACCTAAACATAGACAAGCTGTGCTGTCAGTGACTCAGTCTGAATTGCAACATTGTGTAACAATTTTGTGAGCAAATTTTAAGACCGTATTCTTCTTTTTTGTTTTAGTGTCTGTTACGAACTGTTTCAAAGTTTCTTTATATGGAGCCAATTGTGACAGAATGAAACCAACAAAAAAAAAATAAGACCAAGTCAACATGCAAGGCCTCATTACAAAACAAGGATTTCGGACTACCAGACGACCGGTAAGGATTGGATTTTTAGGAAAAACTTTTTTAGAAGGTCGCTTGTTTCTTTTATAAAATAATTACTTTTCAATCCGTAGGATCATACAAAGAAATTCTGATTCAGTTTCAAGATATAACCCACAAACGTTTACTAAAAAATAAATAATATAAGTAGGTAAGTTCATAAAAGCTTGTAATAGATATTATATTTCTCACCATCTCAATGACACAAACAAAAACAAATAAATATAACGTGAAGAAACTGCGACGCACGCAGGGATTGTCAGAAATATATTATATTTATGGGTGTAACTTATATTCTACTTATACCATCAGGTTGCTTGTTTAAAATGATGATCAAAAACCAAACGATGTTTAAAAAATAATAAATAAGTTATATCTCCTGCAATTTTGTTCAAGTAAGTTACAGTGCACAAAAAAAATATTTTTGAAATCTAAGTTATCTAATATCTATATTTAGATTTGTAAAGTAACAAGTTCGCTATAATAAATTTAAACTTAAATAATCAGTAAACTATTATGTCGTTACTTTCCTTAGTGAAACAGCGAGAATGCCAAAGTTGGTCTGTATATTTCATAACTGGCAACCTGCTCCTTCTCTTTGGGAAATAATAGCTTAAATTGTAGTGTTGCTGTCTTTTTGATGATGCAAATTACTCAGCGCGAAAGTGGCAGAATATAATTTCGACAATTTAAAGAAATTAGCTTCTCAGACTGCGTAGAAATAAAATTGCACGTGCGGGGTGAGGAATCTTAGAGGATTAAAAGATCCGCCGCAGGGAAGGCTGCAAAAGAGAATTGTTTTTAATTTACATAATGGCGTCGATAGCACGGAGGCTCGATGTGAGCTTATAGGCGTTATAACAAGTATTAAATCATTGAGTGCAGATTAACCCAAGTGCCACCGTATTATTTATTAGGTTTTACCATAAAATCTGTTAATTATATTAAATTGTGCTTAAATTTCGGTACTTACTGATAAACTAGTTGTTGCCTGCGGTTTTGTGCGCGTGGTAGTCAGTCAACAAGACAATACATAGGGTACCTTTTGGTAGCATATTTATTATTTTGATAATAATCTGCACATTGTTAAATGAATAAGCATTTTATCATTTTTGCGCATCGTGCGCAAGAAGGACTGTGAGGTTTGGCATAGTTAAAATTATATAAAAGAGAATAAGGAGTAATCGGTCGGTAAATTCAAACTGGATTTAATTAAAAAAAAAGTAGTTCACTATGTTTCAAAATAAGATGTCTGATATTTACACTTGGAATAAGTAGTAGGTCTAAAGTACATAGGTCCAGAGTCTAGACTATTGTGTGCCTCAATTGAAGGTTACCTATCTAAAGAATTATATTACATACCATAGAGCCGCGAGAGCCTACCCGATACCCCATGATAAGTGGAATTCCTAACAAATTGAGAGTATTTTGTAATATAAGTACGACGGCCTACATTTACATATTGAGAATATTAACTTTTTCTTTTATACGAATCAGCTTAAGGAATCTGATTGTTTGTTTCTATTACCCTTATAAATTATTCATCCGTCTTTGAGCATTTTCACGTCTATATCCGTATTAAGTTAGAGATATGTTGAAAGCGTATCATTGAAATTGTAATCTCGTCATCAGCCATCCCATGTTATCTTTACAAATCGTCTCTGAGCGTGCAATAACGCGAATGTACTTTTTTGAATGAACCTTGTTTGCGACAGCTAATGTTTCTTATTCAACTTAAACCGCGCCTCGAGTGCTTTGTTTTGTAGCTAGTACTTCCACACCCCTGCGCCTTCTGTACTTTAAATACCACTCTAGCTGGTTCATGTTTATGTTTTGACAATGTTGATGGTACAGATTTTACTTTATCATTAGCAAGAACTGAACAAAACGATATTTGACAGCATTTTAATATGGTATTGTCATATTTTTGGCTTAGTTTAATATTAAATTAATTTAATTAACACTAAAACGATTTAATTATTACTAGATTGTTTTGTAAACACTCGAATTATGGGCTATACGTCAGCGCTCACCTCACTTCACTCACTAACCACTCTTTTTGAATATTATGAAGAGGGACAACTCGAAGTGGGTGGCGTAAGAGGACCCCACAGTCAGTCTTATAAAAACTCTCAAACTACGAACTAGCAAGCGAGAATTATTGTAACAGTGTGTGTGTGCTAAAGTAGTGCTGTATAAAAGTGTGCCTAATTTAAACTAGAGGTCGCCCAGTGGTCGAAATTCGACCATAATTTATTAAAATTTTAAGTTTCTATATATGAAATTACTGGAACGGCTTTCAAATACTCTTCTTGGTTATAGAACTCTAAAACAGATGTTAACATTATGGACTTTTACTTTATAAAAATGTCATTATCTTGTCCTTGCGCAGTATGTCCTTTGTTTCTATACTTCTTGTTATCTAAATTTACAAAGGAGTAAATCTCTTTCATCCATATCCCATCCTCACACAGTCGACTAATGTTTTCCTTGGCCTGATCATCCTTTTCTTGCCTCTTCTTTCATATTCACACAGTCTATCCATGTTTTCTGTGGAAACACTCTTGCTATTCGTCCCTCTCCTTTCGACTTCATTAAAGACTGCATAGTTGGTTGACACTGCGCAAGTATTGTGGTTTCGATACCCACACGAGACAACACTTGTGCGACCCATGGATTGTTGTTTCGAGGGTGAGCCCCCGCGACACAGGATTTATTTTTAGAGCGAAAGTTGTCTTTAAAAGAAATAAAAAAATATATTCACTTGTTTTACCTTCATACAAACAATCTCTTCGCATAACATGTCCTTACCAAGCCAACCGATATTTTCCTTCACTTTTAGTCTATGGGCACTACTTTCAGACTACCTCATATATAATTATAATATATACCTACCTCAAATATACGTACTATCTTACATACTCATTCCTTCTATTCCTTCTAAGTCTGTCCATTCTCGTCATTCCACACATCCATCCTATATTTATCTACCTATTCCTCCGCCTTTATAACAATATCATTCTCAAGGCAAGGCAGGCGGATAGTAAAAACACATGCCACAACACTGTTGCAGTATAACCATTTGCAAACAGTACTTTAAGTAGGTATAAACAAAGTTTTAAATTAAGAGAAACACTGAAAAATCTGAAAACTTACCAATACGATCCGACATTGATACATAAAACTGATAGATGGCAAATGTATTATTCCACTCTCATTCACAAATAGCTCAATTAGCTCAATACCATGTGCCTAATAGATTTTCAACTATAATAAAACACAATCATTAAGATTAAGAAAGCAAAATATCCCGCGCGCGGCGTTCTGAATTCAAACTTTATGACAATTGCAATTTATGTTTTTGCCTACGGCTATCAATAAACAGATATAGTTGTGTTATTTTGCACTTTTTCAGAAACTTATAATAATGATAAAAAAATACCAAACACTTAATACATTAATATTTTATTAATTTATTTTAATCTACACGCCAAGATAAATTATATTATTCATACAAAATCTATTAGGCAGAATAGAACAAACCTTGATCAAAAAAGTATTGTTTTCCTTTTTTTATTCACCTTTATATTGTACTGTATATTAATAATTAATTTAATTGTATTAGTTTATAATTTTAAGTACTTAAAATTGTTTTATTCTATAATTAATTTAATACTGTAAAATGCTTTCATAAAAAAAAGTATACACATTTTATAATTAAACTATTTTCAGTTTGCCAGTCTGTATCAATATTATTGTGGTAAAAAGGGATAACAATTTTTGCTTCACGTATTTATACTTAGATTAAAATTAAAATTAATGGACTATTCATAATACAGGTATGTATATTTGACGTATAAATAAAGAATGCCAAGATAAATAAATTGCAAACAGTACAAAATCTCTTAGGCAGAATAGGACAAACCTTTAACAAAAAAGTATATACATGTATTATTAACCTCTTTTCAGTTTAAACGTCTGTGGGTCCATAACCGTAAATTAAAAAGCAGTCTAAGTTAAAAAGTAATATTGTATACGTATACGATGTTATGCATGTGTGTGGTAACGTTTATTTTCATTAAAATCATATATTTCTAATGCATATTTTATAAAAAAAATAGCATTCTGCACACTTACTACATGTAAGCAATTATATACTTTTTGTTCAAGGTTTGTCCTATTCTGCCTAAGCGAGTTTGTATTGTTGGAGTTATACTTCTTTAGGCGCGTTATGAAAAAATGATGACAGTGAAAGTTTACGATGCGCGTGCATGTGTGACACAAAATTCTCACGTTTTTAGTTTCACAAGATGGCGGACGGGATATTTTTTATAAAAATACTTAATATGGGTATCGTTTTCGGGGTTTTCATGGATTCTAATCACGAAAATGATATCTATTTAGGAATCCAAGATGGTGGACGAGACATAAAAAATATGGGTATCATTTTCAGAGTTTTCATGCCTTCTGTTCACGAAAATGACATCTATTTGGGAATCCAGGATGGCGGACGAGACATTTTTAATAAAATTAATATGGGTATCATTTTCGGGGTTATCACGGATTCTGGACATGAAAATGACATTTATTTGGGAATCCAAGATGGCGGACGGTACATTTTTATTAAAATTAATATGGGTGTCATTTTCAGGGTTTTCATGGATTTTTATCACGAGAATGACATCTATTTGGGAATCTAAGATGGCGGACCGGAGATTTTTAGTAAAATTAATATCTTAAACATCATAATATAATTGGTCCAATTATCATTTGGCATCGTTTTACTGTGTCAACTTTTTTGAAGTTATAGGTCTTTAGACGCGTTATGAAAAAAATATTAGAGTAAAATATACATAGGTACCTGTACCTATTATGAATAGTCCATTCATTTTAAATTTTACCGATTTATAAATACGTGAACCAAAAAAAATCTTAGCCTTTTTACCACTATAATATTTAAACAGACCCCTAGACTTTCAAACTGAAAATAGTTCAAATATACCTAACATTATTTTATACATATAATTTTTAGGATAGCATTTTACAGTATTAAATTAATTTTAGAATAAAACAATTATAAGTACTTAAAACTACAATGAAATTAAAATAATAATATGCAGCACAAATAAAAAAGAAAATCTATGAAATACAAAAACAATAAAAAAATCTATGAAATACAGAAACAATCCTATTTTATTTATCAATGTTTGTTCTATTCTGCCTAATTGATTTTGTACTTATTTATTACAATCTTGCTAAATTTTATTTACACGTTCGATAAAGCATATAGGTAGCTACATAAATATAATAATAATAATCCATTAATGTTTTTTTATTTTTTAAATAAGAGTTTCAAACTGAAAATAGATGAAATAATTATTACATTTATGTACTTTCTTGTGCAAGATTTGTCCTGTTCTGCCTAATCAATTAAGTATCTTTCACAATACATGTATTTATCTCGGCGTATAAATTAATGAAATATTTACGCGTGAAATATACAATAATTAGTTATTACATATGTATGGTATTTTATTAATAATTATTATAAGTTTCTGACAAAGTGTAAAATGTAAAAAAATAATCCGTAGGAAGAAACAAAATTGCAGATGTCATCAAGTTTGAATTCAGAACGCCGCGCGCGGGAAATATTACTTACCTTCTATGGTTGTGTTAAATTTAGTTGAAAATCTATTATTGCGCATGTAAGTAAGAAAGAAAGAAGAAGAAAGAAGAAAGAAAACATGTTTATTCTGCTTCCCACATTTACAAAATAAACAAAACATAAAAAATAGAAGAAATACTAAGGAATACAGAATTGGATCCTAACTCAGCATTGAGCCATCTTGCTGGTTTGCGAGATGGCACTGATATTCTGTTAGGTCCAAAAAGTATATAAAATAGATACATATAAATAAATATAACATAAAAAAAAATTCTAAATATATTTTTGTGTCCACGGTCGGGTGACATTTCTTTATTGCAACACCATTATGAAGAAGGAAACAATATATTATACTATAAATATACACGACAAATAAGTTCCTTATTCCATAAACAAGAACTAAAAGTAAAATAAAAAAAAAAAAAATATAAATATTACAAGCAATTTAAAAGGTTTACTGTCAAATCTACAATTTTTTTAGACATTGCAACCCTATTAATACTATATTAATGATGTGAGTCATCGATTGTAAAAATACCTACTTTGGAAATTAATTATTTATAATAATTTACTCGAAGCAAAAATAATATTTTTACTTGAAGCACATAAATTATGACAATTATTAATGCACAGACCAGAAATATAAATGTAAAATAAATGTAAAGATTACTAAAGATTGTTTAGTAATCTTTACAGTATCAGAATCGGACACACGCAAAAACCGTAAACATGCTACCGGCTGTCATTACAACACTGTTTATTGTCTATGCAGCTGGCGTATAGCGCGCGTGGTTTGAATCTTTGAAATAGACGCTAACTAAAGACGCCAAACTGAAATAACTGAAAGTCTGAAAACATATAATAATTTGGTTTCTTCAATTATTACAAATATTATTATTGTGATTTGTGTTGTACTAGTGTGTATAGTTAGTAGTGAATAGTTGTGTGTAAAGTGAAGGAAATTCCGAATTTAACAGAATTAACAAATTATGTACGAGCACAGCAACTAACAATCAAAAACAAACAATCATGGAATTCGGAAGGCTGTCGATTAGACCATTGCACAATTATTACTGGTCACACGGGATGGTTAAAGGTAAAAAAAATCTTTATACTGTATTTACACTCATTCTGACTTCAAGGTTTTACTTGTTCATTTAACAGGAAATGTTTATATTTCTTACTAAAAGTATACACTGATTTTAGGTCTCTCAGAGGAGGTGGCAAGTCATTCCAGACCTTGCTAGCTAAAAACCTGTATGTATTGAGCTATTTGTGAATAAACACTGATATAATACATTTGCCATCTATTGGTTTTATGTATCTATGTAAGATCGCTGGTATTGGTAAGTTTTCAGACTTTTTCTCATATTTTAAAACTTTGTTTATAAGTAATTATAGTACTTGCAAATGGTCATACTGAAATAGGGTTCTAGCATGATTGCAATATGATACTGTAACTGAAGCACAGACTGAAGGATTATTATTGGTACATTGCAGAAAAGTTGAAAATGTTACGATGGACGTGTGAAATGACAAGAATGGATAAATGACAATGACAAGAATTAGAAGGAATGAGTATGTAAGAGGAAGTCTGAAAAGTGGTGCACATAGACTAAAAATGAAGGAAAATATCGGTTGGCTTGGTATGGACATGTTATGCAAAGAGATTATTTGTGTGGACAAGAACAAGTGAATATATTTTTATTTCTTTAAGAGACAACTTTCGTACTAAGAATAAATCTTGTGTCGCGGGGGTTTTGACATACAATCAACGGACACAAAGTACATGAACTCGAAACAATAATTCATGGATGACACAAGTGTTGTCTTATGTGGGTATAGAAACCACAATACTTGCGCAGTATCAGGTGACAAGGCGGGCGCTGTTAAACGCCTACGCCAACCATGCAGTCTTAAATGAATTCGAAACAAGAGGGACGAAAAGCAAGAGGGTGTCAAAAGAAAAATGGATAGACAGTGTGAATATGAAAGTAGAGGCACGAAAAGGAAGATCCGGCCAAGGAAAATATTAATCAACTGTGTATCGAAAGAGATAGGAGTAAATACTTAATTAGATAAGAAGAAGTATGGCAGTAAACGACATACTGCGCAAGGGCAAGAGAATGTATGATTAGATTTATTTTTTAATTTGTATCCAGTTTTGATCAATTATGTGTTATTTATCATTTTTTTGCTTGCTGCCTCACTAGCAAAACATGTTGTCTCTTATTAAATGCTGTTGTTGCAACGGACTGTTTTAGGAAAATAAATGAATTTGAATTGAATGACATTTTTATAAAGTCTTTAAGTTAACATCTATTTCAGAGTTTTATTACTAAGAAAAGTATTTAGTAGCCGTTCCAGTAATTTCGTAAAAGTTTTTCTTTATTTGTATTTGCGCGTATGTGCGGGGAAGTCTGTGATTGTAGTCTTGACAGTACCTGCAATCTTAATAATGTAGAAGTAGAAATTTAACATTTCAATAAATTATGGTCGAATTTCGACCACTAGGCGACCTCTAGTTTATTTAAATGTTAAGTTTCTACATTACTAAGGTTTAATTGTCAAAGATTCTACAATTACAGACCTTCCCGCACAATTAATCTTTTATGAAATTACTAGAACGAATTTATGGAATTAATTAAACTCTAAAACAAATGTTCTATAGACTAAAAAATAAAACTACATATATAACTCCGTTCGCGCATTTGTCGCAAAAAGGGATCACAAAATGTTGTGGTTGTGGTTCCCGCCTCTCAAAATAATTTCCAACAATCTTTCCATGTGCATGAATATATTAAGAAATAATCCCTCCCACATATATCTATAAGAGGAACACAATGAAATATTACTTATTTCAGAACAGTCTTCCAGATATATAAGGTTTCTTTTCACATTACTTGTTATAATTTCTACTGTTCCCAGAGCCTCAGTCATTTACCAGCGGTAACTTACGAGAAATAGGCCAAATGAACCAAGAATACCAAGGCGCGGGCCCAAATGAACTATGACAGTGGTGGGACCTAGATGCTCCACTTTTTCCAGGACTCAGTTTCATTCCCGCGAATACTGGAGTCCAAAAAACATTGAAAAGAGTTAAAATTGGAAATCTATCGAGAATATCGATATGGTGCAGTAGAACTTGAATTTTAGAGTTTAAAAAAAAAAAGTTTGTAAAAATTGACGCCAAGAAGTTGAACGAGCAATGAATCACAATCAGTCGCACTCACATTCAATGAAAACTAGCAACTGTAATCAAATTGGGTTTTATCTCGATACATGTTTGCAAAATATGCCTGGAGTGTGTAACCGTAAACCTTATGAATCTGCTTCTACAGTATGTTTACCATTACGATGGTCCACATATGAATATAGGTAGAGCTAATTCCAACCGCTATCACCCAAGTTATGAAGACGCTTAACCCTAGGGTAACTCGTTAGACAATTTCAGGCGGTGACTGTGGCCAGTTACGGCTGTAACAGGTGTTCATGTGACAACTAGAATAGCGAACTAAGTCTGTCCGAGCCATTCATTCAGAGGATATTTAAGGCTTCAAATTAATTGAACCTTACCTATATATAACCTTTGCTGGTTTGTTAACTTTTTATTTTTACTAACAGCAAAAACCACTTGGATTTTATATTTATTTTAAATATATGGATTCACGTCAGCTGTATAATGCGTGGGGATCAAATATATCGTACTAGACTTAACTCACGGCTCCGCCTGCGTGTGAGTTTGTTAATGCGACATGTTTTGCCGCAGTAAAAATAGAGACGGTTTATGTCACTCTACAGTCTTCTAACTACTACTACTACTACCCCTCTACACAAAAATCACACCGTAACATCACTCCGTTGCGAGGTGCAAGAAATAAGTATAAACAAACACACTTTCTGATTTATAATATACCTAAGTGTGGGTAATACGATCTCCTTCTTAGTTTATTTTGTTTAATTCATTAATAAATACCTAAGGCAATATATTTACGGGTCGAGTTATAGTGTACATAGCATTAGCTGTGCACAAAACAATTAATGAATCGTTCTTTGAATAATAAAAATATATATTCCATGTCTGTCATCACAGTTGCGGGTCCCTCGGCTTTGACTGAACCTTTTTCTTTTGTACGGGAGCAAGTTTCCTGTTTGATTCGGTGATACATAGATTGTAATTAAACGATTAAATTATATTTGCCGTATATTATTATTGCATAAATTAGACGCACTGGGCGTCTAATTTATACAATTTCCGAATCCGCCTTTGGGTAAGAGTGGCCAAAATGCCAACTACCTAGGGGCCCTGGGTCTCCGGAATATGAGGCTTGTTTAAGCATTGCGACTTTCATTGGGGCGTTATGACACTTAAACCACCTCGAAGTTCCTCTATGATCCCATTATACAAAATACACGATAGTAAGTCATATACCGTGTCTTTTCTTTTCTAAATCGGTTAATTCATACGTTCAATTTGTACGTTACGTTTTTATGTAGAAGTCTTATGTACCGAATATTTAACGTCTTAAGTATACGAAGTGTAAAGGATGCAACATTTTTACATTTCATATGATTTAAAATGGCTCCTTTACCTTGACATCGTGTTTCGCTTAGAGAGTTAAGCTGATGCTTTACTTCATGCGAGGCACCTCGAGGGCAGTAAATGTAACTTTAGCTAAAGATTTATAAGATATACTTTGTAACTTTAAATCTTTGATGAATCTTTTATGTTTGTCTATAACTGGGATTTATGGATTCTACTCGTTCATTTCACTCAGTCGACAACTTCATGATTGAGTAAAATTAAAACTCAATGTGCGACTGAGGTAATAATTTCCATTTATAATTTTAAACGTTACTTTACCTGTGTCGTGAGATAGCAATGAGTGAAACATAATGCGATGCGACATTTTTTTTTTTTTTTGGCTACAAATTAACCCTGTAGTACAAAGTGTACGCCGGGCGCACGCCCAGGAACGCTCATGCTCAATGTGAGGGAGGCCTACTCACGCGCTCATCGTTCCCATAGAAAGTTCCTGCTAGTATGAGTACTTGGTGACTCTGATTGCTCAGGTTTGATTCCCACCCGGGATAAAATGATGATATACAAGTGTTTGTTCCATGTGTATTAAAGCATACATAAACATGTTTATCGGTTGTCTGATGGCCATACTACAGTCAATTCTAGTTACGGATCGAATGACCGTGTGGAAATTGTTGCACAACTTACTTAATATTCTTAGGTTACACTTTGTTCGATTTACTGGGGTCGCATTGCATCGTTTGACATCCCTTATGTCGGAAACTAGGTAGCTCAATTGTGCTGGAAACTCGAAAATGTTAGCAGTGCCTTTTTTATTTTGTACGGGCATCGAACTTCTAACTCCACATACGAAACAATTGCACTATCATGAAAAATCAATCATTAGCTCTACGAATCACTATTGTACAAGTGAAATTTATTGTATTAGAACTTACATCAGTAAGAGCGTATTGTATGGCATTATTTCATAAATGTAATATTAAACCGGCAAAAATCTTGTTTCATTTTGAAGTAACAAGGAAGGTGTATTAATCGCTATTAAAACATTCACGCTGTTAATTCTGAAGCAACATGCCGGCGTGATATGATATTCGTAATTAAGCTTATATTAAAGAAGCAACTGTCTATGTATAAAATCTATTGCTGTTCGTTAGTCCCACAAAATCTCCAAAAGCGATGCACCTACTTCTCCGCCAAAACTTTTGCCATTATATGGGTTCAGCTCTTCTTGTCTTTTTTTTCCGTTAAAACTCTATATTTTTATGTGGAAATGCGTGCATCAATTTAATATTTCTTATTTTTGTGTTGGTCTAAAAGAACAGGTAAAATGAACAAGCCTAAGTGATCGTTTTAGAAGAAGAGTCGTCTTATAGGTACCCGTACCCGTTATATTAATTAAATAAATAACAGTACCTTTATATAACTCAAGAATGAAAATTAGCAACCCATTTCTATAAACAAAAGCTTTTGTGCGCTCTATATGAGTCTGCCAAAAGATGCAAGTAATGCATATATCAGCCAAACGACGTCCACTGCTGGACATAGGCCTCCCCCAAGGTTCTCAACACAGACCGGTCTTGAGCCGCTCGCATCCAACCGCCTCCCGCGATCTTGACGAGATCGTCGGTCCACCTTGCGGGGGGCCTACCTCTGCTGCGTCGTCCGGTACGTGGCCGCCACTCCAGAACCTTTCTGCCCCAACGGCCATCGGTTCTTCGAGCTATGTGCCCTGCCCACTGCCCCTTCAGCTTGGCTATCCGGAGAGCTATGTCGGCGACTTTGGTTCTACTGCGGATCTCCTCATTTCTGATTCGATCTCGCAGGGAAACTCCAAGCATAGCTCTCTCCATCACCCTCTGAGTGACCATGAGCCTTCTGATAAGGCCCATAGTGAGCGACCACGTCTCTGATCCGTAAGTCATCACTGGCAACACACACTGGTCAAAGACTTTCGTCTTGAGACACTGCGAGATATCGGACGAGAATATATGTCGTAGCTTCCCGAACGCTGCCCAACCGAGTTGGATTCGACGATTGACCTCCTTCTCGAAGTTGGACCTACCTAATTGGACTACTTGTCCCAGGTAGATATACTTGTCGACAACTTCGAGCTTAGAGATCCCAACCTGAATAGGAGCAGGTACAACATAGACGTTCGACATGATTTTCGTCTTGTCCATGTTCATCTTAAGACCTACTTGTTGGGAGACTCTACAGAGGCCATCGAGCATTGTGCCTAGGTCTTCCATGGTCTCAGCCATGACTACGATATCGTCTGCGAATCGAAGGTGAGTGATGTACTCGCCGTTGATGTTGATGCCGAGTCCATTCCAGTCCAAAAGCTTGAAAACATTCTCCAGCGCAGTGGTAAACAGTTTCGGGGATATGACATCCTCCTGTCTCACCCCTCGCTGGAGTTGAATAGGTTTCATTCAAACTCTGGTCTGGTCGTCTTGATGACCCTCGAAAACAGTTTGTAGACGTGGCTCAGAAGTGTGATGGGTCTATAGTTCTTTAAGAAAGTTTTATTCCCTTTCTTAAAGAAAAGCACCACCACACCTCTATGCCACGCCTGTGGCGTTTTACCCTAGAGAATGACGGAATTAAATAGCTTCCGAAGGGCTTCTCTAGCGGGTGTACCGCCGGCCTGCAGAAGCTCGCTCGTAATTCCGTCATCACCCGGCGCCTTGTTGTTTTTAAGCTGTTTGAGAGCCACACTAATCTCGTGCATGCTGACGTCTGGAATATCTTCGGTATAGTGTCGGGTCAATCCAGCTCTAGGGTCTGACGCTGGAGTACTTGCGGGTTGCTGCGTTGTCGTGTATAGCTGTCCATAGAACCTTTCGATCTCCTCCAAGAGCTCAGACTTGGACGATACAATTCTGCCATCTTCCGTCTTCAGCTTTGTCAGCTGACTCTGCCCAACAGACAGATCCCTCTGGAACACTTTGGATCCCTTATTCTGCTCGATCGCCTCACGAACACATTTTGTGTTGTATTGGCGGAGATCGCGAGTCAGAGACTTAGAGATCTGTCTGTTGAGGTGCCGATATTTCGGCATGTCGTCGGAGGATAGCAGAACCATCTTGCGCCTTTCCTCTAACAGCTCGAGGGTCGTACCCGAGATCTTGCTGGTTCTCTTGCTTTTCTGGGGCTTAAAAAATTTAGCCCCTGTTATATGGACAGCATCCACGAACCCGTTACTGTACTCGTCCACATCTACGCATTCACCCAGGCATTCGAAACGGTTCTTGAGTTCGAGCTGATAGCTCTCAGGGTTTAGGATATGAACCGGTGCCGGTCGGAGCGTGGACTTTATCAACCTTGACCGTTCGAGGCTTGTGCAGATATTCAATGTGCCTCTTACCATTCCGTGATCGCTCCCCACTTTAATTGAATTGATCACGGAGACATCATTTAATATCTGCCACTTCGTCGACATGATAAAGTCGATCTCATTTTTGGTGGCACCGTCTGGACTTACCCAGGTCCACTTGCGGCATTCTCGCTTCTGGAAGAAGGAATTCATCATGTAGAGTCCTTCCTTCTCCATAAAGCTAGCCAGCAAGTGACCCCGGGAATTCCGATGCCCATAACCAAATTGCCCCACTCTCAGCTCAACAACGTCGCGTTTGCCCAGTTTCGCGTTAAAATCTCCCATGACCACAGTATAATGGGTTTTGAAGCCATATATAGCCCGAGATATGTCCTCGTACATGGCCTCCATCTCCTCATCGGGGTGCGTCGAGGTCGGAGCGTAGGTATACGCTACGTATGACCTTCAGCGAATACCGCTTGGATATTCTGAGTATAAGGCACTGTTACAGGCCACTCTAACCACTGAACCTGCTATCCCTAACAGTTAAATCCCTTACTCAGCATGCCTGTTACTTATCGTAATAGACGCTACCATGATCCCCATCAGTCCGTTCCTATCCTCCACGGTGCGCGGTAGTCCCAAATCATTCTCACCATTGTAATTATTATATTAAATTGTCAAGGACAGAATAAATCATCTTCAAATCTAAAAACTGTTTTTTAAAAACGCTTTCTCAAGTCGCATCGTAACATTGGTGGCAGCGGTGGGATAACAAAATCCCAGGTATCCTCCGAGTGCATAAAACCGTACCGTTAAACAAGCTACATTCCAGTGCAGTGAGAAAAGTGATAATAATTCTAAATCCATACTTACCATTTCCAAATCAAAACCGCGACATACACGTAAAGTGTATTCGAGTTGATTGTGAGAGTTAGAGTCGAGTAAGGAAATAATAGTACTATACCGCGGAACGTGACTCGCGTTCTTCTTACATACAAACCAACTTCTTATCCAGAGTGCTATCCTATATATCTCGTCCTGCTAGACGAGAGAAGTCCTGCTAGAAGATGCTATATAATATGTTCCTGCTGGGTGTGTTCCTGACTTCAATGTGAGTAACTGTTCACCATTTATACTTAGTGCAGTGCAATTTCCAGTGTTACAGTGATGCAAAACATACGTTTTATAATAAACTAGACTAACTAACTTAATATCCGATACTATAATTTCGACTCATTCGTCGGATGTAATTTAGACGACTTATTCGAGATAAGAATAGCGCCGTCCACTCGCAGTCATAACAAAGCGATAAGGCTCGCTTAAGTTCGTAGAATTTGTGTCTGACTATTCTTTGTTACTTACCATTCTATTGTAACGAATTCTGCCGATACTTATAACCTCGATTTTATTTAGCCTGTTTTGATTATTAAACTACAATGTCACAGGAAGAACTCAAGAAGCCCATTGCAGTGCAATCTGACTCTGTTGATTTAAATGTTTTAATTAAGTTCATAAAACCTTATGACGGTTCCAGGGACAAACTCACACCTTTTGTAACTAACTGTTCAAATGCAAACAACCTTGCTTCTACGAAACAAAAACCCATATTGTTCAGGTATATTTTAAGCTAACTCCAAGGACGAATGGAAACTGCATGTTCCATTAAAGATTTTAATAATTGGGATCAACGTAAAGACTTTTTAAATACTCAATTTGGCGAGCAAAAATGCTATTCACATTTACTAACCGACCTTCAAGAGTGTCGGCAAATGAACACAGAAACGGTTACACAATATTCCCTGCGTTTAGAGACATGTTTATCCCAGTTGTTAACTGAAATTAATCTAAGCAATTCCAAGAAATCAGAACTTCCTGGCAAAACTAGTGCAATGGAGGAAGTAGCCCTTCACACCTTTGTCCTTGGTCTACACCCAAGAACATCAAACAATGTTCGGGTTCGATCCCCGAAAACACTGAATGAGGCGATTAACGCAGCCGTTTCAGAGGAAAAAATTCTGCAATTTGTCAACAGGAAATCACACCCTAACGCTGACTCAGGACCTTCACGACCAAGGTCATTTGCAAAACCTGAAACTAAGTCACAGGAGTTTAGACGTAATAACGCTTTCCAAAACAAACCGCGAGCTTACCCACTTTATTGCCGATACTGCAAGTTTCCTGGTCACGTCATTGAAAACTGCCGTAAACGGGAATACAATAATAAAAGGTTCGGTAATTTACAGAACAATCAAACTCAAAATCGAACCAATTTCGTGGATCAAGGAGAAGACGTTGTTGACACTAATACTGATTCTTTAAACTAAATCGAGGCCCGCGTTGGTGTCGGTCGGGCCACCGTATCCCAAAATCCGACATTGCTTGCTATATCCAAAATAATAATTCTAATTCCTTAAATAATAAATACTTACCAAATCCAAGGTCAATGGCAACCGTAACAAGGCTAAGCCATGACTATTCTAGTACTAAATCCTTGCTATATCCTAGAAATGTTGATAAAATGAATAATTACTCTAATAAATACTTACCAAATCCAAGGTCAACGGCATCCGCAACAAGGACACGCCATGACAATTTTAATGCTAAATCCTTACTATATCCTTTGAATAGAAATAAATCTTCGTTAACCATAAAAAAAAAAAAAATTCAAATAATAGTATTGTAGAAAATAAAATTAATTCGGAATAAATTCAAGATCCTTAAATCTATAACTACACAACAAATATTTCCCGTAAGTTCTTACCTTATATAAAAATACTTACCTCTGTATCCTCGAAGCCGTTATCTTTACTAGTTGACACAGGTGCATCATTCAGCCTTATATCAAAGTCCTGTATTGAAAAGATGCCTGAAATTACTAAATCCATTATAAAATTTAAAGGCATTGACTCCTCGGGTACTAAGTCTGCACTAGGTCACATCCCTATAGAATTCGGTTCATTAAAACATAATTTTCACGTCGTTGAAGGCGTTGATGTACCCTATGACGGTATAATCGGCAGCGATATTTTTGATTCCATGAACCCCAAATTATTGACTACCCCAAACAATGCTTATTACTGCATAACTCAGCATTCAAACTTCATTTCAACGAACCTGTTTGTGTAATACCTGCTAGATGCGAGACTGTTATAGAATGTAGTGTCTCGAATCCGGAAGTCGATGAAGGCTTTATATTAGACCAGACTCCTATAAAAAAACCTGCTTATAGCTAGAAACTTTTAAACACTCGCGTTGCATGTTTAAGAATATATATATAAACGGGAATTAACGCGAACATGCATTAGGTATTTACATACCTTATTTTGCTTGACGTTTCGAGACGGTTGCACGCCCCGTGGTCGCAAGCTGACTGGTGTAGCGGTGTCACGTCTCCGGGTGCGAGGTAGAAGCTTCCATTTCTACCCCCGGGCCGTTTATTTTAGAAGTACCGGCGCAAAACACACTAACCGTATCTGTATATTGAACATTCGCCGACTGCGCATTAAAGTGGGGTGTTGTTAGTCGAATCACTGGATTCCACGCCGATGACAATTTGAAGCCCTCTTCCCGATTGAAATTTTTATGTTTTCTGATTTCAATCGCTTCACGCACAACTCTTGGGTAAAAGTGGCGTTCCGTGGAGAGGACTTGGGGACGATGAAATTCAATCCAGTGATTGGTGCCCGATTGGAGTAAATGTGCCGCAATCGCCGATTTGTTCGTTTGACGGCTCTTTACAGCTGCGATGTGCTCCTTTATACGTTCAGCGATAGTCCGCTTCGTTTGCCCTATGTAAGAGCTTCCACAGCTGCAGTTGATTTTATAGACACCTGGGGTTTGTAGCGGTAGAACATCCTTTGGTGTGCCCACCATGTTGTATACTTTGGCCCCTGGTGTAAATACGGTCGGAATGGAGTAGTTTTTTAACTTAGCTCCTATTTTATCCGTAACATCTCTAATGTAGGGCAACGTCAAGCAAAATAAGGTATGAAATACCTAATGCATGTTCGCGTTAATTCCCGTTTATATATGCTTATAGCTAATTGTGTAGTGAAAGTAAAAAACAATTCTCGTATTAATATTTCCGTAGTAAATGTTTCAGAACATCCCTTATCTTTCAAGCCTGACCTAAAATTAGAAATAACACCTTACGACCCCAAAGAAGTTCAACGAATCGGCAATTTTCAGACTGACAATATGCAGTGTGGCCGCGATGATTCCTATTCCCGCACGAAAAAGGTGCTTGATCAAATTCGCGTATCTCATTTAAATACCGAAGAGAGTTCTGCACTCCTAAATCTTTGTAGCGAATTCTCAGACATTTTCCACCTCCCAGGTGACCAATTGACTTACACGAATGCCATCCAACATGAAATTAAAACTTCTACTTCAGTCCCAATCCATGTTAAATCATACCGTTTCCCAGAATGTCATAAAAAAGAGGTTAACTCTCAAATTGAAAAAATGCTGAACCAAGGTATTATTAAACCATCCGTATCGCCCTGGTCATCACCCATCTGGGTGGTGCCTAAAAAATTTGGGTGAAAGAAAGTGGCGAGTAGTGATAGATTACCGGAAGCTAAACGATGTAACTATCGGCGACTCATATCCCATCCCGAACATATCCGAAATCCTAGATCAACTTGGCAGAAGTTTAGTACTTTAGATCTTGCTTCCGGTTTTCACCAAATTAAAATGATACCGGAAGACGCCGCTAAAACAGCATTCTCCGTACCTCAAGGCCATTATGAATTCACTCGTATGCCATTTGGTTTAAAAAATGCCCCTTCTACGTTTCAACGTTTAATGAATTCGGCTCTCTCCGGCTTACAAGGCATACAATGCTTTGTTTATTTAGATGACATTGTGATCCATGGATTTGACCTTGACTCTAACATCGAAAACCTTTCTAACGTTTTTAAACGTCTCCGTAATTTTAATTTGAAGTTGCAACCAGACAAATGCGAATTCTTGCGCAAAGAAGTCTCCTACCTAGGACATATCATCACAGACGAAGGAGTCAAACCAAACCCAGATAAAATAAAGGCAGTCCACCAATTCCCTACTCCAAAATCCCCGAAAGATATAAAATCATTTTTGGGCTTCGTTTCGTATTATTTTTCCATGATTTTTCTAAAATAGCCAAACCTTTGACTAATCTCCTCAAGAAAGATATTCCATTTAAATGGGAACATGAACATCAACTTGCATTCGATACCCTAGAACACAGACTGACTAGTGGAATTACCCGATGACCTTAGAAACATAAATCTCGACGACCTAGAAATCTCAGAACGTCCAAATTGTAATAATAATTCAAATGATGACTTACCTTTAGTGAATCAGCCTCGGCCGCAACCTCCTCCTCTCGCCGATCCAATAGACAGCCCAAACGCTAGATCTGAAACATACACTGAATTTCTTAAAGTCATTAGTAGCAAAAATTTTCAATCTAATGTAGCGATCATAGAACATAACGAAAGCTTACTCAAAACTACATGCCAGAATATCATTGTACCTACCTCAGTCGATATGGATGAGTCCATCCCTTATGTAGAAAACATAATATCCAATCTTGCCGACAAGGATACCTTTCTTGCACGCGATAGAAACCTTTATTTGTCCTTAATTCACCAAGATCATAATAAAAAATATTACTTCCTATTTACAAAAATTAATCATTTCGACACAACTTCTTATTCAGATATATTTGAAAGCCTTAAAAACCTTAGAAATGAACTAATAGTTTGCCATAGCGACGAAATCAAATCTATAGCAATTACTGATTTAAAAAATCCATTCGATGAGCACTATTTTACCAAAATCTATAATATTATTCTGTATTTATTTAATAACACTGGCATAGAAATACATATTTACTATAATAACATTCAATACCCGTCACTAAGCGAAATCAAACAAATTCTTAGAGACAATCACGACTTACCTGTTGCTGGTCATGTAGGATCGACTAGAATGTATAGTAGAATAGCAGAATAGCATGTATAGTGATATAACAGTGGCCATTGCTGATATGAATAGGGACCTTGAGTCAATGATGGCCTGGTGTAATAAATTTGGCTTAGCCGTGAACCCAGCAAAGTGCCAGGCCATTATTATAGGCAGTCGCCGCTTAATACCCAGCATAGACTTAAAAACGTTACCACCAATGATGTTTAATGGCTTGGTTATTCCATACTGTTCTGAGGTAAAAAACTTAGGTATACACATGGATACTACTCTCAATTGGCAAGCGCAGGTGACGAAAGTCAGTCAGAGGGTCACTGGAACTCTTAGAGCACTTTACCGGTTCAAGAATTTCCTTCCTTCCAAGACCAAGACAATGCTTGTGCAGACCTTAATATTTCCCATAATCAATTATGGTGATATGTGCTATTATGACCTGAATGCAGAACATCTCAATAAGTACGACCGACTTCTCAATAACTGCATTCGATTCATTTACAATCTTCGTAAGTATGACCACGTCTCTACTTATCGTTCCGAACTTAAATGGTTACCAATTCGCCAGCGCTGGTGTTTGCGTGCTCTCACTACTCTCTTCTCTATTCTCAAGTCTCCTTCCCCCCCAACTTATCTCACGCCATACTTCCAATATCTATCTTCCATAAATGATAGAAATCTCCGTTCTTCTCATAATCTTCTTCTTTCTTGCCCTAGTCACACTACTGGGTTCGTCAACTCTTCCTTTCTTGTGCAGTCTATTCTCTTATGGAATACACTCCCTCCTGAAGTCAGAATGTCCATTCCCAGTGTCCAGTGTTTTACATTCAAAATCAAAGTACGAGAGCTTCTTTTCAAGAGATTAGAGGAATCAGCACATCACTCTCATCCATTACATACATACATATACATATCGTCACGCCTTTTATCCCCGAAGGGGTAGGCAGAGGTGTATTTCTACACCCACTTTTCGCCAGATATACTTCAGTCCCACGTAATAAGGAGCGAGCCTATTGCCGTACCGGGCACATTTCCAGACTCCGTGCTGCTACTGAGAATTTCGTGACAGAAAAACTCAATAACACAGCCCGACCCAGGAATCGAACCCGGGACCTCCCGATCCCACGCGCACATTTATGCCGCGAGACCAACGAGGCAGTCGTATAGGGTTTGATGTCGAGTTTTCCGTCTCTACGCAAAGATGGTATTTGCATCGTGTTATCCCTTAGTCGCCTCTTACGACACCCACGGGAAGATAGGGGGTGGTGACACTTGTATTCTATGCCGTCAACCACACGGCATTCATCCATTATTATAAGTATTTATGTATATGTAGTATGTATATATATTTAGGTTTATATATGTATATATATATATATATATATATTTATGTATAAGTAAGTTTACATAGAACTATTTATTGTGTATGTATTATATCCCTATTATGTATAAAATAATTATTAAGTTACACAATAATTATTAGTATTAAGTCATAACTACTACTCTAGTTTACAGTCTAATTGCACCTACCACTTTTATCTCTTCACCACCTTAAGGTTGACAGGTAGAGAATGCGTTATGGCATTATGTCCACCTTTGTACATTGTTTGTGCATAAATTTAAATAAATAAATAAATAAATAGCCGAACGCTACTACTGGAAAGGCATGCGATCAGACATACAGGACTATGTAAAATCGTGTCAACTATGGCAAACTAATAAAGCGCTTCGTTAAACGAATAGAGCTCCCATGCAGATCACTAGTACCGCAAACACAGCCTTCGAAAAGGTATTTCTTGACATAGTAGGTCCATTACCAGAGTCTGGTAGTGCTAAGCTAAAATACATCCTTACATTACAAGATGACCTTACGAAATACTCAGCAGCGTATCCCATTAGGAGCACGACAGCAGAAGAAATCAGCGAATGTCTTATACATTTCATATCCGTATTCGGTATCCCTAAATATATAGTATCAGACAACCAACTTTACTGCCGAACTCTTTAAAGAAACATGCTTTTTCCTCAGAATAAAACAAATTTGGTCGACTCCTTACCATCCTCAGACACAAGGTGCCTTAGAGAGAAGGAGTATCTTAAGTCATACATTGATCAAAGCCCAGAATCCTGGTCAAAATATGTATATACCGCTATGTTAGCCTTGTTGTACAATACCAATATTCATTGCACAACAAACTTTACACCCCACGAGCTTGTTTTTGGAAAAAAGCCATATATACCTAATTCAATTTATGAGAATAATGTTGACGCAACTTACCCTGAGTATGTGAGAATAGTTCAACAGTGATTACAGTATTCGCAGCAAAAGGCTATTGAGAACATCCAGAGATCAAAGGAAAGATCTAAGAACTACTATGATAGTCAGACACGTCCCGTCAACTACAGAATAGGTGACTATGTTTATTTAAAAAACCACTTAAGAATGGGCAAAGCATTATCTCCTGTTTGGAAAGGCCCGTTCAAGATAGTTAAATTGCATGGCAACAATAATGCATCCCTATTAATAAATAAGAAACATGTAAAACACCACTTTGACTAGCTAAAATTAGCTCATATAGGTCCTAGATCAGATTAGTCTTAATTATAGAAACTTAAGTATTGTATAATATAATAGTTGTAATCTTTTACAGTACCATTGCTAATAGCTTTCCGGATATAATACGTCCAGTAGAGAATGGTCTCGGAATCTATTTCGACCCGATTGGTTCCGTGAAAATAATTAATGGACATTTAAGTGTAGTGGTACCCATAGATGTATCTTTTATTAGCTCTCACCTCAATAATATAAATGATATTTTACATTCAATTGACAATATATGTATTCAAAGTAATGTATTCGATACTTCAGTATGTAATCAAATTATTCAACCACTCCGAGTCAGTTAATTGATATGACTAGAGACTTTAATGCCATTTCTCACCTGCTCACACACACACACACACTCAGAGAGTAAAACGATCCTCATGGTTTGGCGGCATCGGTACCGTTATGAAACATCTCTTTGGCACAATGGACGAGGACGACGCTATTCAATATAATAACGCCATTCAAGAACTTAACAATAATCAAAAACAATTAGCTACTTATATGAAAGAAAATATATTATTAACAACTTCAACGCTTACTGCATTTAATGAAACAATTAATCAACTCGTTGAAAATGAAAAGTCCTTGAATAGCGCTATCAACTTCTTATCTGATAATCTTGTAAATTTGACTAATATATCTGAAAATTTAACTATTAAGGTTAAAATAATGGAGATTATAACCATGTTAGAAAATAGTATACTTACCTTATCTTTTAAGTTAGAAGATATATGTAATGGGTTAATGTTTAGTAAAAATAATGTACTATATCCCGCTATATGTTCTCCTGAAGAACTGTATAACGATTTAGTTGCTAACTTTCGGTTATTACCTAGCTCTAAGGAATTGCCTATTGTCCTAAGTATAAGTAACATCCATGTACTTATGCAAATGTCTAGAATAAGTTCATACTATTCCGAGAATAAGATCATTTTTGTAATTAAGATCCCATTAGTTAACCCTTTAGAATTTAACTTGTATAATACATTACCCTTACCTATACCACAGTATAATGATACTTATATAACTATTATTCCCACTACGTCACACATAGGGTTCTCTAGAGATAAGAATCAATATTGTCCTGTAAATAACCCTAAAGAATGTCAATCTATAAACCAATGCTATATTTGTGATAAGATAAATATTCTATCCAGTGTAGCTCAGCCTATTTGTGAGAGCGAAATAGTATCTAAAACTCTGTTTATGTATCCCAAAGAATGTGAAACGAAATATGTGAAAGGTAACATCGAAATCTGGCAAGAACTGTACGATAGTAATTATATATTTATGTCAAAAATTACAAAATTCACACTTGATTGTTCAAATGATC
Organism: Euclidia mi; assembly: GCA_944739405.2. Taxonomy (NCBI): domain Eukaryota; kingdom Metazoa; phylum Arthropoda; class Insecta; order Lepidoptera; family Erebidae; genus Euclidia; species Euclidia mi. The sequence goes on from OX123183.2 coordinate 62,633,614, forward strand.
ATGTTTACGAAACACATATAAATGGCACAGGTATAATTAATATTCCAGATGGCTGTATTGGCTACTGTAAAAACACACAGTTACCATCGAAACAAAATATTAAAATAAATTTAACACATATAGATTTAGATTACAATACGATTAAACTAAATAATATAAGTATACCAAATTGCTTTCTGAAGTAAACATTAAACACACAAGTTTCCAACCTTTAATTAATTATAAAGAAAATTTTGATTTACTAAAACAAAAATTTGAGAAGATCATTGAACAACCAAGCGTCCAAACTTATGGACATTACTATGTCCCATTCATATCCTATTTTGTTTTAACTTGTATTTCTATTTTATGCTATAAATTGTATAAATGCTACTTTGTAAACCGTTGCACTCTTCCCTCTCAATCACTCAATATCACCAATCCTAACTCTCCTACCGAAATTGAACTTACCACTCCTGAAGAACTCCCTCGGCTCCGCATCTTAACATAAACTTCACCTTAGGGTGTAAGTTTAATCTTAAACGGGGGGCTGTTACAGGCCACTCTAACCACTGAACCTGCTATCCCTAACAGTTAAATCCCTTACTCAGCATGCCTGTTAGTTATCGCAATAGACGCTACCATGATCCCCATCAGTCCGTTCCTATCCTCCACGGTGCGCGGTAGTCCCAAATCATTCTCACCATTGTAATTATTGTATTAAATTGTCAAGGACAAAATAAATCATCTTCAAATCTAAAAACTGTTTTTTTAAAACGCTTTCTCAAGTCACATCGTAACAGTACGCTACCCTGCTCGACACACTCCCGATATTTACCACGTTGGTCACGAGAGATTTGTGGACGAGGAACCCGACACCACCTTGGGACTGTTGGTCGCCCTCCCGGTAGAAGAGCAAGTTACCGGAATTGAGAACTATCGAGTCCTCCCCCTGTCTTCGGACTTCAGATAGGCCTATGATATCCCATCGCAACTTGCTCAACTCTTCTTCCAGCTCGACGATCTTCTCGTCGGTCCGCAGTGTGCGCGTGTTTAGTGTTGCCAGGGCCAATTGTCGTTGGTGGTGGTAGCCCGATCTCTTCCGGAGATTTTTCGCACCCCTTGCCCCGTTACCATGGCCGCTACCATAACCAGGACTAGCGGGGCCGCCGGGGACTAGGGGCCGGTTTTTGTTGATGTGGTTCATGATGGGGGATATGCCATAATCGCCACGCTTGGCAGGCGTATTGGCGATCGCAGTGGCGGAAGTTTTTAGTGCTGGACGCTGCTGCCCATCTAGCATCTTGGGATTTACTTCCGCCAGGTTCGGATGGTTTGACCGCCATCTTCCGGTTGACTGCTTGCGCTGGGGTAATGCTTACCAATGTTTTATAGTGTAATTAATTGAAAATGTATATTAATTTGTCGATTTAATAACAATGTATTGTAGCGTGGTAATGAGAAATTATACACATTTATCGCTACGGATTTCTTTTTGCTCATAAGTATAATAGGTATACGTTTATTATTATTACATTATTGAGTATTATTTATGGACAAACAAGCATTAATGGTCTAACAGATGTTAAGCACTTGCCGAATTCTACAAGAGATTTAGCACAGCTAAAGGCTCCACACGTCTCCCTCGATTCGACCGGAGTGCGGTGCAATCTGAGTTGAGAATGATCTAACCTTAAAGAGCAGTAAATGTGCCGAACGTCGATCGAGGCGACACGTGAGGTCGCGCACTAAGCTCTCTGCAATAGTAATAGTAGCGATTTCGCACTGATATTGTTGATAGCAGGCACGGTGGAATAAGGAAGGAAATTTTTGCTGTAAGCGAAACTTCTTTAACTATTTTGATAACACATGGGCTCAAGCTTATTTCGTGGTGACTCATACCTACAAAGAGACGGAAGAATGGAGAAGGTGGAGTTTGTTGTCTGAGGAAATAAATGAAAGTGACTGTATCGACTCTTCCCGACTTTGCCGACCGACATTTTCCTCAAATAAATGCAGACGAACTTCGATGATTCTTCTAACGCACAAATAGTGATCCTCGTCGCCACTGAAGTATCGGGAGTAATAAATAAAATGACGTCAACTTGTAGCTAGCGTATATTGCGAACTAAACGGTTACAAATGATGTAGGCTTATTTATACGTGATCTTACTTACTAATTTTCTTATGTGGGTAAATTCAAATATATTACAATATGCTTTCACTAATTCACAATATTTATAATGTTTAATTTCATTGATGCTATTATCAGTTTACGCTGAAATCGCAACACATTTACACGATTTATCTATTTATAGCTTTTATATACGTCACAGTGTGTGGTTCCGACAAGTCATGTTCACTAATTTATTCGACATAAATAGACATACACATATGCTATGAAAAGCCAGTGAGACTATATTTATACCGATTATATAAACTTACAAGTCATACTTACATATATTTGTAGACGATCATGCGGTCATAGATACGACTTGTGGGTTAGGCCAAAATATTAACAGCTTTTTATAGGAAACTAGCGGTTGCCGTCTCTAAATTTAATTCTCGGAGTCAAAAATTACTACTACTATTATTTTACCCCAGCGTTTATATAGTCACAAATCGAAGAACATTTACCCCTAAGGGATATTTTTAAATGCTTTTATAGCAACTGCCTACTTCGTAGCTACTGTAGTCACGCCTTACAAACTGTAGCTCCTTACAAGTTTTTACTAGTAATGTGAACTTGATATATGCCTTGGGAGATATTAGCTATATTATAACAGCACTGCTCCAGCACGGTCTCTGGCTTGTCGATGGGATAGGAACTTAGGTCGATATTTGAAAAGCAAGATGCAATAATTGATAGCCCATCGCCGAACCTCTGAGTGCTACAGTCAATGCGAAAATTTACCATTATCCACAACACAGGGGCGCGGTCTTAATTGCAAACCGAGTTGGGTTGGTGCGGTTATATGTTCAGATTGTTTATGCTAGGCATCTTTTAAATTCGTATTACTTAAAAATCTTTAAAAACGTAATTTGTGAAACACTGTGCTGGCTGTGTAGTGAACAAACGGCACAATTTTTCTCAAAGACTAGATGTTAAATTTTATTGAACAAGGGCTCTCAGTCCGATAAGTGAAAGTAGGCTATAACTAAGAATTTAGATAAATCCAGATCTTAACTGAAGATTCAACCGAGCCATTGAAAAGTTACGACATCTTTTATACTCGTCATGCCAGTTGAGAAGTTGTTTGTCACTTGAATTCATTTCACAAATGCAGCATTTGGGGAATCCGCTGGTGCTAAATTATTCCTTTCAAAGTCAAGAGGTGCGTGAAGTCACGGTCGATCTGCAATTCCTTACTGGAAGCACCTGATAGAGCTTAATTTTACTAGCAAATAGTTGATGACCAAATCTAAAATTGAATATTCATCTAAACTTCGCCTAAACTCAATTCCGTATTCTTCAGAAACTATTCTATAGCTTTTTATTTTTTCGAATATGATTTTTGTTGGCTTACCAATCATTAATATGCAAAGGAATATTTATTAAGTTTGCATAAATTCCTATCATCTTAAATAATACATATTTTCAATAATTTGTAATATCTTTTAGAGTATAGGTACATAAAGTAAATACGACAAGCCTCTCCGATAAAATAAATTAAAACATTGATTGAAAAGTTTCTTATCTAAAAAAATATTATTTGGCACATTTATTAGACTTGCTCTGATTACAATTATCTAGGTAACTTAATTAATAAAAAATGTACTGATTTATTTATATTTATAAAATACGCTAATATTGTTCACATAATAAAACATTCACACGCTCTTTAATAGCTACCTGCCAGTAATTTTAAACTAATGTTAACTATCGCACATAGCACCGCTAACTGTTTTTAGCTTCGTTTTATATCGTCTTTGTGTTCCAACATTTTGTCGTTTCTACTACGCTCCGTCAAGATACGCTTTATACGTTCTTAGCGTAATTGAATGTTTTACTTTTAAAAGCTTTTTTACTACTTCAAAATTTTAATGGTCTCCACATTTTATGTTTCTGAAGTGTTATTTTTTGCTTTAACTCAGTTTTAATTATTTAATAACGGTCACCACACATTTGTAAACAACAGATGATTAAAAGATAATGATTTATTTCATGAAACAGATTAGGTTCATTTCGAGTGCAGCTCTTTAAGTGCTTAATTTATATGATAATGTTACATTACGTGTGGTTTAACATCATGTGCTCTCAAACTTGTTGTTAATCAAATATTCCATGTATCAAATAGCCTGTAGAATATCGGCATTCAAGGCAATGTATAACAAAGAAACTACGATTAGGATACTGGTATTTGCTGAATCCTCGATTGCGAGCTTAGACATTCAATTTAACTTTCTGTAGGCTTACGGAGATTTGTGATAGCGTCGTACACAGACTTGGTGAAAAGTAATTTAGTATTTTCTTAAGCAAGACACGCGTACGCACTAGATTTTCGTACATTGAGTACAATAATATATATTTTACAGCCGAATTACATGTAGAGGAACCGTCAGTCGTTCAAACCATGCGGATCATCAAATTCTGGCGGAAAATCAAATTTTATAACAGAGCGTTTTACAACCGGTCTCTGGAACAAATTGTGACGTTCGTGTAAACATGCATGTCAAACATCAGTTACAAGTGTTGGTGTATTTGAGTTTTAATAACGCTTTGTTCTGCTAAGCTCCACTGGTGCTTTTTTAACTGAACATTGAAAACACTATTAAAATTGTTTGAGTGGTAATAAAACACTCAACTCGTGTGTTCTGTGAAATATTATGGATGAGTGTACATTTTGTAGGTTGCGTCACGAATACCTATTAAGGGAGTATTTTGTCGCATCGCCCACCCCGTCCCGTCGGCGGATGACTGGCGATCGACTATATGTGTTGTCACTCGTAAAATGTTTGTAAGATCGTCTTTATCTTAAAGGATTTCAGTAGATGTTTATCTTATACATAGTATGATATTCATGTGGTAAACAGTTGTCTATATTGTTGATATACATATAATATTATAAGTATTATACTTATACGCCAACAGTCTCTAAGGAACATACATGCGCCTAATGGTTGTAGCTTGTCTATCAGTCAGTCAGTAACGCAAGAATTTAATATTTACAGATTAATTTTACATACATACATATACACACGCCTTTTTCCCGTCGGGGTAGGCAGAGAACAGAACGCCACTTGCTCCTACCCTTTCAAACCTCACGCGCTTCCTCTAAACTCATTAGTATTTTCATACATGTTCGCCGGTTTCGGGTAGGTAGGTATTTCGGTCCTTTCCGTGTCTTAGGACGTCGCCAATTTGATCTACTTTCATGCTTTGCCGCCATACCTAAGAGCGGTTTCAGATTAGCGTTTTATACGCGCGTATAAGCTCGTTTTTGGAAGCGCATGTAGGCGCGTACAGGCGCGCCTTTTGGCACACGCGCAAATCGTACGAGCGTTGACGCGCTTCTTAGCTCGTATATGCACGAGCCGTCAGAATCCATGTTGACACTGACAAGATGTCACTACAGTTTCGGGCGAACACGCCGAAATATGCCCGTTCGGTTTTTTGAAGCTCGTAATATAGCGCGCGTGTAAGCGCGTATGCTGAAACGACCGTATACGCGCAGAAAAATACGCTAATCTGAAACCGCCCTAACTCTCACTTCCATATGTCAACGTGGGGACAAGCACTCCATTGTGAACCGCCAATCGCGCTTCTTTAGGCACCGTCTGACCGTTCATAAATGTCCACAGTGCTCGATTTACACGATTTCCCGCAGCGATTTACACGATTTCAATATCTCCTTCACATCTTCGGTCCCTTATAAATACGCTACCCAAATAAACAAATTCTTTGACTTGCTCTACAATTTCACCTCCAATCGTAATACTACACTCAGTCAAACTTTCATCTTTTCCAAACACCATCACTTTCGTCTTTCTTGCATTAACTTTTATACTTTTCGCTTTAAAGCTCTTGTTCATGCGTTCCATCAAGTCTTGTAACTCATTCGCCGATGATGCAAGAATGATTTAATCATCAGCATAATTATAAGAGGCACTTAACACGCACTCCTACCATATCGATCCCGCATTAATTTTAATATAGTAATATAAATAATGGCATAAAAAAACGTTTAATATTTAAACGATTGCGTTTGCTATGAAAAGAATGTGTTGCAAGGCGCACGCACTTCATCATGAAAATTCAATTGATATAGAAACGATCAAGTCAATTAAAACAATTGCTTTCAATGTTGAATAAAATAGGTCTCTAATTTTATTTTAAAACAAAGCAATTCATCAACTTTTCAATCACAATTTGTACACGTATTGAAGTTAGTGTGTAGATTCATTTTTATTAATAGAGAAAACCAAATACAATTTATTACATTTGAATATTATTGTGATGAAATAAAAAGTGGGAGAATAAAACTGAATACAGCGAATATAAGACCACTACAATATCTATCGGTCTCAATTTCACTGTCTACTTTGAGCGATCAAATTCCTCAAAGAATATTTGCGTAAAACCGACATGCATATGTGCTGTATCAAATGATCGGTATATGAACTTCTTTTGATATATAACTACATGGCTATGCTTGGATATGGGTCCTAGGGCAAATAATACACGGTCATCTTATGCCAAACTAAGCAGAGCTTGTAACAGATAATTCATAAATATACTTAAGGACAAGCATATACAATTTTTTTCATTTTCATAGACTCACTCCTGTATCCCCAAAGGGGTAGGCAGAGGCGTAATAGGTAGGTATTACACCCACATTTCGCCATGAATTTTTAGGTCCCACCGGGCACATCACCAGACTTCGTGCTGCTACTGAGAATCGGAAAAACCCAGTAACACTTTTGCCCGACCCGGGAATCGAACCCGGGACCTCCGATCAGCAGTTGCGTACGCTATCCTCTGGACCACGGAGGCAGCATATATAGATAAATTTAATCCAGACGTATACGTCTGAATGTAATTTATGACACGTATTCGCAATTATCACACAAAGATTTGCCCTGGGAATCAAACCTACGACCTTGAGCTTAGCTAGAAGAACTAACTTGTGGACTAACAGGCCAGTCAATTGAAAAATTCTTGCGGTTTCGCGAAAATAATAGAAAATAATTATCTTTATTGTGACCCCGCGTGAAGTAAGACGGCGGATACGTAACCGCTAATCTTTTCACAAACTACATAATGAGAGCAGAGCTTCTTCGTGAAGTTGTGAGCTCATGCCGACGCTTCCTTTACAAGGTTTTGTATACGGGATTAAGTTTAACGGAAACCCACCCTACACTTCTAACAATGGGTGTTGGTTTCAATATGATAAGGTTGGGGAACAAACGAAATGTCACGTAACATTTGAAATAGATCAAGACAATATATATTTGTAAGATCTATTTATCAACAGATTACTTACCAATCTTTAATCTGTACTTACTTTTAAAGTAATAAATTATTATAATATTTTATGACGGTCTATTTTATTCAGTCTCCGTGCCAACGCCGCGCGGCGCGCCAGTTCATTCTGTCAGCGCCTATCAGATCTAATCGTCTAACTATACTCAAGAGCTTAAGTATCTATAAGTGTAAATAATACTTTATCAAACCTAAATAAGTCGTTTAAGAGAAGAGAAATGACATCAAGATGTTATAAAAAATGAGTCTGATACATAAAAACTTTGCTATGCAATTGGATGTTAAAACTTTGTCGCGAGCGCAGGTGCGGGTGTCACCTCGACTCGTATGAAACATTTCTCACTTGCAACTTAAATTCATATTTTCTAAAATAAATTGACATATTTATGGCTCTCACAAAATTTTCTGATTGAAAACTCGTTAATTATTTAAGAAAAAGTATTGCTCTACTATTTTCTTATACTTTAGTTAGATATTACGGTAAATGAAATAATAATATCAAAAATTTTAAAAGCACTATATCGCCATTTTTATTGTACAAAGAATAATAGCTAAACGCTATTATAGCAACAAATACTTATATTTTAGATGTATGCGAGTTGAAATCGAGACCCTTATCACAAAGGGTAAGGCGGCTCCGTCATTAGTTTTCGTATTATCGGTTTTATTTCACTTTGAAAATAAATCAAAATGGTTATAACTTTTACATAAATTGTTGTATTTTAAATTACAAAAGGAAAATCTGAGCTCATTTTTTAAATACATACATACATACATATCGTCACGCCTTTTATCCCCGAAGGGGTAGGCAGAGGTGTATTTCTACATCCACTTTTCGCCAGATATACTTTAGTCCCACGTAATAAGGGGCGAGCCTATTGCCGTACCGGGCACATTTCCAGACTCCGTGCTGCTACTGAGAATTTCGTGACAGAAAAACCCAATAACACTGCCCGGCCCAGGAATCGAACCCGGGACCTCCCGATCCCACGCGCACATTTATGACGCGAGACCAACGAGGCAGTCGTATAGGGTTTGATGTCGAGTTTTCCGTCTCTACGCAAAGATGGTATTTGCATCGTGTTATCCCTTAGTCGCCTCCTACGACACCCACGGGAAGATAGGGGGTGGCGACACTTGTATTCTATGCCGTCAACTATATTTTTAAATACTATTCATAAATACAACTTCTAAAAGGATACAATGAATGTGTGTGTGATATCTTATGTGTTAGCAAATGACAAACGAATCCCTCGTTTGTGACGGGGTTTCGTATTAAACGAGATTAAATATGCATACCCGGGTACGACACTCTTGATAGGAATCGTTAAGCTTTCATCGGTGTTCATTGTATGATCAATCACATTTTGATGAGAGGACGTACTACTAACTATTACAGCTATAGAACTAACTTAGGATGGCCGGGACAGATAGACAATTATACTTACTATAGTTACATTTGATAAAGATAAATTTGAAAAGTAATATTTTTTATACATCCACATATATATGTTTCTATTTTTCTTTGTTTACCTAATGGTCCTGCTGAAATGGACAAATGCGTCTTAACGCGTCAATTAGCGCGTTAATTTAGGCGCTACGCAGATGTGGCCAACGTTTTAACGAAAAATACTAATTTTCAATGCGATTTTTTTAACGAGCTAACTAACTTGTTATTGGCCATTGCCATTAACGTTAACGCTTACGCAGCTGTAGCAGTAGCATAACGCTAACGCAGGTAACGGCCATTTTCAATATTCGAACTGATCTGTCTTCTTTTATTTTATCTCTGATTTTAGATTCGTGTTTGACATATTTTGTATAGAGCTTATGTCAAATACTGTCAAAAATGAATTTAAAATCTACAGATCTATCAATAATTCGAATATTGAATTCCGTAGTAAGAGTATGTATAATATATTGCATCATGTCAAAATATCTAGTAGTTAAAATATTATAATCCCGATATCGCCTTTGCGTGTTTCATACGCTTGTACTTTATGACCATCTTTTATTTCAAACATTTGAAGATTCTCTACCTATAACAAATATTTAAATAGTTATTCATGAACTACTTATTCGAAAAAGCTATCCTTTGTTTGGTTTTATAGCATAACTGCAAATTGTTCATAAACTAACTACCTATGCAATGGAATAAATATGGAATAGAAATTGCACATTCTTCATAAATAGTTCTCATTGATAAATAAAATTGCGTATGTAACCAAGGCACATCCACATAGCACTTCGATGTTAGTGGTTACGGAAGCTAGTAGATAATAGAGAAAAAAAAATTAGCCTATTCTGCATATTCATAATAAATCTTTTTAAACACTGCTCGCAGCATGTCGTGTCATATCTTTACATGACGGGAGTGAAATGCCGACATGCTAGAGAATGAGAAAATTTTTAATGTGATAGACATCCTTTGTTTATACTGCAGTGGAATAAAATAGTCTCTTGAGGATGTAAATAGATATATTGTATAGTAAAAGCAGAAATAGTAAATCACGTCTTGACATACAGAATGACAGCCACACAAAGAAAGGTGACACGACAGTAACTTGACTGCTAAGATTATTATAGTTTACTCTATGAACTAAACAAGAAGTTCTAACACTGGCCCTTAAACCAAAATAATACACACTTGTAACAAAAACAAGTATTGAAAACTAACTAAAACATCTCAAGTATTCAACATAAACTTTGTAAACTATACCCATTACAATGTGCCTTCACATTAATTTACTTTATCCAAGTAAACCAAAAAAAACGTTTAAATCAAACAGTTTAAGTTAAATAAAAACAATAAAACTTAAATTCAATATTACATTAACATTAACTGCGCTTTAAACTTATTAGGCATATCCCTAGACAAAGGTTTTGTCAAGACATCAGCTATCATATCAGAAGTACATAAATATTTCACATCAATGTCCCCATTGCTAACATTTTCCCTAATGAAATGATGCCGTATATCTATATGCTTTATTCTAGCATGAAACATGGAATTAGAGTACAACTTTTAAGCTGACTGGTTGTCATTAAAGATAGTTGTTTTAAATGTTCGACCCAAAATCTCACGCAAAAACTTTTGCAGAAAAAGAGCCTCTTTACAGGTATCAGAAAGCGCCATGTACTCCGCCTCTGTGCTTGACAGTGTCACGGTGCGCTGTTTCCTGCTTTCCCAGGAGACCACTGACTTGCCCACTTTAATTACATAGCCAGTGTAAGAGCGACGATCAGTTTCATTACATACCAAGTCAGCATCAGCGAATGCATTTATCACCATACCGCCTTTCGCAAAGGTTAAACATAAATGTTGCGTACCTTTTAAATAGCAAAGAACTCTCTTTGCTGCCTTCCAATGAGAAGCGTCATGACACGTATTAAACTGACTCAGATAGCTCACCGCATGTGCAATTTCCGGTCGCGTACCAACTGATATTATATACATGAGTGATCCAATTAGGCTTCTGTAGTCGTAATTATGACTGTCACTCGATTTCTCAGTTTTTGTGAGTTTCACACCAACTTCCATCGGTGTCGGAGATGGTTTATAATCCTCCATCTTAAACTTGCACAATAATCTTTCAATGAAATGAGATTGATCAAGTTTTATCTCGTCCTTAAGCTTACTTACTTTCATTCCTAACACGTGGCTCGCTGGCCCTAAATCAGTTATCTCAAACTCGATATTTAGTTTTTTTTTTATTTTAGCCTCTTCCGACGAATTTAAAAATGAAAATAATAAAATGTCATCTACGTAAAGCGCAATATTATCTAATCCTGTATCCCCCGACCTGAAAAATACACAGGGTTCAGACAAACACTTAGTGAACCCAAATTTTTCACATAACACATGATTAATTTTCTCGTACCACGCTGTGGCCGACTGCTTTAAACCGTAGATAGCCTTATTAAGCTTATAAACCTTATCCTCCTTACCCTTGATTACAAAGCCATCCGGTTGTTCCATGTAAACGGTTTCCTGGAGGTCACCATTAAGGAATGCGGTTTTCACATCCAGGTGATCTATATCCATGTTGTACTCGGCAGCAATAGCTAGTAGCGCGCGAATGCTAGAGAATCGCACCACAGGCGAGAAGGTTTCGTGGTAATCCACACCTTGTCGTTGTGTAAACCCCTTAGCGACTAGTCTCGCTTTAAACTTTAAAAGCTCGCCGTTTACACCACGTTTCTTTTTAAAAACCCACTTGCATTTGATAGGTTTTTGCTCAACTCTATCAGTCAAAGTCCAGCACTTATTTACTAAAAATGACTTATACTCATCTTGCATCGCCAGCCGCCAGTTGTCCGCGTCAGGGCTGCTCAGCGCTTCCTGCATCGTCTGCGGCTCGTCTCCGCTGCTGTCTATCTCGCGAGCAAGATTCGCCAGCAAGGAGTCGTCACTATAGTCCGAATACTCTGTGCTATCCTCTTCCAGTGAATTCTCTGGAATATATGTTTCATCCGAAGTATCATTTGACTCAGGGCTCTCATCCTCGCTCTCAGAATCATCTGCCGTAACCATGCTGTCTTGCTGGTTATTCTGCACTGAAACTGTGTCATCAGAATCCTGGCTAGATGATTCTGGAGGAGGTTGAGTATTGCTCGTATCTATCCTTCGGATTGCTCGGATCGACCAATTTATACCCTTTGGTATTTTAACAGTACCCCACGAATATGCACTGCTTAGCCCTTGCCTCAAGCTTGGTCTTTATGTGCTTATGAGCATAAGCAACACAGCCAAATATGCGTAGGTGTGAAACCGAGACCTTTTTATTGGTCCATTTCTGCTCTGGAGTACATCCCTTCACAGCGACGGTAGGCGACCTGTTCTTAAGATACACTGCTGTACTGACAGCTTCTGCTCAGTAACCCTGGTCCAGGCCAGCTTCAAACAGCATACAGCGTGCCTTCTCCATGATACTCCTATTCGCCCGTTCAGCAACTCCGTTCTGCTGCGGTGAGTACGGCACCGTCGTCTGATGTAGAATGCCGTTGTCACTCAAGAAGCTCTGAAATTTAGCAGACATGTATTCGCCACCATTGTCACTACGAATTGCCTTAAGTTTTTTATTAGTCTGGTTCTCGACTAAGGCTTTCCAGTTTTTAAACTTCTCAAAAACTTCACTCTTGCTTTTAAGAAAATAAACAAAAGTCTTCCTTGTAAAATCATATAAAAATGTCAAAAAATACCTAGCTCCGCCTAGCGACTTGCAGGGCATAGGACCACAGAGATCGCTATGGACTAACCCCAAAATATCCTTAGCTCTGGTGAATGACTTTTTAGGAAATGACGTGCGAGTTTGCTTTCCCTCAACACAAGGAATACACGACGTCATACTACTGCTATTGTATGAAATGCCATCAACCATACCTCGCTTAAGTAGCTCCATACTTCTAGGGTTGAGATGTGCAAGTCTCCGGTGCCAAACTCCCTGCGTACATGCAGTTGCCGCTGCAACGTTCTGCACCGCGGCAGCATCCGGCACAGCGACGCTCTCGGCAGCTACAGCCGAATCACCGTGACTGGAACTTGGCTCGCTCACTGTAGAGACTTGTACTGCACTTTCTGATCCTGTAAAGCTCGAGGTATCTGCATTCTCTGCAATGTTACACGCGATAGGGAACATTTAGACGTATCTAGCTGAAAAATACCATTACGTAGTGTGCCTGTAGCAACAACTATACCATCATCCAATATTTGACAACCAGTAGACCCAAATACGATATCATACCCCTTATCAATCATAGCACTTACTGATAACAAGTTAGCCGACAAATGGGGAACATAAAACACATCACCTATTGTTTTAAACTTATTGTCCCCTAGTACTACCTTCACTGAACCTTTACCGGCTGTACACAGCTTATTACCATCTGCTAAACTAACATCTGAAGGCTTACCACTGACATAGTCACTCATCACACTTAGGTCGCCGCACATATGCGCGGTGGCACCACTGTCAATATACCACAAGTCCCTCTTGATGTTCGCCGAAAGTGCAGTAAGTAGGACCTTGTCTTTATTCGGCTCGGGGTTTTTTTTATTCCCAGGCTTAGGACAATCCTTAATCATATGTCCAACCTTCATATGTGCAACCAAAGCGGATACGCCGTCAGACTTCTCATCCCTGCGAAGGTTCTCATGCAACAACTTTCCTTTTACTACCTCACTGAAAAGCTTTACGTTGCTGTTTTCCAACGCCATGATCAATGGATCATAATCGGATGGCAAACCGCTCAACATCACCACGGCTACAAAGTCGTCTTCAAGCGCTGACCCTATCTCACTGAGCTGTTGTGAGATTTCAGTAATCTTGTTCACTTATGCCTCCATACTCTCGCACTCACTAAGCTTCGTCGCAAACAACATTCTTAGTAGGCCTAGCCTGCGAGACAGAACTTTGTCCTCGTACGCCTTCTGGAGATTGTTCCAGGCCTCATGCGCACTTTTTGCCTTTCTAATATGAGGAATAGCTGCATTCGTCACTGACAACGCGATTTTAGATAAAGCCTTCTGCTTTTGGGCCGTAGTACCCTTATTATCAGATTCGACGTAATCCCACAACTCATCATGAATGACTACCTTTCAATTTTTCGATGGATAAGCTACTCAATGCATGAGATGAAGAACCCGCAGTACTATACTGCAGTGGAATAAAATAGTCTCTTGAGGATGTAAATAGATATATTGTATAGTAAAAACAGAAAAAGTAAATCACGTCTTGACATACAGAATGACAGCCACACAAAAGGTGACACGACAGTAACTTGCTTGACTGCTAACATTATTATGGTTTACTCTATGAACTAAACAAGAAGTTCTAACATCCTTGACTGTGTTAAAATTTAAGTCGGTTTAGACGAAAAATATTTTACATAGAGGTGGATTCCAATCCACTGGGAGAATGTTCTGGAGGCTGTTAGCCGCTGTGTGACAGACACTGTTGTGTACTCGAGGCACTACGATCTAATGAACATCACATATAGGTTTTAGTCTCAACCAAGTCTCTTCTCGACAATGCGTCTTCTTTGTAATAAGTACTGGTACAATATTGTCAAAATAAACACTTCATTTTTTAAGTAATAAAATGGATCCATGTTCAACAGGTAATAAGATACGATGACAAGGATCGCATTATCGCACACAAGGCAAAATCCCGAAAGTGGGTTGATTTATTGCCCGAAATATCCTTGACGCAGCTCGTAGGAATCATGTTTAGCCAGGTACGAGCCCTTCCCAAAGTATAGGTTCCGCTTATTTTCCTCGGGAATCCAGTTTTATGAGACCTTTGACCGCAACAACTACTCAGTGAAATTTATTAGCCAGGTCAAGTTTGATCTCCTAGAGAATACCCGAAATTCGGATGTCTCTAAATAATTCCTTACAACTCGTATTGAAGTATTGAATAAAATGGAGCCGCGTGTAAATAAATGTTTCTTGAAGGGAAACAGTCACTTGTCCCTCATATTGGCAGTTCAGCGATCTTTACACATCCCTTTCTGCCGCTAAAATAAAACGATCGATGGTATTATTAAGTTTTAAATTCACCTCTAATTTATAATGTATTCAATTTAATGTTGCTGGTTATAAAAAAAAACCGGCTTAACTGAAGAAATACCTCTCCCTGACCAAATGTCGAGTGGTAGATATTACGTAGGTACCTGTATTATTATGTATGGCACTGTTGCGTCCAGTGAGGACACCTGATGCCTAATCAGGGCTGTTAGCCCCATCCCATGGATATGCGTCTCTACTAAATAATGAATTGCTGAGTATGTGATTGTCATGACTCGAAAGATTCAGATGCAGAGGATCTCTATTATGCGGTGGCGTGTAGTATTCAAGACGTAGTCACAGTCGAGATATATCTACAGATTTAGCCTTTTCTATACATCATCAGCCTTTAACAGTCCACTGCTGGACTAGGCCACTCCTTTGAAAGGAGGAATTGGCCCACTATAGCACGCTGGCCAAACGGGTTGGTATAGGGTTTGTATCAAGTTTTCCTTCTCTTACAGTGCTGTTCTCTGCATAATATGCTCCCTCTGTCGGCTCTTACGACACCCATGGGATGATATGGGGTGGTGACAATCCGTATTCTTAATCCGTCACCACACGGACGAATTGCCTTTAGCCCCTTTATGCCTTTTCTATAAACAAACTTTATTAGGAACCTAGCTTCTTCTGTACATATAAAATTCTTACGTTACTGTATAAAATTCCTGCATGACAGACAACGCAAAACCATTGGGCGCAAGAGGCTGAAATTTATTTATGTTCCTTGGGGACCGCAGGAGAGCACTATGAATGGATTTCTCAAAATACCATCAAGCAATGATAATAAATAGAATCAAGCAGAACCATTAAAAAAATGTGTGAGCGTAGTTGCGGGTATTCTCTAGTTTTATATAAAGGAAAGCCTTCCTTGCCGTTGAAACCTTTACCACTTTATATCAAACGGACAGTTGGCTTATCTGTCACAGACAACAATAAAAACAACTTAACGACAGGAAATAAATATATCTGTTTCTCATTCTAGCTGTCAACGCCATAGTTTACGAGTAAACAATAAGTTTTAGGAAGGTAGTTCCCGTGTCCGTTATTATTGTTGTACAAATTTACTCAAATACGTACTTGTCAACTGTGGATTTCCATCTAAGTAATTCGCTGAAAGGGTGAATAGCCATCACTCAGAGTGGGCCGTCGGCTTAGCTTAATTTTCCACTCTACGTTAGAAATGACAACTGTATTTAGCCACAATATGACTATCTTATAGTGGATAAGAACCTCTATTTGTACTACCAATTTTAATAACAAAATTCATTTAATTTAATTTTGATAATTATTAAGTAAGTCTTACTAATGTAAATAATGTACAATGGGTTTGGTACACAAATAATGGAGCATTGTCTTCGATTCCTGAGAAATATTAATGTAATATCAGAATATGCCACCGTTAGTGGTTTGTGTTCTATAGAAATAAGGGTCACTTTCTATTACGGTTGAACGACTGCATATTATTATATGTAACTACCCAAGTATGTAATATACAACAACCCAACCCATCGGTAATGTAAAAGCCTAAGTCCGTGTATTTACGAATAATTATTTCAGAACAGAGAATATTTTTTAAACTTTTGTTTTAAGCATTATTATGCTACGTTATGTTGATCAAAGATAGCAGTCTTAATTTAAGGGGCGTGCGAATATTTGACCTTAATTAAGGGGCTTGGCAAGGGCTTTATAATAATTACCAATTTGTTAGCGCCGCAGGTTTCTACCTAACAATAACCAAAACAATAAAATTGTATGTTCTCTTGTCTCATTAGTGAACAATGAGAGAAATAATCATTTATAAAAGTTTCACAAACCTTGGCCTTCGCGCGTAGGAAGAACTCATGACATACGAGCGCAAAGAGCTTATTCTATCTTATCGCGAGACCAGTAAACTTGCTTTGAAAACTCTACTGGGAATACACTTGTTTGAGTGCGGCGAAGACAAATGGATTCGTCCGCGACACTCGAAAGCGATAACTGCGGAATAATATGTTTTTACTTGAATTATAATTCTAATTTCTTTTTAATATAGTACTATTATTTTCTTATTTTTCCATGGCTAAAAATTCCTGAATAAGGTTTATGTTAGTCAGATTGGTAAAAAATACTTAATTTAACATGTATAGTTTTTATCATTCTTGTGCTTCTTTACAACACTGAGGTAGGTTAAAAAAAGAAAATAGGAAATCTCAGTCGATAAATGTTATTGAAATGCTAATATAAGATTGTTCATGGGAAGTTTCACTTTGGTCTTTTGATAAGACGATGTTTCTCCGACCAAATATCACTAATATAGAGCGCAAGAAATATTATATAAATTTCAAATTATTATATTAATAGTTATATTTCAATGTGTTGAGTGTAACATCTAATCTATTTGGTCACAATGAAATGACCTAAAGGCGAAACGTCGAAGTCACACGACTATCTTGTACCTATCAGCGCTTCCACTTCTTTATTATCTACTAAATTGCGCCCTATTTCTTTACACCTTATAAAAAAATCCTTTGAAACATGATAAATGATTTAATGCAAAGTGCAAAGAGACAGTTTTAAACGGTCTTAGCTTAGAATAATATCAATATGTAAATCGGTACGTTAACCATCCGAGAAAGTGCCTCTAGCAGTTTTGCTTAGCAACGATGGTCATTCGATGTTCTCGGCTGCCATTTGGCTTTGGGATCCACTATGGATTTACTGCCCACTGCCGTGATATGATTCATTAGTCGTTTCTTACGACACCCTTGGGATATCACTGCGTACCGCGCTACACACCGCACGGGTATACATAATCACATACGCACTTTTGCCGCGCAGTTCTCACCAGTATGCTCATAAAAGCGAAGCTCTGGGCTTCAAGTCTGCTATTTTAAACACATACGTCATTCCAACACGATCCCATTGTCATTTTGACAAAAGTTCGTAGTCTGGTAATTCATCATGATAGTTCAGTGATCGATCAGTGGTCTCGTAATTGAATGGTGGCAGAATGGCATTGTTGTATTGCCATAGATAAAAAAAAACATTAGAAGAAATGATTTTTGAAAAACTACCATGAAATTTGATCATTTTTCATGCCAGATTTTATTTATATATTTTTTAAATATTCATTACTAGTGTTATAATCACTCTAAAGTTGTATTAGAGTTCGTAAATAGCAAAAAACAATGAATTTAACCATTCAACTCAATAATATTTGTTCTGTTTAGCTGTCAAAGTCAAATCATGTTTTGACGTAAGAACTGTCAAAAGTTCAAAACTCATACATTTTTGTAAACAAAGTCCTAGTTTGTTATATTTCTCAATAATCTCAATGCACTGCGTTGAATTGTTAAATACCGAGTAGCTCGTATGTTTCTCTTAGAGCCAAAACGAAGATATCAATGGAAAATGCTCTATGGATAACAAATTCCAAAGGAAATGATACAGCAAGGTTATGCAGTTCACACCTCAAAGAAAAGTGATTATATCGACAGGAGTAAATACTATAATTAAAGATAGTGAGTTAACTACTAAAGGTGTTTATATTCGAAGAAGAATTGGCATAGGTAACCAAAACATAAAATATTGAAGATTGAGTTAGATCATAGATACATTCCTAATACAATTAAAATATTATTTGTGTTTCATGTGTTGTAACTGTATCAAGAAGGAAAATAAAACTCATAATTATGTGTTATTATTAACAATGTTGTTTTATTAAAGATAAATAATTTCTGTAGGTACATGAATTTATTAAGAATTATTGGTTCCAATTATAGACACAAAAATGAACTAAGTTCATCTGAGTGACGGAGCTAAAAAGAAAGAGTAATGTTTTTACACATTGGGAATGGAAGTGTTAGTAGTAGATAATGATATGAATATAGATAGTGACCAGCAGTGGTTTGGTACTTAAATAAATGATAATGTCATACCTATGTGATAGTTTGAAGTATTAGTACAATAAGAAGTGGTTTGGTACTTAAATAAATGATAATATCATAGCTATGTGATAGTTTGAAGTATTAGTACAATAAGATCTTCCTGCTTTTTAATATTGCCATACCTACCTGACAGGAACAGTTATGTTAATGATGACTAGATAGTGACCAGGCTTTATATAATGTTCCTAATTTATCAATATATTCTACCTACATTTTATGGAGTCTTGTAAAGAATTTAAGTACCTACATAATTCAATTAAATAATGTCTGAATTATGATATGCCATAGATAAAAAAAACCATTAGAAGAAATGATTGAAGAAATGACTGTCAGGTAGGTATGGCAATATTAAAAAGCAGGAAGATCTTATTGTACTAATACTTCAAACTATCACATAGCTATGACACTATCATTTATTTAAGTACCAAACCACTTCTAATTGTACTAATACTTCAAACTATCACATAGGTATGACATTATCATTTATTTAAGTACCAAACTACTGCTGGTCACTATCTATATTCATATCATTATCTACTACTAACACTTCCATTCCCAATGTGTAAAAACATTACTCTTTCTTTTTAGCTCCGTCACTCAGATGAACTTAGTTCATCTGAGTGACGTTTGAAAATATTATTTAATTTCCTGTTTCTTATGTTTGGAATATGAGTATTTAGCTTTGACGTCATTGTATATTTCGTAAGGCAGAATGTACATGTATAATTTGATGTTCAAGTAGACACTTGAACATCAAATTTGGAAAACCACAAACTGAACTAGGCGAACTATGATATTCCTTTCCATTTAATATATTGATGGTATATTTTATATAATGCCTCTGTAACTTCTTTAGTGGGCTGCGACACAGTAATTGGCGAAATTTCATGGAGGGCACCCTGTCCAATCAAGGTCTGGTAAGATCCTGATGCGTAAAATGAGTGCTACCAGAATCAGCAATAAAAATATAACATTAATTAATCAATTTCTTCTTTATAGGAATAGAATAATAAATCAATATTAACTTTAGTTTTCTCACCTTTATTTCTGCCGATACGCTATCGTTTTGACGCGGTCTGGCCTTAAAGGGAATGAGTTTTTGAAATAACTCCCTTACTGAATCCTTTCCTTTCTAAGATGAAACGTTTTTACAAATTTCGCCACGGGAATATCCGTAAAAGGGTTTGTAGTCATCCTCGTTAAGCGACGGGCTTGTTAGTTAGCTCGAGAATATTAGTTCGCAGTTAATACATTATCTCGTTTTTGTAGTACATTAAACTTTTTGATTGTCTATCGCTATGTTTCACAAGCAAACACTAGACAAAAGCAATGATTGCACGATGGCGTTACGATGGTAGGTCACTGATCAAAAGAACTGTCAAAATATTACCAGACTACCGCATATGTCAGTCATCGATTTGTCATTATGTACGAGACTACCAATCTATGCCATGTCTTTCAATGGAGTGTCAGTCACGTGTCAGTGGTTGACCATCGGAAAATCATAATGACACCATTGTAACAGTAGACTACCAAACTTGTCAAAATCAACAATTATGAAGTCAGTGATTGACTATTTTGGCACTATTGTAATAACAGACTTGAGGCCCTGATTAATTGTCGTCGTTTGATGTTAAACAGTGCATATTGAAGTGTTAATACAGTAGAACAATATCAGTAATGGTGGCTATTTAGAATAATTTAATTGCAGTGAATCAATTAGCTCGGGTGTAATGAATTAATGGCCATATTTTATACGAAAGCTGGTGAATCGTCTACCATTTATTCAAATGGTTTCACTCGTACAGTTATCAAAGGCCGAAACAACCAGAGTGAGGACTACGTTTGGGAATCTGAATAAATTGAGTTGTATAAAATTAAAAAGTGAAGCGTTGCCACTGCTACTACTGGCGGTATTGTCGTTTAATTTTTTAGGATAGCGCGGTTTAACTGTATTTTTCATATAACTCAGAGAACAGGAGCGTCATTCAGAATCCCGTGATAGCTGTCGGCCGATTAAATTGTCGGTCATAATATTTAATCCGCCTTTCAATATTTTTTCAGATTATAAAGACGCAATTAATTTAGAAATATCACATCGCCTCTAAATTTTTTAACTAAAGTTTTTATGAATTAAATTAGTACTCAAAGCTAATTACACAAAATCTATTAACAGCCAATTATAATGTCCTGTTGTAGCGTCCCATACGATCCACATCACAATTTTTGTAGTATAAACATAAAGAAAGTTAAAAGCCACTATAATATAATAAAAGTCCGACCTTTATATACCTAATCGCCCCTATTACGTAGGACCAAATAATTCATGGTGAAATGTGGGTGTAAGGTTACACCTCTGCCTACTGGGATACAGGCGAGAGTCTATAAAAAAAAAGTATATAATCTGTTTCACAGCTGAGTACCTACGGCTTCTGCTCACCATGTGAAGGGTCAAGGCTTCAATCTATCACGCTGACCAAGTATGAATGACCAAACTACACATATAGTTTGAGAGTATCACTAGTATTTAAGACATACAGGTAACTTCACGATACTTTTCTTCACAATTTAGCAAGTGATAGTTAAATTTCAACATAATTTTTTTGAAAAGTGTGTGGTGCTCGTTACTGATTTGAAACTGAGACATTCAGCGTTGTAGTGCGTTTGTCTTCTTGTCTCTAAAACCTATAAGGTCTGTATAAAAGTTTCAGTACACGAATGCCGCGGTATATGTCCATCGAGATACAACAAAACTTTGCATATTTGATCTTCGTTCGAGAAATAAATCTGTATGCACATACATACATATATTATTCCAGGATGAGTTGTTGCCTTTAGTTTAAATGATGTATGTTGTGTTCCTTGCTCAACATTAAGACTGTTTATTACAGATTTGTACCGTACAAAAGCATATTAAAAGCGATAAACAATTTGTTTCATTCTTATATTGAGCAGACTACTTAAGGAGTAGGCTTATATTCCCTTACAGACAAACCTTTTTGTCATGTGTAGGTACAATTATTCGTTCAATTAAACTAGTCAACAATCTTTCTGCTGCTACTACTAGCCTACAACAGTTGAAACATCGGGAATAAAGATATAAATAAACAAGAAACATTCGCCTTAGTTCACGTTGAAAAACTTGTCATCATCATCAGCTCTATATACTGTCGGGGCCTCTTCTCACTATGAGAAGGGTAAAGTCCTCAACGCTGGCCAAGTGCGGGTTGGCAGACTTCACATGTCTTTCGAGAACATTATGGAGAACTCTCAAACATGCAGGTTTCCTCACGATGTTTTCCTTCACCGATAAGCTAAGGCTGACTGGGAGAAAATGCCTATAGGCATAAAGTCCGCCTTGTGTAATGTATTTTGCAGGAAGTTTTAAATAAATAAAAAAGCAAGCGATAATTTACAATTTAATCCGCACTTAACTCAAAAAAGTTCATTGGTGCGTACCGTGGAATCGAATCCGAAACCCTCTGCGTAGCAATCCGTTGATCTCTCCACTCGGCTATCGCTGCTCTTGTACAAACGTTTTTTTTAATAAACTTGGATGATGTACAAATTGCGAAAGTTTACAATAATTTACTCTTTGTTCTAAATCTGGATGCAATCTGTCTATGTAATACGTATGTATTTAGTATAATAATAAATGTTTAATTGTTTATCAGTCGTATTGTTTCCATTGTTCCGCTTGCAGCTTACTTTTGAGATGTGATCTCTGTGTGCAACTCGAAAATTAATATATAAATCAGATAATTTATTTTATTTTATTTGGGGAGCTTACGGCTATGTTTACATAGTAGTCATGAACATAAGTTAATGTATGCAAATTGCAAGCTTCAACATATAGAAGAAAAACAGTGAAGCTATACATAACATTTGACATAATATGCAAATACATAATAATATGATACAATAATGAAGAGAAAAAAGTAAAGTTGCCAGTTACGATAATACCAAACAGTTAGGATCCTACTAAACAAATATTGGTAGTAAGTATATTTTTTACGCTATGAATGCTACTACAGAATAAATCAATTTGCGTTAGTTACTGATTAATAAAACCTCCTGTACTTCGAGTTTGGGTAACCGTAGCTGATGGTTTTACCATTCTTTTCAATAACCAGCTGTCAACTGGAACATTATTACGTTCACGGTTCATTGTGACAATAGAAAGCACAGCTGTTGGTTCTCAGTTGATTTGAAAGTCGAAAGCTCTATTGTTGTCTCATCATATAATATTGAATATAATATTGAATCAGTCATATCCGTATTTTTGAGCTTGTTTGTGGTCGATGGACGGACGCACCGCGCCGCACCTCCGCCGCCGTCACATCTATCAAGAAAAATATTATTTTTCGAAGTAGGCGCGAAATCCTCCAGAAATTTGACTTCCCCCGTTTTGTTATACTTACCGTTATAAGTATGCCATCACTTCTTATCGATTATTGAATGACTATTTAATTTTAAAACAATTAGAACATATGAGCAGCACAAAATCTCGTTCAAATATTTAATGGAGCACCCGATAATGAAGCCAGGATTAATTATGTGTCTAATATTGCGAACGAGAGTCTGTGGATACAATATATTGCTTATTGATTGTAACTCTAAAACTTAATGTTTAATATAATAAACAAGCTACCCATATAAAGCAATGAGTTGCAAACGGTTAATTTCCCGTGGGTTTTTGGACGTTTTCAGATGCAACATAAAATTATTTGGAAGGTTACGATATCGTCGAGTCTGGTGTGTGAGTGTGTGCGAATAAAGGTTTAATAGTTCTTTACAGATACAGTTAGAACTCGTTACTTAGGCATAAAAGTTAATTGGCTGAATCAATTTGTTTTTAAATGCCACGTTTGAATAATCCGTAGAGCAGCAGCAGGGTTAGGCCCAAAAATAATTCAAATAGGGTAGTCCTCAATGAAGGATTAGTTTATGCGGTGAACCTATACCCTTTAAATCTGATGCAGGGTGGACCAGGACTAATCAGCGCGGATTGTTGCCCTTCCGCCACTCTACGCCCTGATTCAAGTAAATGAGAAAACTTTCTAATTGGAATTTCAAATAGGCCTCCGTTTATCCAGACGAGAGCTGTTCGCGGTTCGACGCCAACATGCTGGGCCGCATTATAATTCCCTTCGGTTTGGGTAATTGATATGGGTTTTAGTAATTTAACATAACAGTAGTTACCATTGTCAACAGACCACTCGTTACGTTAATAAATGCAGTCGCGTGATAACTTAAGGGTACCGTAACAGTGACACGGAACATTTTGGTTAGCGTGAAATATCCACCTAACAAAAACATTGCACAAGTTCCTACTAATTTGTGGTTATATTTAAATATTTGATGCTACTTATTTATTCCACCAAACTTTGTTGCTTGTTTTGCGCGTTTTAGCTCAACTTTATTTATTAAAACGTGCATCCACGTTCTTTATGTTTTAAGTTGAAAGCCGGATTAGAACAAAAAGAAGAAAATTGATAGGCACGGATAAAGTTACACTGTAAATTTACAATTTCTCGGGTAATTCTCAACACTTTTACGGCTGGCTATTAGCCTCAGATATAATAAAAATATATTATAGTATATTCTCACAACAAAAAGAAATTCAAGTAATGTCGGGTCGTCTAGGTCATATGTTGGTCTCGTGTGTCATGTGATGCGTGGATGGGTCGGGACTCGGTGGGTGAACACGGCGCTTAATACCACCGGTCGTCCGAATTCAGGCGCAACTAACTCATCCTAGTCCGGGGCTTAGCAACATCTGTTGTTTGTAGGATAATAGTCACAATGTTTTACGAATAACTGTCAGATAATACAACTTGCATTCTATTGGGATTAATGGAAGAGTTTGACTGCTTCTAGAAAGCTTGTCATATTTTGTATTATCTACCAATATGAAAATACTTGCTGCACGGCTACTTAGTGTCTATATTCAAATTAATTATATAGGTAGCAATATTGTAATGTCATGAGACAATTATACTCGCCCGTCTGATCCCAAACTAGGCAGTGCTTGTATGACCATCAGACCACTGATTAAGATGCTTGGATATTTTTAAACATATAGGTATCTAGATAAATTACACCCAGACGAATCATAGAGCTTATCACATAAGCATTTACCCTACTTGGAATTGAACTACGACCTCCGGTTCAGCAGTCACAGTCCCTCACCTGTAGATTAACAAGTTAATTAACATATCAAATGTTTTCACAACGTTTAATTTATTACTAGAGGACGCCAGCAGCTACGCCTGCATTTTTTTTAATTTACCCGTTTTGGCCGATCCCGTGGGAATTTCGGGAAATCCCTTCTTAGTGCACCCCTACGGTCCCCAAGGAACATACATGCCAAATTTCAGCTTCCTGCGCCCAATAGTTTCGGCTGTAGCGTGTCTGTCAGTCAGTCAGTAACGCAAGGATTTTATATATTAAGATGATAATTTTAACAATTTCAATTACCTGAAAGCCGCCGTAAGCGTGGGCTCCGATGCCCACGCTGATGAAGAATACTGATGATGACATTACTTATCAGACGAAGCAGCAAATTTCGTTAGTGGTACATTTTTCAACAACGTTCACAATTATGCACTAATTTAATAAATCTAGAAATTAAATTACCTTTCCCCCCCTAACTGCGACGCATCCTACGTAGGCCAATTAATTTAATATCCTACATAATTATATAGATATGGGGGTGTGAACGTTGCTCATTGTAATAGACAATTATTTCGTCTGCGGCAGAGGGTAATATTAGGCATAAAAGGAACGAGCTTTATATTTAATGTCAAACGTAATAACGATTGAATACAATGCAAATAAGCAGCTTATTTTTACGATAGAACTTTCAATGAGAACTAAATCCAGACTTCGGCAAGTAGAGTAACTTTCAAATACAATACAAGCTTTGATTTCGTTTGGAGCGTTTGTTTATCTATAAAATTAATAGTTTCTCTGTGTGATCGCGTTTCCTTTTGGCACCAAATATCTTTAAACTATCGACACGAAAGTTGACATCACGTAATAATTTAATGTTCTTATTCTTTTAATAGATACAAAGGTATGTATAAAAAATATAAATCAGATATAGATTTTATAGCTTTTTCTAGAGGATGTAATCAAATAGTGAGGACAACAACCAATTACATATGTATCTCATACACAAAAAGAACGTATGGGATTCCAGGATTTCCGGCATTCCCTTTTAATAACATGCCCTAGGAATATTCCACTGTCGCGTGGGACTTTACAAATATTATACCAACGTGCAAATAGAAAACTAAGATCCGAAATAACAATTTGTGAATCACACAAAGTGTTATATATGCACACATAAAATAAAACAATTATTTCTATATTAAAGTACCTAAACAATAAAAACCAGTACATAAAAAAGGCAAAGAAAAATTTTAAACAGTGTTATTCACAAATTCGCCATCATGAAAGTCACAACATTCAGCGTTGCGTGTTAAGCGGCAAGGCGGTGCCGTTCATAGAATCGAATGTTAGTGTTCGGTTTCGCTTATGGTGCACAGTGCTACACACGTTTACCTTGATAAACAAGCCTTAGTAAAACTTCATGTCCGTGATGATGGGTCACCAGATCCAATGTGATCTACCGATTCATGTTCTTAGACCTAAGACATGCTGGCATTAGTGGTACTGGCCTGCGGGCTATCTAAGACTGATGCAATTAGAACGTTATGTGGTTTGGTGTCCCATTCCAATAGTAACCGTTTTGTAGCGATTTGTTAACAAATAAAAGCTAAGTCTTATGTTTGATTTATTATGTTTTGCATAGCGTACCATATCACTGTGTGTGAATATTTTCTAGAGCTTACTAGGAGATCTATGTACTTAGCCCACGCTTCGTCAGCTATTTTAAGATCTTACGTAATAGGTCTAAGTCTATTCTGCCAGTCGAAGTACAATTTCAAATTTGCTGGTGATGTTGACATATTAACAACATTTTCTCGACAAAAAGTCTAGGTTCAGAAAACATCAGAATACCTTTAGATATATAACAACAATCTCACGTTAGTGTATTACAAATTTTCCACAAGTGTACGAATAATGCGGATAGCTAACTTGCAACGATTAACATGTTCATTTAGCAATTCACTGTACCGACGTGATTTGATGATGTATCTTTTTCCTGTCGAGGGATTATGAGCGAGAAAGTACGATCTTAGCGAGATACGTACATCGCGCATAAAACATGGCTCGTGATTTCGTTGATGTTCCAAAGCAACGTAATCCCTTCACACAAGCTTTTTAATAAGGTGCCAGAACGTACGAGTACCGGCATTTATAACATATTCCACGGCTTTTTTTTTATTCGGTTTTGCATGGATATTCGTTTCAAGTTGTAGGTACCTATATGTATTAGGTACAAAGAGGAAAATGTTATTGTAGAAGCTTATTATTGTATAGCCTACGGCAAAAATTATTATCAGCCCATGTTGTGTATTAATTAGCAACCTAGCATTGACCCAGTGACCTGACTCGTGTTTCTGTGTAAAACACTCGAAGAAACATTTCAATTGAATAAAGTAAGAACAAATCGAAGCAGGATAACGTAGCTTGCAACATTAAGTAAACAGTTCCCGGGATAGATAGAATAGGGACAAATCAAGTGATGAATCAGCAAGCGAAGTGCGCATGTATTAGAGAGTTTCGTCAGAGCATTTGCGTTACATGAGAGACGTTGTAAAACTTGTCCGGCCGTTGGTCGAGTAAGCTCGGAACGAAATTGCCAATCCTCTTTCACAATGGACCGTAAAATGGTTTTCCGTTTTTGCCCGACCGAGCGGAGCGCTACTCGTTGATTCACCGGACACGTCGCTTGGTGGGTTATCTATAGTTGGGGGAATTCATGGAAATAACTCTTCATATACCTGGATGACGCGCTCGCTTCGGGGAAAACTATACCAAGCATTTACACGCTCTTTAATAGCTACCTGCCAGTAATTACCTTTGACACTTATGTTAACTATCGCACATAGCACCGCTAACTGTTTTTAGCTTCGTTTTATATCGTCTTTGTGTTCCAACATTTTGTCGTTTCTACTACGCTCCGCCAAGATACGCTTTATACGTTCTTAGCGTAATTGAATGTTTTACTTTTAAAAGCTTTTTTATTACTTCAAAATTTTAATGGTCTCCACATTTTATGTTTCTGAAGTGTTATTTTTTGCTTTAACTCAGTTTTAGTTATTTAAAAACGTTCACCTTATTGTATTTACGTATAAAATATTCTGGTAACAACACATTTGTAAACAACAGATGATTAAAAGATAATGTTTTATTTAATGAAACAAATTATGCTCATTTCGAGTGCAGCTCTTTATGTGATTAATTTATATGATAATGTTACATTACGCATGGTTTAACATCATGTGCTCTCCAACTTGTTATAAACCAAATATTCCATGTATCAAATAGCCTGAATATCGGCATTGAAAGGAATGTATAACAAAGTAACTCTACAATTAGGTTACTGTTATTAAACTTTGATATGTAGGTAAGCAAATAAGAGCTCTAAATGTATTGTTCGCGTTCAAGTTTGCTCGAACTAACGTATGAAACGAATAAAGTAAACTGAAGTAATAACATGATAAAATCTCAGCTAGTTCTGAGTCTTATCTCGGTGCTCTCTCTGCACTACAACGACTACGTAGAGATTAATTTTAAGAAACAGGAATGTTACACACGTAAGCACTTGTAAGAAAGTATACGGCAAATATGTTGATCTGTACATTCAGCCTTTCATGTATGAAAGGTTGCTTTAATCAGTTACGTAGATGTAAAGCTAGACAGAGACAGAGAGTAGGATCAGTGTATTCAAACTTAGCTAATATTTAATACGCTACTGTTCGATTTAGGTAAATCTTAGTCTGGACAATGTGGTTGCTCACGTGTATTTATAGATAAAGCGCGCTCTGTCATCCTCTTCAGCTAACTACTCACCTCAGCTCATAGTAGGTTAGTCCAAGGTTAGGCCTGTTGGACAATTATACAGGCTTCTCTGTAATTGTAACGAAGATTGCATAATAATTGGGATCAACGGCTTTAAGTGCTCCGCGGCCTATAAACGGGTCATGTTGTGTACCTATGTAAGAGTCAACCCTCGAGGAACTGAGCATACACAATAGACCAGC
This sequence comes from Euclidia mi, assembly GCA_944739405.2. Lineage (NCBI taxonomy): Eukaryota > Metazoa > Arthropoda > Insecta > Lepidoptera > Erebidae > Euclidia > Euclidia mi. The sequence continues at coordinate 62,662,750 of OX123183.2, forward strand.
ATGCTTGATTGGTATCTGAAAGAATTAACTCACTAGATGTTACCCAAACCCGAGACCTTTATAATTCGATGTTACCTGCGTACTTGATCTTCGTCTCTGTCCTTTCTTCGCGAATTATGAAACATTTTGTATGGAGAACTTGTCTTATAAAAGACCGTATTTACTTCTGAGCGTAGCAGTAAAAATCGTATTTTTGATAGAAATAGTATCTACTTTAAGATGATTTTTATGGTACTTTTAATAGTTTTATCAAAATACCATATACAACAGGGACACATGAAAAAAAACATCTACGAAAGAAAACATATCTCACACGACTGTGCGATTTTAAAAAGCTTCTTTTCCGTAGTTCGTTAATTTGCAGCAGTATAAAACAGCTCCATATGCGACGTATTAGTAAACATGAAGTCGCAGAGTGGTTAGGTAAATACAGAATAAAACAGACAGCGACACATCGTGGCTCGGTCCACACAGCACAATGCGGCGCGCGGCGCGGCGGGACGACACGAGTGTATAAGCCAGTTGGAACTACTGGCGGTGACAGCTACAGGCAATATCTTTGCTCCGCCAGACCAATATCTGTAGTGCTGCAAAAATAATGATACTTGAGAAAAAGTTATACTGCAATATAATCTTCTTTCACGTCCTCGTACACACTACATTATTTTGTTTACATTCGTTTAAGTGAGCCAATATTTCCTTTCGAACGTTTCATGAGACTTCCTTAATAATCGTATTGTCACAGAATAGATAGTTCTTACGTAGTATTGTGGCCTAAATAATATATGTACATTGAGCTTAATTGAATAATTTATTGGTTAATATTTGATGAATAAGGCACTTATATGCCTAAATGATTTTATGAGAGACATTTTGTGAAAAAGATTGATCGAATATATTCTAAAATGTATGTAGATTCACCTGAATTTCGTTTACATAAATATATTTTAACGTAAATGCAGTAATCGCATAATCTATCGTATTTGGATGATTATATATCTGCATACATTTTGCCGTAAACGAATTGCTTAAACATTTATGCATAATTATATTAAAATGAATGTATTTTACAGAAAGACATTCATGGCAATATAATTACATTAGCGAGAAGAGAAATACATAACGTTTTACGAGAATACAACAATTAATTTGAGCGAATGCCAATTATTTGAACATTTATTCTGTAAGTTCTGTTGTAATAAGAACGGCTAGCATATTATTGCAGTATTTTAACGCAGGTTTCAGTAGAAAATTGTAAAATGATTTCATTATATTTTTATTCAATGAGAAACACTTGACGTATGCGAATAAAATATGTAAGTATATCAATGAAATTTTCTTTGATGGCGATATTACGTTGGATTTGGACCTTCATAGCAGGCGTCTGTAACTAACGAAAAGTATCGAATATCGGTGTAATTATTTTGTAGAGCAGGTGGATGTGTAATTAAGTGTTGTCATCGTCCGTTATCGATATTTTTCCTACATGTTACAGACAATTTTTTTGTTATATATAGACAGCGATGCCGCGTAGTTTTAGCTGTATTTAATTTGATTAGTTAACCTGAAGGGCGTTATAATAAATGGTCATATTTTAAAGTACGTGTATATAATTACATACACGATATTTAATTACTACTCAGCGTCTAAGTGAAGCTCCTGTAATTCATAATTTAGAACTTTGTCCAATAGACAGGTAATATTCCATCAAATAAAATTTGTGAGACTGTGTTGCTAGTTTCTTAGATAACCGTATTCTAACAGACGAAATCCTACTTTGTGATTTTAGTCTAATGCTTTATAGTATTTCAGTGAATGTCACTGAAATACTATAAAGCACGTTTAAGTATTTAGAATTTGTCTTCGTTTAATTGCGTTTGATCTGTACTATGCAGCTCGATTTTGATTTCAAATCTAGCTTTAGATTTATGTCGGTACGTAGATTTTACAGCTATTAAACATTGATTCAGAAACTGAGAGCCGTGCCGAGTAGCGACAGAATAACCATTTATCATATTGGCTCGCCCGATTTCAATCCTATTCAAATCACTGGTTAACTGTGATGACTATAGTTACTTAAGCATGAAGCATAATTTTGCGCGTAGAAATTGCAACGCTACGGGCAATTAAATCAACCAGTATGTTTATTAACTAAAATATTGTTAAATATAAGATGTGGCTAAAATGTTCTCTGCCAAATCGTTTATATTAGAAAATGGACAGCTGCTGCTGCCAAGGCTTGATTCGGATGTAATAGGGAAAGTGATGGAACTAGAACGACCCTCCCCGTGGGATCTCCAATCGATCTCCGTGGGAGGGGCCTGCGCAAGATGCGTCCAAAGGTGCGTGTGCGGGGGACAGTTCTGTCTGTCGCTCGCAGTCGGGCGCATACATAGATAATTACTAAATATACTTTCTTTAATTTATCGTATACTCGTTATACGAAAAATTAAAGAAAGTATATTATCAGGCAAATGAAAGTCAAGTTTAGTAACTAAAAAAACGTACCTACTTTTAAGTGTTATTTGAACATTTTATTAGATAATAGTTACTCAACGATTTGATGAATATGTATATTAATATTAGGAACAAAACCGTACATTTTAACTTGTTTTACTTTATACTGACGGTAACGCACAATTCTTCTGTAACGCATTTACTTTATAACATTGTATTAGCATATTTTTTACATCTGTAAAACTATCAAAGCGTTTTATTATTCTATCTATTTATCATTTCAAAGATATATTATAATGTTAGCATAATAAATATAAGGGCACAAACCTTACACTTAGTGACTTTCAAATATTATAATTATGCTTGCAATTCTTTGACTACACCAGGATAAGTAGAAACGTTGTTAAATAAATGTAAGAGAGCTTAAGAAAAATTGTCAATTTAGATATAATGAAATAGCACAAAGATACTTGAAATTATACACACAGGTTTCTTGCAACAAAAGCATCCGCTAAGGACAGGCTTTTTAAATTTCCACTTCCAAGAGGTAAAGGGGTTTAGGGTTTGTATGTAGAAAATATAGTACGCATGCCAGTCTACGCGATAGCTTTATATTATACTCGTAGCACAGTGTTCCAATAAACTAAAATAACGTGTTATATTTACGCGCTAATATTATTTTAGTCGACACATAATTACGTAGGACCATATTTTCTTGCTAGTAACCACATTTTTAAATATTATGTGTAACTGTTATCGAACAGTGACGACACCGAAGACTTATAAAGTAAGGTTGGCTACATAAGTCCATAAGCATTTACGTGATTTCGAATGGACATATCGATACAAAAATCATGATTCTCAATAACTCGTGGGATCTTATACAAAGAAAAGTTCATCGTAATTTATAAATTAATAAGAATAATCGAGAAGTTTTAATTTATAAAAGACTGGACAAAGATTGTGAGGTGTGTAGTAGGGAATGCAATCACGATCTCGAGGGATACCGATCTCGCGAGATCCCGAGTAATTTGTCGGGATTGGGCGGCAATGGTCAGCGATGCTACACACATCCACTCGAGACGCGAGCGTCTTAAAGTCCTTTTACACGTGTATCCAGATCCACAAGCTTAGATAAATTAGAGTCTGTACTAAAAAAAGAAATGGATTTATTTAAGTGTGGAGGAATTGAGTGTGGCAATTTGCATATAATTGCTTAGTCACGCTGTTGCCAACTAGTGTTAAGTTGCAGAGGGCATTCTCAGCAGCTGGCTACGTCGCAACGGATATTAGATGCCGGTTAGCAGATAGTACCTACTCTTGATGCACTTTGTTTTTTAAGAAGTTACTTTCAAAATCACCCGTAACTATTTTTTAATCTCCTTGAGCTATGCTATACCTACTTTTGTTTTGATTATGTTCATGTTAGTAAAACTGTAGTAATATTAAAGGATACTTTCGTTAAAATAATATTTTGTTTAAATTAACCTCACTATCTCGAACAAGCAGTTTTCATCGTATTCAGAAATGTGATTTCTTTTTTAACTACACGAGATCCCGCAAGTTTCGGGATCCCGCGGGATTGACATTTCTAATCCCGAGGGATCTCGTCTTTACGATCTTGAGTCGGGATTACATTCCCTAGTGTGTAGCGACTTTGAGTAGAGTTAACCTACCGTCCACTTATACGGCGAAGTGTATTATTTTGGTGCCCTGCTACTAAATCTGCTTGTTTTGACACATTGTGTACGCTTGCAGGGTAACTTTTTATCCAATTTTGTGCATCTTACGTATCCCATTGCTGAATAGCTTTGAAAGCAGGGTTTTAAGACACACGGTGCTGAACGCTTTACTCGTGTTCGATAAAAGTCGAGGTACTTTTGACTTGTCATTAAAGTTTTCAGAAGACCCGGTGCTTTCTATCCAAAAAAAATACTGTTTGTTTTTTAATGCAGCTGATCATTTTGGTATGATTGTATAAAACTCGTTAAAATTTACAACCACATGATGTCAGGCAACTGACTAAAGGTGATTGATTGGTATTTAGTCAATTATATCCATATTGTATTGTCGAAACCTATGATAGAAATTTTGCTTGTGTTACCTTTTAACGCTACAGCTAAATGGTTTCTCAAAGAAGACGAATGGAAACTTTTGCAATATTTCTTCGTGGAAAATTATTTATAAATTCCTAAAAAAATTCTCTGACTCTATCTGAAACATACTTTATTGCGGAGTGTAGCAAGCGTTGAATCTATACCTTATGCTGGCGCGGAACACATCGAGTTTGTAGATACATATATCTCGCTTATAGATATATATCGCTCGTTTGTAGATATATATATATACTACTTTCGACGACTCCATTTTTACTGCCTACGCTGCAAGAATCTTGTGAGTAAAAATGCCCGCTGAGATATCTACCCGCGTAGCTGTTTTATATGAGATCATGTTGTATATACGGTTCTTCCTAACTTTGTATTTGAGCTATAATGTCATTTTACACAACATTACAATAACAATTTCATTGAAGCCTAACAACGCGATCCATTCTCAAAATGGCGTCATGCCTGCACAAAAATTCAAAATCAAATGTGTTTTCATACAATTTAGGTTTTATATTTTTTTATAACAGTAACGATACCGAATGCCGACGGCAGTTTTGGTGCATTGGCTAAGTGGTTATCTGGCACTCTACCAATACACCGCGTGTTGTGGCTTCGATCCTTACGTATTACAATCAATTGTATGATTCACTAGTAGTTGTGTCCAACTGGAGCGTACAAGAGTAGTATATTTTTTACAAATCGTAATCTTATACTAAATCGCCTCTCTCTTCATTTCATTCATTCTCTTCATTCATTAGTTTACTAATACTGTTGAGGGTGTATGCCTTCTATTAATTAATACTGTATGTGTCGCATATGATTTCTGAATCTTTGCAATTAATATGTTTATCATCAAGCAATCCTTGTTAGTGCTTTATGTACGATGGTTACTCAACTGTGGTTCATCATAATCTCAGCCAAGGGACGTACACTGCTGGATATGCGCCTTCCCCCAGGTTCTCCACACAACTGGCTGCACTACACGCTGAGACAACACTTTGTGTGATCATAAATTGTTGTTTCGAGTCTGGGTGTTCATTGTGTCCGTTATTTGTATGTTTGTAAAGTCCCCCGCGACACAGGATTTAGTCATTAGGACTAAATCCTGTGTCGCGGGGGAGTTGTCTTTAAAAAAAAAAAACAAATAAAACTGGTTACAATCATGATAAAAATATTAAAGTTTTGACATTTTAATCTACTAATTCACGTGTTGACTGTTAGATATACCACACATAGTATACCTGCCTACGCCATAGTAATTGGTAAAATGTATGTTCACTTCTAAGTACTAAGTTGTATAAGTACATACATACATAGACTCACGCCTGCTTCCCCGAAGGGGTAGGCAGAGGCATATTAAACGCCCACCTTTCGCCAGTGTTTCGATCCCACGTAATAGGTGGCGAGCCTATTGCCGCTTATCGGGAGATTTTGTTTGCCAGAGTCTCGTCCATTGATCGGCAGGTGCACCACTTGCAGGTGAGGTTGGCTTGCGACCCAAGTTCTTGGTGGGAACCCTATGCACATGCATGCAGTTGTATAAGTAATACCCAAATATAGACCTAAATTCTTATTTACTTATTACTCTTCATTAATAGGTACTCAATTTATGCTTGTATATCCCCAAGGGGAAAAGTACAAAACAAGTATTACAAAAGAATGTAACTGAACTGCGGATTACAAATGTGCAAGGAATAGTAGTATGAAAGATGGTAGTTACCATTAATTGTTCGTCGACACATGTTTTCTGCGAGCAAGGATAGTGCAAAAGAACGATAGTGCAATAAACTCTGCATCGATAGAACATTTTTGTGAAGAACAACTCGCAGCAACACTTCGCAAGTCATGTTTTAGTTTGTACTGCATTCTGCTCCTACTATCATGCTTAGTACATTAACAAATTTAGTAAATACCAGAAAATGTCCGCAGTTCAGCTCGCAAACAAATATTTTTTAATTAAACTATTTTGCCCGATCCTGTTAGAATTTCGGGAATTCGCTTTTTAGTACACCCCTACAATTAACAAAGAACCTCAAACATACATGTTCAACTTCTTGCGCCCAGTAGATTCGGCTGTGCGTTGTCTGTCAGTCAGTCAGTAACGCAAGAATTTTTAAAGATTCGAACTATACTGAAATAAAACAAATCACGCGAAAGAAATTGGACTAATTCAGGAAAACATCGCGTGCAGTTTGAAACATGTTTGACTATCGATTGCATTTGAATAACCCAATGATACACTCAACGATGTTACTCCGAAGAGAACAACTATATCAATAAATATGTCTAGGTATTAATAAAGACATATTACTTGAGGAGTAAAAAATGTGTCATTTACAAGTGCCACGAATAATTCCTTTCGTTGCGTGTCCTTTCTCATAAGCGGATTAGGGAACACGACCGGATATCGCCCGTCACTTTAATACTGTGTTATTATTGACCGCAATTACATGAAATCTGACAATAAGTACATACATTTCTAAGTGTAACGAATGTTACGTATATATATTATTAAGATTGAGACACGTGGACGTTACTATAGAAGATATGTGGAAACTGCTCTAGAGAGGGATTTATAAAATAAACATGACTCAGGTTGAGATCTGTACAATGAGCTTAGCTCTTTGCTCGAACTTAACTTTGTAGTGAACACAACGTTGGTTTATCTAATATGGTTTTTATGTTCTATAAAATGGGTTCTATCAACTGTCAATTAAACTAAAACTTATGCATCTAGTTACAATTCATACCAATAAAAAGTAATAATGAAAACTGATGCAAAATAAAAGAATGCATTTGTTTTTATTTCAATGAATAAACGAACAAATTGTTTTTTAGACTCCGGTTACAATCTTATAATATGTTTTTTTATTTAATGACGATGAAGTAGGTATATGCTTAAAGCGTAGGCGCCTTTTTGTTCGACTAAGCTTAAGCTTAGCTAAATGTCAGTGTGATAAGACTTATTGCTTATCCAAGTCTTACGTAAGTAAAGCTTGAGCAAAGTCTAAGTACGCTCTATAGATTTAGATCATACTAACTGACATCGCTTCTACTCAAACATCGGATATTGCTGGTTTGGAATTCTTCAATATTTATTTAATCTTGATTGATGTAACATGTTCGCAATTAGGTTTTACAAGCAGTGATGTCCCATGATTAATAATTTTAATGGCCATATCCTATAGCTTATTAAACATTTTTATAAATACGAAGTTTATGCCTACCAGTGTGAACAACTATATAAGTTATACAAATAGAAATATAACGCATTTTTATTTTTAAGCCTCTAAAATACTCAATGCCGAATGTTAAATCAATAGTATTGTGGAATTGAATAGTAGGATACTAAACCATGATTTATTTTCATGTTTATATACTCCTCAAATACGTAGATCAGAGTTTCGTTCAATGGTTGAGCATGCATCGAAATTGTCGAATCGCTGCGGCTGAAAAAGTCTTGTACACTTTATTCCTTATGGATTTGGCATAAACCCATTTCAAGAGTTTGAACACGTCTCGGGGAACTATGCAAAAATACAATGTAGAGTTTTGTGTTATACTGGTCACAACATTCGCATAAGTATCACGCAGAGCGATGTAACATTTTATAAATATAGTCATTATTATTTTCCTTTATACACTAGCTTATGTTGAAAATTCAATCGCGTTATATATGACTTATAGTTGCCCATTTCAAATACACGTAGGCACATATCTTACTTATGATAAAGTACAAAATGTTCGTGTCACCGCCCGCAGGTAAGCGCATTCGTATAAATTCTTTAGTTCTAAAATATTAGATGCTTGAAGAAGTCAAGTTATCTGTATATATAAAATCCTTGCGTTACTGACTGACTGACAGACAAGCTACAGCCAAAACTATAGGACGCAGGAAGCTGAAATTTGGCATGTATATTCCTTGGGGACCGTAGGGGTGCACTAAGAAGGGATTTCCCGAAATTCCCACGGGATCGGCCAAAACGGGTAAATTGCAAAAAATGCAGGCGTAGCTGCTGGCGTCCTCTAGTATGATATAAAATGTCAGAACATTTGTGGACTTGAATAACACTCATGTAATCTATTCAGGATATCAATCACGTGCCTGCGGGTAAATTAGCTTATCACCTTGACCCTGCGGCGGTGGTGGTGGCGGCGACCTGCGGCTTCGGGTGACGTCGACTACCGACGAGGGAATGTTGCAAGCGCTATCGAGGGGGCGTTAAAACGAATTCCGTGTTTTTTAATGTAGCCTCGAAATAATACCACACTGAATATTAAAATTATATGATCGCTGTTACACCTAAACGTTATAATTAAATGATCACTTACTCCTATTTTCTTCGACGTGCCCACCCACTCAAGATGTATCGCCACGATTTCTTTTCCAAACCAAACTACGATTTCTTTGATACGTATAATTGAGAAATGTTACGGTCGAAAACGTGTTTCAAATTCGGCGCTACCGAATTCATTGTGTAGCCGCATTTCGTATATTTGAAAAATCTATTCATCACGACGATAATAGCGTCAAAGCCGCCACATAAAAATAAAGTAGATCCTCCGAGATTGTAGTCATCTATAAATACATCTAAACGACGAAGTTAAGGTGATCGTATAGCTATTTACGTGTTTAGTACGCATTCAGTAAAGGAAAAGATCGCGTATCGTAACGGAAACATTTGTGAAGTATCCGTGAACATTGGGGTGTGGGCATGCGGGTCACGTCCACGTAACAACGGGAACGACACCGAGCACCTACAGGTTTGTTGTGATATTGCCGCTGGTTTTTCACAATACCTGACCCCACTAGCTCCGAGAGATTCCCCTAATGTTAGTTCGTTGAGATAGCTGCGCTAACTTTATGTTCTTTTTAATGTTTTACTGGCCAACAACTGTACGTGCCGTTCGGATATCTGTCGCGAACCCTTTTTATCTCTGCGAAAGGTTAATTGGAGAGGAACGCTTTCATACAATTATTTGTATAGATGTTTTGCGAAATTTATATCTTCCGTCTTGCTAATTGGATCTACAGGATTTGTAATTACAATTTTAGGTGTGACAAATATTTATTAGATAGGATCAAAGGAATGAGTTTAATATAGTACTTTTACGTGGTTAAATATATATTTAGCTAGTGCTACGTAATAATGAATAGGTATTTTAAACGTGGTCATTGTAAATAGACTTTGATGTCTACAATACAGTCACTAGTGTCTTAACATAACCAAAACTAGATCGCCTAGATCATCATAATTCTGATTGCGACACAAATTTAAAACCCTAATACTTAGAAGATTTTACTCAATTTTAGCGATCGTATGAACATTAAGTAGGTTCTAAAATAAATAAAACTACATATTGTTTATAAGTAACTTATACATATTAATCAAATTCTGACTTTTCTGAAACAGATCCTTGTTGTAATTATTATGGAATAAGTATTGTTAACGGCAGGTGACCTGTTTCAAAAATGGAATGATATATCTAGCTTTTCTTCATTCAATTATACTTGGCGATAAACATGTAGAAATTATTACATTTATTTGTTTAACACTTTGAAACTTTCGAGGACCTACATATATATGTGACAAGATAAGGTAAAATATAATCGATTTTAAACTTTCGCGATTTGTATACATCATACAATTTCATGTAAACGGGTCTTATTCGCGATATTTAATTAATTTAAGGTATAAATACCTATGTTTTATCGACGTTTCGGCCGTCTTACAACAGCCATGGTCGCGGCAGGACTGATGTCATCGCGGCGGCGCACATAGGGGTATTTTACATTCCTAGCCGGGCGAAATTAGTAAAATCAAATTTTAACACAAAAGCAAAAATGAATACTTGTCAGTGAGCCAGGTAGCTACTGATCAAAATACGACCCTTTCCGGGTTCCTGCGCCTGCGCCAGCCTGCCACAAAACAATCGGAACTTGATCGTTGTCGCATGCGTTCGCGTCAGGCTACATAAAAAACGTACCGTGTTTGAGACCTCGGTGCATTTTTATTGTGAGTTATTTAACCAAAACTACTATGGATTATCATAATACAGGTAAGAACAGTTTTATTTATTACGGTAAACTAATGTTAACGTGTATTTTTAATGTTCAAAATCAATTTATAATTGTCTCAATTTTTTTAACCGTTTTTTTCTGAATTGTGCATTTCAAAGTGATTATAGTTATCCTGCCGAGTGCTTCCGGCTAACGATTTCTGTTATAACGTATGACAAAAACTGTCAGATGATAGATATTTTACGAATTGAGTGCTACTTTTTGCTACTTTTGTCAAAACTTACACGTTAGTGCTGGTGTTAACTAAAAATTATTAACCGTTATTTTCAAGCAAATTATGAAATGTTTTATTTTTTATTGTTTTAGGGATACCAGGGGGTTCTTACTACAAAGTTGTAAATAGAGAATACCTGTTCAATAAAATGCAGCAACAAGAGTTACATACTTTTGACGAAAAAGTTGATTAATTATTTGGAAAATTACCGTTTAACGTCTGACAATTTTAATGAAGAACAGGTAAAGGTTTTGAAACGTTTAATTATTTGTTCACTTTTAAAAAGCTTCCGATAAAAAAATGGCAAGTGAGGTCAGATTCGGACAAAGCTACAGTAAGAGAAAGAAAAGTCAACATACGACGAAGATTTAGAAATGAAACTGGATTAATTGTGGATGTGCCGAAAGCTGGGTTCGGCAATACCAATGATGGTTACACCAGCAGGTGATTTTTCGGTGACCCACAGAAGGTTGCAGAAATTACCGGTATCGATTACAACCTGATATTCAGACCTTAAATAATTCTCGAAGTAATTTCAAGCGGTAATAAAGTTGACTTGAAAAATTTACTGGACACAGCAAAACTCTATGTCTCACACTACGACTGGCATCCGATGAGTCCGACTATGCACAAAATTTTGATGCATGTTGCTACAATAATGGAAAAGGCGTTATTGCCTATAGGACTACTATCGGAAGAGGGTGCTGAAGCCAGAAATAAACATTTCAGGATGTATAGGTATAATTTTGCGAGGAAGTGTTCGAGAGTAGATTGCAATGCAGATGTAATAAATCGCCTTCTACTATCCTCTGATTCACTGCTCACAAGTCTGAGGCCAAAGCCAAAGAGCAGGATCCATTTCTTTTCAAGAGAAGCGATAGCTATGTTGTTGCCACCTTCTCCAGAATCTCAAGAAGATTCCGATTCGGAGTCTGAAACAGAAGAGGCCAGAGAAAGTGACGATGAACCCTGGCATTCTTCCTCATCAAATTAGATTTATATACACTTTTTTATGTAATTTGTTAATCAATAAAACCTTCTCCTATTCATGAATACTTCTTTATTTTATCATCATGTCAGCCCATGACGCTCACTGTTGGATAAAGGCCTTCCCAATCGTCGTCTGAAAATATTAGGAAGTCCTACCTACTTTAGAGCAGAAAAAACCGCACTAATAATTTCGCCCAGCTAAGAATGCCAAATACCCCTATGTGCGGCGTCCTTGTGAAGCGCGGGTTTCGGCAGCTACCCTCACTTGTTTTTTATATTTATTCGAACTGTCGGTAAGTCGACACACACACAACACTTATGACGTCTACACACTAGTGAGCTGTGTTACTGCGGCTGGGTTTACATTTGTTCCTTCCGTATCCATCCTCCCGGTTAAAATTTTTGTGCTTTTTGATTTCAACCACTTCACATACTATCCTGGAGTAAGAATGACGATCGGTAGATAAGACCTTTGATTGATGTAATTCGATCCAGTGGTTTGGTCCAGACTCCAACAAATGCTCAGCTATGTCAGGCTTGTTAATTTGCCGGTTTTTTACAGCTGCGATATATTCCTTGAACCTTTCAGCGATGGCTCGTTTGGTGTGGCCGATATAGGAATTCCCACAACTGCATTCGACCTTGTAGACGCCAGGTGTTTGTAGAGGAATGACATCCTTCGGGGTGCGCAGATTGTGTGCTATCTTAGAGAGCGGACTATATACAGTCTTGATAGAGTATTTCTGTAGTACAGTTCCAACTTTGTCCGTCACTCCCTTTAGAGTATTTCTGTAGTATAGTTCCAACTTTGTCCGTCACTCCCTTTATTTAAGGCATGTAAGCCGGTACTCTGCTTACTGCCGGTTTCCTGTCCAAAAAATTTAACCGGGAGGATAGATACAGACTGTCTACAACTTGGAATCAGCAAATGTAAACCCAGCCGCAGTAACACAGCTCACCAGTGTATAGACGTCATAAGTGTTGTGTGTCGACGTACCGACAGTTCGAATAAAAATAAAAACAAGTGAGGGTAGCTGCCGAAACCCGCGCTTCACAAGGACGGCGCTGAGATGACATCAGTCCTGCCGCGACCATGGCTGCTGTAAGACGGCCGAAATGTCGGTAAAACATAGGTATTTATACCTTAAATTAATTAAATATCGCGAATAAGACCCGTTTACATAAAATTGTATGAAGGCAAAATTTATTCTATTGACCTCGTCATTTTGACATGGGGTTCACGATACACCAGTAACTTCATGGGAAGACTGATATCTTTCTGCGCCATATCCTTAGGGGTACGTTACGACTGAAGAGTGATATCTCTTTCGACTCCTAGTTCCGTTCGTCCTCTAGACTACTTTTTATCCTTGTATGCCCTAGGTATGAAGCTCGACTTCAAAAAATCTGCTATCTCTATGAGGTTGAATCATCACTTACTTGTAACCACATAGATCACAAGTCGGTCTACCAATTACATAAAAGCCAAGCGTCTGCTGTTCCATAGTTTTTAAGATTCATTGCAATCTCAAAAAGCTAGAATATAAGAACAGACGAAGAAAACTTATATTCAATATTTCTGTCGGCATTAGAAGCAGGTAACATAAGTGAGTATAAAATATTGCCACAGAGCGTAAGTGTCTGCGTCTTTGATATTAATTATTATCCGCTTTGTGTGATTCGAATGCCATGACGTGCAATTTTTCTTGCAGTATTTTAGTTCTGAATGATACGGGCTTCACGCGTATTTTATCTTAAAATGTTCTGAGAAAACCTTTTCCTTTTAAGTTCTAAGATGGTCGTAGTTTTTACACCAGGCAATCTTAATATATAAAATCCTTGGGTTACTGACTGACTGACAGACACGCTACAGCCGAAACTATGGGCGCAGGATGCTGAACTTTGGCATGTATGTTCCTTGGGGTTCGTAGGAGTCCAGTAAGAAGGGATTTATCGAAATTCCCACGGGATCGGCCAAAACGGGTAAATTAAAAAAAAATGCAGGCGTAGCTGCTGGCGTCCTCTAGTTAAGACATAATTTGTCAATCAATGCAGCTTCTATTTTAAACTATCCGATAGTACGTATTGGTACAATCATCAACAATGAGCCTATTGCAGTCCACTGCTGGCTTCTCCCAACATGCGTCACAATGACCGGTCCTCGGCCTTCCACATCCAGCTCGCTCCAGCCACCTAATCGGTGGCACGATATTATAACTATTTTATATTGAATCCTACTTTTATTATAAGTGAGAAAGTGTGTGACGATGGATATACAACTGTGATACAGTTTTCCGACTAGTGCATGAGATTGTTGTCTTGCCATTAAATTGGAAAATGTAGTATCAGTATATTTTGTATCTGTGTGTTTTCTGACAAATAAAAATCTAAAAATCTTAAAGGGATTTTTATGTTTGACGGGATGAAATGGCGGTAGAAGTTATACTACTGGAGGAGTTACTCTGGCGAGTAGATACTCGTCATAGTATCTCCCCCAGAGCAAGCAGTCAACCGAAAGATGGCGGTCAAACAATCCGAACCTGGCGGAAGTAAATCCCAAGATGCTAGATGGGCAGCAGCCTCCAGCACCAAAGACTTCTACCATGACGTGGGTGACATGGTTGACATGGGTGACGTCACGGATGTCAAACTGGTGCATTGACCTATGATAGTTGGTTTTGTTTTAAAAATAAAAGAAGTTATTTAAGTGAACAATTTATTAACAGAAAATTGACAATCGGTGTGATACGATTAGTGAAGCGTTATACAGTGCTAAAGTTGCGTATAAAAGGAGAATAAAGTAAAATAAAAGACTTATGACTAAAATTAACTAAAAACTACCTTATACTAAGAAAAAGTGAATGGACTATTTACATATGAACAGACTACGGACTAAAAAGTAACTGAAACGTATGTACAGTTGGCTTGATTAATTGTGTTCGGAATAGCAGTGCTGTTACATCACTACACTCCCATAAAACTCCATAAAATCATTATTTTTAGTACAACGCCATCTATTGATCCTCCGAGGTACTTCTGAGCTTTATCGATAGCTACGCTGTGCCGTTCGATATGCCGCCAACAAAGTGTGTAGCTTGTGCGAGGTTTTTATCTCCGCAGGATGCCGCAAGATGTCGTACATGCAAAGGAGCATTCCACCGAGCTTGCGGGGCCGCATCGCTCACCGGTAACATTGCGCCTAATTGGTCTTGCCCAGATTGTAAAAGGAAGGAGGATGGCCAGCAGAGGTCTGAAGAGGTATCTGGAAAGGATGACAGCTTTGACAGCACCAAGGACATGAGTCCAAACATGTCCAGATGGATCAACGAGGAGATGCGTAGAGTACTGAAAGAGGAACTGCGCACTGAGTTTCAAAATATGCGTACTGATTATCAAGCCGAGTTTCAGGGCTTACGCGCCGAAATAATAAAGCTGCAAGCCGACAAGGATAAACTTATAGAAAGAGTTGGTATACTCGAGAACCAATTAAAAATATCATCCGAAGTGGCCGAGGATGTTGCTCATCTGAAAAATCAGATTAACGAGCGAGACCAGCAGCTATTGAGTAAAGACATAGAAATTAGTAATCTCCTAGAAACGACCAATGAAAATCTGTCTCACATCGTGAAGCTGATAGCAACAAAGCTCAACGTAACTCTGGCGGACTACGATGTAGCCAGCGTGAACCGCGTCGGCGCTAGACATCTAAACGCGACGAGCGCTGCGGGACCAGTGGAGACTCGCGCGCGTGCGGTCGTCGTGCGGTTTGCGAGGCAAGATGTACGAAACGAGTTTCTTCGATGCGCGCGGGTTCGTCGGGGAGTGGACACTTCGGAACTAGGTATTAATAAGCCAACAACAAGGTTCTACGTCAACGAAAGGCTTACAAAAATAAATCGGCAGTTGTTTCGGAGAGCGCGGGATGTTGCCAAACAACACGGATGGCAATATACATGGACTAGGAACGGTCGCATCCTTGCCCGGCGCAAGCCCGGTGAGTGAACGTTCACCATACGCACTGAAGCAGGCCTTGCATGCATTCAATAATATATACACTGTAGTAATTATTTGTATCGTAGCATATAACCGGTATTCATGTCTTTTGTATTGGGATTCATTGTCTTGCTATTTTATTGTAGGAAATATGATAGCGCCCTTCCTTTGTGTCATGCCTTGTGTAAGATGTTTATTTGTTTTGTTTAGAGTTTTAACGTGTGTTATGTTGAGAAATATAATGCGATTGCATTTTATTGGTATATCAGCATATCGTAGTAATAGTATCTTGATTTGTCAAAGATATGGATGGGCTCACATTACATTTATGTGTTCAGTATACAAGTGTAATTCTGTCAATGAAGTATGTATGTATTTGTGTGATAGGATGTATGTTGTGGCGTTGTGCAATTATATATATTATGGACACTGCCTATTTTTTACGATTGAGGTGAAGCCAGGTACCTACACCAGTGCCGTTCGAAATTTATTAGCTTCTATCAATGCCGCGAAATAAAATCATCAAGTTTGGTCTGCTAAATACGGGGTCACTGGCAACGAACCATGACGAATTCATCATAGCGATGGACACCCACTCGGTTGATATCATGGCGATCAACGAGACATGGTTGCGCAGGGGGGAGGAAGGTCGAGCACCTGTCGCACCAGGCTATCGATTACGACATATTGCGCGCTCGGAAACAATACGCGAGGGCCGAGGTGGGGGTGTCGCATTTTACGTGAAATCTGGCATGGCTATCCGTATAAAGTCACACCCGCTGCACGACCAAGTTGAGGAAATGTGGATGTCGATTAAGACCAATTCAAAGACATTATTAATTGGCACTACATATCGGCCGCCATGGTTGGACGTTAACATATTTCTCGACGCTATTTCTGATAGTATTTGTGCATTATCACCGTTCGACAACATAATATTACTGGGAGATTTCAATGTTAACCTACTTGATACAAATAATTATAAAACAAAGCAACTCGCGGCATTTTTGAGCTATAGTAATTTGAGTCAAATAGTAACAACGGCTACACACTTCGTTGGTGACAGTGCAACGTTAATTGATGTGATCTGCACGGACGCACAGTACCGGGGAGTCTCGGTAGATCATATACCAGAACTCGGTCATCATTCGTTCGTCTCATGTGAACTTTTATTTAAAAAAGAGAAGCCGGTAAAAAGATATATTACTTTCCGACCGTTTAAGGACATAATACCAGAGTACTTTGTTATGGATCTGAATCAGATACCATGAGGGGAAATAGGTCAACTAAGTGACGTAAACGACATGGTTGATGTTTTTAACCATTACATAAATACCATATTTAATATTCATGCACCTTATAGAACCAGATTATTTAAGGGTCCACCAACACCTTGGATAACAGACAAATTTAAACTCATGTTTAAATTACGGAACGAAGCCCATAGTAGGTATCGCCAATCCCGGCTCGAAGTACACAAGCGATACTACTTAGACCTTAAACACCAAACGGCAATGGCGTTATACAATGAAAAAAAGGCATTTTTTAATAAGTACGTTAAAGAAAATCAAAACAACTCTAAATTATTATGGTATAATTTAAAAAAACATGTACTTCCCGCAAGCACAGACGATGGCATGCTTGTCGGGCAATTTGAGGATCCTGAGGGCTTGAATGTGGCATTCTTGGATGTTCCAGGGGAACCCAACGTTAGTATCTCGCAACTTTCATTTTTTGAGTTTAACCGATATAGTTCAGCAAACTTTTCATTGCAACCCACAAACAGCCAAATAGTTCTTAAAATAATTAAAGATATTAATACCAACGCGCGCGGAATAGATGATATTTCTAAAGATATGCTTTTGTTGACATTGCCACAATCACTTACCGCCATAACAGACATCATTAATAAATCCATCACATCGTACTCATTTCCCAGGTTATGGCGGAGTGCTATTATCCGGCCAATTTCCAAAAATAATAATCCGCAAAATTATAAAGACCTTCGCCCTATAAGCATTCTTCCTTGTCTGTCCAAGGTGTTGGAGAGGGTGGTGTATGTTCAAGTCATGAGTTACTTGGAAGAGAACGGCATTCTATCCGACCTTCAGTCTGGGTTTAGAAGAGGACGCGGTACAGCAACAGCTTTAGCAGATGTCGTGGATAATATTCTCCAGGCTCGCGATCGAGGAGAGTTCGATACTAACCCTGCTCGATTTTTCGCGCGCATTCGAATGTATAAATATTTCACTATTGCTTTCCAAACTTTCGTATTACGGTTTTGCGTTGCATACAATTAAATGGTTTGAGAGCTATTTAACAGGCAGGCTACAACAGGTCGAAATACGCAGAAGTGACGGATCAGTGTTGATGTCGACTCCATGCTCGGTACCTCGGGGTGTTCCCCAGGGATCACTTTTGGGGCCACTCCTGTTCGTTTTATACACTGCCGACATCACAACCAACTTCAGAGACTGCTTGTACCATATGTACGCCGATGATACGCAAGTATATCTACCATTTAAACCGCCAAATACTGGGACCGCCGTAGCGACCATTTTATGGTCTATCCACACACATCCGGGCCGTGGACGGGACGTGGACGGGACGGGGACGGGCCGTCACCGTGCTTCCGGGTCCTGGCCGGGATATTTCGTTCACACACGTCATGGCGGCAACCGGAGCGTTGACGGGCTGTCACTAGAGCTTGAATTTTAATATTTGAATTATGATTTGTGTTAAATATTCCAAAGGAAATTGCAGTTTGCGATTCTAGTTCGAACAAAGTTCTCAAAATTGTCCTAAATACCAATAAGCACTTTTGACATTTAGTTGACATTCTTAACATATACTTATTTTAGTTAATTGATTTTTTCTTGCGGACGAACCCCTAAAAGGAGGAGTTCTCAAAATAATAAGAAGAATAGCCGAGGAAATAGAATCATAATAATAATAAAAACCTCTAGGGGGCAGTCATTATCTCAACATGAGACTAACGCAATCGGAGGGCAGAGTGACAGCTTTCAAACATCACCTTCATCTTATGATAAACAAAAACAGCATCACAGGATGAAAAAAAAGCTTACAAATCACAGGGCAGCTTTGTGGCGAGCTGTCAGTGCTCAAGTAAGGGCCTCGTCTTCGGCTTGCCGTTATTGGATGGTTGGAGTGGATTTCCAAAAGCGCCCGCAACTTCACACAACTTTAATATGCTTCTCATCGCACCGATTGTTGGGCCCAGCAAGACCATGTCGTCCGTACCTATAGCTGATGTTGTTCATAACAAATCCATCATCATGACAGTCGACACCAGCCTTGCTGAGTACAACAGTTAGCTGATTTATAAATAATAAAAAATATATATATAAAGGCGTGGCGAGGTGATTTCCTCTTGCCTCACACCAGATTTCAGCCCATATTCCTCATGCAGAGCTGTTAGCGCCCGCCTGACAGTGTTTATTGGATTTGCATACCAATATTGTAGCATTCACGTACCTACCTCATAGTTCATACCAGTATCTACCTCATTCTCAGTTTTTAACTTACCCCATACAGATCGGCAAAGTTAAGCAACGCTTGCACATGTCGCCACTTGGATGGGTGACCACGTGTGGCATTTACATCTGAGCGCTATCTTGCTTCGGAGGGCACGGAAAGCTGTAGGTCCCGGTTCTTGTCTCAGGATAGGAATCGTTAGGCTATGAAGAAAACTCCGACACTAGAGTTGGCCACAAACTCTCACAAAAAACAACAACGAAACAACAAGAGGTTTAAGGTCGAATGCCTTATAAAGGTCTAAGAAAAACGGATTTACATGTGTTTCTAACTATGTAGTACCGGACGGTCTGTGTTAAAAATAAAACTAAACTAATTAAACTACGCGACGTGCAGACAAATTTTAGGGGCCATGTATATATCCAGCAAACTATCGAGCACCTTAGTTGTAATGGTTGCCAGGAATATAACCCTATAGTTAAAGTAAGAATCTATAGTAAGAAAAAAATTGTTGAATATAAAAATATCAAATAAGTATTCGAATAAAAATTTAGAACTTTTGCAAGCCCTAGCCGGGACCTTTCATCTGTCACTATTTGCACTTGGGCAAGTCTAATACAAAACACCGATGTGGGAATAATATGGATTTGGACATACCTACCTACAAAATTAGCGTATATACCTACGATTTAGTAAAAAATATTTTTTTTGTAAAGATATGTAAATTGATATTTGCAGTAAGTTACTTTAGTTAGTTAAAATCTTTTTCCAGATTAGTTTATTCTATTACGCTAATGCGGGCAAACAAGGTAAAGCAAAAACGTCCCTTGACATGAAGACAAACTAAACATGAAACAAAATATTCTCTGGTAGCCAATATCGATACAGTGTCGCTGAGAAAGAACCGGACAGAAATGGCGCCATATATACCGTAATGAAACACACTGCCACACTGAAATACTATAAGGGGGTAAGAAAATCAAAATTGATTTATTAATTTTATTTATAAATAATATTATTTTATTCAACGTTTCATTTCTAGGAATTCTCGCATACAGTTGCTGTTCATGTTATCTTTTGACAAAAACAATAACTTTCCATAATTATGTACTATTTGCCCTCTCCATGTATAATCTTTACTCAAAGAATATAAACAAAAATGGGCGAGTCCATTGCGATCTGTCAAACTTATTATGTTAGGTTTCGGTCATAGATTAATAAGAAAGATAAGTTAATTTGCAGTTATTATGAACTAGATAATTTTTTATGCAAATCACGAAAGCATAATAATAAATACTACAAGATTTATTACCAGCTTATAAGTAAGCGTTTTCTTGGTAGACTTATGTCCTGCAGTGGACGTTTATTGGCCAATATGCTGATGAAGTTATTTAGCATGAAAGTGAACCAGCATACATTTTATAGTATTTTTTAACGCTACAGTACCGTCGCACGTCTCGCTGTATGATGAAATACTTCGAAGAATAGAAATAATAATATAATAATAATAATATTCTACCACATTCACACAACACTATCTAGTCCCAAACTAAGCAGAGCTTGTACTATGGGTACTAGATAATGGATAAACATACTTATATACCTTTTTTTTTTTTCTTATTTTTTATTTTTTTTTTGTAAATACATACATATTATACATAGAAACACCCAGACCAAGACAAACATCCATGTTCATGCACACAAATGTTTGACTTGTGCGGAAATCGAACCCGCGACCTACGGCTTAGCAGTCGCTTACACTCCCGCTGCGCCAACCGGTCGTCAAATAAATAAAGTTTCAGGAAGTTAATTTCTACCAGTGATCCTACTTTTATTTTGTTTGTAGGTACTACCTACGTTTCTATGTCCCTATAATTAATTTCATATGGAATGAATATGAAGGGTTAGTGTCTAGAATTTGGCCTGGGAGGAGCTGGGATTAATTGCAGCAGATTTGTGGAAGCGTGACTCTATTCATCAGCCCTTGTCAGCCACAACAAATCTCAGACACAAATGTACTGTGTTGCACAGCGAATACAAGTAATCTTAATATTAATGTGTTTCACTTACCCGCTATCCTTGCTGATGTCAGGCTTGAGCTAAATTAGACACATTCATACAAGTATATTGGCCAAAATAAATGAATGAAGTATCTTATACTTAGCTATTAAGCTTCAAACGCGACGTTTTCAGGACACGTTGGCACGTGGAAGTCGATACCAGATTCACAATTTTCACAAATATCAATCAATAGTTCACAATCAATTTACCGTTGCCAGCACTAGATCAGGCGGCGTTCAAAGCGGTTTACTCTATTTAGTTCAATTAATCAATTCACACGAAATGCAAAAAGGTGTGCTCACAATAACCTTTTACAAAATGTTCAATATGTCACAAACCGTGCCGAGAGTCAAAAAAGCGGCAATTTAATTAAGTTAATTATGAGTTGATTCAATTCGCGTTAATTCAAAGGGCGATCAATTTATTTTTCGTACGAGTCGACAACGTGGTAACTTTTCAACGCGGGAAGACGGAAGTGACAGTTCAGTGTGACCATTGTCAGAAATTTTCAATAGACTAAACAAAATGTTACTCAATCGATCTAATCGATTTGACTTATAATAAAAACTAATTCTATTTCAAACATCCACCCGCCCCGGACCAGCCTACCGGTCCGCTAATCGGTTGGTAGACGTGACAATGTTGCAACCGCTCTCCTCAGAATCGAACCGTCCACCAAGACCTCAGCAAATCGGGGAACTCCATCAGCCCCAGTTACCAAATGAAGGATGCGCCCCCTGCGCCATCTGAGTGGCGGAAGGTTAGCCTCCTTGATCAAAACGAGGTCACCAATCTTGGGTGGATCGGTCTTGTCGGTCCACTTAACGCGTTGCTGGAGTATGTGCAAATATTCCAAGTTCCAGCGTTTCCAAAAGCTCTGAGTAATCTGGCGTACCAATTCAAAACGCGAGAGACGACCAGGTCTCGTATCAATATAGGGGTACTCAGGCAAGGCGACAAGTGGGCGACCAATCAAAAAATGGCCCGGCGTAAGGGCCTCCAAATCATTCGGATCTGAGGAGATCGGGCACAATGGCCGAGAGTTCAAAACGGCCTCAATCTTACAAAACACAGTTGCGAGTTCCTCAAATGTAAGGACAGATTCACCGATTGTCCTGCGCAAGTGTGTTTTGGCCGATTTTACAGCGGCCTCAAATATACCACCCCAGTGTGGACAATTTGGTGGGGAAAACAACCAATTTATCCCACGTCGGGCAAGCCTATCACCTATATCAGCTTTTTTGGTTTCAAGGAAATTAACAACATCATTCAAATAATTATAGGTGCCCTTGAAGTTAGTGCCGCAGTCAGAACGGATCAAGGAAGGCAGCCCTCTGCGGGATACAAATCTGTCAAATGTGGCTACAAACGCCTCGGTCGTAAGCGAGGAGACCAGTTCCAAATGTACGGCCTTTGTGGAAAGACAAACAAAAACACACAAGTAGGCCTAAACAGTCTTGCTGTTTCGAAGTGTCGACGTTTTCACCAAGAAGGGACCAGCGAAGTCCGTGCCAACACCGTCAAACGTCCTGCTCTCAGTTACGCGATCTGCCGGTAAGTCTCCCATCAAGGGCTGCATGGTAGAAGCCTTGAGCTTATAGCAAGGGATGCAGCGAAAGACTACACTCAGAATAATTCTTCGGGCAGACAAAATCCAAAATTCGCGTTGCAAAATGGCCAAGAGCGCATTACAACCAGCATGCGAATTTTTAAGGTGACGGTCAGTTACCAACAAGCGTACCAAATGACCGTCCTTAGGTAACAAAAGGGGGTGACGTGCTCCGTAAGGGAGGTTGGCGTTCTTGAGACGCCCTCCGACGCGCAAGAGACCCGTATCGTCCAAAAGGGGGTTCAATTTAGATACAGCGCCCGATAATTTCAATTTCCCTGACTTGAGGATAGCAATCTCCTTCTTAAAGTGCGCCAATTGCACAGAACGAACCCAAAAGGTGAGGGACTCCTTCGTTCCTGTGGTGAGAGAAACGGTGTCAGTCGTTTCTGTTGTGGGTGCCTAAAATTAAAAACAAAACGCTTTATCCAAGCAGTGACACCTAACAACTTGTCAAGGGAGCTGTAGCGATTCAACAAAAAATCGGGGTCGAAGGCGCATTCCACCTTCTCAAGAGCGAGTGTTCGTAGACCCGGCAAATTAGAAGTATTCAAAACTGGCGTTCGAGGCCAATCAATTTCTGGTCGACTCAACCATTCCGGACCCCACCACAGCGAATGACCTATCAAACTAGGCGTCAAGCATCCGCGCGAGGCACAATCAGCGGGGTTGAGCTCACCTGGCACGTGTCTCCAAACAAGTTTGACTTCGGATTTCTGGATTTGGGAAACGCGATTAGCGACAAATACCTCCAAAGTGTGGACAGAAGCCTTCAACCAACAAAGAACAATTTGGCTGTCTGTCCAGGCGTAGGTCCCATTAATGCAAATGCTTTTACCCAAAGTACTGGACACGTGGTTCAACAAGCGTACAAGAAGGGCTGCTCCCGAGAGCTCCAATTTTGGAATGGTCAGAGATGTCCGAAGGGGTGCCACCTTGCTCTTTGCCATGATCAGGGAAACCCTCACCTGACCTGAGGCACTAACTGTGCGCAAGTACACCACGGCGGCGTGACCACGTTCCGAGGCGTCACAAAACCCGTGAAGGGTGGCCTTGTACTTCCCGGGAGGAAGGATGGGACGAGGCAAGGAGATCTCGTTGACGGCAGGAAGTGAGGATACAAAAGAGGTCTATTCGTCAACAAGAGTGTCGTGCAGAGGTTCGTCCCAGGTCAATCCTGCTGTCCAAAGCTTCTGCAAGAAGCATTTTGCCCAAAATATAAATGGACAGATCCAACCGTTCGGATCAAAGGTTCTGGCGACAGTAGACAATACGAGACGTTTAGTCCAAGAACACGGCAATTTCAAGTCTACGTTATATGTAAAGATGTCTTGGACTGGTCTGTACTGAACGCCGAGAACAGCCGTCATGGCGGGGTTGTCAACAATCTCAAACAAATGTGGATCTTGCTGATGATCCTCTGGCAAGCCTTCCAAAAGCGCTGGTGAGTTGGAAATCCATTTACGCAACTCATAACCAGCGGAGGCCAAAATACCTATCAATTCGTCCCGCAGGAGGATCGCCTCGTCCGCTGTGGAGGCGCCCGAGCAAATGTCATCGACGTAAATATCGTCCTTCAAGATGGCGGAGGCTCGTGGGAAACGTAAGCCTTCGCGGTCTGCGAGCTCCCAAAGAGAACGTATTGCCAAGTAGGGGCTTGACCTTAACCCGTACG
The DNA here is from genome assembly GCA_944739405.2 of Euclidia mi. Taxonomy (NCBI): domain Eukaryota; kingdom Metazoa; phylum Arthropoda; class Insecta; order Lepidoptera; family Erebidae; genus Euclidia; species Euclidia mi. The sequence continues at coordinate 62,687,434 of OX123183.2, forward strand.
TATTAGTATTGAGCTCGTAGACGACCATGGGATCGCGAGGAGACTCTCTCCAAAGGATCAGCTGGAAACGACGGTCATCAGGGTGGATAATCGTCTGCCTGAACATCATTTTTATGTCGGCCACAAAGACAACCTGATGTCGTCGGAAGCTGGTGATGACGTCACAAAGGTCCTTGACCAACTTGGGACCAGAATGCAAGCACTGGTTCAAGGATACGCCTGTTGAAGTCTGCGCAGAACCATCAAACACTGTGCGCAGCTTGCCAGTCGATGGCTTCAATACCGCATGATGCGGGAGAAAGTAATGCTCCACCGAACGCCAATCCAAATTTGACACAGACATGTGTCCCAACTGTTCATATTCCCTCATGAACTCAATGTACTTCTGTCTGAGCTCCGGATCACGACCCATGCGACGCTCTATAGCCAACAATCTCTTTTCGGCTAAAGGTCGTGACTCACCAAGCGGAGGCCGAACAGACAGAAAGGGCAGCTTCGTGATAATCCGACCAGAACGGAGTCGACCAGTGTTGTTCTGGAAGAACAGCTCGCACTCCTCATGTTCTGGATTCAAACGGGCAACTTGAGGGGGCTCCTCTACTTCCCAAAACCTCTGAACCGCATCAGAGAGAGCAGAGCCTACAGCCAACAAATTATCAAGTTCAGGTGGAGGGGGGTCCCTAGGTACAGGTACCATCAAAGCAAGTCCAAATATGGTCGGGATGGCAGTCAAACCATTTGGCACCAAGACCCGTTTCCCACCAATCAAAATTCCACCGAGGACATCAGAGCCAATCAACAAGTCGATTTGTCCCGGTGTGTCAAATTTGGGGTCTGCCAGTTCCAATCCCGATGTCAAATTCACCACAGCAGCAGGTAGCTGTTTCTGTGGATGCATGCCCAAAATATTCTTCAGCACAATAGCCGAGGTTCTAATCCTCGGGTGTGAAGATTCAACAGGGCCAAACAAAACCTTAACTTGCCCTTCAACATTAGAGGCTACGTCCCCTATGCCCCGTATACAATTTGGAAAAGAACCCATATTTAAATTAACCTGCCCTACCAAATAAGTGGAAACAATGCAACCTTGTGAACCTGTGTCCAATATAGCACGGACAACAACAGAGGTCCCCGTGGGTCCCCAGACCCTAACAGCAACCGTTGGTAGGATAACGGTGTCAATGGGGGAGGTTGGCGTTATAGGGCAGGAGTCAATGACCTATTGTTGCCTGGGCGGCGACCGTTGGCCAGGACCAGGCAAATCAAAATGGGGGTGCGGCTTGAAGGCCTCAAAAGCGCGATGACTCGATCCGCGCGCCATCTGTGGGGGGTCATAATGACGCACCCGCCCAAAACGAGGTGGGCGCGAGTCAAGGCGGGGACGCTCCGCCAAAGGAGGGGAATACCTGGGGCAGCAGTCATGGTGCTGGTGACGCTGGGCGGTCGCACATTCAGGTGCGCGAGAGAAAGGAGGCGTGCGCACGCTACGGTTCTCCAAGCGGGGTGAGTGGCGATCAATTGAGCGAGGCGACTCTCGGCTACGCGCCGGTGAGCCTCGGCTGCCACCTTCAAGACACCCGCCCGTGCGCGGCGTTGGCTGGTAAGACAAGCGGCCTACCTCTCTGGCATTCATGCAGAGAATGTCCAAATGCTGTCCTCCACAGTGAGGACAGGGGCGAGAGTTTGGGCAGTCTCGCTGGTAGTGGGACCCCAAACAAGAGAAGCAAAGGCGGCGGGCATTCGCGATGCGCCTACGAGAGGCGACATGTAGGTCCAAGAATGCCCTACAACTGGCCGTTCTGTGCCCCGTGACCTTGCAGTAGGAGCACTCCGCTGGGCTCTGCGTGACCGCAAAGCGAGGAGGGCGCCGGTCAACATTGGCTCGGGTGTGACCGCGAGCCTGCTCCTTGACCTTGGGCGGCTGCGTCTTAGCCGGCGTATCACCACCGGAGTTGTCCAAGACCCGGCACTCATCCTCCAGGAACCTCTCCAGGTCAGCAAAGGGGGGCAAATGGGTCGCGCTATCCCCACCAAAGCGCTGTTCAAAACGCGACCTCAGGTCGGCAGGCAGCTTCTTCAGCACAATGTGCACCAATAGATAGGACCATTGGTCCACGGGCAGGTCAAGGCACTTAAGTGCGTTGATGGCCACCAAGAGCGGGTTCAAAAGTTGGGTGCGCAACCCAGAGACCCGGGTGAGCGTCGGCAAACCCAAAATCTGCTCAATGTGCGTGTCGGCGAGGCCACGCTTATTATGGTACCTACGGGTAATTAGGTCCCGAGCCGTCTGGTACGCCTCGTCAGACACGGGCAGATGCTGGATGAGGCCCTTAGCCTCCCCATCCAGAACCGACATTAGATAGGCCAACTTTTGTGCCGGCCGAAGGTCAGCCCTATCATGGACTAGGCTGTCAAACAAGTTAATGAAGCCCAGGTAGCTTCCTAGGCAGCCATCAAAATGGGGGAGGTCCAAAGTAGGGAGCCTACTCACCAGCCCCGGTGCTGACCTAGGAAGCTCCTGCTTCAGGCCGGGTTGCCCTTCCCTATCGGCAACTAGTTGTCTCGCAGTATTGGAGACAGCATCATACAGGTCTAAGACCTGGGCATAGTCTTCGCTGACCTTATTTCGCTGGTCAGCGGTGAAATCATTGATTGACACTTCAAGACAGCAAGTGCTGAAAGTGCGGAATTGCTGTTCCACACTTGCCAGGCGATCGTCAATCCGCTCGTACCTCTGAAGTAAGGCCTGCTGGCGATCAGGCCGGTTCACTAAAGCATTGGCCGAGGCAAACCAGCGCAAATCTGATGCAATAGCACCAGCAGCCGCACGCAAGTCCTTGATAGCTGACATAATCAAAATTCAAAAGAGCCCGGACAAGCGCTAAATAAAATTAACAATCAAAACTTAATTTTTCTTAATTCTTTGAAACCAACAAAGTATTAGCCTGTTTACTGCAAGTGCAGGCAAGTGACAGGTATCTACTGTCCAACAAAATTAATAGTTTCAATATATTGAAGAATCAAACACAAAAGTTATCAAAGTTATAACTTATAACAAATTAAAAGTTGAAACTTCAAATTAATTAATTAATTATTTGCAACAGACAGACTGGCTGTGTTATTTGAGATATACAATAGTAAGTAAGCACAGAATAAGTGTTACCTAGCAATATTATCTATATTATAACAAAACAAAGTTTATTAATGTGACCCGCCCAAGTGGCAAGGTCAAGTTGGTTATAATGTTTATGAATATATGCAATAAACTAAATTTACTAAATTTATTGATACATACAGCTGTTATGTATCCAAACAAACTGACTTATTAATGCAACAACAAATTTAAGTTAGATTTTCCAACAATACAAATCAACAATTACTGATTGAGGTTATGTGACAATGTGTTTCAAATTATCTAGGTCAACTTATACAATTAAATATTATGTATTTTAGACAATAACTGACCTGACAAACACTACAATACTGTCTACAAGGTGATAAGATACAAGCTCATACCAATCTGAGTTTATACTCAGTAATGCAACAGCGGCTAAATTTCAACTACAGCTCTGCACCAAAAATTATGTCTAGAATTTGGCCTGGGAGGAGCTGGGATTAATTGCAGCAGATTTGTGGAAGCGTGACTCTATTCATCAGCCCTTGTCAGCCACAACAAATCTCAGACACAAATGTACTGTGTTGCACAGCGAATACAAGTAATCTTAATATTAATGTGTTTCACTTACCCGCTATCCTTGCTGATGTCAGGCTTGAGCTAAATTAGACACATTCATACAAGTATATTGGCCAAAATAAATGAATGAAGTATCTTATACTTAGCTATTAAGCTTCAAACGCGACGCTTTCAGGACACGTTGGCACGTGGAAGTCGATACCAGATTCACAATTTTCACAAATATCAATCAATAGTTCACAATCAATTTACCGTTGCCAGCACTAGATCAGGCGGCGTTCAAAGCGGTTTACTCTATTTAGTTCAATTAATCAATTCACACGAAATGCAAAAAGGTGTGCTCACAATAACCTTTTACAAAATGTTCAATATGTCACAAACCGTGCCGGGAGTCAAAAAAGCGGCAATTTAATTAAGTTAATTACGAGTTGATTCAATTCGCGTTAATTCAAAGGGCGATCAATTTATTTTTCGTACGAGTCGACAACGTGGTAACTTTTCAACGCGGGAAGACGGAAGTGACAGTTCAGTGTGACCATTGTCAGAAATTTTCAATAGACTAAACAAAATGTTACTCAATCGATCTAATCGATTTGACTTATAATAAAAACTAATTCTATTTCAAACAGTTAGGTTAGATGCCTTTCATAATTAGTAATTGTGGCAATTTATTTCACATTACCACTTCACACCACTTTTTTACCTTATATATAGTTATCCCTATAATGTTTATCTGCAGAACTTCAAGAAGACAACAACATTAACAAGTCTCAAAATCAAACTCGAGTCCTATTTCATAGCAGTCTAAAACTTCAATCAACAATTTTACAAACATAAATTAAAATGTTGCCAAATTTTTGTGAGTACTTAATACATGTCAACAAATCTTTGTCACATCTGTTTTATTTCAGTATTAATCTTTGGCCAAATTATTCACTAGTTATATGTTTCATAGCATGTCTATGGATATATGATATCCTAGAAGTGACAAATATTTGAAACGAGGAATTTATATCGGTTAAAACGGAATTATCTCATATATAAATTTAGTGTCACAAGACCCTTCACCAAGCCGAAGTCTACTCGTTTTGCACATCATACCAAGTCATACTACGCGAAAAGAATACCTGGGAAACGAAATATTTTTTTAAGCTTAAAGAAATAGACACATTTTATAAGCCGCTATGTATAGCGAGTGCTTGCAGGAAAAATTGGCGCCAGAAATGCACTGTACCTACACCGGCCGTATGTACGCGACGACGGCAGTTTATGATCACGTGGTCGTGCGGCCGAGGGGGTAATGCACTTGTCCACAGCTCAGCTGATAGCTTTATCGCGTCCATTACGTTTAGAGAACTTTAAAGCTGCTTATTTTAGAGAAATATTGAAAATTTTGTTTATGTTTATTTGGAAGAAAGTTTAGATTTATCGTTCAAAACACGATTTTGGAATTATTAGAAAAATAAAACCTCATACCTACTCATACGCATCCTGCATGTGTCTGTAACTCTGTAGTACCTGGGAAATTCCTGGTACAGGAGATATTGAGGCTCAAAGTCACGACTTATTTTTTCTAATAATTCCACTAGTACGAGCGTTGATGCACATCTAAGCTAGTATAAGCTTGGGCCGTCAGAGTCTATGTTGACACTGACACGATGTCACTACCACTTCGAGCCAACATGCTCAAATATGCCCTTTACGCGGGTTCGGTGTTTTTACTTTATTTGACTCGTTACCTAAAAATGTAATTATCTTGCGATTTTCTCAATTATGATTGACCATTTTATGAAGTTTGTTGATTTAAAGATTTGTTATCAAAGATCTGACCAATGCAAATCATGAAATTACCAATGGATAATTATAAGACTTTTCTTGAAATGCGATCATTTAATAAAATGGCCAATTTCACCATACGGCCACGACATAGACCCGATTTTACATATAAGCACCACAGTGATACAAATGTTATAGCGCAACTTGCTGTCATCTATTGTCAATACGACGTAGTTGTGAATAATTGGCCATAGACTTACATAGAAATAAGAATAGATTAAGATTCCTTTATGGTATACGACACCCCACCCTACTTCACACCACCCCACGCATGTTGAGACTAATCAATCCCATATATTTAGTATGGTGAGGTGCCGATATACAACACCACCCAACGCCACCCTACACGTCACCATCCATTCAATCCAGATCGGCGCGTTGACAGTGGCGGGGAAACACACGCCATCCGACGCTTGGCAAGCAATGTATTTCTAGTTAACACACAACGCCATGCGTCAGTTGAAAACATTCCTATCATGATGATACTTTTTTAGTGTTTGTTTAAAAACACAACATTAAATTAGATTAGATAAATCTTTATTGTACACCACATAAGGAAAATATACATAGAATGAGCACAAACAAGAAATGCACAATTGGCAGCCTTATCGCATACAGCAATTTCTTCCAGGCAACCATTAGCTAGTTGAATTATTAAAATGTAAGCCCGCATTATACGATTTGAGTTCAGGCTAATACCGTTATCATTATAATAGAAATGATGCCTCACTATAAATGATGAATCATCCTCAAAATCACTATTTAGGAAATTATGTCATAGTTTCGTAAATATTGGAGTGAAGAATATACAACGGGAGTTTTAAATCTAAAATGTGCTTAATTGTATTTTTTTCATGCGTCATTTCACTCGCGTTTGAAAGTGATACATTGCATAATAGTTAATACACTCGCCCTTTTTTATTCATAATAGACTGGCCCAGAACAAAAAAAAATATTATTAAGTTATATTTACTAGTACACGCGTTTATAACATTTTATTAAAACAAGTAGTTACTTACTTGCAAAATAATGCAAAAGAAGCTAAGGACTAAGTAAAGCGTCATTGTGCCTTAACGACAATTCACTGCCATGTGGTTCTTCTGAAGATTACATCGAACACAGCGCATCTATATTAGCATCTATAAAGCGTATTTATAATATTGTTCTTCTGGATGTCACGTCGCACTTAGCGCATCTAGTGCTAAATATATTATATCTATGGCGCCCGTCGCCGGCCCGTGCACGTCATGGCCCCGTTCGAGGCACTGACAGCGCACTGACAGGGCACGGAAGCTCCGTCCCCGGCCCGTTCACGGACGTGTGTGAACGAGTCCATATAAAATGTATGCAACGATTCTTTTCTGCGCTCCGTCCCGTCCACGTCCCGTCCCCGTCCCGTCCACGGTCCGGTTGTATGAGGATAGACCTTAATACGGAGCGCAACAGAATCGCGGCGTGGTCCAAGTGTAACTCGTTGGTGCTTAACGAGCATAAATCGAAATTTATGATTATGGGGAGCAAACATCAAATTAATGTTATATCCTCTTTTAAACCAAAGATCGAAATAATGGGTGATGAAATACAACAAGTACGAACTGCGCGTGACTTTGACTTATTGATCGACCCTGAGCTGCGTTTTGAGGATCACATCAATGGCGTTGTAAAAAACTGTTTCTACATACTCAAAATTCTCTACAGAGTAAGAAGCTATCTCAGCCTCACTCTGAGAAAGAGGCTTGTAGATAGCTTGGTGCTGTCGAAACTTAATTATTGTGATACTGTATATGGTCCCTGTATCTTGGCCAGGACGCAGCATCTAATACAGCGTGTACAGAATGCGTGTGCTCGATATTGCTTAAATATACCCCGGAGAAATCATATCACATCTCATTTAAATAGTAATGAGATGCTCAAAATGTCAGCGCGGCGTAAACTTCATTTGGCAACATTATTATTTGGAGTTTTGAGTACGGGTAAACCTAAATACCTTTACAATAAACTTAGTTGGCGGCAGGATCACTACGGCTACTCCACTCGCTCCACCGCCAGACCGCTGTCCATCCCTCGGTACAAAACCACAGCCTTCAGAGGGTGCTATAAGTATGCGGCTACTCACATTTGGATTGACCTGCCTCCGCCAATAAGGTCCCTGAGTACAAAAATAAAGTTTAAAATTCATTTTAAAAAACATCTTTTACAAGAACAAAAATGCGACCAGGGAAATCGGTACAAATAAATTATACACCAAACATCAGTATGAAATACTTACGCTTTGTTTATGACCACTGGGCAGCATGCCTGATGGTCGTGACAGGTGACAGGCGCCCTCTGTTCGGTTACGAACACAGACGTGGCTTACGGAGCGAGGTTGCATAGCTGTTGTGCCTTTGCCATTTGGCTTAGTGGATGGGCTGGGGTGGAGCTGGTGAAGGTTGGCTGTGCCTGGAGCCTGAAAGAAATGTAAATAATGAGAAAAAATATCGTGTCCAAGTGTTAATAATAGGCAACAAAATTCTGCCGTTATAAAAATAAATATCTAGATCTAGGTAGCAAAACTGTAATACATACCTGCTTCCATTGAATGATAAGTTCTCGTATCAATACAATAATTATGTCTTTATATTTATCCGCCGTAGTCACATTATTAAGATATTCGTACCTACACATGGCCTCAACTGTTTATTGTAAAATGTATACTCTGGTCGTGCGACGGCCGTTCTCGGGCAGTGGCTGAGTGATGCCGAACGTGTCGCTCGTAATTGCATAATCGGATGAGTGAGATGCTATTGTGGGCGCAAGCAGGATGCAATTATGCGCGACAAACTGCCTTAAAACCGGTTCGCCCAGATATTACGCCAAACGATCAGGATAGGTATTTAAATATCTTTTTTTTTTATTTTCTCCTTATTGTTAGGTAGAATTCTTACCAATGAATGTAATTCCATATTTTAAGTTTATGAATGTTTGCATGTCTTTGTGTATGTATAAGTATGAGTAGGTATTTGTATAGACGATTATGTACATGAACTTGATTTCTGTGATCGTCACTTGGGGTTGCCAACTAATAACAGGGTTGGTTTGAGGCTTATACCTCAACCAACATAAGCCTGAATGGTAACCTCATTTTTATAATATACCTCTTGGATAAGAACTGTGTCACAAATTGTTAATTGTCATACTGTTGTGTGTATATTGTAAAAATAAATGCTTTCATTTCATTTCATTTTCATTATACCACTGCGATAGCCAATACGCCTGCCAAGCGTGGCGATTACGGAAAATCCCCCCCAATCATGAACCACATTAATACATCCATACAACAGGGGCTAAATTCTTTAAGCCCCAGAAGAGCAAGAGAACCAGCAAGATCTCGGGTTCGACCCTCGAGCTGTTAGAGGAAAGGCGCAAGATAGTTCTGCTATCCTCCAACGACATGCCGAAATATCGGCACCTCAACAGACAGATCTCTAAGTCTCTGACTCGCGATCTCCGCCAATATAACACAAAATGTGTTCGTGAGGAGATCGAGCAGAATAAGGGATCCAAAGTGTTCCAGAGAGATCTGTCTGTTGGGAGGAGTCAGCTGACAAAGCTGAAGATGGAGGAAAGCAGAATCGTATCGTCCAAGTCTGAGCCCTTGGAGGAGATCGAAAGGTTCTATGGACAGCTATACACGACTACGCGACAACCCGTAAGTACTCCAGTGTCAGAACCTACAGCTGGATTGACCCGACACTATACTGAAGATATCCCGGACGTCAGCGTGCACGAGATTAGTGTGGCTCTCAAACAGCTCAAAAAGAAGTCCGAGGAGTGTAACCAGCCTCTATGCTTGGCGTTTGTGGACTGTGAGAAAGCCTTCGATTCGATCGTAACCTGGGCGGTGCTACAGACTACCGATATATCGAAGTGCTGAAGTGTTTGTATGTAAACGCCACTATGTCAGTCCGCCTCCAGGACCAGAGTTCGAAACCTATTCAACTCCAGCGAGGGGTGAGACAGGGGGATGTCATATCACCGAAACTGTTTACCACTGCGCTGGAGGATGTTTTCAAGCTTTTGGAATGGAATGGACTCGGCATCAACATCAACGGTGAGTACATCACTCATCTTCGATTCGCAGACGATATCGTAGTCATGGCTGAGACCATGGAAGACCTAGGCACAATGCTTGATGGCCTCTGTAGAGTCTCCAAAAAAGTAGGTCTTAAAATTAACATGGACAAGATGAAAATCATGTCGAACGTCCATGTTGTACCTGCTCCTATTCAGGTTGGGAACTCTACGCTCCAAGTTGTCGACAATTATATCTACCTGGGACAAGTAGTCCAATTAGATAGGTCCAACTTCGAGAAAGAGGTCAATCGTCGAATCCAACTCGGTTGGGCAGCGTTCTGGAAGCTACGACATATCTTCTCGTCCGATATCCCGCAGTGTCTCAAGACGAATGTCTTTGACCAGTGTGTGTTGCCAGTGATGACTTACGGATCAGAGACGTGGTCGCTCACTATGGGCCTTATCAGAAGGCTCAAGGTCACACAGAGGGCCATGGAGAGAGTTATGCTTGGAGTTTCCCTGCGAGATTGAATCAGAAATGAGGAGATCCGCAGTAGAACCAAAGTCGCTGACATAGCTCTCCGGATAACCAAGCTGAAGTGGCGGTGGGCAGGGCACATAGCTCGAAGAAACGATGGCCGTTGGGGCAGAATAGTTCTGGAGTGGCAGCCACGTACCGAACGACGCAGCAGAGGTAGGCCTCCCGCAAGGTGGACCGACGATCTCGTCAAAATCGCGGGAGGCGGTTGGATGCGGGCGGCTCAAGACCGGTCTATGTGGAGAACCTTGGGGGAGGCCAATGTCCAGCAGTGGACGACGTTTGGCTGATATGATGATAATGATCAAAAATTATACAACTATAGCACATACCTCGTAAAAGCACGCAGGCTACTGCAGCAATTACTGACAACCACGCGAGCGCAGGGTTTGTTAGTAACTACTATTATTTAACAAATAATCGTAGAAATTTCAATTTTCTTTAATTTACGGGCGAACTGGTTGACTAACACTGTTTGTAGACACCAGTTCAGTAGATTCATCCATGTAATCTGTAAATATTTAAACAATTTCGAAACAACCATCCACAATGCCTGATAAGAATCCGACTTGCTTTTCACAGAGGTAAGTGAGCAGTAGTGAACAATATATATTTGTATTTTGTACATAGCCATAAAAAATTTCACTCATCTTTTCTGTTTAAACTTCGGTTGCAAACAATTTGTTACTTTTCATCACATTTGCATGTTTTCAAACAATTTAATTGTTTTAAAACATGGTTTGCGGTATATTAGCATAAACGATTATACATACACTTGAAATTTAGAGAAGCTGATTTATTGCTTTATTAGACGAATATTAAATAAAGCATCAAAAAACATGCCATTATTTGAGTGAAATATAAAAAAACAATGTGAGTCTAAAACGTATGTTTGTTACAGATGATTGTTCGATGTCAAAGCTCCAATATTTATTTATCACCTTTAGAATTAAAGTAATAATTATTGATGTTTCATACTAAATCGTGTCGCTATTCACGACAACATAATATCTATTCTAATGCGGATTTGGGTGCAAAGCCATAAAAAAGAATAATGTGTGATCATGCTCAAAAAAAAAGTGGCAATAATTTACTTATCTGGATGTCGATGTTTAAGCTCACTTCAGAGGTTACACCTTGATACAGTCGGCGCGTAGTAAAATTCTTATAAAATTTAAGGCAGTATGCTAAAATAATATTTTCAAGTTTATTAAAAACAAAAATTTACTTTATGTTGTTTTATGACTCCTTATCGTGCCGCAGTGTTGCTGAAACTTCTCCGGTATGAGCTAAACAATCTTAAAACTACTTTATAAAAACAAAAAATTAAACAATTGCTTTTGAAATTTTGTCTATGTCGGCGCTACGAAAACTTTTTCAGTTAGAAATGTTCTCCCCAGACGGCAGAAGTTATTCCTTCTTTTATTTAGTTTTCGTTGGTCAGTGACTCACTTGATTGGATAACTCTGGATTCCACATGGATGTATTCTTTAAGCCTATCAGAAGTAATGCAACTGAAGAATATTCAAGACTCTAGCTGAAAGGTTCTTGAGAGTCTCAGAAGAAAACCGAAAGAAACGACATTGCTTCCTATAGTAGGTAGATATCTTTAATTGACCTCTGTTGCCCTGTTTCACTCAACCAATTCATACTATCACTATAACATCTAGAACAATTTATTTATTAACAAGAGTTTACAATTGTGTAAAGATTAAGTCTGAGTCACTGTCTCCGATGACAGCAGGATAATTTTAGTTTCCACTGTCGCTGAAGTCTAGTTTTGTTTTGAAATCCCAATCACACTGCGAGCAGAAAACTTGACCGACATGACTGAAAGTGTATTCTTAAGAATTGCTTTAGATAGACATTTGAATTTACAAGTGGTTACTTTTGTTGGTGCAAAGGGTCAAAAGTGGACCAGTCTGTAGGCTCCTTGTCTGAAAAAAATAAGAAGGAAAAAGGGCGAAGCACCGGATGCATCGATTTTTTAACTGAGAACAATTGAATTGCCTTGCTAACCAAGCCTCGCTATGAGCGCTATCATAGCGAAGCTTGGCTAGCCGTTCGTAACAGATCGGCAAAGTTAAGCAACGCTTGCACAGGTCACCACTTGGACGGGTGACCACCAATGGCATTTACATCTGAACGCTACCGCGCTTCGGAGGCCACGTAAAGCTGTCGGTTCCGGTTCTTGTCTCAGGATAAGAATCGTTAGGTCACGTCGGAGGCCTTCGGGCGGTCTGAAAACGACGACACTAGAGTTGGCCACACACTCACACGAATAACTAACTAACCGAGAACAAGAATGTACAATAGATATTCTTGACTAAAGCGATTACAAATTTACTAAATAATATTAATAAATACCGTTAGCTTCTAGTGAACATTAAGTTGGGTTGCTACATAAAAAAAAGAACTGTGGACAAATTATACTTAGGTACCAAGAATCAGTGAAGAATTAATTATAACAGACGCTTGTTTCTCAGAATCTTTATTTAGAGAGCTAGCGTAGCAATAAATCAACGTTAGCAATAAAAAAACATAACAAGAAATCTTTCTCGTTAAGTCAGTGGGTGAAAATATAAATGTAAGTAAGCTAAGCCTTTGAAACGTTTGTATGATATGTTTAATAGGTAAGAGATGTAACAGTACACAATGTACTTATTTATGAACGATCAAGTACACAAAGAGATGTTCAAAGCAAAATTGTGCGCGGGTGCTTTTAGAACACCAGTCGATATAAAGGTACGGCCGACGTTTGGAGTTCCGTAACAAATGTGATAACATACGGTGATTATTGTTTTACTTGTAAACATCTTTTTATAATAATAATTATCGTATACGTATAAATAAGAGTAAGTAAATTAAGAAAGTACAACGCTTATGTTAACGATCAAATATATAATATATTGTTAATTAATATCGTATAGACTAGCTGACTGTATCGCCGCTGCCGTATAGTATCGCCTTTTAAAGGTCTTTTTTCTCATTCCTTTTTGTTCTATCCATCCATCCATCCATACATCCATCCATCCATCAGAGCTTAAGAAATTGACCAAAAAAAGTAAGTACATATTTAGGTTGGACCACCCTTATGACTTAGGGGTTTGAAAAATAGATTACGACCAATACTCAGACCTAAAGTATATACATACAAAATTTCATACAAATCGGTCCAGCCGTTCCGGAGGAGTATTTTAACTAACACTGTGACACGAGAATTTTATACAATTATATAGATAACAAATACGTTGTTTTATTTCATTTTGACACCAATATTTCATATAAAGTACTTTTTGTATTTCGTTACATTTTTTTTATTACTACTTGTGCTTATTATTATATCAGTAAAATAAAGATATTTTATTATATACTGACTGCACGGTTGGCGTAGTGATTTAAGCGGCCGCCTTACCGCTTGACACTGCGCCAAGTGTTGTGGATTCGATCCCCACACGAGGCAACATTTAGTGTAATTCACAAATTGTTGTTTCGAGTCTGGGTGTTCATTGTGTCCGTTAGTTGTATGTTTGTAAAGTCCCCCGCGATACAGGATTTAGTCCTTATGCGGGCTTATAAAATATGGCTAAATTACTGATTCTACATGTTCATTCGAATTTTCTCCCATACACTGTAAATTAGAAGCTTCATAATTATGTGTTAGATTTATTTTTCAACTGCTGCCTCGTTGGTCTCGCGGCATAAATGTGCGCGTGGGATTGGGAGGTCTCGGGTTCGATTCCCGGGTCGGGTAAAAGTGTTATTGGGTTTTTTCCGTTAGGAAACTCTCAGTAGCAGCTCGGAGTCTGGTAATGTGCCCGGTACGTCGATAGGCTTGCCCCCTATTACGTGGGACCTAAGAATTCATGGCGAAATGTGGGTGTAATATTACACCTCTGCCTACCCCTTCGAGGATACAGGCGTGAGTCTATAAATAAATAAAATAAATTATTTTTCAACATAAAAAGTGTTAGATTTATAACTAACTTAGTTTCAACATAAAACAATTGTGGTTTAATGGTATTTTTCTTAGTTGTATTGAAACAGGTACCTAATGCTTATACCTAATAACTTAGTTAGTATTATACTTATATTTATACCTTCTTACATATATATATATATATATATATATATATATATATATATGTATATATATATATATATATATATATATATATATATATATATATATATATATATATATATATATATATATATATAATATTATATATAAAATTCCTTAAATTATAAAAATGAACAATAAACAGATAAAAATTTCAGCTATGAAAAGATTTGTTAACGAAGGTTTTAACATGTGACTCAGCAGAATGTTTTTTAATAAAATAATTATCTAGATGTCATAGCCCTTTTACTTAGCTTAATATTATTCTCAAATAACTAATATTCTAACGTAATTATTTTTTGCCTCAGTGTGCACTGGTTTAATTAAAAGTTAATAAATAGATTTACTTTATTTGATTTCATTTCATATAATAAATAGGTCTGTATAACATGTTCTTTTAGCGCAACTATTGCACGTTATTGTACAAATATACATCTACCAAAAACATTTTTTTAAAAAATTGCCAAGTAAAAAGTAATGAAATCTCTAGACACAGTTGAGCCAAGTCTGAGGTTCCTTACTGTATTTTTCCTAGTTTTGATAGTTTTCTCTCTATGTGGGCGTTGAACTCTACCTATGTACGAAATTTCAGCGCTCTAGGTCAATGTGAAGTAGCAGTTCTATTTTGATGATCCATGAGTCAGTGTCGAAAATGTGAAACTTTGCTTTCGCTTAGCTTCGGAACTAACTGATCTACCGACTTGAAATTTTGGATTTCAAGTGTGTGTTTATAGCTTACTAGATGAAGAACAAGATATTACAGTGTTCTAATCCCATCCAGAGGTTCTCAAATAGGGGCCTAAAAATGCGGCGAAATGGTTCCAGAAAAGGATGGTACGGCAGTGTTGCTTCGCACTTGACTTGGCGGGGGCACTGCCGTGCCCCCAGGTCTTTTCACTCTATTCACATTAAATCATGAAAACGACATAATCTGAGAGACAAAATTACTAGAATTTCACCAAATATTGCAATTGGCATAATCCTTGATTATATTCTTTAGTAAAATTATCGCTAACAGATACTTAATACCAACAGTATAATTCATAGTACATGACGATGTAATTTGATTTGAATAGGTAACTAACTACATTATGAATTTAGCGATCTAATCAAATTAATTTATATAGTTATGTTTATCTCAAACATTGTTTCATCGCACACCACTGATTATTCAGCCTAACTAATGAAGTATATTATTATAATTACATAATGTTTACGCATCAACTGTTTTGGATGACGTAAATAATTATGTGACATGCACATATACTTTCGTCTAAAGAATAAAATAATAATTAAGGACGCATTCATATATTTGATTATTAACGACTTTTTTCTCTTAATATTGAAAATATTTTATTTTTAAATCTAGCCTTGATTTTGGAGCAAGAGCGTTCATTATAGTTATTGAGCTCATACCCAAGATTGAAGAAGGATACATTAAATAGCGGCTGAAACTTAACACGAAATAAATAAAAATATTATACAGGCCAGGTAATTTGACATAATAATATACATGATTTATGTGCCATATGTGGTTTATCAGTTGTAATCGTCAATCGACCGCCTTGAAAGGGAGCTTGAATATTTAATATCAGTTTCAGCATGTTTACGCCGCTTATACGGAACATTCGGTAAATAAAGGACGTTCAACCTTGACACTTTTTACAGTGGGAGAGGGAGCTCATATGAGAAATATTAAGGTTTAGCGATCGCCACCAGCTGACGCGGGCCACGCATGACTCAGACGGAAAATGTACCTCCCGTATGACCTCCTTCACCTTGGAAAATGTCATTTATCTGTACATTACAATAAAGAAATGGTGAGACGTGAACTCCCTCCAGGGACTCTGCGAGTTAAAAAATTTCTACTACAATAATAAGTACAGCGCAAATGTAATTTTTATTCCCTGTTCGTACTTCCATGAAATGAACACCATTCGCATAAACTCGTTGTAGTACAAAATAATACTACTGAAAGCAAGCTTAACATTCAAAGCAACTAGGGATAAATAAGACGTAAAACATAATTTTCTGTAATAATACGACACGGCGAGCATTAAATAAAGAATTGAACTATTTGGAAATTTAAAAGTTTCTTCAATATTTTGAGTTATGTTGAATACAATGAACGCTTACGAAGCTAGTAATAAACCAGGCTATAAACAGACCGTGTTCGGACGTAGGTATCTAACATCTATTGTGATCAACATGTCATAACTGAAAGTTCAGTCTGTTGTGTGTAGTAAATTAATTGTTATTAATTTATCATGCGAACAATGGAGGCAGTAAATAATTGAATTATCTATCATTGCCTAATTTTTCATTTCCATTCTGCGATTATCAAAACATTATCTTTATGGATATAATTTATTTGACATGAAACTACGGCGTTTGAATTATGAGCCTCACCTTTGCATTTTTTTATTTAAAAAGGTAGTAGAATAATTTATGTGGCCCTGAAATTGTTGTGGGCCAGTTAAAGAGATGTTTCGGTTATACACACGTTTCAGAAAAAGATATGTGGTAGCGCGCCTGAGCTCGTTTGTCAAGGCGGGCTCGAGCGGGCGGCGCGGCCGGTGCCTCCAGCAATCTGTTTGTCCAGCTGCCATCTTCCTTCTTTTAACAAGAGCTTTGCTTGATATCCGGAAATTTATTTTTCTTACAATTTGTCGGGACGTACCGCTACTCACGGCCGCGCGACGATTTATGAGAACATGCTCCTCGTCACAAATGTTCCTAGAAGCACGTTGATTAAACTGGCTATCAATCTCGCGAGCTGAAAGCCGCAATCAAAATAATACATGTGGGGACTGTCTACGATACTCGTTCTCACTACAATTACTTTTAAAGTAAGTGTCAGGATATGTTCCAAAATTTTATATTTCATTACTGGCAGAGGGTAAAATAAGATAGCCATGTCTTTTTGCCAGGATGTTACCGTCAATATAAATAAAACTAATTCATAGTAAAAAAAATATTTTTGGTACTTTAATTGTTTTGTTACGTCGATTGCTGCATGAATACATTATTATTGATTAAATTTGGTATTTATTTATTTTAAATGTATGGGAATACAATAATAATTCACGAACAAGAGAATAACTCGTTAATATTAGGTTTACATTCGTTGCGTTACTGTCGTTTTATAGCAAATGGACAGAACAGTCGAGAATCAAATAAACTTGTAACATGCAATTCATTGTTTTCCCATAATAGAGTGTTCGTACTCGTAGCATTTTAGCGGGCACGTCGTCGGTACGTGCAGACGGAGATTGGCCCTCATCAAATCTTCGGATATCCACGTCTGAAGGCACTTTGACAACTGTATAGTTACAAGTGCACGCTTTACGATCTCACGAATCATTATCTCATTGTTCCGGGCGAGCTCAAAACACGTCATTCACGGGAATGCTTTGTTCACGAAAATTATGATCGTACCCTCGGTTATCCTGAACCGTTAGTAACATTATGTCCCCGGGTATTAGCTCAGATCACGCCTGATATCTTGCGTATGATTTAGCCGACAGGCAGCCCACACACGACGTACATACCTCGTCTCACACCTTGGTGAACACATTCATACTGATATGTACCTGCGTTATTTTATTAACGATGCATTACTAACATCCACAATAATCCACATACACTAGTAAGTAAGGAGCCACCGCGCACAAGTAGGTATTGATTATTTATTTTCGTTAACCAAATCTTTTCCTTCATAACAATAGACGATGTCTATTAAGTGATACGCGTTCACCAAATTACGTTTTATTTGGCCTGGGGCAGAAACAGATTGATGACGGTAGAATCACACAAGTAAGTATGTATAATATATTACTGCAGTAACAGCAATACAAACACACTTACTTTAATTTTCTACGGCATAAGTAATGATATACTGGCATGTTTAGATAAACTAAACATGCCATCACTTAGCATAAAAAAGTAATGGTATGTTTAAACCGTAGACTTGTGAGTATGCATAATTATGAATATTACATAAATAAGATAATTTACAAAGCAATGCTTTTAAAAAGTTTGCGTTCATCACGTTCTACGTTCTAATTTCACGTTTCTAAGGAATATCACGTTTTAAATGAGTTTTATAAACAAGAGACTCAAATTAGATTCCAGTGCCCTATAAACTTAATATATAAAATCCTTGCGTTACTGACTGACTGACAAACACGCTACAGCCGAAACTATTGGGCGCAGGAAGCCGAAATTTGGCATGTGTGTTCCTTGGAGACCGTAGGGGTGCACTAGGAAGGGATTTCCCGAAATTCTCACGGGATCGGCCAAAACGGATAAATTAAAAAATATGCAGGTGTAGCTGCTGGCGTTCTCTAGTAAGTAATAAAATTTCTGCCCAAAATAAATTCTCAAAGACTTTTCTTACTTTCTTACGGTTGACGAGTAATTTTTCTGAGAACCCATTCTGGAAACAATCAAAGTCCTCTTTTATTTGTACAAGCCGTGATAATAAAAGCAAACCGTAGTTATATTTGTTTCTCAATCAAATACCAACAGAGCGATGTATGACGAGGAAACTTTGAACACGGAAAGTTAGCATTTACGCCAAGGGACACGGTCTGAGTATAATTCCAATTGAGTTGTTTGTTTCGTGGTCATGTCCGGCAAAATGATCGTTTTTTTGTGAACACTATTACGTTATAAGTTCTGGAAAGTTTAGATTGGTGTTAGCGAAATTTCCAACAATCTATTTTGAAACTTTAGTAGGTTGGTAGCAAAAAATAACGTGACTGCACACATGTGTGCTTCCTACAGCAGCATTTTCACTTAGTGTTCTGGTTCCTTTGAAAGGAGGAACTGGCCTACTACACCACGCTGGCCAAACTGGTTGGTATAGAGTTTGTATCAAGTTTTCCTTCTCTTACAGTGCTGTTCTCTGCATAATATGCTCCCTCTGTCGGCTCTTACGACACCCATGGGATGATATGGGGTTCGGGTTCAGGGTACGGTGGTGACATTCCGTATTCTTAATCCGTCACCACACGGACTCCTTTCAAAGGAGTAGCCTAGTTCAGCAGTGGACTGTTAAGGGCTGATGATGTGTTCTGGTTCCACTTGAGTTTATTGAACGAGTAAAAGCTCTGAAATATTTCCTCGGAGCACTTACATTAACATACGCTCTATTTCACATGTTGTATCATTTGTTAGTAGTGGCAGTACTAAGCGAATGTTTGTTTACATAATGTTGGTAGTAGGTAGCCGCTAGCCGGTGAGGCGGCGAGGCGGCGGCGCGGCGGTCATCTGGACGCCACACGAACGGTTGGTAATCCTGCAGTGCATCCATCATTCGGTAATCCCGCCTCTAGCTCACCACCGCTCAAAACGGCTATAAAGGGGCTTTAAACAATTACGTGCGTAAACGCTCCTTATTCGCGTTCAATGTCCATTAAAACTAATTAAAACTGATAATTAAAATAATGTAAGCGCATTGTATCGTATGTAATACTGCTGTAGTATTTCAGCCAAGTGTTATTATTTTTTGGACATTTTATATAGATATTGCATATTTAAAAAAAATGTGTCAACCAGTTTTTAACTTTAATATAATTATAACAATACTATTATACAGTTTGCAATAAATATAATGTATATTCTACTTAAGTTCAAAGTAGATTTACCTATTTGAAAAAGTCTGTTCGAGCCGTTTCGATTTCGATTGGACATCAGACGGGACATTCAAAGTCTAGTGAGGTTCATGTAGAATTAAAAACAAGATTGGCTATCAATCGAATAAATCGGACTTTGAGTGAACCTCAGACCAACTGTTCGCTCTCAAATATCGATGTTTCTGCTTAATATATCAGCGAACGAACATTATTAGCTCACTGAAATCGGCCATAAATGGATTCCGCTTTATCAAAGCCACAGGCTATCGAAGAGTACTGTACAGTAGAAAGGTATAAAACGGACAGATGTAAAATTCAACGAAAATAAATCTTGTGTCGCGGGAAGCTTTGTAAATTTTCAATTAATTGACACAAAGAACACATAGACTCGAAATCTCAGTTTATGGCATAACCAAAGAGTGTGCTCGTGAGGTCGACAAATGGAAGTGCGATTGACACTTATGCGACAAAACTGTCCTGCGACTCATTATAGTTCGTATGCACACTTCCTACCGAGGTATTATGTTATGTTCTGTACGGTCATGCTAAAACAAGCAAAACTACTCCTCGTAACCCTATTCACAAACTAAAATAGTGTTTTAATTGAACTCGCGAACAATTCGACGGCACATACGCATGATGTCGTAAGTAAGTAAACGGTGGTTTTGCTTTCATGATGCAGCTGAAATGAAAATATTGGTGGAAGGGACCTTCCTATTTCATCATGCAACTTCTTCAAGTACGTTGCTGTGGTTCTACTTCATTTTAATGTAATTTTGTAAGTAGCTTCGTCTCGCCACCTATTACGTGGGATCAAAACACTGGCGAAAAGTGGGCGTTTAATATGCCTCTGCCTACCCCTTCGGGGAAACAGGCGTGAGTCTATGTATGTATGTGTAAGTAGCTTGTTGCTTAACTACATCAGAACAGGTTAATTAAACTTGTCACACACTAATACGTCCATATGCGCAAGCGTGTTTAGCTGTGACACTTAAAAAATCATAACTTATCGAAGATATGCGATCTGAAGGCAAGAGCATAGTTTAGCTTAAAATTTTATCCTTATTTTGTTTTTAAAAAAATGTTACGTCTTTATGCGTTTTAGGCATCGAAATATGTGCACTGACCGTCAGGTCAGCGCACATATTTCGATATACGTATAGGATATACGAACTATATTCTACAGCAGCATTTTCACTTAGTATTCTGATGACAGAACACTAAGTGAAAATGCTGCTGTAATATCTCGAATATAGTATAGAATTTATTTTGATACATGCGAGGCAGTTAACATTAGAAAATATATAATAACAACTTCTTGAAAAGAAATATTTCTCTGTCTCCATTATGAACTTGGTAAGAAAAAGCATCTATTCGGTTCTGGAAAAGTTATCGAGATGTTAATTATATATATATATATATATATATATATATATATATATATATATATATATATATATATATATATATATATATATATATATATATATATATATATATATATATATATATATTATTAAAAAGATCCGTGAATCGTGTGATGTAACCAATCTTTTGATGATGGATAAAAAATACTGGAAATAAAACACCAGGCCACTAGGTGCTACATGCACGATTGGGATAATACTTACCCGTCATAGAATAAATCAATATAAATAAACATATTAGCAAAAATGTTTGAACAAATTTAATGGAATACCACACATATTCCTCCTAAAATATCCACTTTTAATTGCACAGAAATACCCATGTCATAGAAAAATTCTCTTATTTGCCTTTTTTATATATTGCTACCTAAACATAGCCAAGCTGTGCTGTCAGTGACTCAGTCTCGATTGCTACATTGTTTGAGAATGTCGTGAGCGAATTTTAAGACAGCCCGTCATCTCCTTTTTAGTTTTAGTGTCTGTTACGAACTGTTTAAAAGTTTCCTTATATGGAGCCAATTGTGACAAAATGAAACCATCATCATTACAAAAAAAATTGACACTAAGGCAACATGCAAGGCCTTATTACAAAACAAGGATTCCGGATTGCCAGACATTAGTAAGTATTGGATTTTAAGAAAGACTTTTATAAGTCGCTAGTTATTTATTTTAATTTTACGTTGCTCCAACGAATTTCAGACAAAATAAATACTTTTCAATCCGTGGGAATATACAAAGTAATTCTGATTCAGCTTTCACGATATAACCCAAACACGCTGACTAAAACCATAAAATAAATAATATAAGTAGGTACATAAAAGCTTGTAATAAATATTACATTTCTCACCATCTTAATGAGACAAACAATCAAAAACAAATAAATATAACGTGAAGAAACTGTGACACGATGGTATTGTCTGAAATATATTATATTCATGGGTGTAACTTGTATTCTACTTATACCAACAGGTGCTTGATTAAAATGGCGACCAAAAACTACCTAGATATTTTAAAAATTAATAAATAAGTTAAATCTCCCGCAAAGTTGTCCAAGTAAGCTCCAGTCCATATTTTGAAATCTAAGTAACCTTCAATCTATATTTAGATTTGTAAAGTAACAAGTTAGCTATACTAAATTTAAACTTAAATAAACAGTAAACTATTATGACGTTGTAATAAATATTGCATTTCTCACCATATAAATGAGACAAATACTAATAAATATAACGTGAAGAAACTGTGACGCACGCAAGTATTGTCAGAAATACATTATAACAGGTTGCTTGTTTAAAATGACGATCAAAAACCAACTAGATGTTTTAAAATTAATAAATAAGTTATATCTCCCGCAATTTTGTTCAAGTAAGTTACTGTACAAAGTTATATTTTTGAAATCTTAGTAACCTAATATCTATATTTAGATTTGTAAAGTATCAAGTTAGCTATACTAAATTTAAACTTAAATAAACAGTAACAGAGCCGTGTGGTTGACGGCATAGAATACAAGTGTCACCACCCCCTATCTTCCCGTGGGTGTCGTAAAAGGCGACTAAGGGATAACACGATGCAAATACCATATTTGCGTAGAGACGGAAAACTCGACATCAAACCCTATACGACTGCCTCGTTGGTCTCGCGGCATAAATGTGCGCGTGGGATCGGGAGGCCCCGGGTTCGATTCCTGGGTCGGGCAGTGTTATTGGGTTTTTCTGTCACGAAATTCTCAGTAGCAGCACGGAGTCTGGAAATGTGCCCGGTACGGCAATAGGCTCGCCCCTTATTACGTGGGACTAAAGTATATCTGGCGAAAAGTGGGTGTAGAAATACACCTCTGCCTACCCCTTCGGGGATAAAAGGCGTGACGATATGTATGTATGTATGTATGTATAAACAGTAAACTATTATGACGTTACTTTCCTAAAGTGAAACAGCAAGAATGCCAAAGTTGGTCTGTATATTTCATAACTGGCAACCCGCTCTTTCTCTTTGGGAAATTATAGCTTAAATAGTAGTGTTGCTGTCTTTTTGATGATCCAAATTACTCAGCGCAAAAGTGGCAGATAATAATTTCGAAAATTAAAAGAAATTAGTTTCTCAGACTGCATGGAATTCCAAATTGCACGTGCGGGGTGAGGAATCTTAAAGAATTAAAAGATCCGCCGCAAGGAAGCCCGCAAGAGAGAATTGTTTTTAATTTACCTTATGGCGTCGATAGCACGGAGGCTCGATGTGAGCTTATAGGCGTTATAACAAGTATTAAATCATTGAGTGCAGATTAACCCAAGTGCCACCGTTTTATTTATTAGGTTTTACCATAAAAGCTGTTAATTATATTAAAATGTGCTTTAATCTCATTGATTTTTCTCATTGATTCTATTTTATATTATATATACCTTTGGTAAACATTTAGTAATTGTGTTGATGCTAAATAATGCTTATTGTGTTCTGTTGTAAGACAGACCTTGCTTGTAATATAAAACTACCCACAACATTGATATTTGATATAAATTGGCTGTACCACTATTTGTAAATTATGACTATTGAAAAGAATGGCCAAGAGTTTTATTTCCCGTTCTTTCTCTTGGTTCTATGCCTTTGCTTTACGAACTGGGCACTAAATGTAAATATACAATCACGACATAATCTAAAAATATATCTTTGTGCCAAACTGAATCAATGAAAGTATGATTTGATAGTTGTCTCTTTTATTTATCAAAACTGTCTCTAACACTAACTACACTGTCGCTTTCCTGAATCTGACACACACACATACTCAATGAAAACTAGCAACTGTAATCAAATTGAGTTTTATCTCGGTGTCAAAGTCAACGATATCAAATACATGTTCGCAAAATATGTCTGGAGTGTGTTACCGTAAACCTTATGAATCTGTTTCTACAGTATGTTTACCATTATGTTGTTCCATATATGAATATAGGTAGAGCCAATTCCAACCGCTATCACCCAAGTAATGAAGACGCTTAACCCTAGGGTAACTCGTTAGACAATTTCAGGTGGTGACTGTGGCCAGTAACGGCTAAGGTGTTCATGTGACAACTAGAATAACGAACGAAGTCAGTCCAAGACGCTCAACCCTAGGGTAACTCGTTAGACAATTTCAGGCGGTGACTGTGGCCAGTAACGGCTGTAACAGGTGGTCATGTGACAACTAGAATAACAAACTAAGTCTGTCCGAGCCACTCATGCAGAGGATATTTAAGGCTTCATATTTTTGCTAGATCTCGTGGCCCAGTGTCGACTTGTTTTATTGAAATATTATTGCAAGTTTCAATTTCTTTAAAAGAAATATATTGGAATAGGTTCGTGGGTCGGATATCAAGATTAAGGCACCATATATATATGGTGGGTCACGGAAACTACACGACAGTAAGACATAAACCGTGTCTTTTCTTTTCTAAATTGGTTCAATTCATAAATTCGTTTTAATGTAGAAGCCTTATGTACCTAATATTTAACGTCTTAGGTATACGAGTATATGGGCGCAAATTAATATATAATGATTATATTGTTACGAAAATGTTAATAATATTTAAGATTGATATTTAAATAACTATTTGTGAACACAGAACTGAGAACTTCACTACTTTAGAATATTAGACTCTGTATCGACTGCTTCACTGTTTTATAAAGATTGGGTATTTAATTTATCGCTTAATTAATAAGATAACTCTAGAAACTTTCAAAGTTAAATCAATTAGTATTAAATAACTTTATTCTGACACTTATTTTTATGTTTACGGTAATAAATAACATGCGCTTATATTTACATCCTGTTGATGGCGCCATCTGTTGACCAAATGTTGTAAAGCAGCGTTTGGTTATTAAAATAAATTTGTTATTCGTGTAAAATAAAACATTTGGTGATGTGCCAAATTCATTACAGTATTAATGTTGATTTTTTATTTATATTTAATAATTCATTGTACAGTAATTTAAATTATATGTTGAAAAGGAAGTGGCAGTTGTTAAACATTAAATGTAAAGACGGTTAGTTTATAAAAAGGACTGTAGCTCACATTTTAATTCAATTCTGTGCTAGATTTCGTCTGAAAATAAACCAAGTAATATTACGTGAGTGTTTTTATTATAATGGAGTCTGGACACGATAACCCTGGCGTATCGCCGACATATACGAAGTGTAAAGGATGCAACATTTTTACATTTCATATGATTTAAAATGGCTCCTTGACATCGTGTGTTGTATAAAGACTTAAGCTAATGCTTTACTTCATGCGAGGCACATTGAGGGCAGTAAATGTAACTTTAGCTAAAGATTTATAAGATATACTTTGTAACTTTAAATCTTTGATGGATCCTTTATGTTTGTATATCACTGGGATTTATGGATTCTACTCGTACATCTCACTCAGTCGACAACTTCATGATTGAGTAAAATTAGAACTCAATGTGTGACTGAGGTAATCATTTCCATTTATATTTTTTAACGTTACTTTACCTGTGTAGTGAGATAGCTGTTCAAGCCAGTTCCAAATAAAAGATGTTCTGCAGTGGACTGTATATATATTTTGAAGTAGTACTGGTTCTTGACAATAGTAAAATGCCCGACAATATTCAGCGCAAGCGATAGTTCTGAGTACGTGTGTTGCGTTGGGCTTCTGATCGCTGACAGATGATGACGGCGCGCGCTCCCGTGCGCAGGCGCCGTAGTGATGTGACGTGATTGTAGTGATGAGAGTAAATTATGTTACTAATTACTATTAGTAACGTGTCTACGACAATGTGTCGTAGACATTCTGCCGGGCCGCAAACGAGTGGGTTGCATGCTCTTCTGATGGTGCTGATCTTGATGTCGACCACTTCTGTGACTCCGTCAAGCCCCAGTTGGAGCTGTGTTGCTCGTCCCAGGACGCAACGGGCAGGTGGACGTGCATCATGGCAGCTGTCCCAATGACTCATGCCATCTGGTCTGGATCTGTGAAATTGTGCTTCTGTTTCAACTGTTCATGCATTGCAGTCGGCCAGTGATGGCTCAGGATACAGACAATGGTTGACCAATTAAGAAGTGAAATGGAGTGTGGGCAGAGAGTGAATCAGACGGGCTGGAAGAGAGGCGTCTAAGACCTAGAAAGTGAGAAAGAGTATATGGGGATAATGCCTCATGTGTGCGGTGTGCCAGGCCTTAGACCTGCCTAAGTTGCCGTCCGTTGACTGTTTCTCACCATAACCCACCATAGTATTGAGAATATGGGGGAATGAAGTGGAAGTGATGCCTTGTTCTGCTGCACTACCGCTGATTAAGTTCTGATTCTCTGCTAGAAATCTGTGACAACATTTGACCCGACTGCAAGTGAAGCCATTGCCTGGATGTGCATGTGTCTGTGAACTGTGAAGTCTGAAACTGAACAGTCTGAAAATGAATGTCTGAATAGTCTGGAAGTGTGAATGTATGTCAGGTTCCAGCCTCGGCAGCTGATGAATATATTTAGTGATGTTATATAAGATTTGTTCGTCAAGTCGGTAACTGATCCAGATTGCCAGCTAGAACTGACATACATAAATGCATATGTATGACTCAATATTGACTACCACGCCCCCTATGGTTACTGATCATGACTAAGGGACTGGTAGCAACTGTGAAGAAGCATGGAAAATGTTCTGTGAAATGTAAAGTACTTAATGAGTTTGCAAATTAATGTGATGATTGCAAACTATTTGTTATTTTGTAATCGCGGGTTAGCGAGCCTGCCGCCCACGCGCATGAGAGCACCAGCCTGATAATAAATGAATTAATGTTATGAAATTAATGATTTTTATTTTGTAATGATTTGTTAGAAATGAATTTTTATGTTTTACTGAATTTAATTGTCTGAAAATAGTTCTGATGTTAATAAAATGAAATTTTTTGAAGCTGAATTACCGTGTTTTATTTTACAATTGTGTATGAACTGCAATATGTATGCAGTTATGTCTGTTAATTTGTGAAGTTGTAATAATAATATAATGTCTGTGTGTAATACTGAATGTTGTTTCTGAGATTGTGAATTATTTCTGAAAGTCCTGAGAAATTGTCTGATTGTGTGTAACACTTGATTAGTGTTTCTGTAATTCTGAAATACTGATTCTGACAGCAAAAAAATGATCTGTATCTGAATTGTTGTCTGATTTGAATCATTTTCTATGTTAAGAAAACAATTCTGTCTGTCCACTTAAACACTCTGATGATTGTTTAAGTGGTGTGGTTCTTAAAACCAATTCCTAAAACATGATAAGTGTTTTAGGAATTCTGAATTTGAATCGTTCTTCTATGTGAAGAAAAAGCAATTCTTTGTCTGTCCAGCTTAAACAATCTGATGATTGCTAAGCGGTGTGGTTCTTAAAACCAATTCCTAAAACTTGATGAGTGTTTTAGGAATTCTGAAATTCTGATTGTGAAAGTTTTGATTTGAATTGTTTTTCTATGTGAAGAAAAAACAATTCTTTGTCTGTCCGACTTAAACAATCTGATGATTGCTAAGCGCCACACCGCTTTCTTAAAACCATTTCCTAACATTTGTTAGTGTTATTGGAAGTTCTGAATTGTCTGTAAATGTATGAGTTGTCTGAGTGTGTCTGAAAGTGATGAGTGTCTTTGTGTTTGTGGTTCTTGAAGATCTGAATTGTAAGTGTATGAATTTTTTGGGTGTGTGTATGTGTGTTTGTGGTTGTGGTTGTGTTTGTGAGGCATTTCTTGAAGATCTGAATTGTA
The DNA here is from genome assembly GCA_944739405.2 of Euclidia mi. Classification (NCBI taxonomy): domain Eukaryota; kingdom Metazoa; phylum Arthropoda; class Insecta; order Lepidoptera; family Erebidae; genus Euclidia; species Euclidia mi. The sequence goes on from OX123183.2 coordinate 62,715,474, forward strand.
GGAGTGTATGTGTGACTGATTGATTTTGTGTTTGTGTTTGTGTGTGTGATTGTGGTTCTGAGGCAGTTCGTGAAGGTCAGAACAATTGCTGATATGCCCAGGTGATGTTGACCAGCAGCTACTATCATCATCATCCCTGAGAAAGCCTGGACCAGAGAACCACAAATGTGGATGTTTGTGTGATGATGGTGTGACAACCCTAGATATGATATCTGGGGGTTTCTGTTTAGTGTGTTGCCATGTTTGTTTGTGTGTATGTGTTTTTGGGTGCGATTTGAATTGTTTTCCTTGTTTCAGAAAGCAATTCTTTTTCTGTTTGTCTGACCGGCTTAAACAATCTAGTGATTGTTTAAGCGGTGTGGTTAATGTAACCATTTCCTCACATGAATGATGAGGAGTCTGATATATGTTTGAAGGAGAAGAAATGGTTTCTAACCCCCTGAATCTGTGTGTGTTGTCTGAGGTCTGATTAAATAATGTGGTCTGAGTCTTGTTCTGAATGGTCTGATTGGCCAGCGTGTCTGAGATGCAGCCTGTTATCAACCAGCCTAACTTTGTTTCAATTAGTATTGGTTGCTGTTTCCCTAATTCCAACTGTCCAGTACCCATGACTTTCCAGAATATGTCTGCGCCCAACAACAAGTCAATAGGGGCTGGAATGTTAAACTCTGGGTCTGCCAGTTGTATGCAACTAGATAATTTAATGTAATCTGTGTTTATGAATGTCTGTGGTACTGCGTTTGAAATTTGATTAATTACAAGACACAATGTGTTTGTGCTGTAACTGTTGTGTGTTGATTTTATGTGAATGTTAGTGTTTTTTGTTATGTGTGTGGACTGATTGTTAATACTAGTGACTGTGGTGTCCATAGTATTTATGGGTAAACCTAGTTTTGAGCACAAGTGCCTAGTAATGTAGCTTGTGGTGCTGCCATTGTCTAGGAGTGCTTGTACCGTGTGTGGTTTTCCATGTTTGTCCAAGATTATGACTTGTGCAGTTGATAGTAATGTTGTTTTATTCTGTGTATAACTGGTGAATGTGACTGGTGGTGAATTTTGTGTGTCTGAGTGTAATAGTGTATTATGTTTTTTCTTACAGTGCTTACATGTCCCTCCTCGGCATGATTTGTTGTCATGACCAGGGTGTAAACAGTTGGAACAGATATTTAATTTCTGAACCTCTGTGATTCTTTGTTGTATGGGCATCTGTCTAAACTTTTCACAGGAAAATATTAGATGATGCTGTTTACAAATTGGACATGTGGGTACTTTTGATGTGTTCATTTTTGTGAATGACTTTGTGTTTTGTCCTACTTGAGTATCTGATCTGTTGTTGTTTTTACTATTTGATTGTTCTAAAACTTCTAATACATCAGCACGATTTTTTAGAAACTTATTCAGGCACTCAAGTGTGGGCATGTCTGAGAGTGTATTTTTGTATTCTTCCCAATATCCTAATGTGTTTGGGTCGAATTTACTAGACACGAAATGTATGATTAATGTATCCCAGTATTCTGTTTTTTCACCTAATGTGGTTATGCACTGCGGTTTTTCTTAACTGTGTCAAGTAGTTGTCTCAAACACAGGGAGGATTCTGTATGAATGTGATTTATGTTGAATAATGCATGAATGTGATTTCCTATCAACTGTCGTTTGTTGTCATATCTTTCACACAACACTCTCCATGCCACCTCAAAGTTGTCACCTGTCATTGCTAGTGATTTTATAACTAATAATGCTCTGCCTGATAGTGAGGAACGCAAGTAATGAAACTTCTGAATGTTGTCTAGTGTATTGTGACTAGTAATGAGTGATTGAAATGTGTCTCTGTACTCAAGCCAATCATGATGATCACCCGAGAAGTGTGGCAAGTCAATTGTGGGTAGTTTAATAAAAGATTTGGTCCCACCTGAGATATCCTTGTCTGATTCTGGATTAGTTACTGGCCTGTCGTTCAACTGAATCAGCTGGGAAGCCTGTGCCACTAGCAGATGGTATTCATTTTCAAACTGCTCACTTTCTGGGTCTGGCTCATCGGTGAACTCTGAAAAGTCAGCGTTTAATTCAATCAGTGTTTGAATTTTCTGAAAGGTTTTGTGTGTAGACTTGAAGTCTGACAGTCTGTTTTTTAACTTAATGACTTGAATATCTGTTAATGTCTGATAGGGCAGAATGAAATTAATTTATCTTTTAAACAATGTGAGTTTCCTCTTAACAATGCCACGTTGTTTAATTAATTCTGTATTATCAGGTTTGTTAACTTTGGTGGCCATTGCTGTGAATAAAGGACATACAGTGTTACACAAGAAATGAAAATGATAGGCAGGCAAATGATGTCACAAATTTCTTGCAAAAGAATTGTGCAATACTTATATTATAGCGTGCAGTGCAGCAAGCGGCAGAAAGCAGGGCTGTGCAAAGCGTGGGTGCACAGATAACACGTGGAGGGCGAACGCCTAGGGCGCATGCACATGCGACCACGTGGTGCCTCCCTTCTGAGACCGGCGGCTGGCAAAATAAGCACGTCCCGGCTGCACGGCAAGCAATTGTAATGCTGTGAATGAGAGAACTTAATTTAGAATGATTGCAAAAAATGTGAAAGGTTAGGTGAGAGGTTGACAGGAGACGTTCAATTGTTGTTATTTTTGAATATTTATGATTTTTCTAGAAGGCCACCGCTGAGCTGAGTCCGTTGATTTTCATATCAGATGATATGGCGGCGGTCTTGATCACGACGCGTACGCAGCTCGAAGTTCCCGGCGAAGATGGACAATGAGTAAAACATAATGCGATGCGACATTAAGGCCGAGCTCACATTGGCTACGTAAGTAACTCTGTAGTACAAAGTGTACGCCGGGCGCACGCCGAGGAACGCTCATGCTCAATGTGAGGGAGGCCTACTCACGCGCTTATCGTTCCCATAGAAATTTCCTGATAGTATGAGTACTTGGTGACTCTGACTGATTAGGTTTGATACCCACCCGGAATAAAATGATGATATACAAGTGTTTGTTCCATGTGTATTAAAGCGTACATAAACATGTTTATCCGTTATCTGATGGCCATATTACAGTCAATTCTAGTTGCGGATCGAATCACCGTGTGGAAATTGTTGCACAACATACTTACTTAATATTCTTAGGTTCAACTTTGTTCGATTTACTTGGGTCGCATTGCATCGTTTGACGTCTCTTATGTCGGAAACTAGGTAGCTAAATTGTACTGGAAACTCGAAAATGTTAGCAGGGCTTTTTATTTTGTACGGGCATCGAACTTCTAACTCCACATTCAAAACAATTGGACTAGCATGAAAAATCAATAATTATCTCTACGAATCACTATTGCACAAGTGAAATTTATTGTATCAGAACTTACATCATTAAGAGCGTATTGTATGGCATTATTGCAAAGTACGTGAGAGTAAAAGCCCAATTAATCGCTATTAAAACATTCACGCTGTTAATTCTGAAGCAACATGCCGGCGTGATATGATATTCGTAATTAAGCTTATATTAAAGAAGCAAACTGTCTATGTATAAAATCAATTGCTGATCGTTAGTCCCGCAAAATTTCGAAACGAAAGGCACCGGAGCTTCTCCTTTGTTTTTCTTCATTATTTGAGTTCAGCTCTCCTTACCTGTCCTTTTTATTGATCCCTGTTTTTTGTTATTAAATGCGCTGATTTCAATATTTCAGATTTCTGTGTTGGTTGAAATCATGTTGAAATGAACAGCCAAAATCAACAGGCCAAATTGATCGTTTTACAAGAAGAGTCGTCATGTACCCGTAATTATTTAAATAAATAAATTACAGTAGCTCTACATAATAAAAGAATGAAATAGTAATCCATTCTTATAAACAAAAGCTTTTGTGCTCTCTCATATGAGTCTGCCATTAAAAGATGCAAGTAATGCTTACCAATGTTTCATAGTGTAATTAATCGAAAATTGATATTAATTTGTCGATTTAATAACAATCTATTGTAGCTTGGTCATGAGTAATTATACACATTTAACGCTACGGATTTCTTTTTGGGTGCAAAGGGTTCCCCCAAGAACTTAGGGTCCCAAGCCAACCTCACCTGCAATTGGTGCACCTGCCGATCAACGGCCGAGGCTCTGGCAAACAAAATATCCCTATAAGCGGCAGTAGGCTCGCCACCTATTACGTGGGATCAAAACACTGGCGAAAAGTGGGCGTTTAATATGCCTCTGCCTGCCCCTTCAGGGAAACAGGCGTGAGTCTATGTATGTATGTATGTGTAAGTATGAGTTCTTTTTGCTCATAAGTATAATAGGTATACGTTTATTATTATTAAATTATTGAGTATTATTTATGGATAAACAAGCATTAACGATCTAACAGATGTTAAGCACTTGCCGAAATCTACAAGAGGTTTAGCACGGCTAAAGGCTCCTCACGTCTCCCTCGATTCGACCGGAGTGCGGTGCAATCTGAGTTGAGAATGATCTAACCTTAAAGAGCTGCAGTAAACGTGCCGAACGTCAATCGAGGCGAAACGTGAGGTCGCGCACTAAGCTCTCTGCAATAGTAATAATAGCGATTTCGCACTGATATTGTTGATAGCAGGCACGGTGGAATAAGGAAGGAACATTTTTGCTGTTAGCAGTGAACTTCTTTAACTCCTTGAGTGTCCTACGGTCACGGTATGCCTGTAAGAGAAATAGGCCGGTAGTGTCCTATGGGCACGGTGTGCCCATTAGGATTGTGTGAACTTCACTCCGGTGTTGTGTGATTGGTTACAATTAAAAAACGTACAATGACTAGTTACAGATTAACCAACATAATACCATCAATTTTTACCATATTGCCAAGCTTGTAACCGAGAAAAATAATAAAATTGCTGATTTCGGTGCTCAGTTTTCTCCGTGCCGCCATACTGCGCTGTGGCGTTCAACTAAGTTGAATTTGTGATTTTTCATAAATGTATTCTTAACGCAACTCTAAGTGATTGTATTAGTATTATATATCAAATTATTGACAATTTAGTGAAAAAAATTTTTTTAGCCACGTATAAAAAATTACAAAAAATGTGTTACTTAGTTTTAGTAGTAGTAGTTAATTTTTGGGCGTTGGCCACTAGTCGTCCTCCATATTTTACTTTACTTTTTTACTTTACTAAATATAGATAAGTTTCTCACAAAGTTGTCTTAGAATCCATTGTCAATTAGACATTTCGTATTGTTTTTGCTATAAATAGGTATAAATTTATTTTGTGAGTGCGAAATGTTTTCCGTCGGATCGGCAAAATGGCGCAAAATTTTCGCTGCTATGAATAAATGGTTATTGTGAAGTGATATCAGTGACCTGTACTAAATTTATGTATATTACCGTCGCGTCGTCTACCCGTGTCAATATTAGTGCAGTGAGAAAGTGAATTTCGTGAATAATTTACGTGTATTGTGGAAAAATGTTTCACATGGTGTAAGAAAAAACAAAGTGGCCTGCATTTATCAATTTTTTTCAACATGAAAAGTTTAAAAGTAAGCTATGTTAATATAATTCTCATATAGAGTAACTTCTGAACTGTATACGGTTAAAAAAGTACGTCATATAATTACACCAAACTAGGATCATAGAAACATTGTATCCTCAAAATGGCTGGACACTACCGGAGAAAATGCATTTTGCAGCGAGGGGTTAACTATTTTGATAACACATGGGATCAAGCTTGTTTCGTGGTGACTCATACCCACAAAGAGACGGAAGAATGGAGAAGGTGGAGTTTGTTGTCTGAGGAAAGAAATGAAAGTGACTGTAATAGGCTTTCACTAATTCACAATATTTATAATGTTTCATTTCATTGATGCTATTTTCAGTTTACGCTGAAACCGCAACACATTTACATGATTTATCTATTTATAGCTTTTATTTTCGTAACAGTGTGTGGTTTCGACAAGTCATGTTCATTAATTTATTCGACATAAATAGACATACACATATGCTATGAAAAGCCAGTGAGACTATATTTATACCGATTATATAAAGTTACAAGTCATACTTACATACATTTGTAGACGCTCACGCGGTCATAGATACGACTTGTGGGTCGGGCCACAATAATAAAAGCTTTTTATAGGAAACTAGCGGTTGCCTTCTCTAAATTTAATTCTAGGAGCCAAAAATTACATTCCCTATTTCACCCCAGCGTTTATATTGTCACAAATCGATGAATATTTACCCTTAAGGGATATTTTTAAATGCTTCTAAAGCAACTGCCTACTTCGTAGCTGCTGTAGTCACGCCTTACAAACTGTAGCTCCTTTCATGTTTTTACTAGTAATGCGAGCTTGAGATATGCCTGGGGAGATGTTTGCTCATTATAACAGCACCGCTCCAACACGGTCTCTGGCTTGTCAATGGGATTGGACCATGGATCGATATTTGAACAGCAAGATGCAATAATTGATAGCCCATCGCCGAACCTCTGAGTGCTACAGTCAATGCCAAAATTTACCATTATCCACAACACAGGGGCGCGGTCTTAATTGCAAACCGAGTTGGGTTGGTGCGGTTATATGTTCAGATTGTTTATGCTAAGGCATCTTTTAAATTCGTATTACTTAAAAATCTTTAAAAACGTAACTTCTTTGTAAAACACTGTGGCTGTGTAATGAATAAACGGCACAATGTTTCTGAAAGACTACATGTTAAATTTTATTGAACAAGGGCTCTTAGTCCGATGAGTGAAAATAGGCTATAACTAAGAATTTAGATAAATTCAGACCTTAACCGAAGATTCAACCGAGCCATTGAAAAGTTACGACATCTTTTATACTAGTCATGCCAGTTGAGAAGTTGTTTGTCACTTGAATTCATTTCACAAATGCAGCATTTGGGGAATCCGCTGGTACTAAATTATTCCTTCCAAAGTCAAGAGGTGCGTGAATCACGGTCGATCTGCAATTCCTTACTGTAAGCTCCTCATAGAGCTTAATTTTACTGGCAAATAGTTGATGACTAAATCTTAAATTGAATATTCACCTCAACTTCGCCTAAACTCAATTCCGTATTCTTCAGAAATTATTCTATAGCTTTTTATCGACTACGATTTTTGTCAGCTTACCAATCGTTAATATGCAAAGGAATATTTATTAAGTTTGTACAAATTCCTATCATTTTAAATAATACATATTTTGTATGTATTGATGACTATTTTTATGGGACTAGTCCCACCCTCATTCCCACTACTGTGTCACCTGTGTAGCCAGGTTCATCAGCAGTGCCCATTGATAAAAACGAGTTTGGCACTCATGAAGTCCCGGGGAAAGTTAAACTGTCTTGGAACCCGCAACGAACTTAATCAGAAGTATATTGGAGGAGTTCGAAAATAAACAATCCACTTCCCTCCTTAACAAAGCGGGAGACAAGCAACGAAGAGATTATAATGATGAGAAAAGATAAGCACCACGGACATGAGCATTAAAGAGGCCTCAATTGTGAACAATACCTGTTTCCAGTAATATGTATGGCAGAAACGCCTAAACGCACGAAAATTCATCCTACTTGCCACAAGATCCGTATAGTTACTACTCCAGAAGTTACCTCTAGTTCGTTAAGCATGATCTTACGTTCGATTTGACAAATACTGCACTCCCATAGAATGTGATGAGCAGATTGTTCATAATTGTTGCCAGATGTTGAACATTGGCATAACGGTGAATCAACTAGCTTAAATGAATACAACTTGCTCTTAAATTTACCATGACCTGTAAGAAATTGGGCAACACAGTGATCCACCTCCAACCAATTCCTCGCCAGTCGCTCTCGGACGCATGGGAAGAACTGGTAGAGGTGACGGCCCTTAGTTGATGTGGTCCAGCGACATTGCCATTCATCAAGAAGATCGTCATAGACTGTGGATTGATGGCTCAACAATCTAGCGATCTTATGTCTGTCGCGCGGAGCAAGAAAATTTAGATCCATGTTATCTCGTGTCACGTAATACTTTGCTGATATATATATATATATATTGAATATTTATATTATTATAAGGTCATTAAACGATATAAATGAATATTGTGGGGATCTTGTTAAGATCGATCGCTTTAATAACACTGTGATGCCATGTGATGCTAGGTATACTGTAATATACAGAATGTAAAAAGACCCTTAACGAAAACTGAAATCCCATGTTGTGCCAACACTACGAAATTTTTTTACTTCGGGACCATACCTGGAAAATTACTGGTTCAGGAGATATTGAGGCTCAAAGTTAGTATGGATTTCTTTAATTAGGTAAAAAATCGATGCATTTACTCCACCAATATGTTCTTTAGATGCCCTATGACCCCATGGATAAGTAGGTATTCCGAGCATTGCACGCGCGCGTTTTTAATTGCGGGTTAAAAAATGAAGAAACTTAAAAAATAAATAGTTTCCCAGGTATTATTTTTGGTTAGTATGACTTGGCATGATGTCCACAACGAGTAGACTTCGGCTTGGTGATGGGTCTTGTGACACCCTGTATATGCACAATTGGTTACATATAATAACAATTGCCGCATTTCCTTGAAGCTACAGCAAACTGAATAAACTTTAAATAAACTTAATAAACTTGTTTCCATTTAAAAAAATCAGGCGATTGATTGGTGTCATTTAAAAAGTAGGTCACGTTGTTTTAAAGAAATGAATTATGTGTAGGATGTAGATACTATATTATGATGATAGAACACAAAATTTAAACAAATAATTTTATGAACATAATCAGTGATGTGTATGTAAGTCAAATCAAAATCTGAAACCTATTAAATTAAACACTGTCAAATATTTTCACAGCCGTTTATTAATCATCAAATTCTGGCACGCAATATTTACTGAACAATGTTTCTGATCAAATTGTGCTAAAATAGTATTCATTGTGAGAGTGAAAATAGAACAGAAGTGACAGCTACAAATTGACAGACATCAGAGGGACACAAGTGTGACCCTCTATTCGTCTTGTTGAAGTCACAAATGAATATTCAAATTTTACATTGACTAGCTTACTTCGAGGTTGAATTTATAATTTAAAGTGTTGCTTTTCCTCGCGTTTTCACGATTCGGATGCGGCTAATTGCGATTCTGAATGGAACTTTGAGTTGGGACTTAAACTGGTTATAATGTCCGTCGTACGCCGGTCACGTAACGCTTTAAGCCCTGGGGTTGTGCCGTCCACTCCATCTATTTGTTGTTCACTGTTTTTGACATTTAACAGTTTCCAAGCAGAATTAATACGCGTTAATTTAATATACAGGTCACACAATTTATTTTCAATTTCGACGCTTAAAATGATTCTAGTTGTATCATAATTCTTATACCTTCGTTGAGTACAGACGTGTTGAAAATAAGTATTAAAATAAACAAATAACTTGCTGAATCGTGACCTTATTAGTTCCGGAAACTGTTATACATGTGTATTGTGCATAAACATAACACGAATATGTCTCGCGCGTAGTAACAGAACTGAAACACAAAATGGACAGCAGCCCCTTCACCAGGAGCAGCAGGACTGTGCACTCCCCGCCTCCTTCACCTCCAGCAGGGCCCGCACCTGCACCCGCAACGAGACCTAATGCGCCGACTCATCGTGAAGATGTTCACGAAGTGATGCCCACACCGGAGATCCAGTCATGGATGACTATCATTGAACAAAGCCTCAATGAGATATGTTCTATTGTAGCTGAGGGTAAGATGAACACAGAGCAGAAACTGCGAATCAATTATTTATGCCGTAAAGTTGACAATGCTAAATCTCATATGGCCGTACGGTACCAGTCCCTGAAACATAGAATAGTGCAAGCCTATTCGTCTATACAATCCCTTGAAGGACAAGTAGACCTATCACATCAGCTGCAGGAAGTTAAACGGACCGTTGAAGAATCGTCGAAACTTCCCGTTACCACGTCTTTTGCTGATATGGTAAAAAAAGGTCCTAACAATTATATTCACCCGAGTAAATTGAATACTATAGCCATTTATCCAGACGATAAATTGAAGTCAAGTGAGGAAACAAAATCTCTTGTTCAAAAAATTATCAGTCCTGAGCAGATGAAGCTTCACGTACGCGGCCTGCATAAGATCAAAAACGGCGGCGTTATAATTAGCACTGACACAAAAGACGACATACAGAAACTCAAACAGTCAGTGCAGCTCACGAACTCAGGCCTTAAGATCGACGAGCCTCATAAGCGGAAACCAGGGTGGTAGTTATAGGAGTGCCCACATCAATGCAAGAAAAGGAAGTATTTACTTGCCTGTACCACCAAAATCTAGCCGATGTGTTGCCGAATTGCAATCTCAAGACCTTTTTCAATTCGTTAAGATTAAGCCACAAGTCAGGCAAGAAGGACGGTGAGACCTGCAACTTCATTATAGAAGTCTCTGCAGAAATCAGGAAAGCTCTCATAAGTAAAGATAGAGTGTTCGTAAACTGGTCTTCATGCCCTGTAAAAGACTTTACAATGGTTACTCGTTGTATTAAGTGCCAGCAATATGGTCATGCCGCTAAGACTTGTCGGGAGGCTACATACATCTGTGGACATTGCGGTGATCGAGGCCACTCTGTAAAGGATTGCACAAAAAAGGCAGACGAACCACAGTGTGGTACATGCCTGCACTACAAAAAGCCGAGCAACCATATTACAGGATGCATTGACTGTCCAGCGAAAATCATGGCTGAGAGGAGATACATCAATACCATTGATTATGGAGATACCTAAGTTCTGTGTTTATATAGAACACACCAAACTGATTTTAATAAGACAATATCTATATTATTTCATTTACCATTTTTATAAACTTAACACCTCATTAAAATATTGACCTACTAACATGATATTGTAAATTCATCTAGTTTATAAGTGCACATAACTATTATATAACGTTATAAATAAATGCTAAATTGGCTAACACTAATCATCATCATCGTCATTATTCGCGATTCTGCTGACCCACAGTTTTACAAGTCACTTACAGTTTTGTATAATATGCATAGCACGCTAATATATTGATTCTAATATACGATCAATGATTATATTAATAATACGTACCTAATAATTAGTAACTAAGTTTTATTTATTACCTTGATAATATTGTATACTGTCAAATATTGCAAATAATATTGCTGTACCTATTTACAAAATTTGTTATGAGGGACCCAACTGCCTGTGATACAGTTTTTAACTAGTAGTCTGGTGTTCTTTCCAATTCTTTGAAAACTGTAGCCTTAAGTTTAATATTATATTATAAGAATACTATTGTATCTGTGCTTTCTGAGAAATAAATATTATTATTATTATATCATTATATTAACAATATTAATGCAATAAAAAAGTACAATAAACTGTTTCAGAAACACTTCAATTTCAGATTTAATGTAATTTTTTTTTTACTTTCATCAAGACACTGATGCATAATGTATTATATGACGTTTATAATAATTATGTTAGGGATTGATAAAGTAATTTTCGTATCATAATAATTTAATTGAACATTGAGAGTAATTCAATTATTAAATAGCATTGACGTTAACATCAATGCTGTGATAATAAAAAAGTTGAACATATAATTTACTTGTTTATTAATATTATAGACGATCGACGTTGATACGATTTGGTAAATAAACAAATCTACTTACACATAAATAAAATTGGAGTGTCTGTTTGTAATATTAAAATAACCGCTTTATACTAAATGCACATGGATGAATACACGGTAAATATACAGAAATGTCATTTTTTCAATTTTTGTCTGGCTGTCTGTCTGTTTGTTTTCGCTAATCTCTGGAACGACTGGACTGATTTTGACGGGACGTTCACTGGCGGATAGCTGATGTACCAAGGAGTAACTTAGGCTATAAATTAACCGGGTTTGTGAAGTGGGTCAAACCGCGGGTAACAGCTATTGTGTAATAAAATTATACTTATAAATTTAATTAAATACCTGTATCAGAGTGATGATCTAGTTGTGATTCAAAACAGGCATTACTCGCATATTCTCAACCCTAGGCAGAGGGTCTTCCTCTCCCTAGGAGAGAAGACACAGCTAGCGAGGACCAAACGTCCCTTGTAATTTGCTCTTCCCTTTCCAGAAATCTAGGAAGAGAGAAAGAGAGAAATGAAAAAAAGAAATAAGGAGGAATATTGTCACGCACGGGACGATGCAGCAAAGGGAGGCCTACCAAGATGAATGACGGTCATATTGGGATGGCAAGAAACGGTTGGATCCGAGCGGCTCAAGAATACTCTGTGTGGAGAGCCCTGGAGAGGCTTATCTCTAAGGTTTTTGTCAAAAGGGTGGCAATGCCTCGTTAAAGTCATCATATTCACGTTAGGACAGGCGAAGCTCTTCTACTGTTTAAAAATGTTAATATTAACCCAGTCAAATTTAATTTATTAAAATTTATTGATTTTACCGGCTATCTATCGGATACTTCGTTACCGGATGAGAGTTATTGTAGAGTAAAGATACAAAGAAGATTCGAAAAAGTTCACACAAGATATGAATTCCCTCGAGACGGGGCGAGACGTGGTTGAAGAGATCCGAGAATGGCACACACGGATCCTTGGAGCCGGCGAGCCTTCGCGGTATTACAAACGTGCCTGCTTCAAATGTTTAACAAGAATTGTGTGTGAAAAATTAAACTTTGAGCAACTTTATGCACTACTAGTACTTGTTACACGTGACGCTGGCTCTGAGTAGCTAGGTAACCTTGGTTTCTTTTTCCGACTAGTAGATCAAAATAGAATAATTTTATATACGGCTAGATTTCTTAGTGAGCAAGATGATATACCTACGAGTAAGTAATTCTGGCAAGTAGGTTCAAATTGTAAAATTGAGGTATGTAAAATTTCTTTCAAACCATGCAAATATAAATCTATTAAGATTTTTAATATTAAGGTTAAATTATTAAGGTTCTGTATATGCTATTATTATCACGTGCTAAAAAGGCTTACACAGGTAGGAATATATTCAAACGTTTGCTAAACCAACGATTTTATTGAAAATGAGTACGAGCTTTCATTAGAAAATAAATTTAAATTACCTTTATTCAAAGATCCTACAATTTTTTTTTTTACTTCTTTTTGACTTTTAATCCATCGTATGAGTAGGTCTCACACGAGATAAAATAGATTTATATTTGTGTCTGGTATTCTACCACACGAGCGATTAAATGTTACTCTTGCATTATGAACACTTGGGTTGCAAGTTTTAACAAGTATTCGAACTACAGCCACAGGGACACCCCTCAGACTTGGAGCAAAATTTTGTCTCTTGTGTTCGATCCACACTTGACGCAGTGGGGAACGACGAGACGATGAGATGGCGTACTAGTAAAACAACAACGCCATTCGTGCAGTCATTGCTTGATGCACCATGAACGGGCCGGCTCAACTCAGCGAATACTACTCTCATACAAAATATCCTCTAGATTGCAGTTTGTAGCGTATGACCGGTACCTACCGATTGTACGTCATAATACCGTCCATACGCTTGGCCAATCAGGGAAGGCCATCGTCCGCGCTCGTAAGTTTTGCCCTTATTTGGTAATGCGCCGACACCAACGCTGATGGAGGGCCGGTATATAAAGGGGCCGACAGAGAGGCCGTCACCGCTACTCTACACTAACCTACTACCGCTACTCTGTTCTATATCGCTATATCCATATACATTCTACGTGTATCCTGGTCCCAGCTGTGGGTGAGTTACTACATTTACTGCGTTAGCGTACTGCCCATCTCTCTACCTGCTAGCTGAGGCCGGCTGACGCCGCCTGCCTGACTCTATTGGTTGTGGCTTTCCTAATGCTGTTTCCCTTTAGGTTCCAGGTTCACCCTAAGACTCCGGCTACGCTCCTAGGCCACTACACTTTCCTGCATCGCCTTCGGCGTCACCTCTGCCGAAGAGTCTGGCCTGCCCTGCTCATCGCACTCAGACCGCCAACGCCTGCCAGCTGAACCAACGGCCTGCGAGGATCTGCCACTACGCGCAGCCTTACGAGCAACCTGCCCTGCACACTACCGGAGGGAACAGCGTGGGAGACTGCAGCCCTTAGTGTTCAGGCCAGTGTCGTGTTGTTGGTCGGTCATACTCGGCATAGGAAGCGAGGCAATACTCGGCAAATAAACGCATCTAGAACCTCTTCTGCGTTTTACTACTACCAGAACCCGTTACAATGGCGCCTACGTGGGTTATTGTCTCGCTTTCCGTGCTCGAGTTCTCTTCTAGCAGGTCTCCATGATTGTAAGTGAGGAGGTGCGGCTACAGCAAACCGGTACGTATGGCTTTACTAATTGTCTACCTTTTAGTGTAACTACCTACTACGTACTAGTTCGCAATTTTGAATTCTAACGTTTTTTCTAATTAGTCCTAACGGTCGAACTTTTACGCCTAATCGTAAAGTAGGCCAATTGTAAGGGCGGAACGCTTGCGCACTAAGTGTAGTGTGTAGTTTATACTTACGCGGTTATTCATACACCATGGGCTCACACCCCATAAAATACTTCCTGCTAAACAAGAACGAGTTAGCATACGAGGTTGCGATTAGAGGTGAGGAGCCGGCTACCTCTGTCCTAGGTCTGCGGAAGCAGCTCCCTAAATTACTGGAAGCCATTCCAAATGATGATATTTTGGAGTCGGGCCTAGCCATCACGGTGGACTTCGAGGGCGCTAGCGAGGCCCTCTCTGAGCTGGCCAAGCGACTAAATTCGTTATCTTCCTCTTACGACGCGAACCTAGCTAGGAGGTCTACCGCACTGCACAACCACATTTGCCATAGACTCCGTAGGATGGAACGTCCTACGGCGTATTCAAAACGAATAACCGAATTGTGCAGCCGGTTCGACAAGCTCTCGGCGGAGCTGTCCGCCATTGAACAATCAGGTGTTCGCTCAGCTGATGCTGTGGCTGAGGCTCAACCTGCGCCGTCTACCTCGACGCAGGCAGGGTTAGCCCCAGTGTTGCATTGCGAGCATTTGAGAGTTAGCGAACTGTCTAAGCTAAAATACGACGGTACGGGATGCGTCCGAGCGTTCCTACAACGCGTAACCGAATTCCAAACCGCGCGTAATCTACCTTCCACTAAAATTTTAACATATGCCTCCGAAATTTTCACCGGTAACGCACTTCACTGGTACCGCGGCCTAAAAGAATATTTCAATACATGGGAAGAACTCACCACTAAATTAATAGACGATTTCACACCGTACGATTATGACTACCGGTTATTAAATGAAATCCGCCGACGTACTCAAGGTGCTACCGAAACTATAATAATTTATCTCTCGATATTGAATCAGCTGTTCGCTAGGCTGTCACCGTCAAAGCGATTGTCCGAACGCGAAAAGTTAGACATCTTATTGCATAACATACGTCCATGCTACTCACTAGTGATAGCTCCGTCAATATCTTCAATAGACAGTATAGCAACACTGCAGACGTTATGTTTAAACTACGAACGGATGAAATGTTTGAACTCTCAATTCTACGAACCGTATTATAATAACGACACGTTGGCACCAGACCTAGCTTACAGTCACAAACCTAATAACCGAGCGCGTAATAATTCCAACAATAATTATCCCGTTGCTACTATAGAGGGTACGTCCGAATACACTGAGAACAACGAACCTAGCAAACCTAAGTCTAAACCTAGCTCTGTCGCTCTAGTCACGTCCAAGTACTGCCCGCGCTGCCGTATCAATGATCACAGTTTGAATGAATGCAAACGCGATCGGTTCGCAATTTGCTTCAAGTGCGGCCGTAGGGATGTGACACTCCCTAACTGCCCGAACTGTAAATCGACGAAACCAAAAAACTAGTTGGTCAGGGTCGGGGCGTGTCAAAATCTAAATTAGGTTCTACAACCTATTCAACCAATTTTGACAAAGATGATTGGAGAAATTGGCTAAACACTCTAAAAGTGTATTTCTCTAGTTATTCCGTCGCCTCGATCCTGGATAATAAACCTAAAAATGACCAACGGCCCTATGTTAACGTAACGATTAACAGTTTACCTATTAGTGGATTGCTCGATTCCGGTTCAGCAATTACAATTCTAGGTAACAACTCCCATCTGGAGGTAATTACTAAAACCGGGTTAGAAATACAGCAGTGTCACAACACTAATTCCATTCGGTCCGCGGGTGGAAATATATTGTTGCCGCGCGGTTTTATCAACTTACCTACTACTTTTAATAATCAAACCCACTTATTGAAAGCTTATATTATTATTATTCCAGAAGTTACAAGTAATTTAATTTTAGGCATCGATTTCTGGAAACGATTTAAATTACTGCCTAACCATATCGCATCCGTATGCATGTCTAAAACATTGCCGTGTAGTGTGTTAAGTGAAAATAAGCTAAGTAACACGAACGTATTGCAATCTTTTAGTGAGTTGAGTGAGTCACAACAGAGAACGGCTAAGTTAATTATAAAGCAATACGAGTCGATTTCTACTGAAAACCGGTTTAGGACGAACTCACTTAATAGAACATGCAATAGACACTGGTGATTCTGCGCCGATACGCCATAGATATTATAGGTTACCGCCGGCGAAATTAAAAATAATTATTGACGAATTAGACGAAATGCTTGCATTGGGAGTGGTAGAAAAATGCGAAAGTCGGTGGTCGTCACCGATTTTACTAACGCCTAAGAAGGACGGTAAACTAAGGTTTTGTTTAGATAGTCGGAAACTTAATTCTATTACTAAAAAAGACGCGTACAAACTACCTTACGTATCCGAAATTTTAGACAACCTTAGGAACGCTAGATATCTAAGTAGTATAGACTTATCTAAGTCCTTTTGGCAGACGCCTCTTCGCGAATGTGATCGTGATAAGACTGCGTTCTATGTGCCTACTAGAGGAACATTTAGATTTGTGACTATGCCGTTTGAATAAACGAATGCGCCTGCGACACAACAGCGTTTGGTGGATCACTTGTTTACGAACAGTCCTGAGTTCGAAAACTCTGTATTCGTTTTTTAAGATGATATCGTGCTTATATCGCCATCCTTTAATGCTCATGTGTCACTATTAAATAAAGTATACGAAAAATTTAAGTCGGCCAACCTTACCATTAACTTGGAAAAATCTAAATTCTTCCGTGATGAATTGAAGTACTTGGGCTACGTAGTAAACTCTAAAGGATTACGAGTAGACCCATGTAAGGTGGAAGCCATTCTTCAATATGCTACGCCTAAGAATAAAAAAGAAGTCAAATGGGTTTTTAGGCATTGCATCATGGTATCGGCGATTTATACCTAATTTTAGTACTATTGCCGGTCCTTTGAACAAACTTACCTCTACCGGTAAGAAACCCGCACCATTTCAGTGGTCGGTGGAAGCTGATGACTCGTTTTGTAAACTAAAACAATTGTTAAGCTCCGCACCAATATTATCGTGTCCCGATTACGAGAAACCTTTTCAAGTTCACACAGATGCGAGTGCGAGTGGCATCGGTGGGCTACTTACACAAGAAATAGATGGCGTGGAACTACCTATCGCTTACATGAGTAGGTCACTAAATGCACAGGAACAAAACTACAGTATAACAGAACGGGAGACATTAGCAGTTCTAACAGCCCTCGAATATTGGCGCTGTTATTTAGATAACGGGTTAAAGTTCGTGGTGTATACTGACCATTCTGCACTGAAATGGATCCTAAACTTGAACAACCCGACTGGTAGATTAGCTCGGTGGTCGGTTCGTCTGTCAGCCTTTAACTTCGAAATAAAGCATCGGCGCGGCGCGGATAATATTATAGCCGATGCGTTATCACGATCCCTACCTGTAAATATAATTAACGCGAATAATAATACCGTGAACGACCCTAATGTTGACACTGATCAATGGTATTCAGCCACCTACAATGGTTGTTTATCTTCGCCTAATGACTATCCAGACTATTCTATTAAAAATAATAAATTGTATCGTTTGATTAAATCTAGGTGTATGCTACGTAAGGAGTTCGAATGGAAAGAAGTACTACCTTCTTCTGATCGAAATAATGCCATATTAGAGAACCATGCCGAACCCACTTCGGGGCATTTCGGTATTTTTAAAACTTACAAGCGCTTAGCACTGCGTTACTATTGGCCCAAAATGCGCGATGACGTAGTTAAGTTCATAAATTCTTGCGACACTTGTATCGCGCACAAACATCAGAACCATGCACCATTGGGAACCATGGGACGACCCAAAGTGTGTTCACGACCCTTCCAAACCATTAGTGTAGATTTGGTGGGGCCACTACCCGTCACAAGAAAACAAAACGCCTACATCTTTGTAGTAACTTGCTGTTTTAGTAAATACTGTCTACTTTTTCCTATCAGGCGCGCAACTGCTGAAATAATAACTAATATTTTGGAAGAAAAAATATTTTTAGTTCATGGTATACCATCTACAATTATATTGGACAATGGTAAACAGTTTGTCAGTGCTACTTTAAAATCTATGTTGCGCAAGTACAAAATCCCTAATCTTCATTATACTCCTAAATATTCCCCACATGTCAATACGGTCGAACGCTATAATAAAACTATTGGTTCTACCTTAGCGGCGTTTGTAGGAAATGACCAGAGATTATGGGACACTCTCCTACCTAAGGTGCAGTTTGCATTAAATACTGCAGTTAATGAAGTCACGGGCTATACACCTAGTTTTTTAGTCTATGGACGTGAACTAGTTCCATGCGGCTCACACTATGTCGACACAAACACTGATGATATGGTATACATACCTAGGGACGATTACGCAGAAAACATAGGTCACTTATCAGGCATATTTGACAAAGTTCAGGCACTCCTCATTCAAGCTCATGCTAGGAATTCCCAAACGTATAATTTACGCCGTAAACCAGCTGAGTTTAATTTGGGAGACACTGTGTGGAAAAGGACTTTTTATCAGAGCGACAAGGATAAGTCCTTTTGTAAGAAACTAGCCCCTAAATTCGTGAAGTGCACAGTGATTAATAAAAAGTCGCCTCTCGTTTACGAGTTGTCGGACGCGTCTGGAAATTCTATTGGATTTTGGCACATTAAGGACCTAAAACTTATACACTATGGTGCCTAACTATTTGTTACAAACCGTAGAAGACTTTCCCTTCCTTCTCTCTATATGCCGTCTTAGGTTGGACAGTAGCGCAGTCATAGACCTAACGCAGCTAGTCGGATTTTCCTTGTTAGCCACGTAAAACCCTCTCCTAAGGCGGGCGGTATTGTAGCGTATGACCGGTACCTACCGAGTGTACGTCATAATACCGTCCATACGCTCGGCCAATCAGGGAAGGCCATCGTCCGCGCTCGTAAGTTTTGCCCTTATTTGGTAATGCGCCGACACCAACGCTGATGGAGGGCCGGTATATAAAGGGGCCGACAGAGAGGCCGTCACCGCTACTCTACACTAACCTACTACCGCTACTCAATAGAGTAGCGGTAGTAGGTTAGTGTAGGCGGCGGTCTATATAGAATACTATATCGCTATATCCATATACATTCTACGTGTATCCTGGTCCCAGCTGTGGGTGAGTTACTACATTTACTGCGTTAGCGTACTGCCCATCTCTCTACCTGCTAGCTGAGGCCGGCTGACGCCGCCTGCCTGACTCTATTGGTTGTGGCTTTCCTAATGCTGTTTCCCTTCAGGTTCCAGGTTCACCCTAAGACTCCGGCTACGCTCCTAGGCCGCTACACTTTCCTGCATCGCCTTCGGCGTCACCTCTGCCGAAGAGTCTGGCCTGCCCTGCTCATCGCACTCAGACCGCCAACGCCTGCCAGCTGAACCAACGGCCTGCGAGGATCTGCCGCTACGCGCAGCCCTACGAGCAACCTGCCCTGCACACTACCGGAGGGAACAGCGTGGGAGACTGCAGCCCTTAGTGTTCAGGCCAGTGTCGTGTTGTTGGTCGGTCATACTCGGCATAGGAAGCGAGGCAATACTCGGCAAATAAACGCATAGAACCTCGTACTGCGTTTTACTACCAGAACCCGCTACAAGTTACATATCTTACTTTCACGTTTATGTGTTTTACTTTTATAGAATCGCTTCTATAATACTCAAAGAATACAAGAGCCAAGCTTGCCAGTCATTATCATTAAATTGATTTGAATTTATCATATTTGCTCCTCCTTACCAATAACAAATAATTATTAAAGATAAAAATTGTTTAGTTTATATTTTATACAAATACAGAAATACTAGTTATGATATAGCCGTTAGTTATTATGAATTTATAACAGTACTGAGTTTACGCTTCAGGTATAATGATTATAGCTGAATCGACGGCTTTCAAGCAGCAGTTCCATTATGCAATAAAATAAACAGTTTAGCAAAAATCGAGTTAAAAGTAGAAAACGAAAAAGTAGTATGACACAAATATTTTTTCTTTACTGTTACTAAAAACTGTAACAGTAACGAATATAATAACTTAACTAAAGTACCTTCTTAAAGAAGTAAACTTTAAGTTACAAATAAGATAATAGTAGATTAGCAAGTTAAAGTCCGAAAATTTAATAAGTATAAAAATTATGGACATAAGTAAATAAGGTCAGATGTTTTGAATAAAGGTCACGACAGCTTCGATTCAAGCTTGACTTGGCAGGCTTCCTTGAAGCACTTATTCATTACTTACTTACAAATACTAATTCACATACAAATGTTCACGCAAGCTTGTAAAGAAATTTCCGAAACAAATGGTAAAGCTCAACTACGTGCCAGTATTCAGAGACAAAATTATTAGATTTTGTTTTGTAGATAGCTGAATAGTAACGGCCTATTAATGCGCCAGTACTGAGCGGAGGCTCTTTGTTGAAGTTATCAGTACACCGAGAGGTAATTGGCAAAATCACCCAGCAGCCGCAGAATGTCTGTGATATCAGGTTTATTTTTGAGAAATCGTGTATAATAGCACCTGCACGTCTATGCGTTATTCAATATCGTCATTAAAGTCAACGGTATCAACGTCGTTTCGAACGTTTAGGTATTTATCGGTCGCTGTGATCTAGCGTAATGTTACTATTATTATAATACTTTTATGGAATAAAAATATTTAGATTCTTTTTCCACATGTCTGTTTATAAACTCCGAATAATCAATTTAGCATTTAACTAAACCACGCCATTGGCTTAGCTGTAAGCTAAATATTTTTTAAACATATTGAAATTTATTGTGAAACCACGATTATTTAGGAAAATAAATCACAACTGAGTATAAAAAGGTACATTTTTGCTTACTTATTGTTAAGTTTGAGTAAAGTTTACCGGGCGATTTTTCGCAAAAACAGGTTGTCCCGTTACCCCAAATTTCTCACCGGGAGAATGAAATACTTTTGGCGTGAAAAATAGCCTGTGTTACTTACTATACGTATCTTCGTCTATCCAATTTCAAAGTATTCATATTCGACATAGAGGAAAAGTAATCACACTTATTCGTAAGTATATAATATTACGAGAGGAAGCCAGCAGCTACGCCTGCATTTTTTTTTAATTTACCCGTTTTGGAAATCCCTTCTTAGTGCACCCCTACGGCCCCCAAGGAATATACATGCCAAATTTCAGCTTCCTGCGCCTCATAGTTTTGGCTGTAGCTTGTCTGTCAGTCAGTCAGTAACGCAAGGATTTTATATATTAAGATTAGCACATGAGTAAATAGTCATCTGATATTAGTTAGGATTACGATTAGTTACGATTAGATCCGGACCTCAGGTTTACGTGCGAGGCATGATAATAATATACTCGTATAAGTAAGTGTTCAAAAGACTTAAGTATCTATCTACAAAAGTTCGTTTAATCCGGCTTAGACGTTTAGTTGGCGTAACAAATAAAATTATAGCAATTTTTACAATGAATCTAAATCACTGTATCTTTATCCTTGTGATGTAGATTACCACGATAATATTCAATTGGTAAGATAAATTCGTGTTTTTCCGGCTGGCTTATTACTGTCAGACTTTTACACACGCAGTGGTGTGTGTTCGGTTGCATTTCTGATTTAGCCCTATAGAACATTTTCAAGGGAACGAGTTCAAAATGCTGCCGATTAGCTAAATTAATGTTTATGGAGCTAAAAGGGATGAGACGTCATATTTTGATAGTGCATTTTTGCCTTCTATATTAGAATAGTTCTAGATTATTTTTAACAATTTTTTTGCTGCGGAGTCTCTATCAGTTATCTAAACTCACATAACTGGGTAGGTTGCCCGTTCTAGGAAATACATAACTATGCTTCGATATGGCTGGCAAAACTTTCCTATTTCTGAGTATCAAACAAATAACCTCTATGTTCAAAACTATTTTGCAAATGTCTGATTTTGTCCGCAGAATAAATATAAAAATGTAATCTGTTTTATTATATAAAATATTTCATTTATATTTAATTGAAATGCGTATCAATATTAAAAACTTATTAAAACCAAAAGAAAATCTAAAGATCATAAACAATCCTTTTTGTTGAAGTAAAACCTCATCGCTGTCATCAACAAATGTCAAAAATGTTATCAGATAATGTCAATAGGACAGTTGGTACAGGAAAGAGGCCAAAGCTCCTAGTCACGTGAAGCATCGATCAGTCAACTCGTAATTTCCCTACTTACGTAAAGAGCGATCGTCGGACCCCATGAGTGTCCGCTGAGACCACATGAAAACAAAATCACGTTGAACATTATTTTGTTTACGTTAAAAAAGATGTCTGGCGCCTTGTTGGCTCATTCTGGTAAGTAGCAACATTTGCGATACCCCGCTATTTAGATTCTGCCAAGTGTTATTAGGGCAATTTCTGTTGTAAAAAATACAATTTTGAAATCATGTTTCATGAATTTTTTTAATAACGTTTAACGGCAGTAAATATCTACATAATAGGTTGCAACAAAATGTATTTTCTATCTGAAACTGGTCGGCCATTTTGCTCTATTTCAAATATAGAAATTATCTTCAATAGCTTGCGCTTGCGAAAGATGGCACAATAAGATTGACGGAGGCTATTGCAGCACAGAAGGCTCCGCTACAACGGAGTAGGACTCACTGCAAAAAAATATACGGAATAGTGAAAAGTAATTACATATATGGAATCTATTGCGCATTGAGTATTTCCACTATTTTCTTTTCTAATTTAGTACGTTTCAGATCTCAGTGATGAAGAAACTTAAATGAAATGTTCTATAAATTTGTAATTTTATTTGCTCGGTCTTCACTTTATACTCACATGTCTCTAGGGTATTTCGATTTAAAAAACTGAATTCTTAATAGTAATGCCTTACTTTGATGTCACGACAAAAATATTCATTTATCTAGTTATATAAAACTTAGAGCTTAGATCCAGTAGTTTGTTGTAGCCCTCATACCTTACCTCACGTGTACCTATATAATTTGTATAAAGTATACTTACTGTAAGAAATTCAGGCAATGAATATAAGTACCTGCCCCAGTTCAAATTATCACGATCTAGTACTACAGAAAAAGCGTTCACCACACTATATAAGTTATGCTAATAAATGTGAGAAATCGGCCGTTTACGATAGCCATACATCGTTTCCAGGCGAACGATGTCCCAGCCTCTCTTCACGCATTCTCATTGCTCTTTCCATTTCACACAAAATCCTTAGTCATCTTTTTGCCACTTGCAAAATTAATGGCTATCTTACCCAACTTACAACTCATCAATATCAGACATATCGAATAGAAAGTAAAAGGGTAGGAGCTCCTTTACTAAATGGAATTTAAACTTGAATAATTTACACTATTATATTTCAGCTTTATAATGTTTTGCGAAACGTGATTCTAATGCTGAAAATATTTGTAGCTACCCGCAGAATTTTAACGAGAAACGTGTAATACGTAATTATAATAGTTTTGTGTTATTAGTAAGTAGTAGTAATAAAATAATTTAGGAAACTACCTAAATTATAATTATCTAGTAACTAAATTAACTAACAACTTATTGGCTATGTAAACGTACAGCTTTTAGTTTAAAATGGATACTGATATTATGTACTGTCTTTTTATAATAATATACTAGAGTATGCCCGCAGTCACGGCCGCACATAATATTTTAATCTAACCGTTTCTACTCGATCCCGTGGGAGTTTCAGTAAATCCCTTCTTAGTGCACCCCTACGGTTGTTGAGGAACACACACACCAAATTTCAGCTTCTTGCGCTAAATGGTTTTGGCTGTGCGTCTTCTGTTCGTCAGTCAGTGACGGTTTTTTTATGTATACTGATTTTTATGGAAATATTAATCATGTGTGTGTCTACATTATTCAAAAAATTAATGCGATCTCTGATTAACGTATCCGCATTCAGCTAAAATAATTTACGACTCGGTACCAGTTTGGTAAAATATTCCAGGTAAATAACAAATAATACCTATAGACGGCGCAGTAAATGCGCAGTGTTTTAATTATACGTTATTTTTATAGATTACTCTCGAAACTTCAGATCTCTTTAATTATATTCTTTTGATTACAAGTGACTATTCTTAAACAATAATTATTTTATTTTTATTTATAGAAAATGCCACCATGCTTGGTGGTGTCACACCCTTTTCTTTTTGTTTCATTCACACAAAGAACATCAATCTTTCTATCATCCATCATCTGACATACTTCATCCAATTTGCCGTTCATTCCTCCACCAACATTCAATGTTGCAAACCTGCTTTCCGTAGGCCGCTTTTCGCCCTCGCGGGAAACGAGAATATTTTTAGATAAGGATAGCGTGATTCGAGTTGGTGGCAGACTTAGTAACTCAAAATTTTATTACGATAAGAAACATCCAGTGCTGTTGTGTCGTAAACATCGTTTTACATGGTTATTGTGTTCATATGAACACAAGCGTTTACTTCATGCTGGACCTCAGCTTCTCGTAGCTACCATGCGTGATAGATGGTGGGTGCTAGGAGCACGTAATTTAGCGAGGCAAGTGGTTCATAAATGTGTGACCTGCATTCGCATGAAAGGAAATACTTTAACTCCACATATGGGTGATCTCCCTGCCGAACGTTTAGAAGCTGGATTTCCATTCATGCGATGTGGTGTAGATTATGCCGGCCCCATTTCTATCTTGAATCGCAAAGGCAGAGGTTCGCATCTAATTAAAGGTTATATTTGTTTATTTGTTTGCTTTGCTACCAGAGCTGTGCACTTGGAGTTAGTTGGTTCATTGTCAACTCAGGATTGTATCTTCAGCCTTGGCCAGGGATCACGACTATGAATCTGAATTTTCAGCCATCAGGGAGGAAATGAAGTCGCTAATAGCAACTCATATGAAAAAACATGAAGAAGAACTTAAGAAAATTCACCCTACTCTAATGGAAATAAAAAACACTAACAACAATATTGAGAACTCAATGGCCTTTCTAGCAGCTCAGAATGAAGAACTAAAAAAGAAAATAGAGCTCCTTGAAGTTCAATCTAAAAAAGATAAGGACTACATAACTATATTAGAGGATAAATTAGAGGACTTACAACGCGGTAATCGGAAGGCTAATATAGAGATCAAAAACGTACCAAAAATGCCTAAAGAATCTAAAGAAGATCTTATAAAAATGACAATAAGTTTATCCCAAGCTATCAACTGCAAAATCGAAAAGGACCACATAAAGGATATATATAGAGCGCACAGCAAGCGCGGTGAATCTAGAACTAGCCCCGTTGTAGTCGAACTGTCATCAACTACGGTAAAAACTGACTTCCTGAACCTCAGTAAATCTTTCAACAGATCACATAAAGACAAATTAACAGCCAAGCACCTCGGTATGAATAAAGGAGAAAGTACACCGATCTATATCTCTGCACACTTAACTCCTAAAGCAGCTCGTTTGTATTTCTTAGCGCGGGACCTAGCCAAATCCCAAGGATATAAGTTCTGCTGGACAGCATTCGGCAGGGTTTACCTCAAGAAAGAAGAAAACTCGACAACCATCGTCATAAAAAGTGAATCGCAAGTGACTAGCTTGTCTCAGAATAAATGACTAGACTTAGAATTTCGCTATTCGGTACTTAATTTGATATTATTACTTTATTTTTAATTTAAAATGCATGCTTATCAAATCAATTTAAAATTCATGACCTCTTTATATTTTTGTGACTATGTAGCGCGCAAACACACATACAACACAGACACAACTAGCTACACTCTCCATATTTTTCTGCACAAACGAATTCTTTACATTTCCATACACACTTAACTCGTTTACAGACATACACTCTTTTACATGTAACCATTCACTGTAATTCATATATATCATTACCATCCAGACACATATACAAACTCACTCACATCAGTAGTCTGCAGCAATCATATCTCAAACTTCTTCACTCCCAGACTGAAAGCAAACATTTCTTCTACAGAACGAACTCTTCTTCGTTAATGACGCCTTTGCCCTTTATTCTAACACTCAATGGATGATCCACTTCACAACATTAATGTGATTGATGATATCGAAATTGCTCGCGCTGTTGAATGTAACTGTGCTGAACTCGCATCACATAAGGTATTTAAAAATGATGACCTCACTAGAATATCCCAAAATATACGTAGCATATATCGAAACTTTGATGACTTCTTGGTCACATTAACAGGTCTCCCTTTAAATCCAGATATATTAATACTTACTGAATGCAGACTTAGCTCCAATAAACCTATACCACAACTTGATAAATATAACTCGTACTCTACCACACGCCAGCTAAACCAAAACCGCGGAGTAATTGTGTACATAAAAAAACATTAAAACCTAAAGTAAAAGAAATTAAACTTACTAATGCTTCATGTCTTCAACTGGAAATACTTGCTAACATTATACTTTGCGTATATCGCTCTCAATCTAACACAAACGCTACTGGGTTTAAAGACTCTCTCTCATTACACCTAGATACTCTGATAACACAAAAAATATTATAATATCGGGTGATATTAATATAAATATAGCACCCAAAACATCCGAACCCTCCCAGGAATATACTTATAGGGTTAATTATTTAAATGCTTTGTCCGGATATGGTATTCTGGCTGGTCATACGCTAGCAACTAGAGAAAAAAATTGTCTAGACCACTTCATGTTAAAGTTGAACAAAAATAAATACTCGGCATTCATTGCAGTCTTGCACACGTCGATTACCGATCATTTAACCACTCTTCTCTCTCTCTCAAAATCTAAAATTAAAAGCACTGCAACCAAAACTAAATCTAAAACCGATTATAATAAGGCTCTGGAATATCTTTGCCAGAAAGCCCTCTCAAACCTACTATTCTATGATAATCCCACCACTGTAACACAAAACCTGATAAACATAATTACCGAGTCCCTAAAAGCCAATACTACACATGTCATTATACCTAAGAGTCAACGCACACTGAAACCATGGATAACTCCTGGCATTCTACGTTGCATTAGAAATACAAATAAATTACAACAAAAACTATGCAAAGAGAGTTACAATGAGGTTTTAAGAATTACTTACACGCGGTATAGGAACTATTGCAACAACTTGATTAAAAAGCTCAAACGAAAATACGACAGGGAGCTAATAGCCAAATCAACAAAGAGTAATAAACTATTGTGGAAAACATAAAAGACATTACTTACTCTGATAAACCACGTGATGGACATCAAGAATTAATTAGCCTCAGAAGTAGTCCTGTCGAATCCGCGAATTTCATAAATCGATACTTTTTCCCACCGGTCCATACCTACAAGATTCTATGGTAGGTTGGATTATATCCGGTCCAGTTTATAATAATAATTATCGTTTGTTAGCGAATAGCATGACCGATGTTCAGTGCAATTTGACAATTGTTGATTCTCAATTACGTAAGTTTTGGGAAATCGAGGAAGTACACGTCCCTCCCGTTATTACGGAGGAAGACCGTTTTTGTGAAGAGCTGTTCTTGCGGACAACTGAACGTGATCAGCACGGTAGGTTTTCTGTAAAAATGCCTTTAAAACGATCACCTGATTGCTTAGGTGACTCATATAACCCTGCATTGAAGCGTTTTTTATCGTTAGAAAGGAAACTAAATCGTTTACCACAGTATGAAGATATGTATTGTGAATTTATGCAAGAGTATGAGCAGTTAGGTCATATGACGCTTATTGATGAATTTAAAAATGTTGATAAGCCATATTATTTTATCCCAGACCATGGTGTATAACGTGAAAACAGCGTAACAACCAAATTACGTGTGGTTTTCGATGCAAGCGCGACAACGACTAATAATAATTCGTTAAATGATATTCAATACGTAGGCCCTAGGTTACAAAATGATATCTTTTCAATATTGCTTCGTTTCCGGCAAGGTCAATATGTCGCCTGCGCAGATATTGAAAAATTCTTTAGACAAATTTTAATACAATCTGGACAACGTAACTTACAATTAATATTGTGCCGAAATGATGCGAGCAAACCAATACAAGTTTATCGTCTCAATACAGTAACTTACGGCGAGAGTTGTTCACCGTACATTAGCAACCGATGCTTGAAACAGCTGGCAAAGGAATGTGACGATGACGTCATCGCTACCGCTATCAATGACGATTTTTACGTTGATGACATGCTTATTAGTCATGATAGCCGTGATATTTTATTAGATATTTGTAGCAAAACGGCTGCCGTCCTACAAAGCGGTTGTTTTCCCTTAAGGAAATGGACTTTTAATTTTGATGTAACTTCAGAAAGCACTAAGGATTTATGTATAGGTGAATATTGTCAGTCTAAAACCTTAGGTGTCGGTTGGTCTAATAAAAATGATTTATTTAATTTTTCAACTAGTTTGGATAAATGTTATATGAATACTAAGATAACGAAGCGTTTAATTATGTCTGTCATTGCTCAGATTTATGACCCATTAGGATTATTAGCACCTGCTATTACTACGGCAAAGGTTCTATTACAAAAATTATGGCTTGCAAAAATAGGCTGGGATGATGAAGTCCCAAGTCAAATTTCATGTGTCTGGTATAATTTTATAAATTCGTTACAATATTTGCCTGAAATATTAGTCCCGCGTTATGTCATGTGTACTAATGTTGTAAAAAAAGAGTTACATATTTTTACTGATGCTTCGCAGTGTGCGTACGGTGCATGTGCGTACCTACGTTCATATAGTAATATTGATGAGTCACAAGTTACTAGCCGTTTATTGTGTGCCAAAAGCAAGGTCGCGCCAATTAAAGCGTTAAGTATTCCACGCCTTGAGCTGTGTGGAGCTTTAGTTGGAGCTAAACTTTATAATAAAATCATAAATTCCCTTAGACTAAAATTTGATAAGGTCTATTTCTGGACTGACTCCACTATAGTTCAAGGCTGGCTTCGTGCATCCCCTCATTTGTTAAAAACATTTGTACAGAATAGGGTTGTGCAAAGTCACGAATTAACTAGCAATGCTACATGGCTGCATGTCAAAGGTAAGGATAATCCTGCTGATATGTTATCCAGAGGGGTTCTTTTTGATTCGTTAATAGAAAACAACACTTGTTTGTGGTGGTGCGGACCACCTTTTCTTAGTGAACCTACTACAAGTTGGTTGATAACAAATACTACTGAAATTGAGTTTGATAAGTTACCGGAAATAAAATGTGCTAAAACTTTTAATTGTTTAAATGTAGAAACTAATAGTCCTTTAATTGATTTCGAAAGGTTTTCTTGTTTTAATCGTTTGCAGAGAACGGTCGCATACGTTTTGCGTTACATTTTTAATTAACGTGCATCGCGTATCGGTCAAGGTCGTAAAACCGGTCCATTGACAGTGAGCGAGATTAATAGTTCACTACTTGTGTTGACACGTTTAGTGCAATCACATTCATTCAGTAAAGAATATCATAACCTTAAAGAAAGTGTACATTTAAATAACAAACTTAGTAATAAAACGAGAGGTTTAAGTATATTTTTACATACATACATACATACATAGACTCACGCCTGTTTCCCGGATGGGTAGGCAGAGACTACGGAACTCCATTTGCAACGATCCTGACATATGTACCTCACTTTCTTCATTCACTCCCATCAAGTTTCTCATGCATGCTCTTCTGTTAAGGGTACTTCTGACTTGTCCTTTTTTCAGGATGTCTCCAATCTGGTCAGAGAACGTTCTCCTAGGTCTTCCCCTTTGTCCTGTCCCATTCACACTAGCCTGATATATCTTCTTTGTCAGTCTATCGTCATCCATCCTCTCCATGTGCCCAAACCATCTTAACATGCCTTTCTCAATGCTTGTCACTACATCTTCTTTTACCCCACACCACTCTCGTATCACACAATTCTTTACTCTGTCGGTCAAAGACACACCACACATACTTCTCAGTGCTCTCATTTCTACAGCATTTATTCTACTTTCAAATCTCTTCTGCCATACCCAACTTTCACTACCATACATAAGGGTAGGCACTAACACACCTCTATGTACAGCCAAACGTGCCTTTTTGGACACGTTTTGACTGTTCATAAACGCCTTCAGAGCTCCATTCACACAATTACCTGCATTAACTCTCCTTTCTATTTCTGCTTCATTCTTACCATCTCTTGTAAACAACGTACCTAAGTAAACAAACTCTTTCACTTGTTCCACTCGCTGTCCATCGATCAAAACATTACAAGCCGTAACGCTTTCCTCCTTTTCAAAAACCATAACTTTCGTTTTACTTACATTCACTTTCATTCCTTTCCTTTCTAACGCACGATGCATGATTGTTACCATCGCCTGCAACTCCTCCGTTGAAGATGCAAGTATAACCTGATCATCAGCATAAAGGAGGCATTTGACGAGTAACCCATTCATCTTTAATCCGCAATCACTATGTTTTAAATCTTGCAAACAACTGTCCATGAAGAGATTAAACAGCCACGGCGACGCTACACATCCCTGTCTAACACCTTTATCGATGGTAAACCAGTCAGTGTATGCCCCGTTTATCCTCACACAAGCTCTAGAATCCTCATAAAGGGATTTCAGAGCTCGAATGAGGCTGCTGTCCACCCCATTCATTGACAGCACCGACCACATTTCATTCCTCACCACTTTATCGTAAGCCTTTTCCAAATCCACGAATGCGCAATAGACCTTTTGACCTTTGGCCAAAAATTTTCCGGCTATGCTTCGCAAGGAAAAAACCTGATCCGTGCATCCCATACCCTTTCGGAATCCCGCTTGTACATCCCATATTTTCTTGTCGGTTACTTCCATAACTCTTTCAATAAGTACCTTTGCATACAATTTGCCAACAATGCTGAGAAGGCTAATGCCTCTATAGTTTTTGCAGTCTTGTTGCGAGCTTTTTTCTTTATAAAGAGGCACAACTACAGCTGTGGTCCAGTCATTAGGTACTCGGCCGGTGTTCCAACACAAATTATATAACCGCTGCAACTGACCAACTATGATGCCCTGTCCAGCATTCAGCATTTCGACTGTAATCCTATCATATCCTGCAGCCTTATCTACTTTCATACTTCCCAGTGCCTTCACGATCTCATCCACGCCAATAACGCTTTCATCATTGCTATCATTACAATTCACTTCAGCTATCGGTGTCTCTATCGCCGTTCTTTCGAATAAACTTTCAAAATACTCTTTCCATCTCTTCAGCACGCACAATTCACCATTTACTATACTTCCATTCTCGCCTTCGATGGATGTGTGTTCTGAGGATTGAGTTCTTCCTCGAACTGCACGAACGGATTTCCAGAAAAACTTTATGTTTCTCTGGAAATCGTCAGATAATCTGCTATCAAACTCATCTTTCTTTTCCTCTTTTTTCCTTTTAACCATTTCTTTCACTATTCTTTTTGACCTAACAAACTCCTTTTTTGCTTCATCTATGTCTACACTCGTTGCTTTTCCCATTCTTTCATTTGCTCTGGCAGCCAACCAATCTGACCAAGCTTTCTTCTTCTCTGACACTGCTGATTGTACATCCTTGTCCCACTATGTATTCTTAACCTTTCGTATTTTCCTTCTCTTGATCATACCACATACTTCAGACGCTACACATACTACCTCTTCTTTAAAGGCCTGCCATAATTCTTCCATATCATTTATGCCATCGAATCTCTCAAATCTTGCTATCAATCTTCGTTTATACTCATCTTTCACATCTTTCTCTTGTAGATTTTCTACTTTTATTCTTTCCAAGACCCTATTTTCATTACGCTCTCGGTGTCGCCATCCTTTAAAGAGCCCACTTATCCGGCTCAACACCAAGAAGTGGTCTGTGTGGATGCCGATGCCTCGATATACTCTTGTATCCAACACATTCTTTCTCAATCGTTCATCTACTATCACAAAATCAATCATACTTCTTCTAACATTTTTCGCCTCTCGCGTATACATATGTATCCTTTTAAGATCAAACATGGTGTTTGTCACACAAAGGCTCCACTCCAAACAAATCTCAAGCAGTGCTTTTCCATTTTCGTTCACACTCTCATCACCAAATGCACCTAACACCCTTTCAAATCCATCTCGCTTTACTCCCACCCATCCATTGAAATCCCCTAACAAGATCAATCTTTCATTATCCTTGCAGTTCCTCAAAATCTCTCTTAAACTCTCCCAAAACTCCTGCCTTTCGTCTTGCTGTTGCTGTGACATACCCGTAACTATATTGACCGGGGCGTACACCCCCACAATAAAGAGACGAGTAAGTCCTACTTTCATTCTCATCCACAGTAGCCTAGAATTTACACCTTCAAACTCTTTTACGCACTCATTCATTCGCGCAGACAGTACTACACCAACTCCCTTACAGGCTCTGGTGGTACTATCTACCCCAGACCAATACGCCGTAAAAATATGGAGAGTGTAGCTAGTTGTTTCTGTGTTGTATGTGTGTTTGCGCGCTACATAGTCACAAAAATATAAAGAGGTCATGAATTTTAAATTTATTTGATAAGCATGCATTTTAAATAAAAAATAAAGTAATAATATCAAATTAAGTACCGAATAGCGAAATTCTAAGTCTAGTCATTTATTCTGAGACAAGCTAGTCACTTGCGATTCACTTTTTATGACGATGGTTGTCGAGTTTTCTTCTTTCTTGAGGTAAACCCTGCCGAATGCTGTCCAGCAGAACTTATATCCTTGGGATTTGGCTAGGTCCCGCGCTAAGAAATACAAACGAGCTGCTTTAGGAGTTAAGTGTGCAGAGATATAGATCGGTGTACTTTCTCCTTTATTCATACCGAGGTGCTTGGCTGTTAATTTGTCTTTATGTGATCTGTTGAAAGATTTACTGAGGTTCAGGAAGTCAGTTTTTACCATAGTTGATGACAGTTCGACTACAACGGGGCTAGTTCTAAATTCACCGCGCTTGCTGTGCGCTCTATATATATCCTTTATGTGGTCCTTTTCGATTTTGCAGTTGATAGCTTGGGATAAACTTATTGTCATTTTTATAAGATCTTCTTTAGATTCTTTAGGTATTTTTGGTACGTTTTTGATCTCTAATTAGCCTTCCGATTACCGCGTTGTAAGTCCTCTAATTTATCCTCTAATATAGTTATGTAGTCCTTATCTTTTTTAGATTGAACTTCAAGGAGCTCTATTTTCTTTTTTAGTTCTTCATTCTGAGCTGCTAGAAAGGCCATTGAGTTCTCAATATTGTTGTTAGTGTTTTTTATTTCCATTAGAGTAGGGTGAATTTTCTTAAGTTCTTCTTCATGTTTTTTCATATGAGTTGCTATTAGCGACTTTATTTCCTCCCTGATGGCTGAAAATTCAGATTCATAGTCGTGATCCCTGGCCAAGGCTGAAGATACAGAGTCGTGACCGTGTTTTTTGGGCCGTTTGTTACGTTGAGATACAAAATTCGGTGGTGTGAGAAGAGGTTCGCTTTGGTCGCATAATAAATTGGATTCGGGTTGCGATTTACTTCCCGTCTCTGTCATTTTATTGGACTCAAGTTGTGATTTACTGCCCGTCTCAGCCATTTTAAGTACTAGGAGATTATAAGAGCCGAGGTGTCCTTCTTTTGTGACGAGTGTGATACTGTACAAGTCTACAGTGACCGAAATAAAGCTGTTTACCAGTCAAAGTACTAGGAGATAATAAAACAGTTAGCGGCTCTTCACGGTTGGCTTGCACACAGTCAGCGTATTCCGTTGCGCCAGTTATGAATAGGGGTGTGGACACGATTTATTGAACACTCTTCTGCGGTGGGCAGGCCTTTTACATAATAGTACAACAACGCAATGGTGTCGTGTGTTGTTTACCAGTCAAAATGTACTAGGAGATAATAAAGCAGTTGGGGGCTCTTCACGGTTGGCTTGCACACAGTCAACGTATTATGTTGCGCTAGTAATGAAGAGGGGTGTGGACACGTTTTATTCAGCACTTTTCTGCGGTGGGCAAGCCTAATAGCACAACAACGGTGAGGTGGGTGACTCTTGCGCATTTGCTGATTCGACAGAATAACAGACGGGTGGTGTTTGTGCTGTTTGGTTAGATGTACCAGGATATCATAAGCATGTCAAAGGTAGAATTTGTTTCGCCAATCGTTTGGGCTAAGTTAATGTAGGTACTCGTTATGTGTGTTACAACGCTCCACCTTGTGTAAACTGCTTGTTCACAAGTACCAGGATATCATAAGCGCAGAAGAGGTTGAGTTAGTTTCGCCGCTAGTGACTTCTTAAGCTGCTGCCGCTCTAGTATTATGACCCATTCGCAGTAGTAAGTGCTTCTTTATTTGAAATAATGCCGATGTATAAGGGGCGGCACATATCTGACGGAAGATCCGTCGAACGTATCTTCGGTCGCACATATTCCGTCAAATGAGTCGGTACACATCTGACGGCAAATGCGTCGAGCGTATCTGCACACATTTGCTAAAAGCGTGGCTATTATGCACACATATAAGTTCGTTCGTGCAGGGCCGTACTCAGGGCAGCTCAATATTTTACTGTCATATTCTTTTACCTAATAATTTTTCGTGTTCCCTGATGTTATATAGTCACTGAAGTCCGGTAGTTATTTATATTGTAATTCGAGTTTGACTATTAAAAATATTTCGGACTTAAGAGATTTTATAGTGCTTCAATATCTTCTTCAATAGAAACTTGCATTGGAGCAGTAGATGGGAAACATATTCGCATAAGAGCTCCGAGTCATAGTGGTTCCCAATATTTTAACTATAAAAAGTTCTTTTCTATTGTTCTTATGGCTATTTCCGATGCAAATTACTATTTTGTTGCCATTGACGTCGGTGTTTATGGCAAAGAAGCAGATAGCAACGTATTTAATCAATCAATTATGGGTAAAAAACTATTAGAAAACGACTTCAATATTCCAGTAAATAAAACTTTACCAAATTCTAATGGACCCCCACAACCCTTTGTATTAGTTGGAGACGAAGTGTTTCCTTTACAGAAAAATATAATGCGGCCGTATCCAAGTGGCAATATTGATAGAGAAAAACGTATTTTTAATTACAGACTTAGTCGAGCGCGTAGATGTGTTGAGTGTTCATTTGGATTACTATGCAATAAGTGGAGGGTACTTCAAACTACCATCCTCACCAAACCTGATTTTGCAATGGAGATAGTGAAGGCTGCTTGTATACTTCATAATTTTGTTCTTCGACGAATAGACACATCGAGCTATCTTAATGACCTTTAAATATGCCACTTACAGACTTTACCTACAGCAATATCAACTAGAATAACAACTGCTACCACTAATAGGGACTTTTTTAAACGCTATTTTAGTAATGAAGGAATACTACAGTATCAAGACCAATATACATAAGAATACTAATATGTAATATAATAAACATTAACTTACATGATTCATTTTTCTTTTTCTTGTCATATGTCTCCTACTCATCTAATAGTATTATAGCAATTTCCTCCCAAGCCCGCCGCTTGGCTGATCGGTCGCTATAGCATTTTTCTTTGAAATTCCACTGACATAGTCTGTTTTGCACTTCTGTGATAAATCGTTCTGTATCAAACATTTGCAATTAAAAATACTTCGAACGGCCTGTAAACTAAACGACCTGTGCTCTTTCCAGTTATAATATATTAGTCTATGCTGTGCTCATTGACATAAATATATATTTTTTATTGTTGCCTATGAAAATTACTACATGCCGCTTGATCTTAAGTGTACATGGAGTCCCATAGCAAAAGTCATCATGCCAATAAAATATTAATAATAATGGCATGATGGACCCTAGCTTTTAGGTATGACGTGCTTAATGTTACTAACTTTTCTTAAATTCTCAGTGCTGGTTTTTAGGTATTTTTTAGGAAATATTATTAAAATCATAAATAATTCTGCCAGACTCTTTACGACGGCAGTAATTCCCGTAGACCTTTAGAACCTCATACCTAAAAATTGGCCCGCGATCCAGGCCAACAAGTATGCGTACACTCATAGCACATACTAACACTACATTATTCTACACACTTCGTTTCTGAAAAAATAAGTAAGGTCTGGCGGCCCTGGAATCTTACTCTACTACGCGTCACTCAAAATCACCGATCTGGGAATGACATGGATATGGCATGTCCAATACCTACAAATTTAGCGTGCATACCTACGAAATTAGCGTGCATACCTACGAAATGTTGGGCAATTTAAAATGGCTGCCATTTGGGTTGTACTCCAGAATATAATCGATATCGATATGGAGCCGGTCAGAGGAAAATAATACATTTTTGTAGTAAGTTACTTTAGTTAGTTTAAATCTTTTGCCAGATTAGTTTATTTCATAATGCAAATGTGGGCGAACATGGCAAAGCGAAGGACGACCCTGGTATCAAACATGTAACAAAATATTCTCTGAGAGCCAATATCGATACTGTGTCGCTAAGAAAGTACCGGACATGAATGGCACCATACATACGGTAATGAAACACACAGCCTGAAGCACTGATTCATCTGGTTTTTAGACATATTTATGCACAAAAACAAAATTATTATGTTCGATTTACAACGATTTCACAGCAGATGTACCTACCACAAACCTTGGCAAAAAATATGGCGACAGTGGCACGAATGACATTTCTAATAAAATATCGTCATGATTAACTTGTTCAGTAAACTAGGGCTATCTCTTTTTTCTGACAGAGATATATCCCTAAGACAAAACGAGACAACACTGTGTTTGGTGGCTTTATGTCGATTTCGTATATGTGTGTATAAAAAAAAACATGGTGAAATGTGGGTGTAATATTACACCTCTGTCTACCCCTCCGGGGATACAGGCGTGAGCCTATAAAAATAAGAAATATAATAATATATGTGTATAATGTAATTTTTCTATATGTACCTACTATTTGCCTTCTCCATGTATATATTCCTTACTCAATGGTCAAAATTCACATGGTGCGTGGTGCGCGCGACATCGACGGATAATCCGTCAGTACGCTCGACGTACTAACGGATCTTCGGTCAGGTGTGAAAGGTTTAGGGCCGGAACATATCTGACGGAAGATCCGTCGCGTTTTATCGGTCGCGTAACGCCAATACATACAAATGTATAGAAAAACGTTCAACCATTCGCACCTGACCGATAATCCGTTAGTACGTCGAGCGTACTAACGGATTATCCGTCGACGTCGCGCGCACCACGCACCACGTGAATTTTGACCTTTGAGTAAGGAATATAAATGGAGAGGGCAAATAGTAGGTACAGTCAGCATCAAAAGTTGATGACCACATTTAGATTTTCAATATCGCTGTACACTATGATACACCTAAATTGCTCAACATGACAAGCGCCAGAAATGAATGATTATCTTAAAAGGGCATAAGTAGGTGACCATGACTTTTCAAAAGTAGCTAAACAAAGTTATGGTAAAAAAAGCATAACACCACGTCACCAGTCATTCGGCCAGTACGGCCAGTGACGTCTGAGAACTAAATAAAGGAGGTCGTTACATTTGATAAACTAATGTGACGTCACCAGTCATTCGGCCAGTACGGCCAGTGACGTCTGAGAACTAAATAAAGGAGGTCGTTACATTTGATAAACTAATGTGATTAAATAAATTATTATTAAAGTATTATGAAGTAAATAATTTTATATAGTCTTTTAAGCTAATACAATATTTTATAGATGATAAATAATTGCAACCGCAATGGTCTACATTCGATACAAAGTGATAATTAAGTAAAAATATTATTTTAGATTCAAGGGTAAAACAGTTTTACAAAGAATTAAATTAAAACAGAATTTGTGTGAATTTTGAAAATGAGTCATATATGTAGGTATATAGGGGGTCTACCAAGAGTTTGTTTTTCAAACAAACCACGAGTTTTGCACGCGATCGTCACGGAAGTTTCCTGCATGTGAAATAAATTATACAAGTATTTGTATCTAGTGAAACTTGTCAAAATAATAGTAGTTTCATACATCAATTAATGTTAAAACTTAATTTAACATTTTTTTATAGTCAATTTATTGATAATAAGTATTCTACTTGACAGCAAAACACTATGACGTCACTATATCATATTCAGAGGTTATATTTCTTTGATCATATTTCATACAAAACCCTTGACAAAGGTCGTTTTTGACATTTAATTAAAAGTGCTTG
The DNA here is from genome assembly GCA_944739405.2 of Euclidia mi. Classification (NCBI taxonomy): domain Eukaryota; kingdom Metazoa; phylum Arthropoda; class Insecta; order Lepidoptera; family Erebidae; genus Euclidia; species Euclidia mi. The sequence continues at coordinate 62,754,012 of OX123183.2, forward strand.
ATTTGACTAGTTGGAAACAACCCTATTTCCATAGATTTTCTAAAAGCACCCTTATCGGATAGTAGCGATCGATAGAGGGCGCATTAAGGAAATGTATGAAAATTGTTCCCGTCAAAAGGCAGCGATAGCCGAGTGGAGATACCAACAGACTGCCATGCAGAGGGTTTCGGGTTCGAATCCACGGCGCGCGACTTTTCGGAGTTATGTGCGTATTGAATTGTTAATTATCGCTTGTCCCGTGCCTCGGAGAGCACGTTAAGCCGTCGGTCCCGGTTGTCATGAAGATCTTTGACAGCCGTCACAGGGCGTCAGTACCTTCTAAATAAACTGACACTGGTCTAAACCATGGAATATCGCTATCCCTTCGGGTTGCGGAGGTCAGACAGGCAGTCGCTCTGTGGAAAAGCCAATATTCAGCCAAATCCGGTTAGACTAGTAAGCGGACTCCAGATCGAAACTGGGATAACGCTAAGAGAATGATGATGAAAATTGTTCCCGTCGACTAGCCTGTCATCACCGTGTAAATTTCGTACTAGATCCTCGGATTGGGTTCTAATTCAATCGTAACTATAAATATCATAAACTAAGTCGACGCGCGACGGTATGAATTTGAACGGAATCTGCATGATTTTTGAAAATAAGTCTTATTGCTTTACGAATAAGGTTACAATTCAATCGAACTTAAAAACTATAATTACGTCGATGGTATAAATCCAAACTGATGATTCTAAATGTTTTCGGATATTATAACCATCAGCAATTTTTGACAAAATGGTGTTCAGTGACCTTTGACAAGTAGTGTTCAGTTAGTTTTGAACTTTAATGATGTTCATTCAATACTGGCGCCCTTCTTGTTGAGCGATTTATGGGTGATATAATGTTCATTGATTTTGAAAATCTGAATGTGGTCATCGACTTTTGATGCTGACTGTACATATAGAAAAATTACATTATTCACATATATTATTTTATTTTATATTTTTATAGACTCACGGCTGTATCCCCGGAGGGGTAGGCAGAGGTGTAATATTACACACATATTTCGCCATGATTTTTTTTATACACATATATACGAAACCGACATAAAGCCACCAAACATAGTGTTGTCTCGTTTTGTCTTAGGGATATCTCTGTCAGAAAAAAGAGATAGCCATAGTTTACTGAATAAATTAATCATGACGATATTTTATTAGAAATGTCATTCGTGCCACTATCGCTATATTTTTCGCCAAGGTTTGTGGTACATCTGCTGTGAAATCGTTGTCTATCGAACATAATAATTTTGTTTTTGTACATAAATATGTCTAAAAATCCGATATTGGCTCTCAGAGAATACTAATATATTTTGTTACATGTTTCATACAAGGGTCGTCTTTCGCTTTGCCATGTTCGCCCACATTTGCATTATGGAATAAACTAATCTGGCAAAAGATTTAAACTAACAAAGGTAACTTACTACAAAAATGTATTATTCTCCTCTAACCGGCTCCATATCGATATCGATTACATTCTGGAGAACAACCCAAATGGCAGCCATTTTAAATTGCCCAACATTTCGTAGGTATGCACGCTAATTTCGTAGGTATGCACGCTAAATTCGTAGGTATTGGACATGCCATATCCATGTCATTCCCAGATCGGTGATTTTGAGTGACGCGTAGTAGAGTAAGATTCCAGGGCCGCCAGACCTTACTTATTTTTTCAGAAACGAAATGTGTAGAATAATGTAGTGTTAGTCTGTGCTATGAGTGTACGCATATTTGCTAGCTTGGATCGAGGGCCAATTTTTGGGTATGAGGTGCTAAAGGTCCACGGGAACAATTTCCATACATACCTATAGAGAAAATATTTTGTGTCTTGCTCTGCAACTGTAGTCTGAAACCCCTTCTATATCATTTGTATAAGTTTTGTGAGAAACCGTAACCAAATCCTCCATACCTAAATAGGATATATATTCAAATAACGCTTGTTGGCTACTATAAAAAATCTTCGAAGTCCGACATATTTTAATAGTCAAACTCGAATTGCAATATAAATAACTACAGAACTTCAGTGACTACATAAAATCAGGAAACACGAAAAATGATTAGGTAAAAGAATATGACAGTAAAATATTGAGCTGCCCTGAGTACGGTCCTGCACGAACAAACTTATATGTGGGCATAATAGCCACGCTTTCAGCGAATGTGTGCAGATACGCTCGACGCATTTTCCGTCAGATGTGTACCGATTCATTTGACGGAATAGACGCGACCGAAGATACGTTCGACGCATCTTCGGTCAGATATGTTCCGCCCCTGAACGTTTTTCTATACATTTGTATGTATTGGCGTTACGCGACGGATAAAACGCGACGGATCTTCCGTCAGATATGTTCCGCCCCTAAGTGCGCATATTTATTTGATGACGTAGAGTAGTAAATAGATGTCTGTCGTACCTGTGCGAGTGATGTTCTTCAAAAGTACCAGGATACCATGAGCACTTAAAAGGTCGAGAATGTTGCGCCGTTCGGTTAGGTTACGCTCCTTTTTAATTATGAACTCCTATTTTATTGCATGAATTAAACTGATTTAAATTTAATTTAATTTTAATAATATAAACAAACAAAGGTCTTGAGTACGTTCACACCGTGTGGCGGTCCGAGGGGAAGAGGACGTGTGTCGTATTAACGTGTATCGAAGGTAACTTCGAAATGATACTAGGTAAAACTAAATAATGCAAGGTTGTATTAAAATTATACACCTTAGAACGAATATTAACATCGCACTTGTGACTGGACTGGGAAACGGTTTGTCCAACGCCACAAACACGTATAGTGGACTGTATAATAGGTATTTGTATTTTCAAACGTTTACATAAGCTTTGAGCTATAAAACAATTTTGACTGCCGCTGTCAAGCAAAGCGCGCACTGTGTGATACCTATTATCAATATCAGCAATCTCGACTAACGCCGTAGACAGCAAAACAGTATGTAACGATTTAGCATTATCCGTGAACGTGTCACAACTACCAATTATCAATATTGTCAGCTGTTTTACTAACGCAGTGTAATACAGATGACTGTGGCAACGTATTATTGACAACGGAACGTTGTGACGTATTTGGAATAACGCTATTTGTGTCAACATGAATTAACGCATTATGTTTTTGTTGACATAATTTACAAGGACCGAAATTACAATTATCTATTGTGTGAGTGTTTGAACGTAAACAGTTTTGACAAATGCCTTTTAACTGAACAAACTTTAATCTTTCTTGTACCAACATATTTAAAAACTTAACACATGAATATAATGCATGGTTACCACTACATAACGAACATGTCAAGGTATGTTTATTTATTTTACCTTTGCTACCTGATGAGACCTTGTTATTATTACTCGCACTCGCATAACTAAGTGTAGTTTGAGAATTATTCTGCCGTTTATGATCAGCTGACCGCTTACCCTCATTTTTACTTTGTGAATGTGACTGATTATTTTTACTCTTACCCGAATTAATCATGTCTAACATATCTGATCGATTATTTAAAAACGTTTATAAGTCTTCTAGTGTAATGGGTTTAGAGGTTTTGTTAAATTCAGAGATAAGTGAGCTTCTGTAATTCTCCCACTCGCGTTCAGTAGCAGAATCGAGTTTACTGACGACTAAATAAATGATAAGCATATCCTCGAGTGAAGAATCCGGTTCTTTAAGAGAATTCAGGGCTCTCAAATTACGTAAAACGCAATCGACTAACGTTCTAATCTGTGCCGGGCACTCTTTACCTAATGACGGTGCTTCAAACAAGGCCTTCACATGGTTGTGTATCAGTAGCCTATTATTTTGATACCTAGCTTCAAGTAGGTCCCACGCGTTGCAATAGTTAAGCGCTGTAAACTCTAACGAACTTATAACATGTAACGCGGATCCACTAAGTGACGATTTTAGGTATTGAAATTTCTGAATAGGACTCAAGTCGTTACGCTCGTGTATCATAGACACATATGAATTCCTAAACTCTAACCATTTATCGAAGGAACCGTCAAAGGCAGGTAACTTAATTTGCGGTAATTTAATAGATACAGACTTACCGGTGCACTGAGAATTATTCAATTCGTTTTGATCACAGTCACCGATCATGTGTTTGGCTAAAGCTACAATTGAATAATATTGGCACTCAAACGAATCTCTGTAATCTAAATGTGACAGTAATTCCCTTTCATCTACAATTCTTTCTAACTTAGATTGCACATCGTTAAACTCGACAAAGAAATTAGCTGCCGAGTGAATACGCATTTGCACTTGAGTTTTAGTTACAGAATCTAAACATGATTTATCTAATTTATTCAATTCGGTATTCAATAAACTATATCATTACGGCATTAAAAATAAAGCTCTCGATCTCCTGACTTCTTATTTGGGCAACAGAATCCAGAAGGTCGAGGTTAATGGTAAGACATCTCCAGGTTCTGCTTTGAAAATGGGTGTCCCGCAGGGTTCAATTCTCGGACCATTTCTATTCTTGATATATATTAACGATTTACCTTATTACGTTAAGAATAATCATGAGATTGTATTGTTCGCTGATGATACCTCTTTGATTTTTAATATTAAACGACGACAGAGTAACTTTGACGAAGTAAACAATGCACTCTCTAAAGTTGTCAATTGGTTTAATGTTAATAATCTATTACTTAATAATAAGAAAACTAAACTTTTAAAATTTTCAATGCCCAATGTTAAACATATGCCAACCAATGTACAACTTAATGAATCTAGGATTGAGCCCGTCGAGACAACCATGTTTTTAGGTATTATGCTGGACACCAAACTACAATGGGGTCCACATATAGAAAGGCTTTCGGGCAAACTCAGTTCTGCAGCTTATGCAGTTAAGACAATTAGACGCCTCACAGATTTAGAAACAGCTAGAATGGTTTATTTCAGTTACTTTCATAGCTTAATGTCGTATGGGATTCTTCTCTGGGGGAATGCTGCAGACCTAAATACAATATTTGTTCTGCAGAAAAGAGCTGTAAGGGCAATTTATAACCTCAGTCCAAGAGTTTCTCTAAGAGAAAAGTTCAAAGAAATAAACATTCTAACTGTTGTATCACAATATATTTATGAAAATCTGCTATATGTACATAAAAATATTGACAAATTTTGTAAAAAATGTGATATACATTCTGTAAATACAAGACACAGAAATAATCTCGTAGTTCATAGCACTCGTCTCCACAAAATAAGTAGCTGTTTTATGGGGCAATGTATACGCTTTTATAACAAGCTCCCTTATAATATAAGAGACCTATCTATAAATAAGTTCAAAATTATTGTAAAAGCGAAATTATGTTCAAAAGCCTATTATAAAATATCTGACTATAAAGACGACCAAAACGCTTGGGACTGAGCTGTTCTAATTCGACACACAAAAATAATTGTATTAAATATTTCTTTTTAATGACGTTTCGTAAGTACTTTTAAAGTTTACACGAAATAAAGAAGTATTTCATTTCATTTCATATTAATATAATTTGCGAATAATGTTAATCTACCTTTAATTACACCACGCTGCTTTTTAAGATCAGATATTTGACTATCTTAACGAGAAATAGTTTCATCGTCACTCATTTTGGCGGTTAACAAAGGAGGTAGGTACTCACAGATTTATGTAGGTACGTGTTCAGTCGTTTTCTCACCAGAAGACGGCCCCAGGAATGGTAGATCTAATATCGATCAGGTCTGAAAAACGTATAGGTACGATATTAACACCAGGCGAACTGGGGGAGGAGGGAAATTGGAGACAGGATACCTGACCGTTGCTGGCTGGTGCACCAATGGCTTTTGCTCAGTTGTGGCTGGACTCCTGGATCTCCGTAACGTACTTCTACTTCGAAGTTCCACTCGCTTCCTCACGCTCGCTCTCAGTTCGTCCCTTGGGCGTGGCTGATTTCTTCAAAATATCCGGCTCGAAGGACCAATGTGGGGGTTAACGAAGACTGGGGCAGACAGGGCTTCTTCAATGATTGGTTCTTGATTATAGTTTTACAAATACGTTTTATTTCTTCAAAAAAACAATATTACAATTTGTACTAAGTAATTATAATTTCGGTGAACGTGTGAACTCAACTAACGAATTTTAGTAATTGAATGAATTAAAAATACGAACAGTCGCAGGTGACCGCTACTAAAACCGGATACGGATGTAGACTAATGATGGCGCCAGTGGTGAGCCTACTCAACGTTGATTGGATGTCGATTTAATGACGTCACGACTGTAGTTCTATGGAGGACTACTAGATGGCGCTACTGGTCTCAACACTTTACAAGCATAAATATATATCTTCAATATTTATTCTTTGCTTTGTATAAAATCATAAGCAGCGAGAATTGCGAATAATTTATTTTTTGAAAGAAAATACGAGGTATAAGCTTTTCGAATCAGCAAGAGTAAAGTACAAGATCAATAAAGATGAACTGTACGCCTGAAATGCCGACCAATAGATATTTCCCTAACTATAAAAATAGCAAAAAAATATTTGTCATCATATCAAAATAATAAGGTTCCCACCAAGAACTTAGGGTCCCAAGCCAACCTCACCTGCAAGTGGTGCACCTGCCAATCAACGGACGAGGCTCTAGCAAACAAAATATCCCGATAAGCGGCAATAGGCTCACCACCTATTACGTGAGACCAAAATACTGGCGAAAAGTGGGCGTTTAATATGCCTCTGCCTACCCCTTCGTGGAAACAGGCGTGAGTCTATGTATCATAATAATATTAGGTATAATATTTTCACGTTATCCTCGATTAGGTTGAAGCAAATAATACGCTGAGAGGAAGGTAGGAACGCGTAAATGTACAAGGCAATAGATTTTTCCGCAGCTGTAGGTTAGCGAAGCGGTGAATACCTCGTACCATCGGCAATGTCACCTCCCTGCGATTTTTCAAACGGTAATACCACTTGATGTATCTTCTCTTCGAACTTGGCCGGAGATTTATACATACCTACATATTTTAACGTAAATACTGTTATAACCTTCGCCGATATTTTAAAGGCAGTAGGCTCGTTCGACATTATAGTTTCGATGGCCAGCTCAAGCACGCTAACGAGTTTGTCCCGTAGAATTTGTTTAGTCTTATCGTTTGACTCTTCGTTTTAAATGTGGACTTTTTTTATTTAATTACTTTCATTTGAAGTTAGATTTTAGGTGATCTTGTTATCATATTGTTTCCATACAAGCGACAGTGACACATCACTATTTGTCACACTTATTTATACTTAATAAGTGTGACAAATAGTGATAAAATTATTACTTTGCGGTCATCAATACTGTGATCATAATTTATTCTACCATTCTACCACATACACACATCACCATCTAGTCCCAAACTAAGCAGAGCTTGTACTATGGGTACTAGATAATGGATAAACATACATATAAACTTTTAAGCTATTGCATAGCTTTTATCGCGGGCTTGAGCGCGGCGACCGAATCCAGAAATTCCGTAACGAAAAAAACCTAACACCCTTCACATATTAATCAACTTCACGTAAGCGCCAAGTTGATAATATGTATTATGAACTTTACTGCTAACTAATGCTAACTAATTAAGGTTTAGTTTAGAATAAAATGTTTTACTTGTATAAAGGTATTTTTTTATGTGGAACATATTACAGCGGTTCATAGTAGGTACTATTGTCATTAATTATATTACAAGTGGTAGTTATGGTAGAAATTGTAGCTTTGGTAAGAATAGTAGTTTTGAGAGAAATAGTTCTTTTGACAGCACCGGCGGTTTTGGTAGAAATGGTAGTTTTGAAAAAAGTGGTAGATATGATAGTGTTAGTACGAATAGTAGTTTTGGTACATATAGTAATTTTGATAGGAATTGTAATTTCGGTAGGAATAGTTGTTTTGGTAGAAATTGTATTGTTGGCATATATGGTAGTTTTTTATGTGGAACATATTACAGCGGTTCATAGTAGGTACTATTGTCATTAATTATATTCCAAGTGGTATGGTAGAAGTTGTAGCTTTGGTAAGAATAGTAGTTTTGAGAGAAATGGTTCTTTTGACTGCACCGCCGTTTTTGGTAGAAATGGTAGTTTTGAAAAAAGTGGTAGATATGATAGTGTTAGTACGAATAGTAGTTTTGGTACATATAGTAATTTTGATAGGAATTGTGTTTTCGGTAGGAATAGTAGTTTTGGTAGAAATTGTATTGTTGGCAAATATGGTAGCTTTTTAAGTGTAGTTTTGGTAGCATGTTACTTAAGATTGCTACCAAAACTACCATCTTTATCAAAAGTACCATTTCTACCAAAGTTACCATTCCTACCAAAATTAAACCCACCGCATGATTCACAAAAAAAAAATTTTTTTTAATTATGTATAGGTAATACACATTAATGCCGCGCAGAGAAAGTATATAATGTTATTATATCTATATAAATGTACATTGCGCGAAATTCGATAATCAAACTCTTAATATCGTTATTTTTTTTCAAATTTTTTGAGTGAATAATTATTTTGGTGTGTAATTACACTATTAATACCTAATTATTTATACCTAGATATTTTCTTTTTATAGAGAAGAAAAGCATAAAGAGCTAAAAAAAGAGCTAAAAAGAAAAAGAAATTGTGAACGTCAAAGGGAATATTATATGTAGATATTTAGAAGATATCAAGTCTCAAACTTATGTTTCTTATTTCAGTTACCATAAACCTATAGTTTCAATAATAAATATTCCTGAAGAACCGACATGTATTGAAAGATAATAAAAATATTTTGAACAATATTAACTTCTCATTTATTTAATAAAAGAAAAAAAAATGTTTTCTTATCGGTCACCACGCTCAAAGTATAACTTGAATTAATATCAAAGAAAAAAAAATACTGCATAAATAACATAAATATATAATTATAATTGCATAAGTTGATAAAAAATGCTATGCAATAGCTTTACCGCGGCAGTCTCCGAGTGCCACACGTCTTTTATTTTTTTTTACACATAGAAAATTATTATACATAGAAACACCCAGACCAAGACAAAAAATGTTCATGCACACAAATGTTTGACTTGAGCGGCAATCAAACCCGCTATCTTCGGCGTAGCAGTCGTTTACACTTCCGCTGCGCCACTCGGTCGTCAATTGATGCGTTAGAAGTGATTTCTTGTAAGTTGTTTGTATAGAAGTTAATTCAACGGTGTTAATCGCATTAAATGGCCAGAATGGCATTTAAATACCTCTATTTTTCTACGACGTTTCGACCAGCTGTATACTAAAATTTAAACAAATAGCGAAAGTAGCTGTGGTGTACAAGTAATGACATATTGTTTGTAACATATTAGAGATTCGATGCCATATGTATTTATTACAACTAGAAGTATTCAATTTCTAATTTTATGCACACTTAACTTAGAAACAGTATTTAAAAATGATAATGAAATGTAAAAGTCCTTTGAAATGAATGCTCTTTGAAAATGTTTTTAAACACACCATAATTGTTTAGGTATCTACTATAAAGTTTAAAATGGGCTTCAAAAATACCTTTAAAGAAACTGAAGCGTTTATTGAAAATAAACCGCAAATGTGTAACCATATTTGCGTATATAAAATCACCGTCAGAATTATGCTCCTAAAACACAATTCACGTGAGCCCGGAGCGTGTAAGTGAAAATAAAACAGAAGCATTCCAAACCGGCATCCGAATCCCACAGCACCTACATACGTGCGTCAAAAAAAATTCGCTAAAACCTTATCACGGCGTGTCATTACAATATCAACCCTAAGGGTTAAGGAAAACGCAAGGCTGGTCTTGTAACGACAAGAGGGGAAATTTTCCACAATGTGACCTCGTGTCCCGTCTTTGCTAAAGCCCGATCACGAATTGTATCATATTAGATGTGACGAAAATAGCAGTGACGACTTTCATTGGCTCTTGTTGTAAAATTAGACCACTATGAGTGTACTCGCGGTTCAGTTTTAATAATACGCGGCTCAGCGGGCATGTTCAACATTGCCGTGTGATGTAAGGGACTAATCACTTGTGCCTGCGTTTGTATCTTTCAATGCTCAGATGATTGTAACGTCGGTGAAAACGGAATTATTTGTACTTTGAAACCCGTTAAATAAACTTGTAGGAGAGATTGTTATTGTACCTGTTCTAGAAACAGTGTGCGCTTTTAGTATTTAAGATTAAATTAAGGATTTTTGTCTGTTTTCTTAATATTTTTCATAATATATAATATATATATATAAATAATTAATATTTTCCTCTATTCTGCTTGAAAACTTATTAGGTACTAGTGCACTAGGTCAAATTATTTTTTCTAGGCGGACTTTACAATCATTAAAACGACGAACACAAAGGGCATCCATAATTGTAATATGTAGAAATGGGTGCCTCCCATAAGAAGAATTTTCTGTATGGAAAGTGAATCCACGACACGTCTAGTATTAACGACTAACGATGCATCTACTTAAACCACTACAGCATACGAACAGACATACATTATGAGCGCGAGCGCAGCCTTTTTGATATATAGTCATTTAAATGTTTCTAACGTAAATCATGAAAAGCTAAAGCATGTTATCTAAAGGGACTGGCTTTTATACTTTAGAAATAAAACAAATTTTAGAGAACCTTAGTAAGATAATTCGTTAATTGGTAAGGATTAGATAAATAAATAAGATATTGCATCAGTTTCAAAGTTACAAAATAATCTCAAAAAGAAGATACCTCGTAGTTTGATAATATACACGCTGATTTTTTATTGGTTTAGGAAAAAGAAACCTCATGTCCGAAATAAAATCCTCTATTTATATTCAAAATCAAAATTCATATAGCACCTAAAACAAAAAAGTTATAAAAATCGGTAACTGTTGGTAATACGTAGCAACGCACGATTCTCTCGAGTTAGGTATGTTCAAGGGCCGCGCGGTCGGTCGTGACCTCGCCGCGCGCGCCACCGGGCGCCGTCAGCTGTTACCTACAGCGGTAGTTACTTAGTGCGGACCGATAATGATACGTAATTTACTTAGAAAACACGATTTAGGTAATTACGATGCCAACAATTTTAAACACATGTTTTTTTCTTCTTTTGTTCTCTTTTTAAGAACCACGCCCGTACCCTAGTGCTAAATCCTGTGTTCCGAAGGACATTACAAACCTACCACTAACGGTCACAGGAGTCGAAACAAGTATTTATGAATCACACAAAGTGTTGCGTGAAACATCGCTTAAACCACTAAGCCAACCATGAAGTGCAGTAATATATAATTAGAACAATAAACGTATGTAACTAAATAGCTATACCTATTCAATAATTCCTTCGTACATTACTCGGACTGACGAATAAGCTGTGGGTTCACGAAATCATAATGAACTTTTAGAAGAAACACGATAAACTATGAATTATTAGTTACGTTGTTTGCCATAGGTACCTACATTATCTTATGAATAACTAGACAAAGATTTTAACAATGGAAAAGTTTAGTACCTACTTGCGTATTTCTAACGTATTTAAAAGAATGTAATCACTGTAGGTATTCAAAAATGAATAAATCATTTACCTTAGCTGTCTGCTACCTACATCACAATCAATTTACACCTTTCACACAGTTTCACTTGTTTCGTTCACCTTATCTTATCAGTTATCACCTATGTATTTTAAGTACACTTCGAACACGTCGCTTATTCCGTGTTATCTCCAAACACGTAATAATTAGGTACATAGGGACCATAATACTCGACTTATTACGTAAGACGGACACAAAGTGATGGGATAAAACGTGACATACAACTATCTCGCTGACCTAATTTCTTAAGACTGAAGTTCAAGGCTACGGACTACTGGCCCATGCCAAATGAACCCGAACACAGTCGAACGTGATTGGATACGAGTGATGCATTGCGCCCGCGTCAAGCCACCGCTATTGGCTGGCCCTGTGTTGAAATGCAGACGGGGCCTCTCATGCAAGCGAGGCGCGCGCGCAGGATTGGGGGGGGGGGGGGGGGGATCGCAGACACCGCAGTTGAATCACCAATGCCTAGTACCTATGTGTGTATATGACACGACCGAACGGATTTCGTTAGCGCGCGGCAATGGTGATACTTCGTGCTCTCGAACTATTAAATTATTTATTTTTTCAATATTTTTTTAGCTTATATTTCAAATATTATTAGCTGGTTAGGTTCTGTTAACGATAAGTAATAAGATGGCTTTTGCTCCAAAACCAATTAAAAATCAGCGTGTATAACACTAACTAGTTGTGAGGTATTTAATTGAGAATGGTTCGAATTAATCACCTGACTAACTGTAAATTTACTGCTGCTTAAAATATACGTAATTTCTTACTCCAGCCTTAAGGACGCGTTTACAAAATTAGTAGGTACAAAATCGCGTCACTACAGCGACACGGCGGCAACAGTACGTACTACGTACGGTAATTTGCGGAAATGTAGTTCAACTAAATAACTTTGAGACTTAGAATTTTTTGTGATATGTATCTAAGTATGTGTTATAGGCCTGGCTGTGCAAATTACGTACAAATAAGTTTCTTATTTTTATATACCTAAATGGACATTATTACTTTATTTTTTCCATTATGTTGATTCAGGATATATTTCGGTATTTAGATATTATTTTGTTTCTTGCGTTGAAATCTGGTAAGATTATGTGGACTGATGGTATACCATCCCATTCAAGTGTTGCGACTGGAACTCATAAAAGAGTAGACCTAGTTATGCCAGGTTGGGGCTCATTTTATTTGTTTTAGTGAGACCCTACCACTGGTACTAGTGAAGTAACCTTCCAAGGTTATTCGATGAGTCTTACTGGTACTCTTATGTGAGTAGAGCTAGGCATGCCGAGTTTGGGCTCATTTTGTTTGTACATAAAAGACCCTACCACTGGAACTTATGAAGTAACCTTCCAGGGTTATTCGATGACTCTTGCTGGTTCTTATATGTGAGTAGAGCTAGGCATGCCGAGTTTGGGCTCATTTTGTTTGTACGTAAGAGACCCAACCACTGCAACTTATGAAGTAACCTTCCAGGGTTATTCAATGACTCTTGCTGGTACTCATATGTGAGTAGAGCTAGGCATGCCGAGTTTGGGCTAATTTTGTTTATACGTAAGAGACCCTACCACTGAAACTTATGAAGTAAACTTCCAGGGTTATTAGATGACACTTGCTGGTACTCATATGTGAGTAGAGCTCGGCATGCCGATTTTGGGCTCATTTTGTTTGTACATGAGATACCCTACCACTGAAACTTATGAAGTAACCTTCCAGGGTTATTCGATGACTATTGCTGGTTCTTATATGTGAGTAGAGCTCGGCATGCCGAGTTTGGGCTCATTTTGTTTGTACATAAGAGACCCAACCATTGAAACTTATGAAGTAACCTGCCAGGGTTATTCGATGACTCTTGCTGGTTCTCATATGTGAGTAGAGCTAGGCATGCCGAGTTTGGGCTCATTTTGTTTGTACATAAGTGACCCTACCACTGGAACTTATGAAGTAACCTTCCAGGGTTATTCGATGACTCTTGCTGGTACTCATATGGAAGTAAAGCTAGGCATGCCGAGTTTGGGCTCATTTTGTTTGTACATAAGAGACCCTACCACTGGAACTTATGAAGTAACCTTCCAGGGTTATTCGATCACTCTTGCTGGTACTCATATGTGAGTAGAGCTAGGCATACCGAGTTTGGGCTCATTTTGTATGAACATCAGAGACCCTACCACTGGAACATACCTAGCTCTACTCACATATGAGTACCAGCAAGGGTCATCGAATAACCCTGGAAGGTTACTTCATAAGTTCCAGTGGTAGGGTCACTTATGTACAAACAAAATGAACCCAAACTCGGCATGCCTAGCTCTACTGACATATGAGTACCAGTAAGAGTCATTGAATAACCCTGGAAGGTTACATCATAAAATGCAGTGGTAGGGTCTCTTATGTACAAACAAAATGAGCCCAAACTCGGTATGCCTAGCTCTACTCACACATGAGTACCAGCAAGAGTCATTGAATGACCATGGAAGGTTACTTCATAAGTTCCAGTGGTAGGGTCTCTTATGTACAAACAAAATGAGCCCAAACTCGGCATGCCTAGCTCTACTCACACATGAGTATCAGCAAGAGTCATTGAATAACCCTGGAAGGTTACCTCATAAGTTACAGTGGTAGAGTCTCTTATGTACAAACAAAATGAACCAAAACTCGGCATGCCTAGCTGTACTGACATATGAGTACCAGTAAGAGTCATTGAATAACCCTGGAAGGTTACTTCATAAAATGCAGTGGTAGGGTCTCTTATGTACAAACAAAATGAGCCCAAACTCGGCATGCCTAGCTCTACTCACACATGAGTACCAGCAAGAGTCATTGAATAACCCTGGAACGTTACTTCATAAGTTCCAGTGGTAGGGTCACTTATGTACAAACAAAATGAACCCAAACTCAGCATGCCTAGCTCTACTGACATATGAGTACCAGTAAGAGTCATTGAATAACCCTGGAAGGTTACATCATAAAATGCAGTGGTAGGGTCTCTTATGTACAAACAAAATGAGCCCAAACTCGGTATGCCTAGCTCTACTCACACATGAGTACCAGCAAGAGTCATTGAATGACCATGGAAGGTTACTTCATAAGTTCCAGTGGTAGGGTCTCTTATGTACAAACAAAATGAGCCCAAACTCGGCATGCCTAGCTCTACTCACACATGAGTACCAGCAAGAGTCATTGAATAACCCTGGAAGATTACCTCATAAGTTCCAGTGGTAGGGTCTCTTATGTACAAACAAAATGAGCCCAAACTCGGCATGCCTAGCTCTACTCACACATGAGTACCAGCAAGAGTCATTGAATAACCCCGGAAGGTTACTTCATAAGTTCCAGTGGTAGGGTCTCTTATGTACAAACAAAATGAGCCCAAACTCGGCATGCCTAACTCTACTCACATATGAGTACAAGCAAGAGTCATCGAATAACCCTGGAAGGTTACTTCATAAGTTCCAGTGGTAGGGTCACTTATGTACAAACAAAATGAACCCAAACTCGGCATGCCTAGCTGTACTGACATATGAGTACCAGTAAGAGTCATTGAATAACCCTGGAAGGTTACTTCATAAAATGCAGTGGTAGGGTCTCTTATGTACAAACAAAATGAGCCCAAACTCGGCATGCCTAGCTCTACTCACACATGAGTATCAGCCAGAGTCATTGAATAACCCTGGAAGGTTACCTCATAAGTTCCAGTGGTAGAGTCTCTTATGTACAAACAAAATGAACCCAAACTCGGCATGCCTAGCTGTACTGACATATAAGTACCAGTAAGAGTCATTGAATAACCCTGGAAGGTTACTTCATAAAATGCAGTGGTAGGGTCTCTTATGTACAAACAAAATGAGCCCAAACTCGGCATGCCTAGCTCTACTCACACATGAGTACCAGCAAGAGTCATTGAATAACCCTGGAACGTTACTTCATAAGTTCCAGTGGTAGGGTCACTTATGTACAAACAAAATGAACCAAAACTCGGCATGCCTAGCTGTACTGACATATGAGTACCAGTAAGAGTCATTGAATAACCCTGGAAGGTTACTTCATAAAATGCAGTGGTAGGGTCTCTTATGTACAAACAAAATGAGCCCAAACTCGGCATGCCTAGCTCTACTCACATATGAGTACCAGCACGACTCATCGAATAACCTTGGAAGGTTACTTCACTAGTACCAGTGATAGGGTCTCACCAAAACAAATAAAATGAGCCCCAACCTGGCATAACTAGGTCTACTCTTTTATGAGTTCCAGTCGCAACACTTGAACGGGATGGTATACCATCAGTCCAGATAATCTTACCAGATTTCAACGCAAGAAACAAAATAATATCTAAATACCGAAATATATCCTGACTCAACATAACGGAGAAAATAAAGTAATAATATTCTAGCTCGTCTCTGCTTGTACGTAATTCGCACAGAATACGAGAAGTATCAAATTGATTTTAGCGAATATTTTGTATTCGTATATTGCTTTTTTCGTCTTCGGGCTGCAGCGACAAGCGACATAGAGTCCACTCCCGACGGCGCTCAAGCGCAGACTGAGATCTCATTGCAGAATTTGGATATATAAATCAAGAAAGTGGCTAAATAAAACGAACCTTATTGCCACATATTAAGACACACGTATGCGAGCAAAATAGAAGAAAAATGTAAGATGATTTTTTGCTTTTTTTGAGTCAATTTACAATATTTTGAAAAAAAATAATCAAATTGTTTTTGAGTTGACTATATTTACTACCCTATTCTATCTTTGAAAATCTAAATAAATGTAAAAATAGAGAGAAAATTGTACCCAAAAATAGCAGTATATGCCTATTTTTGATTTAAGAGGCCGCTTCGAATCGATTTTACATTAATATTAATTAAATATTTTTTATTTATTTTCAAATTGATTTGTAGATAAAAAAGTAATCAATTTATCTTAATCATTAGTTTTATTAGTTATTATCTAAAATTGTCGTAAAATGCACCGGAAATATGTGGTTTTTTTATACAAGCGTAAACGCGTCCTTAACAGTCGTATGTAACCCGTGACGTACCAATTTACGCGGGCACTTGACTAATGCGTGTTTTACAATAAATCTATTAACGAAGACTAACGCGGTCATTAGTATGGGCAACAATTTGGCGGGCACAGTAGGTACATCATTAAGGTTAAGACTAAATGGGACACTGTTATAGAAACGGTTATGCAATCCATCACGCGTAAGCGAGCTCCGACCATCGATATATAATACTACTTGGACAAGATGACGGGTCACGTACAAAGTCTTAGCTAAAATCTGTCCGCGTCATTTGATTCCTACCAAACAGAGACAAATGTTTTAAAACAGTTTTAAGTTCAACCAAATTACAACCATGAGACAGAGTAATAAAGTCACAAATCATAAAAATGTTATCTAATACTTACGACCAGTCGTGACAAAAAACGTCATTTTCGTTTATTTTCTTTATTTTTCGAATTTCAAATTTTAATTTTACTACATGGTATGGACTATGCCATATATGGAATCGCGCAGAACACTAAAATAATTTATAATATGAATTAACTTAAAAGTTTACTAGTTCTTTACTTTTAAGTTTCGGCCATCTATGTTTCATTACTTATAATTAAACTATCTGGTCCCCGCGGCATCGTTATATAATATCAGTTATAGATTAGCCTTACTTTTTGTGTATAATGTTTATTTACTTTTTATGCACTGTACACAAAAATGTAAGTACGTTTTTGTTTTCAAGTGTATTAATTGTCGACGGCTCACCAATCTAGATATCACAGGATGTGACAAATAAAAATACACCTTAATTCCATATCTATATAATCATCTTCAATCTTCATGGTACAATGACAATTATATTTATTTATTTAGGTTACCAACAGACATTTAACATTTAATAAGCACATTACGCCTATTACAATTACGTAGGTGCTGAATGCACACCTTTAATAGGTAAACACAACACACATTATAGTAACTTAATTATATAAACATAATTATTTTTAACAAAAACTTAACCACCTTTAAATTGGACAAAGTTAAAATGATACCAAACGGAAAGCACTAAGATTTCAAATTAAAAATATAATAATGAAAATCCGTTCAACCAGTCGACAAAACGGTAACAAACCCAAAAAAGTACAGTCGAAAATATTTGTGTGCTTGAACATGAATGTTTGTCTTGGTCTGGGTGTCTCTTACCATAATATGCAGATATTTAAAAAAAGAAGTAGCTATATATGTCTATCGAATGTCTAGTATTCACAGTACTAGCTTATGCTTAGTTTGGGACTAGATGGTGTCGTAAGTGGTTGAAAAAAATACAAATAAATCAAATCAAATAGCCTTAACCAATTTTAAACAAACAATTGATGTTCTGGTAACAAATTATTAAAAAATATATTACAAAAAATATCGACTCCATGCATCTACTGTTCTGGTTTGTGTATGTGTTATCACTGTTATCTGTGGCTTGTCAAGATTTTTTGAAGTACGTCAAATTTTTTTTATGGCGAATTAAAAAAATAATTTTGTTCAAAATATGATATAATTTGTTAATTCTAAGCTTAAAATATAACTTATTTTTTATTTACTTACTGAAAGTAAGATACTCCATTCGTTAAATTGCATTTTCGGGCATTATTTTTGCAACTTTTTATCAGGCACTGCGGCATTGTGAAACGTATTGACGTTGGCTGTGTTTCAAACCAACTAAACACAATATACGATCGCGCTGTCAAGCGAGGCGTTATTTGCCGAGACGGTTTTTTGGCGCGGACACGATATCTGGTAGTATTATATATCGATGGCTCCGACAGACCACTTAGCCACTGTCCGTTGCCATCGGACGTAACCCTCTACACAACATCCGCTACACAAACCGCGCGGCCGCGCCTCGGCTACAAGTGCTACGAGCTACGTATGTGCTACGAACAAATGGAAATGCCTCGATCTTGTGCGCCTCCCTGAAAAATTTACTGTCGAACGGACGCGCCGCAGTTACTTTGAAAAATAGGATATGAATGGGACATAGTAATGTCCATAAGTTTGGACGCTTGGTTGTTCAATGATCTTCTCAAATTTTTGTTTTAGTAAATCAAAATTTTCTTTATAACTAATTAAAGGTTGGAAACTTGTGTGTTTAATGTTTACTTCAGAATACTTAAGGTCTAGCAATTTTGGTATACTTATATTATTTAGTTTAATCTTATTGTAATCTAAATCTATATGTGTTAAATTTATTTTAATATTTTGTTTCGATGGTAACTGTGTGTTTTTACAGTAGCCAATACAGCCATCTGGAATATTAATTATACCTGTGCCATTTATATTTGTTTCGTAAACATGATCATTTGAACAATCAAGTGTGAATTTTGTAATTTTTGACATAACAAATATATAATTACTATCGTACAGTTCTTGCCAGATTTCGATGTTACCTTTCACATATTTCGTTTCACATTCTTTGGGATACATAAACAGAGTTTTAGATACTATTTCGCTCTCACAAATAGGCTGAGCTACACTGGATAGAATATTTATCTTATCACAAATATAGTATTGGTTCATAGATTGACATTCTTTAGGGTTATTTACAAGACAATATTGATTCTTATCTCTAGAGAACCCTATGTGTGACGTAGTGGGAATAATAGTTATATAAGTATCATTATACTGTGGTATAGGTAAGGGTAATGTATTATACAAGTTAAATTCTAAAGGGTTAACTAATGGGATCTTAATTACAAAAATGATCTTATTCTCGGAATAGTATGAACTTATTCTAGACATTTGCATAAGTACATGGATGTTACTTATACTTAGGACAATAGGCAATTCCTTAGAGCTAGGCAATAAACGAAAGTTAGCAACTAAATCGTTATACAGTTCTTCAGGAGAACATATAGCGGGATATAGTACATTATTTTTACTAAACATTAACCCATTACATATATCTTCTAACTTAAAAGATAAGGTAAGTATACTATTCTCTAACATGGTTATAATCTCCATTATTTTAACCTTAATAGTTAAATTTTCAGATATATTAGTCAAATTTACAAGATTATCCGATAAGAAGTTGATAGCGTTATTCAAGGACTTTTCATTTTCAACGAGTTGATTAATTGTTTCATTAAATGCAGTAAGCGTTGAAGTTGTTAATAATATATTTTCTTTCATATAAGTAGCTAATTGTTTTTGATTATTGTTAAGTTCTTGAATAGCGTTATTATATTGAATAGCGTCGTCCTCGTCCATTGTGCCAAAGAGATGTTTCATAACGGTACCGACGCCGCCAAACCATGAGGATCGTTTTACTCTCTGAGTGAGCAGGTGAGAAATGGCATTAAAGTCTCTAGTCATATCAGTATATCTGACTCGGAGTGGTTGAATAATTTGGTTACATACTGAAGTGTCGAATACATTACTTTGAATAGATATATTGTCAATTGAATGTAAAATATCATTTATATTATTGAGGTGAGGGCTAATAAAAGATACATCTATGGGTACCACTACACTTAAATGTCCATTAATTATTTTCACGGAACCAATCGGGTCGAAATAGATTCCGGGACCATTCTCTACTGGACGTATTATATCCGGAAAGCTCTTAGCAATGGTACTGTAAAAGATTACAACTATTATATTATACAATACTTAAGTTTCTATAATTAAGACTAAACTGATCTAGGACCTATATGAGCTAATTTTAGCTCGTCAAAGTGGTGTTTTACATGTTTCTTATTTATTAATAGGGTTGCCATGCAATTTAACTATCTTGAACGGGCCTTTCCAAACGGGAGATAATGCTTTGCCCATTCTCAAGTGGTTTTTTAAATAAACATAGTCACCTATTCTGTAGTTGACGGGACGTGTCTGACTATCATAGTAGTTCTTAGATCTTTCTTTTGATCTCTGGATGTTCTCAATAGCCTTTTGCTGTGAATACTGTAATCGCTGTTGAAGTATTCTCACATACTCAGGGTAAGTTGCGTCAACATTATTCTCATAAATTGAATTAGGTATATATGGCTTTTTTCCAAAAACAAGCTCGTGGGGTGTAAAGTTTGTTGTGCAATGAATATTGGTATTGTAGGCTAACATAGCGGTATATACATATTTTGACCAGGATTCTGGGCTTTGATCAATGTATGACTTAAGATACTCCTTCAAAGTGGAGTGGCTTCTCTCTAAGGCACCTTGTGTCTGAGGATGGTAAGGGGTCGACCAAATTTGTTTTATTCTGAGGAAAGAGCATGTTTGTTTAAAGAGTTCGGCAGTAAAGTTGGTTCCTTGGTCTGATACTATATATTTAGGGATACCGAATACGGATATGAAATGTATAAGACATTCGCTGGTTTCTTCTGCTGTAGTGCTCCTAATGGGATACGCTGCTGAGTATTTCGTAAGGTCATCTTGTAATGTAAGGATGTATTTTAGCTTAGCACTACCAGACTCTGGTAATGGACCTACTATGTCAAGAAATACCTTTTCGAAGGCTGTGTTTGCGGTACTAGTGATCTGCATGGGAGCTCTATTCGTTTGACGAAGCGCTTTATTAGTTTGGCATAGTTGACACGATTTTACATAGTCCTGTATGTCTGATCGCATGCCCTTCCAGTAGTAGCGTTCGGCTATTCTACTATACATTCTAGTCGATCCCAGTGGCGGCTCGTTCAAAGGAGCGCTGGAGCAGTGAACTCCCAAAATTATAAAATATATGTATACAACTCATATAAACTTTTTCTATAAACATACCCAATATTTTAATACACACCTATTCTCTTTTCTATAATGCATATCCACAAATAAGTATTTGACTTCTAAGCTGTTTATCATAATTTTGTCAACACTCTTGAAACCTACATAGGTATTTTTGTTGAGTGGAGCGCTCATAACAGCGCTCTTCGTTGACGAAAGCTTAGTACAACGCTTAATACTGAAATGAAATGAGTGCGAAAGAGAGAGCGTTCTATGCGCTGGGCGCGTGAGACAAAAGATTTGTATGAGAAATAAGCCAAATACGGAGCGCCGCTCCTGGCTAGCTTGACGAGGTGCGCATGCGCGAATATATTACCCGACTAAATGATATGACCATTTGTCATGAAGAAAAATTAAAACGTGTGCGCCGTATTTTTTTAATAGTGTTTTGCCGGTATCATTTGAAATTTGAATGTAAACAAAAGCAAAACATTTATCTGCGAGGGCGTTGGTAATTAGAAAAGGATTGGTGTTTAAAATATAGTTCAGTGTATGTGTGATTGTGTGTATTTGTTTAAGAAAGACAGTTAAATTGTGTAACTAATATGGAATATAACAGCATAAACTTTATAAAAACTGTGAAAAAACTTAAAAAAGCGACCAATATGATAAAACGCTTTGGTTATGTGGTTGCGAAAATGCGAAGGAAGTAAGAAGTTGTTTTGTATATTATCGTGTATTTCGTTTAGTTGCGCCGGAGTTGATACTGCGTGGACGGTTGAGGTAGGTATCGATGATTTAGCACGTCTTACTATTAATTGAAAAAGCATTCACAAAATAAATGGTAAGCAGTTTCATTTTTTTTTAGTGAACACCCAATATAATCTTTCACGAGCCGCCTCTGGTCGATCCTACATGTCCAGCAACAGGTAAGTCGTGATTGTCTCTAAGAATTTGTTTGATTTCGCTTAGTGACGGGTATTGAATGTTATTATGGTAAATATGTATTTCTATGCCAGTGTTATTAAATAAATACAGAATAATATTATAGATTTTGGTGAAATAGTGCTTATCGAATGGATTTTTGAAATCAGTAATTGCTATAGATTTGACTTCGTCGCTATGGCAAACTATTAGTTCATTTCTAAGGTTTTTAAGGCTTTCAAATATATCTGAATAAGAGGTTGTATCGAAATGATTAATTTTTGTAAATAGGAAGTAATATTTTTTATTATGATCTTGGTGAATTAAGGACGAATAAAGGTTTCTATCGCGTGCAAGAAAGGTATCCTTGTCGGCAAGATTGGATATTATGTTTTCTACATAAGGGATGGACTCATCCATATCGACTGAGGTAGGTACAATGATATTCTGGCATGTAGTTTTGAGTAAGCTTTCGTTATGTTCTATGATCGCTACATTAGATTGAAAATTTTTGCTACTAATGACTTTAAGAAATTCAGTGTATGTTTCAGATCTAGCGTTTGGGCTGTCTATTGGATCGGCGAGAGGAGGAGGTTGCGGCTGAGGCTGATTCACTAAAGGTAAGTCATCATTTGAATTATTATTACTATTTGGACGCTCTGAGATTTCTAGGTCGTCGAGATTTATGTATCTAAGGTCATCGGGTAATTCCACTAAGTCTTGAGGAGTAGGGGATAATGCTGGAATAGCATTTGGATCAAGGAGGTCGTCAAGGTCACGCACATCATCATCCGAATCAGGAAATATAGGATTGTTATCATCAGCCCATGAAGGGCCTGGAACTGGTTGTGGAGCAATTGGATTTATAAGCTTAGTGTCTTCATAAGGGTATCTAGAGAGAGCGTCAGCAGCATTGAATTTGCCCTTTCGGTACACTATCTCATACTCGTACTCTTCGAGTTTCAACCGCCATCTTTGTAGTTTGCTACCAGGGTCTTTATGATTGAAGAGCCATTTTAGGGGTCGATGGTCAGTGACAATTTGGAAGGTCCTGCCGTACAGGTACGGACGGAATGTTTTGCATCCAAACAATATAGCAAGCAATTCCTTTTCGGTGGTGTTATAGTTACACTCGCTTTTATTTAAAGTGCGGGATGCATAAGCGATAGGTCTATCTTTACCCAATTCTCCCTGGGATAGTATCGCGCCTATGGCGTAATTGGAGGCATCAGTAGTTAATATGAATGGTTTAGAGAAATCGGGGTAAATCAATAATGGTGCTGACGTCAGTCTGTGTTTTAGGGTATCGAATGCAAGTTGATGTTCGTGTTCCCATTTAAATGGAATATCTTTCTTGAGGAGATTAGTCAAAGGTTTGGCTATTTTAGAAAAATCATGGATGAATCTACGATAATACGAAACGAAGCCCAAAAATGATTTTATATCTTTCGGGGATTTTGGAGTAGGGAATTGGTGGACTGCCTTTATTTTATCTGGGTTTGGTTTGACTCCTTCGTCTGTGATGATATGTCCTAGGTAGGAGACTTCTTTGCGCAAGAATTCGCATTTGTCTGGTTGCAACTTCAAATTAAAACTACGGAGACGTTTAAAAACGTTAGAAAGGTTTTCGATGTTAGAGTCAAGGTCAAATCCATGGATCACAATGTCATCTAAGTAAACAAAGCATTGCATGCCTTGTAAGCCGGAGAGAGCCGAATTCATTAAACGTTGAAACGTAGAAGGGGCATTTTTTAAACCAAATGGCATACGAGTGAATTCATAATGGCCTTGAGGTACGGAGAATGCTGTTTTGGCGGCGTCTTCCGGTTTCATTTTAATTTGGTGAAAACCGGAAGCAAGATCTAAAGTACTAAAGTATTTGCTTCTGCCAAGTTGATCTAGGATTTCGGATATGTTCGGGATGGGATATGAGTCGCCGATAGTTACATCGTTTAGCTTTCGGTAATCTATCACTACACGCCACTTTCTTTCACCGGAAGCGTCTAATTTTTTAGGCACCACCCAGATGGGTGATGACCAGGGCGATACGGATGGTTTAATAATACCTTGGTTAAGCATTTTTTCAATTTGAGAGTTAACCTCTTTTTTATGACATTCTGGGAAACGGTATGATTTAACATGGATTGGGACTGAAGTAGAAGTTTTAATTTCATGTTGGATGGCATTCGTGTAAGTCAATTGGTCACCTGGGAGGTGGAAAATGTCTGAGAATTCGCTACAAGGATTTAGGAGTGCAGAACTCTCTTCGGTATTTAAATGAGATACGCGAATTTGATCAAGTACCTTTTTCGTGCGGGAATAGGAATCATCGCGGCCACACTGCATTTGTCAGTCTGAAAATTGCAGATTCGTCGAACTTCTTTGGGGTCGTAAGGTGTTATTTCTAATTTTAGGTCAGGGTTGAAAGATAAGGGATGTTCTGAAACATTTACTACGGAAATATTAATACGAGAATTGTTTTTTACTTTCACTACACAATTAGCTATAAGCAGGTTTTTTATTGGATTCTGGTCTAATATAAAGCCTTCATCGACTTCCGGATTCGAGACACTGCATTCTATTACAGTTTCGCATCTAGCAGGTATTACACAGACAGGTTCGTTGAAATGAAGTTTGAATGCTGAGTTATTCAGTAATAAGCATTGTTTGGGATAGTCAATATTACCGTTCATGGAATCAAAAATATCGCTGCCGATTATACCGTCATAGGGTAGATCAACGCCTTCGACGACGTGAAAATTATGTTTTAATGAACCGAATTCTATAGGGATGTGACCTAGTGTAGACTTAGTACCCGAGGAGTCAATGCCTTTAAATTTAATAATGGATTTAGTAATTTCAGGCATCTTTTCAATACAGGACTTTGATATAAGGCTGAATGATGCACCTGTGTCAACTAGTAAAGATAACGGCTTCGAGGATACAGAGGTAAGTATTTTTATATAAGGTAAGAACTTACGGGAAATATTTGTTGTGTAGTTATAGATTTTAGGATCTTGAATTGATTCCGAATTTATTTTATTTTCTACAATACTTTTATTTGAATGATTAATTTTATTTTTTTCAGGAAGGGGGCTCGAACGCGTAACTGATTGTTGACCCGAAGGGTTTTTCTTCATGGTTAACGAAGATTTATTTCTATTCAAAGGATATAGTAAGGATTTAGCATTAAAATTGTCATGGCGTGTCCTTGTTGCGGATGCCGTTGACCTTGGATTTGGTAAGTATTTATTAGAGTAATTATTTATTTTATCAACATTTCTAGGATATAGCAAGGATTTAGTACTAGAATAGTCATGGCATAGCCTTGTTACGGTTGCCATTGACCTTGGATTTGGTAAGTATTTATTATTTAAGGAATTAGAATTATTATTTTGGATATAGCAAGCAATGTCGGATTTTGGGATGCGGTGGCCCGACCGACACCAACGCGGGCCTCGATTTAGTTTAAAGAATCAGTATTAGTGTCAACAACGTCTTCTCCTTGATCCACGAAATTGGTTCGATTTTGAGTTTGATTGCTCTGTAAATTACCGAACCTTTTATTATTGTATTCCCGTTTACGGCAGTTTTCAATGACGTGACCAGGAAACTTGCAGTATCGGCAATAAAGTGGATAAGCTCGCGGCTTGTTTTGGAAAGCGTTATTAGGTCTAAACTCCTGTGACTTACTTTCAGGTTTTGGAAATGACCTTGGTCGTGAAGGTCCTGAGTCGGCGTTAGGGTGTGATTTCCTGTTGACAAATTGCAGAATTTTTTCCTCTGAAACGGCTGCGTTAATCGCCTCATTCAGTGTTTTCGGGGATCGAACCCGAACATTGTTTGATATTCTTGGGTGTAGACCAAGGACAAAGGTGTGAAGGGCTACTTCCTCCATTGCACTAGTTTTGCCAGGAAGCTCTGATTTCTTGGAATTGCTTAGATTAATTTCAGTTAACAACTGGGATAAACATGTCTCTAAACGCAGGGAATATTGTGTAACCGTTTCTGTGTTCATCTGCCGACACTCTTGAAGGTCGGTTAGTAAATGTGAATAGCATTTTCGCTCGCCAAATTGAGTATTTAAAAAGTCTTTAAGTTGATCCCAATTATTAAAATCTTTAATGGAACATACAGTTTCCGCTCGTCCTTGGAGTTGGCTTAAAATATACCTGAACAATATGGGTTTTTGGTTCGTAGAAGCAAGGTTGTATGCATTTGAACAGTTAGTTACAAAAGGTGTGAGTTTGTCCCTGGAACCGTCATAAGGTTTTATGAACTTAATTAAAACATTTAAATCAACAGAGTCAGATTGCACTGCAATAGGCTTCTTGAGTTCTTCCTGTGACATTGTAGTTTAATAATCAAAACAGGCTAAATAAAATCAAGGTTATAAGTATTGGCAGTATTCGTTACAATAGAATGGTAAGTAACAAAGAATAGTCAGACACGAATTCTACGAACTTAAGCGAGCCTTATCGCTTTGTTATGACTGCGAGTGGACGGCGCTATTCTTATCTCGAATAAGTCGTCTAAATTACATCCGACGAATGAGTCGAAATTATAGTATCGGATATTAAGTTAGTTAGTCTAGTTTATTATAAAACGTATGTTTTGGATCACTGTAACACTGGAAATTGCACTGCACTGAATATGGTTTGCACTGGTAAGTATAAATGGTGAACAGTTACTCACATTGAGGTCAGGAACACACCCAGCAGGAACATATTATACAGCATCTTCTAGCAGTACTTCTCTCGTCTAGCAGGACGAGATATATAGGATAGCACTCTGGATACGAAGTTGGTTTGTATGTAAGAAGAACGCGAGTCACGTTCCGCGGTATAGTACTATTGTTTCCTTACTCGACTTTAACTCTCACAATCAGCTCGAATACACTTTACGAGTATG
This sequence comes from Euclidia mi, assembly GCA_944739405.2. Lineage (NCBI taxonomy): Eukaryota > Metazoa > Arthropoda > Insecta > Lepidoptera > Erebidae > Euclidia > Euclidia mi. The sequence continues at coordinate 62,781,128 of OX123183.2, forward strand.
TCGCGGTTTTGATTTGGAAATGGTAAGTATGGATTTAGAATTATTATCACTTTTCTCACTGCACTGGAATGTAGCTTGTTTAACGGTACGGTTTTATGCACTCGGAGGATACCTGGGATTTCGTTATCCCACCGCTGCCACCGATGTTACGATGCGACTTGAGAAAGCGTTTTTAAAAAAACAGTTTTTAGATTTGAAGATGATTTATTTTGTCCTTGACAATTTAATACAATAATTACAATGGTGAGAATGATTTGGGACTTCCGTGCACCGTGGAGGATAGGAACGGACTGATGGGGATTATGGTAGCGTCTATTACGATAACTAACAGGCATGCTGAGTAAGGGATTTAACTGTTAGGGATAGCAGGTTCAGTGGTTAGAGTGGCCTGTAACAGTTCGGTATACGACAGATTCTGGAATGGACAGATTCGTGATTCGGCAGATTCCCAACTCGACAGATTCGTGGATTGGGCAGATTCTTGGACTCGACCGATAGGGCAGAAGTACAGTTGTAAAAAAAAATAGCGAGTGGAATCAAAAAAGGCATGCACCTGAAACTTTTAAAAGCACGGAATTAAAATATACATTTGTTACCAAGGATACGACGTGACGACGTGATTTATTTGACATTCCCCACTATACCACTAAGGCTAAGAACTCACGGAGCGATTTTCTCCCGCGACCGCCGCGGTTGCGGGCACGCAGCTTCTATAGAATGCAGATATATATGTAAAAAATTAAAGCAAAACTCATGACGCGATTTTCGCCCGCGGCGTGCGCGGCTGTTTGCGGTTCCTGCTGCACCGGCGGGCAACTAGTGGAATCGTGCGGGCCGCGGTCAACCGCAGCCGCGGCGGGCGGCGCCCGCGCGCTCTGCGGTCGGTTGGCGGGCGGCGGTCGCGGGCGAGGGGCGGGGTGTACAGAAATCCAACGTCATTTTGCACCAGCCAGTGACTTGTGGCATCGTGACAAATGTTTGTGCATGTTTAAAATTAAACAAACATTATAAAATGGATATTGAAATCGATCTGCTAATTATTTACGTCTTGCAACCGCCCGTCTTGCGTTCATCGTCCGCCACATCTGCGGGCGATGATCGCAGCCGCGGCGGCTGAAAAACCGCGCAAATAACCGGTCTCGTGAGTTTAGAAATAAAACCGCAGTTCCACCACCGCGGCGGTCGCGGGAGAAAATCGCTCCGTGAGTTTTTAGCCTAATAGTGTTGAATATTTTTCTGGTAATAATATTTATGATCTATTTTGCTAATAAACATAGGAATCTCCTTTAGCTATTATGTGCCACTAGTTTTACCACGGGGATAGGTACCTTAAATAAGTTTAAAAAAAAATTGTGTAAGACTAATTAACGTCTACAAAACAAATGACTACAAAATGATCAACCATCGATAGGGCTTACAAAAATCCGGTGCATGCGATTTTCGACCTTATTGACTAGTCATGACCACAGAAATAAATAGTAATAGAACGGTGAATGTCACGTCATCGCGTACATTTCGCGCGTGCCACATTTCAGCAAGCCCCGCCCACAGTGACGTATAGATAATGAGGGGACACTAAGGAATTATTATCGATGTGTGTGTGTGATGTAGCTGTGGAAAATGAAATTATGTTATTGTTTATATAAAGAATTGACCATTGCTGATTGTCAGGCAGAATAATGTTGTACAACATGTGTAAACACATGCACTATAGTGCAATAGTTTGAAACGCGCACCACGCCCATGTCACCGTTCTATTACTATTTATTTCTGTGGTCATGACAGACTTTTTTTTATATTTTCTTGCTTTCTGACATTGAAACGTTAGTAAAATTATAAATTCTGAGTTACGTCAATAAGGTCGAAAATCGCATGCACCTGTTTTTTGTAATCCCTATCGATGGCTGATAACTTTCTGATAGTCATTGGTTTTGTAAACGCTAATTGCTTTTATACAATTTTACAACTAATGAGTTCACGAGGATCCGCTGGGGGATCGGGCTAGGAGATCCTGGTGGACAACATGCAAACATGTTAAGTATTTCGTTGCCAACACTGACAATATTTAGTTCAAGATCGAAATATTCGCGAAACTTTTGCTCGAGCAATTCAACAAATGCAATAAAATTATCAGGAGGAAAAAACTAATTAAAAAACCCAATTGTACGTTACCATCGTTAAAATCTTTATAATGACTGAATTATTTCATCTAATATTATTCATACACACAGTACAATAAACAACCATTATTAATAATAAAATACCACGTTTTTACATTAAAATACTAAAACTTACAACGTACAAAACAAACAACGTGCGTCGTAATAACCCTGAGATTGTCAACTGCCTGTGACTACGTAAACCGGTATTTTCCAGTCTCGCCGCGTACACGACAAGCGGCCAGTGGTCACGCACACATGAGCCGCGTGCTTGTAGTAGTGCAACCGATTCGCGCTGTTGTATGAAGCTGTGCCTCTGTTCCGTTTATCTACTCATGTGACTGAAACCACGGTAATAATATCTAACAGTATTGTAACTCCATACAAACGCACGAAACTCGAGTTATACCTACGCGCCTCGAGCAGAGTACCCATTAGACAGTGCGGACTGTGCCTACAGTCTGTGCTACAGTACCCACAGCCGCGATCGTGCCGCAGCTCGCATACAGCGCGTCTGTAAGTATATAACTCACGAAGACGGCCGAGTTACAATACTGTTAGATTATATTACCGTGCTGAAACCTTGTTACGGTGCAGTTCACAAACTTTTTTTTATGCCTTTGGAAGAAACCTGTATATTCTTTGGATTACCAATGGTTAGCATAAAATAAATCAGCCTTATTCACATTGGCATAACGAAATTCAGCATAATGCTCACTAAGCAAAATTTCCCCATAAAGTTTATTGCCATAAATACTGGTGGCATACTAATAATGAAGCATAATATAAAACACGCATACTGGTCTTTGAACACAACTTCCTGTGGCATAAAATTAATAAAAAATATTAAAACACAATCGACATTCCATGATTTCGTGATGCATATTTTATGTTATAGTTTGACCGTAACCGCTGTACCGCGCCTTAGGTATGCGAGCGGCGAGACGGGGGGGCGAAAAAGTTGCTCCATCTGGTCATTCTGCCGTCATCGCTCATGGCGGCAACTAGTCTTATTTGTTGCGGACTGTCTGTGTCAGACGCACATGAGGTAGAATATCTAAAGATGGGTCGTGCGTTATCTCGAGATATCAAGACTGTCATTTTCAAAGTGGCCGAATATTTTTAAAAAGGAAAACAGACAAAGAAAGTTTTGAATATAAAAGTGACGCAAATATCGCCAAAATTGTTGCGGAAACTACGTTTCTTACAGTTTTTTCGTAGTATCACTACGGGATACTGCGAAAAAACTGTAAGAAATGTAACTAGTAACTGCAGGAAATTCATCAACTAATTTAGGCTGACTGAAATTTAGTTCACCAAAAAAAACAAAAGTTATAAAATAATAATATGTTATTGACGATTTTGATTTGGGAGTCATCAGAAGAAAAATTCATCAGTTTTATGAGATCGAAAAAAGAGTGCCAAGTATTCGTAAATTACTGTCAAGATTGAGACAGGATGGCATATTGAATTGTGGACTAGAATATCTGAGAAATCAATTACACACAATGGGTTACCGTTTAAAAAAATGTAGATCGAAGAGACATCTTCTCATAGAACAACCTAATATTACAGAGTGGCGGAGAAAATACTTGACGAAAATCAGGAAATACAGAATCGAAAACCGCAGTATATATTTCCTAGATGAGACATATATTAATGAAAGTCACAATGTGAGCAAATGTTGGCAATCAGTGTCAGAACCTGGAATTCACACTGATATCGGGAAAGGACGACGTGTGGTAATTCTTCACGCTGGGTGTCGAAATGGCTTGGTTCAAGGTGCATTAACTATATTTAAATCAGACGCTAAGACCGGTGACTACCATGGAGACATGAACTTTTTATAAGTGGGTGGATGAAAAGCTAAAAGATAAGTTGCTGCCGAACTCTGTAGTTGTCATGGACAGCGCATCTTGCCACAGCGTTCAAGTTGAGAAGAAACCGACCATTACAAGCCTCAAAAGTGAAATGCAGAACTGGTTGCGGCGCCACAACGTTGAATTTTCCGAAACTATGAAAAAAGCCCAACTGCAAATTCTTATCAATAACACACAAAAAGAGCCCGTTTACAAAATTGATGAACTCTTAAAAGCCCTTGGACACACAGTACTGCGTTCACCGCCATACCATCCAGACCTGAACCCCATCGAGTTGGTCTGGGCTGATGTCAAAAACAATATAGCGCAAAACCATATTAATTCTTCTCTAGACAAAAAGATAAATGCACTGAATTTATTGTTTTCAGAAAAATGGCAGAAATGTGATGACCATGTCCAAAACATTAAAACGTTTACTGGGATCGCGACTATAGGTTCGATTATATTCTTGTGTCAATAATCATAAATCTGCAGGATGACTCTGATTCAAGCTCCGATAGCGAAATGGAATGTGAAGTTAAAACAGAATCTATGTCAGAATAGTCAGTGTAATTTATTTACCTAATAAATAGGTTTTAATTTTTTATTTGAATTGTCAGTCACTTTTCTTTTTCATGTACAATGTTATTTCCAAGGATTAAAAATTCATTTCATTTATATTGGTTCTTTTATTGTTCTTCGCTACATTGGACAAAACAGGGATTGGATAATATAATTATACTCGCAAATATAGTAAAAAAATTGTGCTTAGATGTCGTAAGATCTGTCTGACACTACGAATCTCATGACATGTGCGTTCATGCTCTTTCCTGCCCACACTCCACCTCCCCGCACATACCTAGGGCGCGGTACAGCGGTTGCGGTCAAACTATACATCTAAACTTGAGCCATATTTTCTGCTTTCTGAAAGCAACAAAGTTTTCAATCAACTTTAGAAAATCAGTTAAGTCTAAAATAACGTAAGCACCAATTATGTCCATTGTCATTTGGAATAAAATAATATCACACATAACACATAATCACATAACATAACATAACTTCACGCCTTTATAAGGAATAGTAGAAGGGGTAGGCAGAGGTATATTACACACCCACACTTCGACAGTTATGTTTCGGTCCCAATGTAATAGGAGGCGAGCCTATTGCCATCTACCGGGCACATTGTTAAACGAGCGATAATTAACATTTTTAATACACACATAGCTTCGAAAAGTCAGAAGTGTGTGCCTGGTAACTGGGGACCATCGTCTCGGCAGTCCGTTACCTACACCACTGTGCTATCGCCGCTTTTTATTTATAAATAACTAGCTTTCGCCCGCGGCTTCGCCCGCATGAAATTTTAATAAAGGTACTTTGTACTTCCCCAGATTTCAAACTATCCACATCAAATTTCATCACAAACTGATCTGCACATTCGCCGTGTAGCATACATATAAACAGATAATACTTAAAATTACTTTTGTTTTCATAGTCGTCAAACTTCAGGTAAAGATTAGTATGTAGGTATATTATTAAAGTTATTGAAGAGCTTATGTATCTACTGAATAGAATAGCAGCAAAATAAAAACTGAAAGCATTACCACAAAGTACATAATCAGACCGCCCCTCCGCCCCGCTGTGCGCGACAACTCATAGTAAGCGGTTTTAATGACGCTGCGCTTAGGTCAATTATATCGTGATAACTTTTAAAGTATTCGTCCAAACTACTTACTGTAAAGACCAAGTTCATCTACATTAAATACTGAAAGCAATAAATCTATCAAATTTGAAAACAATTTGATAACTACTCTAGAATGAGCATTGTAAAAAACATATTTTTTATGTTTTACTGTTTTATTACAATAAAAATTATGTAGTTAGGTTAAGAGCGTATACGCCTCGAGCGGCGGCTCGAGTTTAGGTTTTTATAGTACCGCGGTCGCCCGCACACCGCGCATGCGAGACCCGGCGCACTATGACGGTATCGCGTGGAATAATAATCTTGATCCTACTTGCCATACATGAACAGTATTCGTTTATGTAATACGTCGATTATGATATGAAAGTATTCAAATTAATTATTTTCAATGCACATGCATTTAAAGGTCTCAAATAACGATAGATATTACATATTTATTTAGTAGGATGATGTTCCTCAGAATAACAACGACTATTTATAATAATTTGGCGCAGTTTTATTATATGATAGAAATAATTTTTAATTGTCATCTACATAATTGTTACATTTCAAATATACATCTATTTTGTTATTAATGCATGAAAACCCACGAATGACACTAAATACAAAACCAAAAGAGTCGGGTAAAAGAAAATACTTAATTAATTAAAAGAAAGAAAAAAAATATACAATATGTTGATTTGTATTTACAAAATATTGTAATTATACAATACATATTCACCTAAAATTATTTCACACAGTGTGCGATGATATAAATCCCTCTTTTTATAAAATTTTACATAGATAAGGCCAATTCTCGTATTTTATATGACATTGAAATTATATTTTGAACGAAATGAGATTAGATTTTAAATTGACTCAGAATTGGTATTCTTCTAATTTAAATGTCATTATCATCTAGAGTCCGCGTCACGAGAATATAGACATATTGTAAACAAAGAATTTTTACTAAGTGACTTAGCGATAGTTCTGTCAAAAACAAATAATTTCAAATCAATGAGCGCAACGGTATAGGTCGGGTTCACGAAAGATGACCACTGCGCAGAAATCATTTTTTAGGTCTCCGTGGAGGTGCGGGGCGAGGCGCGGTGCGGAGTGCGTCAAGAATGGAGCCACGCCATTGGTGCACGAATGTACATATGCGCGACGGCCGCCATTTCTGGTCAACTTTCGTGAACCGACCTATACATAGATACGTGTCATTGGAAACTAATATGTCAATGGATCGGGTTTTTATCGATATTATGCGCTGTCAAACGGATCTTTTAATGTTTTGAGGTACTGACGCCTAGAGTGTCAACATTTGGCGTTAGTTCATTGAAATGATACATTCTTGGGCTTAACATCTTTTTATCAGAGGATACAATTAATTTTTTAGTTATCAGGAAAGGGTTGGTGTTAAGTTAAATACAAGTTTATAGGATTGCAACGCTCTTCTCGCTGCCGGCATCTCGAAAAAGCGCGTGCAGAATATCAGATGGCAGAAAATTATTTATACCTAAAAAAGAAATTGCGTTTTCAGACTACCGTAACGTTTAATGGTTTTTGTTTAAGTTCATTCTGACGACACATTCTTCATTCACAGACAACGTAAAATCTCTATGCCTAGAAATGTTTATGCAATGTATTAATTAGCTAGTTATCTGTTATATTATTCATTGTTGGTCAATAATTTAATATTTTAGAATAGATATGCTACTTTGAGCAATATTATTTATTGCGTAGTGATTTTTAAAAAATCGTGTCAATAATAAAGTAACATGTATGTACCTACTCTATAATTAACATACATGGTACTCTATTTTTCATTAATTTACAGATTATTACGTGTAAAACAACAAAAAAATCGGCCAATTTATGAACATTCGACCACTAAAACACAAAATCAAATATTTTTATTTCAGTAAAATTTAACAATATAAATTTAAAAACATAGTGGCATAATTAGGCATTGAAAAAAAAAAGACTGTTCAAAAGCATAAAATCTAAAACGCCACTGTTCGAAAAAAGGTTGTGAAGCTCTGAATGTTTGTTTACAAAAAGTCTATCTTCTCGTGGCACCAACTATAATTTGACTTCTATTGTTCTCACTGACGTTGACACATTGTTTAATTAACAACAGGCAGCAATAGCCTACTGGAGATACCAACGGACTGCTATGCAGAAGGTATCGGGTTCGAATCCACGGTATGCTAGAACGATGATGATGACATTGTTCAATTAACGATCTAGACACGATAACATTCCAATATCAGTTTATTTAGGAGAATACCATTTGTGACATGAGTATGACACTGACATTAGATCGAAACTGCATTTTGAACAAATATAGTTAGAAGAATTGAGTCAAAATAAACTGTTAACTGGTGCAGAATAAGACTGCACAGTAGGTAGGTGGGCTTGTGTGTGTTAGGTACCTGCAATGCGAGCTCGTGGGGATCAGCTGAGCTGCGGCGGTTTGTAAGATAATATTCGATTCAAGTGTGCTTTTAATTGCATTGCATAGTACGTTTTAGGTAAATACCTATTACATTGGTATCATGCTAACGACGGCGCGTCCTAGCTTAAAAATAACCATAATTTTGCCCCCATTAAGAACCTCATACATGGGCTCTGTAAATTCATCGGTCGGTCACCCATCCATACTATGACCGTGATGTCAATTACTTTACCTTAACTTATGTAGTTTGTACGAAAATAAACCTGCGATAAAGGCTTTGCAAGCCAATCCCATGGTCACCCATCAAAGATCAAATGCGTCTAACTACTGTACCTGTTTATACTGTATATTGCCACTAGATTTTTGCAGCAAGGTATTATATCTAACGGTCCGTTTCTGTCAGTCTCGCCCAGCCCCTAGTTGACCGCGCTACTATACTAACCAGTAACCACTAGACTCCAGATGTCTCAACTAACACACTAGTTTAATACGTAATACATAAATAAAGTTAAGTACATCAACTTTTCATATTTATAAAAAAAATACGTTGAGAAAAAAATAAGGATCAAGAAGCTTTAGCCGCGCTATAAACGTTTCGGAATGCAATATTTACGTAAAATGGCGGACGCGGACGCGAGCGACAGGTCCGTCCTCTGAGAGCGCTCAGCGCTGAATGGCGGACGTAGCATCGCGCTTCGAGTTTTATAGGTCTTTTTAAAAAAATCATATTAATTACAAACGAAAAGTTTAGATTCCAATTTTTTTATATGACTTAAAATGAATCTTAAGGTTTGTAAATATGTATATATCTTTTTAATAATCACAGTAGTTTTTTAGATATAAATGCAAATTTGCGGGCTAAAATTAAGCAAAATGCACTGTTTTGTTCTCCGATTTTCTTGAAAATTATGAATGAAAGTACAATTTCTTTTTTAGGGACTCGCTTGTATAGCTTTTGCTCGTACAGTTTACATTTACAGAATTATAGAACGATAAGTTTTCATAGCACTAGCGACCATTAATGCTGGCCTAAACTACAGAAATTACGAAAATGACTTTTTTAAATTCATCCGTTTTAAAATATTTACTATAGTAACCCATATATTTTTCTCCAGCACTCTCTTGATAAAGAACTGAACTTTCATATTTTCTATATCTTTTCCATTAATTGTCATTTATCCATAACGTAATAGAACAATAAAAACCCGCAAAATCGCCTCCGACGGATTAAACGCTCTTAAGTAACACAAGCTAAAAAGTTATTCGGTAAGTCTTAGCTGCCCGATCGCACCCAACTTCTCATCAATCTGGGGTATTGATCAGACAAATATGAAATCGTTGGGCAAGTGAAATTTCTATCATAATGTTTATTCTGGATACGCTACGCCCAAAAATGTAATGTTTTTTTTAGTTTATTTTATTTTAAAGTTTTTAGTTTTGTTGTTACTTGATACTTTTCATCCTATTTTCATAGTGAGGCCTTTTCTACCAATCAAACCCTGTCATTCGATACCCATATTGAGGTATTTCTGAAAAATAAGTAATCCGCCATTTTGTGGCGGTAGCCATCTTGGTTTTTTCACAGTGAGGTCTATTCTACCAATCAAGCACTTTCATTTGATACCCATTTTAAGGTATTTGTGGAAAATATGTAATCAGCCATTTTGTGGCGGCAGCCATCTTGGATTTTTCATAGTGAGCTCTATTCTACGAATCAAGCCCTTTCATTTGATACCCATATTGAGGTATTTGTGGAAAATAAGTAATCAGCCATTTTGGTGGCGGCCATCTTGGATTTTTGATAGTGAGGTCTATTCTACCAATCAAGCCCTTTCATTCGATACCCATATTGAGGTACTTATTTGTGGCAAATATGTAATCAGCCATTTTGCTGTGACAGCCATCTTTGATTTTTCATTGTGCGCTTTATTCTACGAATCAAGCCCTTTCATTTGATACCCATTTTGAGGTATTTCTGAAAAATAAGTAATCCGCCATTTTATGGCGGTAGCCATCTTGGTTTTTTCATAGTGAGGTCTATTCCACCAATCAAGCCCTTTCATTCGATACCCATATTGAGGAATTTGTGGAAAATATGTAATCAGCCATTTTGTGGCAGCAGCCATCTTGGTTTTTTCATAGTGAGCCTATTCTACCAATCAAGCCCTTTCATTCGATACCCATATTGAGGTATTTGTGGAAAATATGTAATCAGCCATTTTGTGGCAGCAGCCATCTTGGATTTTTCATAGTGAGCCTATTCTACCAATCAAGCCCTTTCATTCGATACCAATATTGAGGTATTTTTGGCAAATATGTAATCCGTCATTTTGCGGCGACAGCCATCTTGGATTTTTTTAGTGAGCTGTATTCTACGAATCAAGCCCTTTCATTTGATACCCATATTGAGATATTTGTGGCAAATAAGTAATCCGCCATTTTGTGACGGCCGGCGGCCATCTTGAATTTTTCATGGTGAGCTTTTTCTGATAAACAATTTCACCGTACAGTATCTGAAGTTCAAGTAACTTTAATGGTTTAGGCAACGTACACGATGACAGCTTTCTGAGCTCAGGATTTTTGCCGACTCAGTTGATACTTTTCCTTATGTTATGGCAACATTATATAAAATCTTTATTAATTGTAGCCTATGTGTTATTCTGATGTATAAACTATATTACTGTAAAGTTTCATCCAAATCCGTTCAGTAGTTTTTGCGTGAAAGAGTAACAAACATCCATACATACATCTTCACAAACTTTCACATTTATAATATTAGTAGGATATCCTGCGCCACTAAAAATGTATGAAATTTTAAGTAAATTATATTGTTCACAAAGACATTCCATAAATATTATGATGTTGAAGATGGTCAGGCGGGCCCCGAACAAAACCACCTTGGCGGCGGATAAAGGTGTTGGGCTCCGCCGCCAAAACACCCAGCGGCCGCAGAGGATAGAGAGGACGGCAAACTGTCAACACCGCATCTCCTCTTCCTCTGCGGCCCCACCGCGACGCAACAATGGTGCGCCCCCATTTGGTCGCGGGAGATAGAGCGCGCGGCAACGCAACACCGACACGCCTTTCCTATTTCCGTTACCGGGTACATTACCAGACTCCGTGCTGCTATTGAGAATAAGGCAAAACTCAGTAACGCTTTGCCCGCCCGGGAATCAAACCCAGGACCTCCGATCAGCAGACGTATACACTATCCACTGGACCGCGAAGGCAGTCCATTTGAATTTTCTTAATTTCTCTTTTTATTTATTTAAATTTGTAATCTAAGCCATGAAAAATATTACTGTCTGTTTTCGTCGTTGGGGTAGTAAAATGAACAAATAAGGATTTTTGTATCGGTTCTTATGTGAAATATTGTCAAGTTGCATATTGAAAATAATTATAATTATGTATCTAAACCATTGGCGGCTTAGGGGTGGCCCAAGCCGCATCTTAACCTTACATTACACAAATAATAATTATGAGTAGAACTATTATGCAAAATGAAACTATGGCTCATTATTGGATGAATATGTTGTCAGCTCCCTTTTGACAGCTGAACGGAGCAGAAGGAAAATTTTTATATTCCGTTAAAATATTATTATTTTTTTCATTTTGCTACAATTATTAATAGCCAACAGAGTGGTTTCACCCGCTCCAACGTTTGATCACTAAGAAAAGTGAATACAGCCAAATACGTCGAAACCGTTGCATCGGGAAAAAATATTTCTTGCTGGCTGGTGTGAGGAGCGCCGTTTCGGGCTCACCGAAGCGCACCGAAACGTACAACTCTAATGTGCCACCATGCCGGCCTCCGCTAGCGCACTGGCCGATGGCAAAGGACCGCCGCCACGGACGATAAAAATATTAAAGTGCTTGACAAACGTCAGTGTCTATTGTGTTGATTGTTTTGATTGTTTTTGATATTATATTTTAGCTATAAGTTTATTTTTAGTGAATTGTGTAGTTCATGTCGTATAACGGTGGCAAAAGCGATGAGGAGGTAAGTGCCAGTCAACTTTACACACCGACTACCCTGGTGCGCTGCCCCATGTGTCCCCAAGCACGTTTGTTCAAAGGTGAGCGGGGCCTCAAAGTACATTTAGGAAAAATTCACAAAAACCAAAATGTACTTTCCGGCCCCACTACTTCCACCAGTACTACACAGAAAAATCCCACAGACGCCCCTAAAATTCCCTTTTGGCAGTATTTAAGTCAGCTAAAAAATTCCATTCCGATCCTGAAGAGAATTCCCCGTAGTGCGAGGCCTTTGGTGGCTCAAAACCTAGCACATTGCATAGGCCTTATTGTCATCCGGGAGAATTATATTATGGCTTGGGAACAGCTACTCACTTTCCCTAATAGAATTCTACATGCTCAAGGAGACCGGCTTACAAAAAAAACTTTAACAACAAAAATTAAAGAAAACTGCAATATTTCGGCATCAAAATTAGAATACCATCCTCCCAAAACTCACCGCAACAGCAACATCTTCCATCATGTAGAGTCGAAACTAAGGGAAGGTGACATCAGGGGAGCGTCCAGGCTCTTATTCAGTAGCGATGTGGTGACGCCTTGCTCTGCCGACACACTCGCAAGTCTGCAGAGCAAGCATCCAGCGCCAGGGGATAACCTCTCCTTTCCTGAGCCACCTAGCGCTGACTCGGGCTTTCTCAGCATTACAGCCAAAGACGTGGTTGGTGCCGTCGGCTCCTTCCAGAGCGGGTCTGCTGTTGGTCTCGATGGCTTGACACCACAACATCTTAAGGATCTTGTGTGTTCAAGCGCCGGGGCGGCCGGCGACTCGCTTTTGAGTGGGCTAACGGCATTAACTAATCTCATGCTCTCCGGCAATGTGAACGATGCCATCGTCGACGTTTTGTATGGCGCTAATCTGTGCGTCTTACGAAAGCGGGATGGTGGCATTCGTCCCATTGCTGTGGGGTGCACGTACAGGCGTATGGCAGCTAAAATATGCTGTCGCCATTTTAACACCAGCTTTTCTTGTAAATTTCAGCCACAACAGCTGGGATTTGGTTCTAAAGGAGGCTGCGAGGCTGCTGTACATGCCTTGTCAACGTACCTTGACGGTAATGGAGGTGAGGTTATCTTGAAGGTTGACCTAAAGAATGCCTTTAACTCAGTCAATAGAGACACCTTGTTGACACAAGTTAAATTGGAAACACCCCAAATCTACAATTTTCTTTGGCAATGTTACAGACACCCTTCTAAATTAATATACAAGGAACATCTTTTAGAATCTGCCGTCGGTTGTCAACAAGGTGACCCTCTTGGACCACTAATTTTTAGTTTGGCCATCCATCCAGTTATAAACTAACTAAATTCAAAATTAAACATCTGGTACCTCGATGATGGAACCCTGGGAGGTGACGTAAACACTGTATATCAAGATCTGGCATTCCTGAAATCGAAATTTTTATCCATAGGCTTAGAGTTGAATACAAGCAAATGCGAAATTTTTATTAATGACAATTTAGATAAATCCTCTATTCTTTCAAAATTCCAATATCTGGCACCCAATATCACCCAAGTTGAAAAAAGTTCTCTTCGCCTCCTGGGGTCCCCAATTTTAGACGACGGTTTTGATTCCTTTATACAGGAAAAAATTCAAAATTTTAATGATGTTTCATACAGGCTACTCAAAATTAATATACATTCGGCTTTTACTATTATTCGATATTGTCTTTTTGTCCCTAAATTTACACACGCGTTACGGTCTTCACCTTTTTGGAAAAATCCTACTCCACTCATTCAAATTGACAAAATTATACAGAATACCCTAAGTAAAATTTTGAATGTGGCTCTGAACGACCGAGTGTGGCAACAGGCGTCCTTACCTGTGCGCTTAGGCGGCCTCGGCGTTCGCAAAATTTCTGACGTAAGCCTGCCAGCGTTCTTGTCATCGGTCCACAGCACTGCAGAATTGACCAGGAAAATCTTAGCACCTACACTGGTTGATTCTGAGGTGCCGTGTAAGGCCGATGCCATGAACGCTTGGAGAAATTCTTGTCCAGGAACTGAGTTACCCCGAAACTTGTTCTCCCAGAGGCAATGGGATGGGCCGCTTTGCAGCGAGGTACGAGGAAAACTCCTCAATACATCGGCCAACGCTGCGGAGCGTGCTCGCCTGTTGGCTGTGGGAGAATGGGAATGGCTTCAGGCACTGCCATTGTCCAATATAGGTACCATGTTGGACGATACAACCTTCCGCTTCGCTACTTGCCTCCGTTTAGGCGCGTCATGTGTCTCTCCGCATCGCTGTCACTGCGGAGAGGCTGTCGATAGCCTTGGTCACCATGGTCTGTAATGCAGCAGGAGCGCGGGTCACATTTCACGACACGCCAACCTCAACGACATTCTGCGCCGTGCTCTTGTCACCGCTGGCGTTCCAGCCCAACTTGAACCTCAGGGCTTGGCACGCGACGATGGCAAGAGACCGGACGGGATGTCTTTACTGCCGTGGAAGCTGGGTAGGCCTTTGGTATGGGACGCGACATGTGTCGATACCCTTGCGCCATCCCATCTTTCCAGTACAGCAGGTTGTGCGGGCGCTGCTGCTGCTTCAGCAGAGACCCTCAAACGGCGCAAATATTTAAATCTTGTAGGAGATTATGTATTTGAGCCGTTTGGGGTCGAAACCTTGGGGCCATGGGGTCCAAGTGCGAGATCCCTTTTTAGGGATCTCGCAAAGAGACTGATCGACGCCTCGGGTGACCAGAGGGCTGGCACGTATTTAGCACAAAAGATAAGCATTGCTATACAACGAGGCAATGCCGCCAGTCTTCTGGGCACGCTTCCGATTGACTGCGATGCGGATGACTTCCATGACGCTTTCTAAATTTAATTTTAATTTATTTTATTTTTCGTATTGTGTATATTAAATAGGCTTATTTTAATTTTAGGACATAATTAAGTTGCTTTTTATGTAATAGTTGATTGAAACGCTAAAATATAGTCTCTAGCTGTAGTAGTGTCAAGCTTTGTGTGACACTGCTACAGCTAGATGCTGTGCATGGTCATGCTATCACGATGAACTCAAAGACGATCTGAAGAGGATTTCTGTAGAACCAGAATATAAAAGTACTAGAGGATGCCCGCGGTTACACCCGCGTTGTTTAAGGCTACTGCTCTGCTCCCGTCGCTCATAGCGTGATGTTATAAAGCCTTATAACATCAGCATTCAAAAATTTCTTTACAGACATTCCAGTCTCAATTACAAAGTCCCTGAACTCGTCTCCTAATGATGCCGAACTTCTATTAAAACAAAATGTCAAAATGTGTACCATAGGATTTAGTTTTACTTATATTACCGAAAGAGATATTGTTAAAACTTTTAATACACTTAATTTTAAGAAAACAAGTGATTTTTGGGGTAACTCTGTTGTGATTACGAAATCCATAATCAATTCAGTAGCACCTGAACTTGCAATAATTTTCAATAGATGCATTGACTGTAGTTTGTTTCCTGATCTAATTAAAATTATCAGGCACATCTGACCCCACTAATTATCGGCCAATATCTATGCTACCCACTTTTAGTAAATTTTTTGAAAAGTTAATTCTAGACCAGCTCCAAATTCATTTTAATAATAATAAACTGCTTCACAGTAAACAATTTGGTTTTACTAGGGGTCGCTCAACTACCGATGCTGGTGTTGAGCTTTTAAATAGTATTTTCGATGCTTGGGAGGAGTCGCATGATGCTCTAGGAGTTTTTTTGCGACTTATCTAAGGCATTTGATTGTGTTTTTCATGAAACATTGATCAGGAAATTACATCACTATGGAGTTAAGAACACTGCTTTAGATCTTTTAATTTCGTATTTAAGTAACAGGATACAGAGAGTAGATGTTAATGGAAAACGTTCTATGGGTTCAGTGGTCACAATGGGAGTGCCGCAAGGTTCAATTCTTGGTCCATTCCTTTTTCTTATATATATTAATGATCTGCCATATATTATGAAAAACAATGAAGAGAAAGTGTTATTTGCTGATGATACATCACTTATATTTAAGCTAAGACGACAGCAATCAACTAATGACGATGTAAATGACGCTCTCTCTGAAGTAGTTAATTGGTTTAATGCTAATAATTTACTTTTAAACGAAAGAAAAACAAAATGTAGATTTTCGTGTTTTTAGTGTTAGATTTTCCACACCTAACGTAAAACAAGTTGAAACCAATATATGGATGAATGGAGAAGAGTTGGATCTTATAGATAACACCGTTTTCTTAGGCATAACTTTGGATTCTAAGTTACAGTGGGGCCCACATATAAGTAAGTTGTCGAATAGACTTAGCTCTGCAGCGTACGCGGTTTATAATATTCAAGCCAGAATAGTATATTTCAGTTATTTTCACAGTATAATGTCATACGGCATTTTATTATGGGGCAATGCAGCTGACATTCAAACAGTGTTTGTACTGCAGAAGCGAGCTATTCGTGCAATTTACAGTCTTGGATCAAGGCATTCTCTGAGGGAAAAATTTAAGGAAATTAAAATAATGACTGTCGCATCTCAATATATTTATGAAAACTTGATATACGTTAGGAAAAATATAAATATGTTTTCGAAAATAAGCGACATGCATAGTATAAATACACGAAATAAAAACAAACTAGTGCTACCTTTAACTAGACTGCAAAAAATCAGTAACTCGTATAAGTGTCAAAGTATACGCTTCTACAACAAAATTCCAGGCAGTATTCAGGCATTAAGTTTAAATAAGTTCAAAGTATTTGTTAAGCAGAGTTTGTGATCCAAAGCGTACTACTCAGTAAAAGATTACTTAGAAGACAAGAATGCCTGGGGTTGAGTTTCTCCAATTTACACGCAGGCTAAAATGTCATGTAAATAGTATAAAATTATGAATATTTGACATTCGTAATTTATCTATTTTGTTTTTATTTATATTCTGACATTTTAAAATGACATCAGATTATTTTTATTTACTTTAATAGTAATTATTGTATTATGCTTTTGACATTTCCAAATTGACATTCAATTATTTTATTTATGTTTGATATTTCCAATAACTTAAGTGACATTTAATAATTTTATATAATTATAATTTCTTTTTTTTGACATTTTCAAACTGACATTTAATTATTATTATTTATTTAGTGAGATTTTAATTAGATGACATTTTATTGTATAATTTTTATTATTTTAATATTATTGTTTACAACATGTACTCAACCTTATGATAAAATGTAAGGAGCAAGTACAATGCGGGAATTAGTAAACTTTTCAACTAATATTAGTGGCAACCTGTCTGGTGGCTTAGGCTGGCATGCTTATGCATACACCTACTGATGGCGTGGAGGCATAATGATTCAGGTCGTGCTGGCTCCCTCAATCAAGGTTGAGCCGTACGATGGCTGTTGAATGCGGGCCATCAGCGGGCTGAGTCAGTTATAAGTAGTGATCGGATAATCGGATGCATATTCACCTAAAGTTCATTTTTGGCTAGAATATTATGGAAGCGGCTTCTTAAAACATATTTTTTTTAAATATAAATCCCGGGCTTCCAGAAAATGCGGGAATGTGAAACTAATCTGTAACATGGTGAGGAAACGTCGTCTTTAACATGTGGTTTTTATTTTAAAAAAATTGGTCTCCGGGATTACATAATTATTAATTTGTATTTACTTGAAGTTAATTTTAAGCTCTCCATCAATTTATGAGTATGTTGAGTGTAAGAGTAATGGTAGCCAGAGGGTGTTAATTAAAAAACAATGAATACAATAATTATACTTTATTGTACATACCTAATTACAGGATACAAAACATATTAAGCATATTAATATAAATTAAATATCCTTTATTGAAATTACAAAGGTGACTAAGAGATCTCTTTCAACCAGTCCTACTTATATCCTGATTGAGCGCAAATACTACCTCGGCTACTACAACTTTAATCTGTCTTTCAGTCAGACTCAGTTGATCGCGGGAGTTTATTGGTGATGCTGTTGTAAGTTAATAATTATTAAAAGATTGAATGGTTTCTCTTTATAATTCTTATTTATTATTCGTTTGGGATTAATGTTTTGAAAATTGAAGAAATTAAGAGGATTTTATTATTTTTAGAGCTTTTTTGGTACAAAAGTTAAAATAAGTAAATATACCTACACCTGATTTGATTCTATAAAAAAACACTAAATTTGTCGATTCCGAAGTCCCGGGATTATTTCGATATAAAAGTGTATTCCGTAATAGCCAACACCTGACAATAAGTAAATATACCCACACCCGATTTGATTCTATAGTAAAAAAAAAACTAAATTTGTCAATTCCGTAATCCCGGGATTTTTCGATTCAAAAGTGCATTCCATAATAGCCAACACCTCAACTTTAGGTAAATATGCATCCGATTATCCGATCACTAGTTATAAGCGTCAGATGATATTCTGCATTGTACTCGCATCTAAACCTATTATGTCTGGACTTCAAAAGACTATAAACGAAGAGATGAAATGACAAAAAAAGCAATGACTCTGAGTTTGTTTCGGCCCTTCTTCTCAAGAAGTCATTTAGCTAGGAAAAGTCGGCTTCATCTAGAATAGGGTTTTGACATGTATTAGTGTTGTAAACAACCAAAATGCAGAAATAAATTTGTCTTTATGTCTTTGTCTTATAGCCTTCCTCGATAAATGGGCTATCTAATACTGAAATAATTTTTCAAATCAGTCGAGTGGTTCCTGAGATTAGCGCGTTCAACCAAACAAACAAACTCTTCAGCTTTCTATCTTCTTAATATATAAAATCCTTGCGTTACTGACTGACTGACAGACACGCTACAGCCGAAACTGTTGGGCGCAGGAAGCTGAAATTTGGCATGTATATTCCTTGGGGACCGTAGGGGTGCACTAAGAAGGGATTTCCCGAAATTCCCACGGGATCAGCCGCAACGGGTAAATTTAAAGAAAATGCAGGCGTAGCTGCTGGCGTCCTCTAGTATTAGTATAAGATTAACCCTCAGTATATTGTTTTGATCCATTATGTGATTGGCTTGTGACCTTTCTAACAGTCTAACCTATATGTTCGGCTAAGGCAAGTCAGAGAAGACACCTTGACTGCCACTAAGAGGCATTCGGAGCTTCATTTTTGTCACTCATATTCAACCCAACAAGGGTTGAATGTGAGTTGCAATAGTATTAGTATCATTCAAAGGTTTTGTTGTATTGCAAACAGATTTTGTACAAATAAAATTAATGCTAAATTCAAAATCCTACAAATTATAACTAACAAAACAATTAGAGCTACTGCGTACTACGTAACTAGTAGCGGTTAGCTAATTAGAGTGAGATTATTTTATCAGTTTTCGTCCACTGAGGGCAATACTCTATTTGTGAAATGTAATTTACAATTTCATTTTATTTTTTATTTATAGACTCACGCCTGTATCCCCGAAGGGGTAGGCAGAGGTGTGATATAACAATTTATAACAATATACTGAGGGTTACAATTTTGATTATTTCATTGTTGTTACTTATTATGATGGTTGGACGTATTGATATGATATAGTGTACTACGATCATTACAAGTCAGTGTGGGCTTAGCCACTTATTTTGTCCAGTATTTCCTTTATAACTGCCTTAAAGACTTCTATATGTAAAGTAGTTTATGTAAAGTTAAATATCAAGGTAATTTTACGCGATTAGAACCCGTTAGATAATTTAGTATAATGTTTTACAATCGTAAAAGTTTAAGATCGAAAAAAGTAAATTATTTAAAACAACTAATAGTGATTACTCAATTTAACTACTTATGATGTCTGCATCCCAGAATAGTCGCAAGTAAACTTAAAAAGAGGATAGCTTAATTCTACAGTTTTTTTTTACAGTAGAGTTGTTTACTCACTATGTACTATTTTAGGAAATTCGTAATCGCTTCTTAGTAGAAGCTTTTTGAATAAAATTCTTTGCAAAACTTGATTTATTGTTAAAATATTTTGTCAAAACTCATCAACATTTTTCATTCCAGCAATTAATCCGGAAATCCGATTAAGTAGATTCGCTTGTATATTCTTAAACCAAAGACTGAAATGTTAATTAACTTAAAGTCCTTTATCGGGCCTTTCAAATCAAATCAAAACGGGCTGTAATTGTCAAGTGGTGACATGGGTATCTCCCGGACTTCTGTGGAATGGACGGCGAGGGGTGGAAATGCCACAATTACGATGCTTGCCCGTGGAAATTGTTGCGGGATCACTGCGTGGATCACTAGATAAACAGGTGGATGCAGCTGCTGTCCTCCTCATTTAATCCCTCTTTGACGACACACACCGAATATTATTGCAATATTTTCTACTGAATCTTTTCAGTGACTATTTGCTTAGCACTGAAATAATATGAATAAAAATATACATTTTGTCGCGCGCGTCACAAATTGTTGTTTCGAGTCTGTGTGTTTTTAGGACCGCTGGTTGGGTTTGGTAAATTCTACACTATACAGGATATAAACCTAGTACACTTCACCCTGTAAAAAAATATGTAGAAAATAACCCGACTGTTTTTTTGAATGCCTGACTTATTTTTTTTAATTATTTTCACTCCAAATTGAAAAGAAGACAGAAAAAGAAGACTGATTTTTACCGGATTATTATAAATATGAATCTCAGTAATAAATTATTGTAGCCGATTTTTCACTGCAAAGTAAACCACTGGTCTAAGTTTGTACAAACTTTACTGCTGCTGCCGATCTTAGAAAATCTATAGGTAGGTATAAGTCCGGTCAATTTAGACATAAAAACAGTGGTCAAATAACAATAATTGCCGGAGAGCCAAATATTGGTGGAGAGCTAGGGTTTGCCATTACAAATAAAGTTTTAAAAATCCCTATCGATCCTATGTGTGCTTCAAAAGTTACTAGTCTTTATTTGTAATGGGAAACCCTAACTGTCCACCAATATTTGGCTCTCCGGCAATTTTTGTTATTTCAAATGTCTTTATTGACC
The DNA here is from genome assembly GCA_944739405.2 of Euclidia mi. Lineage (NCBI taxonomy): Eukaryota > Metazoa > Arthropoda > Insecta > Lepidoptera > Erebidae > Euclidia > Euclidia mi. Next base: position 62,802,263 of record OX123183.2, read on the forward strand.
GGACTATATATTAAAAATCTGTACAATACTAACTAACTGACAGACAAGCTACAGCCAAAACTATTGAGAGCAAGTAGCTGAAATTTGGCATGTATGTTCCTTGTGGACCGTAGGAGTGCACTAAGGAACATGTGAAATTATCATAACGAAGTTCCTGAAATGCACACGGGGTTGGGAAGAAATGGTTGAATTAAAAATATGTGCGGGCCAACTGCGTCTTCTAGTGTTGAATAAATTCATTTTCGTTCGTTCTTATAGTCTACTATTAGAAGTAAACGCTCGTGGTTTTAACGCTCCATAATATTGTTTTTTATGTTAATCACTTTCCTCTATTTTAGATTGTTCGACGCTATACATACAGCGAAGAAGTGCAGTATTAGGAAGTAAGTCTATTGAAGCTGTAAAGGATGGAGCTGTGGTAGTACAACTTAATATATTTGCATGAAACCTACGCTTACGGTCTAAGGTAGACAGCATTATTTTGAGTTATTATTGTGTAACCTAAGGGTGCTTCTACACGGTGCATGTAGCTGGAGCAAGTAAAGGTGCGGGTTACACGCGTGGGTAATATGCGCAAGCTACTTGATCAAGTTACTCGATTGTACTTGTACATGGTGCAAATAACTGGAGCAAGTAAAGACGCGGGCTACTTGCGCAAGCTGTACCTATGTACAATTTATTTGTTCGTGGTCAAGAGCTACATGTGCATGCTATTCGCGCGGTAGCTTTATGACTTGAAGCGCGTCAAATGTCTCGACGAACGAAAATTATTTTAAAATCATATGTTAAAAATGTAATTTTAACAGATAACATGCGCGAGCGACCCGCGCGCGTCGCAGAGCACGCGAATTACTTGCGCCGGTGGCTCGCTTTGGTACATGCTCGAGTCGCTGGACCCGCACATTGTTTTAAACGATATGTTTACGGTGCATGTAACCCGCGCAAGTGCCTCAACATGCTCAAGCTACATGCGCCGTGTACAAGCACCCTAAAGGTAGCAGTCACTTGTTACTTGGAAGTCAATGCCCTGGACATGACATACACTCTAAGTTTAGAATTTTATTTATTATTCAAAATTGCATTGCTCAGATGACAAACTCCGTGGAAAACTTAAATATTCAACCAAATCTTGAGGGCATCTTCCGAGATGCAAACTAGAGAGTGAAGAAATTATTATGTGGCCTGCTTGGCATATATAGAGAACACTTCTTTGAGTCTATGTGCTAAAAGGTAAACAACTATACATACCATCACCATCCTAGCGATGTCTCGATTGTACCCAAGACGTTTGCCTTGTCCGAGGTCCGCTTGCAATTAACAATTTATTTAAATTTTCCAGCCGACTAAATAATATAAAGCATTTTTGTATCAGATGATCTCACTCAAAAGCAGCAAGATTTTGTTAAAACTACTAGAACAGTATAAAGACTTTACCTTGAATTCTTAACAAATAAATACAAAAGTCGAGTTTGCAAATGATCGAGCACAGCCTTTTCGAACATGGTAATACTGCCTGAGAAGATAGCTAATTTACATTTAGTATCTAAATTAATATGCATAAAATGTCAAAAAGTCAGTAGTGTCGTGAGCGCGTTATAGACTTGGTCTTAACACTATCTACATAGCAATCTGTTGGTGTCTCGACTCGGTTATAGATGTATCATCAGTATATAATAATATATAGAATACAAGTTAATAAAATACGTACCTAATAACTCGGGTTCAATGTTCTTGTCGCTATTTAGGTTCGTTAAAAGCTCAATTTTAGTTGTTGCTTGGCAGCTTGATTAATGATTAATATATTTGTTTATCATTGCCGGATATTGCATCGCCATAATTTTAGGTCAGTGCCATGTCACTGTCACAATTCACAGGCTTGAAAATTATTTTTAGGATATAATTATTACGTCAAAAAACCTTGTAAACAAGTCGTATAAGTATATACGTCGCGCATTGAATATGATTATTCATTTATAATGATAATAATAAAATTCTTAAAAATGTTGCAAAATTTGAAGATATCTTATGAGAGATATATTAGAAGAGATCTTCATATTGTTACGTAAATATTATCGCAACAGTTTACTGCTGATCATAATATATTTGTCTCTTTGGAAGTCCTAGACAGCGGCTGTCACGGAAAGGTTATTCAGAAACTAGGTACAAGTCTTCGCTACGCTTCGTTGGCGCATATTTGTATGTGTTGTATACACATACATATAATACACCAAAATGACGCTACAATTTGGCTGAATATTGTGTAAAACTTTCTATAAATTCACTTTATTTTTTACCAAGTTTTAAAATGTTAAAGAAACACGGTCCGTTTGGTACCTACTTATGCAACCACTTGCCAAAGTATAATTGCAATGTTAGAAGTGTCGTTTGGGAGTTCGTAATATTATAAAAATCCTTTCATTGCCAGCTGGAGATATGCATTTTCTTAATGGGATTAAGTATTATCGTTAGTAACACTAGAATATTGGAAATTATTTAAATTGATTAAAGTATTCAGGATCTTTGTTTAATAGAAACATTGACAGCTATAGACAGGGTAGTGGCAACTTGGGTCTGGGTCCCAAGATTATAGAGCCGGTAAACGAAACAATCAATTGTATGTACAAATCATTTAAAGAGCATTGTGCTATTTATAAGTTAAATGACTTGGTGCTATTATGATAGCAATTACTTGCACTAAAATTAACGTTTCGATACCTACGATTTCATTTTATGTTTACTAAACATTGATGTTTACTAAATATAGTATTTTTATAAATTAACTCAATTCAAATTTTATTGCGGGAGATTTGGTCGTAGGTTGTCTCGTATCTCGGCACTTTCAACTGGTCGCGACTGCCCAAACCCTCGTAGCAAGAAGTAAAATTTACCTGGGCTAGTTTATCATTTATAAGTTGCGTTGATTGTATTATTATCAATCAGCAAGTCGGTCGTGGCATATCTCGTAGGACATTCGTCATCCAAATTCGTCTTTAAAAAGGAACGCCCGAAGCACCAGAAATCCGCGAGCAAGTGTGAAAAGAGTAATGAGTATAGACGCAGCGCGTGAGGTTTGTAAGGATACAACCAAGTGGCATTATGTTGTCACCGCCTACCCCGACAGAAAATGGACGTGAGTATATGTATTTATTATCAACAGATATAGCCATTTACATTTGTAAATAAGTTGTTTCTGGTCTAAATTCCTCATGACAAGAGGGCATCTCAAAGCCCTAAAAGCAAAAGGTTCTTGCTTCAGCTGGTCATTAATAAAGCCGAGAGAGCAAACATAAAATAAACGAACAATAACAGCTACCATTTAATTCGTAATATTAAAATCGCTTAAACTTTTTACAATAACATTTATACCGTCGTTCTACGCGTAAAAAATATCTAATTGCTATAACGTAACATTATTTTTACTACACCCCGTAAATTTCACAATAAAAACTTAATTTAACATGGTAAAAATGCAATTTTTATTCTCCACTCCGTCCGCCTTAAACTTTCCAGCGAGGGCAATTTCTTACGAGTTATGAGAGCAACGCGGGGAATACTGGAATTTATTTTTATGAAGCTGGATCCCCGACCGAGTTAATCTGTTAATATTGAACATTTCCCCACAAGAGTAAACCATCCCCCGGCTTACAGTTGGACACAAGTAAATATACTGTCACTGCTGGATATGTATAAACCATGTCTACCTTCACATAATCGCCTTGATCTAAACCTTACCTTAACTTTGTCTACTATTTTAAACGCGTTTTACGTAACACGTAACCCAAGATATTCTTGGCAGCCGTGATATGAAGCGATAGTGTAAATGAAAAAACTTGTTATTAGGGTTGAGTTCGTTAAAAGTACTTTTCTTGTTTAGTTTATAGTTGTCTATGTAAGTTGCCACTTTTCTTTATTAATCAGTCATTCTCCTGCTGTACATCTATATTTTTATTATGAGTCAATACAATCATGACTTCGTTTACCTAAACGTTGAAAAGTTAAGACTAGTCTGAATCGGCGGATATAATTTTATAAGCTGGTATGGATAAAGTTAGCTCTAACCTAATTTGGTTAATGTTTATAGAAATTTAGCTAATCTTTAGGTGATTTCTTAGTGACTGCGGAACTTAAACTTAGTCTACTTATTGATAAAATTCTAAATAACGGGTTAGCAACGTAGCTACGAAGTTTCTTAACCACCTCTGTTGGAGCTACTCCGTTAACTAGAATTAATTGAGTTAGCCTTTACTCGCTTAAAACCTTTTGCAATTGTTGAATAAAATAATCAATATCTCTACTGGGGTGATCGAGATTGATAATTTGTAAGCAAGTAGAGATTAGATCGTGTGCACGATGTTACCGAGGACAATTTATCAAGTAGAGAATGCATACGGCCGTGTATGCCAGTGTCTGAAATATTCTTCGCTTCGCCAATATTTTTAATAAAAAAGGAACTACTTGCTGTTGAGCTCGAGCGTCAGCAAACTCGACTTAGATCTTGCAATATTACGCTTCAAAATAAATAACTTGTTACTGACGTTTTCTTGAAATATGTTGAGCTTACTAAATAAATAATTACATCCCTTTGAAATACAACTTCTTTGAATATTTATTTTATATGTCTGCACTAAAGCTTTGTCTATTGAGCACACTAAAGCTTTGTCTTTGACATTTTTTGCTACTCTATCACCCTTCAGCCACTTCATACGCCTATACACCTCAGTTGCTGACATTTCGTTATCCAAACTGTCACAAAATTGTCTGAACGAATTGTATTTGCTCTTTCGTATAAGTTTTTGGGCAACTCTAACTTTATCATTCAGCTTGTCTAAATTCTGTGGTGTTGGGTTTTTCCTGAATGAGGCTAGCGCTAACCGTCGCTCCGCAACCGCGCGTGCCAAATCTTGACTCCAATATGGTTTGGGTTTGAATTTTTGCCGCCGCATAGGGCTGTTGCATAGTTTTAATACAGGTATACATTTGTCTGCTGCAGAATCCAATATCCTGACGAAATTGTCATATGCTATTTGATTATCGGAATGTATAAATTGGTTGCTTAGTTCCTGTGCGACAATCTGTTTATATTTTGCCCAATCTGCTTCCTTAAAGTTTCTCTTAGTGTGGCAGCTGCGTTCGTAATTAACTTCTGTTTTAATTCTCAATATAAGGTGATCGCTTCCTAGGGTTTCATTCGTAACTTGCCAGTTAAAGTTTAACGCTAAGTCGAGGGAAGTTAAAGTCAGGTCTGGAGAGCTGCTTTGGAGTGCGCCGTTTACGAGTTTAACGCGCGTAGGACTACCGTCGTTAAGGTGGATATAATTATTTTCAAATATGGAATCAAACAGCTGCACCCCTCGCGTGTCAGTTCGCGATGACCAGTTCGAATGGTGCCCGTTAAAGTCTCCGGCTATTAGAGTCTTTTCCTGCTTCAGTCCTAAGATCTGATCCCAGTCACTTTTACTAGTGTGCACTGATGATGGGCAATAAATTGCTATTATATTATCTAGATGTTGGCAATTTAGAAGTGTAGCACTTGGATGTCTCTATTAATAATGCTAACTTTACATTGACTCGCTCTAAGAGACCAGTGGGTAAATATTGCGACACCACCATATCCGTCATCGCGGTCTTCTCTGAAGATATTATATCCACTCATGCGAAACAAAATTTCTGGATCAAACCAAGTTTCGTTGACGATTGCGATGTGCACCTTCTCTTGACTCAAAAGCGCTTCAATCTCTGTAGCCTTAGGCCGGAGGCTTTGGGCATTCCATTGCAGGATGTTGATTATTGAAATTCTGTTAACTGGTTGATCCATTGTTTGAAAAATGTAATAAACGGCATATCCGAGATGTATTTCATAATAAAAATAATAACCCATTCATAAACTAAAGATGCACAGCTTCTAAATCTTTGGTCCCACGACAATCTTGCATCCTCTATTTTCTCTCTTAATTTGCACCATAATCCTCTAGACGATGGTATTTCATTGTCAATATTGGGCTCACTATTATCCTCTTCTACATTCATGTGATAATTTGTATCCGATGCTGGTACACTTTCTTCTGACATATCAGCCCAATTTGGTTTCTCGTTTGGTTTCTTTGCCTTCTTTTTCTTTTTCTTCTTGTCCTTATTATTTGTTTTTGTTGGTAAACCTGAGTCAAGTTTCACTACGTCAGCGTAGGTGACATTATTTCTCGGTGCAGGTATTATGGGAGGGATATCATTGGCCCTTCGAGAATCGCCACTCAATGTGTTTTCATTATCTCTCACAGTGGGTTGATCTGCATCTTCTACCGTAAAAATGTGTAGCATAGTTAGAGCCCGCTTATAAGAACAGTTAGAGTCAGACATAAGTTCTCTTATTCTTTTTTCCTTCACAAATATAGGAAAAGTCTTGGATAAAGCCATGTGCTTCCCAGAACAGTTATTGCACTTGTAAACTGTTGTGTCGCAATTAGGATGATTACCACTGCATTTAGGACATATACATTTGTTGGATGGGCACATCTTGATTGTATGTCCAAATCTCCAGCAATGTGAACACTGCGTTACCGGATATCTATAGGAGATAATTTCGGTTCTCGCATTAAAAATGTATATGTACGAGGGTAACTTCGACCCTTTAAAACATATACGCACCGACTTAGATGGTTCCCATCGCCCATCCACACTGTTCCTGCGCTTCAGTCTCTTTACTCCTATAATCTGAGTTTTGCTTGTCAACCCTTCCATAATTTCCTCCTCAGATAGGTCCAGATCAATATATTTGACTACTCCATAAGACTGAACAATGTCCAAAGTTCATTGACATTTATATCCTTCACTTGCGAAATATTGCGAGGTAATCAAACGGTCACAACTCTCTTCTTTGCTGAATACAAGCAAAACTTTGTACGGGTTGACGTATTTAATACGAATTATGTCGCATATGTTTTGTTCTTTTAAGATTTTTGCCAATTTAAATTGTTTCGGTAATACGTTAATTGACGTGACGCATACCTCTATCCTGTCCTCTGGTATTCTAATACTGTCATCTATCTCGCTCGCTCTAACAAACTTTTTCCCACTCCTTTGGACTGTTGTCCACACCTCGTCGCTATCCAATGCTCGATACCTCTTATTATTCATATCTATCGCGGAGTGCCGCTGAGACACAATCACACTGTGGGTATCTTCCTCTCGATATTCTCTCGCTTCATTCACGTCCTCCATGCTACTTGTCAACTCACTACTTCTCTCCGTCATTCCAGTTGTGATATTACGATTATGTGAAATATCATCTAACGCGTCGCTATCCATTAGTAAACAACTCAGTTAAATGTAACATAATACTCGCAGCGGTTAGATCGTAGTCGCACGGAAACCGGCTTAGCGTCAAGCGATCAACGCGTCCAGCGATACAAGGCGCCCGCGCGCAACTGGGGGACAACTCTGGGGCACAGGTTGTAAGTACTATGGCTGGAATGCCATCTGAACCGCTGGCCTTATTCACGTCTAGATTCCGCAGCGTTTTACGAACCTCAGTTTGCCGAATGTGTATATCACACATACGGGTTTCGCAAACAGGTAATGTTGGAGGTGTTTCACTCGCAGTGTCTAGACGCGAAGATTCCGCGAAGATGGAGGCAAATAAATTTGCCTTGTCCTCAGCAGTGTGGGCCAGGGTTCCATCTGACCTCAGCAGTGGTGGTAGTGAGGGGCGGCAGAAGTTCAATTCCACCGATTTCGCCAGGGACCAAAACACTTTGCTACCCGCAGGGTAAGAAGCAAGTTTATTCCCTATATGGCGAATGTGGTCGTAACGAGCCTTCCGGAAAACTTTCTTGCAGGACTTGGCAGCTCTGTTATACGCTCTCATCTTTTGTGGTGTGTCCTTTGCCTTGCAGTTGCGAGCTTCAGTCCATGAAAGAAACGCCGCATGTTTCAGTGCTTCAGCGCGTCCGCATTTGGGCCCGAACCAGGACTGAGTTTAGGTTGATGTGGATAAGTCTGAGAATGGGCTATAATATTCCATTCCTTGACGCAATACTTCAATCACAGCATCTGCGCAGGTTGAAGGGTCACCCGAAGAGAAGCAAGTGGGCTGCCAAGGATAAGATGCAAAGAACGACCGCATCTCATCCCAGTCTGCTGACCCGTATCGCCAAACCCGTCGGGAGCCTCTTGGGCCTTGGACAGGTGGGGAGTATACGGACACAGTTTTTATCAGACAATGGTCGGAACTTCCTAAGGGTGAAGATATCGACACAGAATATTGGTCTGGTTCTGTTATCAGCAGAAGGTCGAGGCATTTGGGAGTTTGGCCTTCTACATCAGGAACCCTCGTTGCTCCTTGTACCAGCTGGGTGAGGTTCAAGGCCAAAGCAAGCTTTCGCGTCTCTCTCCCAGCGTGGTCAGTGCACTGGTATGGGAATAGCCACTCCTTATGGTGAGCATTAAAATCCCCCAGTAACACTAGCTGAGCCGTGGGGTACTTCTGTAGAGCGGCTTCCGCCGCCTCACTTAAGTACTCTGTGAGCCGAGTTGTCTCCCGATCTCCACTGTGCGACCGGTAGACACAGGCATAGAGGATCTTCTCCTGTCCCGTGTCCACCAAAACCCACAACACGGAAAATGTGGGGTCTTCAAGGCATCCGAGAAGCCGACAGCACAAGTCGTCACGGGCGTACACGCAGACCGCAGCCCGGGGCTTAAATTTGTCGCCACGTCAGACGGACATGCTATCTGCGACTCCGAGAGGAATAAGAGCGCGGGTCTTTCAGTCTCAAGGTGGTGGTGGACTTCAACGAGATTGGAGTGCAATCCTCGGATATTAGCGAGGTGCACTTTGAGCGAGAGGGAGTGCTGCCGCTGTTTCATGCTTCTCTTATTCTTTTTTGCCTTCATGCAGATATATGAGTGAATAGGAAAGAGGACGGAAGTGGAATGAGGCTCATTGCTGCTCTCCCACTAACATGTAATAAAACCGCCACACTATAGGTCCGCTAATATGGAGACTGCTGGGTCAACCGAGCCCCCCCGAACTTATCCATAGGGCCCTCTCGTCCGGTCGCCAACCGGCACTATGGCGTAAGTTCGGGATTTTTCGACAGTTGGCGGGGCAGCCTTTCGCAAGTGGCTTTCTGGCTACTTGGGCCCCCTACTACCTGAGGTCGGCCAAGCGGTGCACCGTGCCTCGGCTCCAGCTACCCTCCGAGATCAACGGACCAGTGCGGCAGAGATAGTGCACGTTGTAACGGTCCACAAGCAATGTGCAACTATTCGGACCCGTCCTCTCATGTGGCTTCACCGGCCCAAGCTCAGGAACACGGTAGGTTATACCGCTTGGCGAAACGACTAGCTGGTGGGTGGTTACTAGCCGCGGCCAAAGCCTACCACCGTTGTTTTGTCGCCTGATTTGCACCACCCAGGGGCCACGTGTAGGGAATCCAGGTTAATTATAATGAGACATTATACTTTCTTTTTTTTCTTTACGATGTTTTTACTTCGCACAAGACCCATTTCTTCGCTAAGTCAAACATATCATAGTTAGTCAGCCAGCTGTGATCAAAGTTGAAGGTTACACAAGTTCCAAATCTCGATAGTCCAATACAAAGTTGATCTTTGCTCATATATTTGCTTATAAATTTATCGGAAATACCAATATATACAAAGGATCACGTAATTTAAAGTTATGTATTCGTTTATTTTTCATATTACGTGGAAAAGCCGGCCAAATCCAGACGTTTTAGATTTACAAGCCCGAGGCTCTGTTCTGCAGGGTTAATAAAATTATTCATAGTATCCGCCAAAGTTACCCGTCAAATTTAATTCATTACTATAGCGTTATCAGTGCTTTTTATTGGTAAATATTGATTATTTGTTTTGATTAACGCTATGCTATAATAATATTAACACGAAATGATGTCGCTCGTTGAGCTTCTATAATAAATCTATACATATTTTACCATGAGGTCCCTGCCGAAAAATCGAACGTACTTTTGCTGGTTTTCAACAATAGACAGTGTGATTCCTGGATTTATATAAAACTGAACTATAACTCAGTCTGAATTACAACATTGTGTAAGAATTTCGGGAGCGAATAATAAGACAGCCCGTCATCTCCTTTTTAGTTTTAGTGACTGTTACGAACTGTTTAAAAGTTTCCTTATATGGAGCCAATTGTGACAGAATGAAACCATCATCATTACCAAAAAATATTGAGACTAAGGCAACATGCAAGGCCTCATTACAAATCAAGGAGATCAGATTACCCGACATAAGTAAGTATTGGATTTTAAGAAAGACTGTTTAATAAGTCGCTAGTTATTTATTTTAATTTTAAGTTGATCCAACGAATTTCAGACAAAATAAATACTTTTCAATCCGTGGGAACATACAAAGTAATTCTGATTCAGCTTTCAACATATAACCCAAACACGCTGACTAAGGCATAAAATAAATAATATAAGTAGGTACATACAATCTTGTAATAAATATTGCATTTCTCACCATCTAAATGAGACAAACAATCAAAAACAAATAAATATAACGTGAAGAAACTGTGACGCACGCAGGTATTGACAGAAATCTTAATATATAAAATCCTTGCGTTACTGACTGACTGACAGACAAGCTACAGCCGAAACTACTTGGCGCAAGAAGCTGAAATTTAGCATGTATGTTCCTTGGGGACCGTAGGGGTGCACTAAGACGGGATTTCCCGAAATTCCCACGGGATCGGGCAAAACGGGCAATTCGAAAATATGTGCGTGCGAAGCCGCTGGCGTTGACTAGTATATTATATTTATGGATGTAACTTGTATTCTACTTATACCAACAGGTTGCTTGTTTAAAATGACGATCAAAAACCAACTAGATGTTTTAAAATTAATAAATAAGTTATATCGCCCGCAATTTTGTTCAAGTAAGATACAGTACAAAGTTATATTTTTAAAATCTTAGTAACCTAATATCTATATTTAGATTTGTAAAGTAACAACTTTGTACTAAAGTTTTATTTTTGAAATCTTAGTAACCCATTCGACTCCACAAGATTTTTGTTTCTTTTTAATTTGATCCACTTATTATTTTTTCTTTACTCCATTTTAAATTAATATTATTACACAAATAAATAATCAATTATTCGAAAAAAAAGCTGAAAATACAAAAAAAAGAGCAAACTCATAAGTTGCGTTGGTGGCACACAGCTATAAAAATATTATGGGCTAATCCGGCAACGCAAACCTCGCGTTGCTAGAATGGTCGGCATTATAATAATAATAAATCATTTATTTTCTCAAGCTACATGTGTTAGTAACAATTTACCTTAATACTATGTTAGTTTATAATAATAAATAAATAATGAAAGAAATCAAGAAATCTGTGTGTATATGAGACGCTACAGGTTCACCACAGAAGTGGAAAGCCTGGAGCAACGTCTCACACACACACAGTCGAGCCTACTCGCTATACAAATAAGTAATTTATTGGGACTGGCCCGCACCCGGCGCACCAGGGACGCACATCTCTTCCGCATTGTGGCGTAGAAGCAGTCTACGTTTGCGTCGGCGAACATCCCTGATGCGCTACAGTATCGGGGCAGTCCCAACAACACCCGGGAACGCATTATTATATTGCACACGAAGGGCACTGTACGATTTTTGAGCATAGTTTGCCCACAGTCTGCACGTGTAAAAAGAAGTGCAAAATGCCCGAAACAATGTTATTTTTACCTGTGCAGAACAACGAGCAAACCTGCGAGCCAACATATTTGCTCTAACCGACAGCGCCCTTCGCTCTCGTTTAATATCTTCATTGTCCTTGAGGTCAGTAGTCAAAACGTGACCGAGGTATTTAAATCTGTGCACCCTAGATAACTGCGTGTTACACAGTTTGACGGGCGGCACAGTATTAAGACATCGACCACTGGCCCCAAAGACCATGATTTCACTTTTGTTTGTGTTATAGATTAAGCCATGACGACTAGCATAATCCTCACAGATAGCTACCAATCGCCTCAGACCACAGACCGAGGCGCTCAGCAGAGCCATATCGTCCGCGTAACTGATGTTGTTAACACATACACCGTCTATGTGACATCCGACTCTCTCTCTGCTGAGCGTCTCGATCAGTTCATTAACATAAAGATTGAAAAGAGTGGGTGAGCTTATCCCTCCCTGTCTCACACCACACTGCAATCGATAAGGCTCCGACAAAGCCCCTGCCCAGCGTACCTGGTTGATCTGGTCCCCATACCAATATTTAAGAGTTTCAATGAGCTCATGCGGCACTCTCTCTTTGTAGCACTTACTCCATAGAATATCGTAGGAGACCAGATCGAACGCTCTGGAGAGGTCCAGGAAGCACGCGTATACACGTGTCTTGCGTTCAATGTACTACCCGACAGTCCACTTCAAAGACAGTACTGCACTCTCAGTAGATAAACCGTGTCGAAAGCCAAAATGATTATCGTGCAGTTGGATGTATCTATTAAGCTGTGTTTGAAATAGACTATCGAGCACCTTGGCGATCACCGTAGCTAAGGAAATGGGTCTGTAATTCTTTTGATCTGCAACATCACCAGTCTTGTTCTTAACTATGGGAACAACAATCGTTTTAGTCATCTCATTTGGCACATAAGAGTGACTCACACACAGATTAAATAGTAATGCCAACACTCTAGGTAGGTGTGATCCAGCATATTTAAGATGCTCAATGCTTAGACCATCGTGACCTGGGGATTTCCCTCTAGACATTTTGCTAATAACACGATTAACTTCTTTTGCTGTAAATCTTATACTCAGGTCACGATGCTCCAGATCATTTGACATAGATACAGAAGGGCCCAGCGGTGAAGTTACTTTAAAATGCTCCTTAAATTCATTAGCAATACACACCGGGTCACTCACTCCGCTGACAGACACAGGAAGGCCAGGCTTAGCGTTCAGTCTATTTGTGTGCTTCCAAAAAGCACCAAACTTATTACTGGAGTGGTGCGAAGCCAGAATATCCATTTTTATCTGCTCCTGATTGGTTTGACACCATTTGAGCCTGGATTTAAAAATTCTTCTAGCTTCACACATCTTATTATATAACGTACCCGAACAAGGCCTACCCATATATATCCACGATAAGAACTTCTGCCTAGCGTCCCTGTACGCAGCACTAACATGCTTATTCCACCCTATGACGACTTTATTCTTTTTACGCTCAGTACGCTGTCTATGTCGACTCACTACTGCCGACTCACTCAAAGCATTAACAATGTCCTTATATAACCTATCTATGTTATGCCAATGAGCTTGATCTGTACAAATTCCGTCACAGCATTTGCTGAAGATATGTGGTAAGTCAATTAGCCTGAGTCGCTCTTGACAAGACTTCGTATAGTATATTGTAGTTGATCATCACTTCTCTCTCCCCACATCACCTTATTTACAGTGGTCTCATTAACACTACAATACTTTTCACAGACAGAATCAAACACACATTCCAGTATTAAAAGGTAGTGGTCGGACCACAGCGTGTCATATAGAACATAGACTCGCATTACTGAGTCACTAGCAGCCTTGGTAACCATGCAGTGGTCTAACCACCTCCTTGAGCCATGAGCGTCACTCACAAACGTGTAGGTGTCAGATCTTAAACCTAGCAGTTCGGTATCGACATAACTCCATTCAAATTCCGAACAAAAATTTAAAAGTTCGTTATAGAAAAATCCCGAAGGATGCGCATTAAAGTCTCCTAATATATAACAATGTTCAATACCTGTACTGTTAATAATAGCACTCACCAGACTGAGACAATCCGTGAATTCCACTAAGTTCGCACTCACCTCCGTGGGCATATACACATTAACCACTAAGACCGACCGCTGCTCACACTTTATTTTGATAGCACACACTCTCGGGTTACTGCACTCAACTACAGACACATCGCCGAAGGCACTCTTTCGCCACAGTATCGCCAGGCCGCCGCCCTTAGTTGTATCCACCGCCGACGTACCCGTGGCGCCGAAGTCACCGCTTATAGTGTGGAGCTCTGATAGCTCAAATGGCAACAACCACGTTTCTTGTAGTGCGATAATATCTGAGTATAAGCACAGCGACTGAACATCGACAACAGACCGTTTAACACTCTTACAGTTAAAACTTACTAACTTATATATACTTTTATCCATTGTATATTTGACAAAGGCCGTCACCGGAGCGTGCGTGTCCGGACATAGTTTTATTTTTAAAGTTCATAAATCGCCTAAAAATAATCCCTTTAGGCCATAGGTTTTCCCTCAAAAACATATGTTCTTTTGATTGCGGAACAAAGAACTTATACGCATTGTGCGACGTATGCTTTTTTATACGAATTTGTTCTAGTTTCACCGCTAATTGCGTTTTGCAGTAGATATACTCCTCTTAGTCTTTAACACTCGTATCTACATGCACGTTCGAGATAAAAATAGGTATATCTCTTTCCGCCGCTTTAAACTTGCATGACTCCGATTCCGCTATGCCTATTTTACCCTTCATTCTGTATTTATACGATGATTTTCTATTAGTAACAACGGTCCATTGCCCATCCGACTCTGTTACTCGACTACTAGGCAAACCATGCTTCAAAACAGTCGACGCGGTTTGTTTACTTCTCTCTAACGCACCGATCAGCTGTTCACTTCCAGTGGCCGTCTCGGTCGACGACCCGCTATCTAGTTCATGTAATCCCTGGGCCACTGACGTCACCACTCGAGTATCTAACCCTTCCACACTCCCTCCGATGTCGTTACTTGCGCCGCCGTGTCCATTAACGTCTGATACGATAATTTACAACCACCCTCATTCTCGCCATTTTCAATGTTATTTTCGTCAATTAAAACACATTTATTTATTTTAGGTGAAGAAGTAAGGCCAATGTCCAAGGATTTGAAACTTGTGGAAACTCCATACAATGTATCACTCTCATCCAAGCAGCTACTCTATTATGTAATATATTATGCAATCATTTCAAACCAAACGAAATATATATAAATTATACCTTTAAGTAATTTAATTCTTTATAATATATACACCACTTTTTTTTAATTATTTCAAAAAATTTGACGGGGCACTAAGTATTTTTAACTGATCATATTTATGTAGTAAAAAAATAAAACCACTAAGTCCCAAAACTGTCTCAAAACTGTCCACAAAAGTACGTAATAATTGTTTAATGCATAACTAAGACTATGACCGATCCGTGTACTATAAATTGTAATAGTAGCAACCTACTCCATTGATAAATTCCCCCCTGTCCCTCTGCGCCCACGCCGCGTCCGATGCGACAAACAGTGCTAAATTGCTAGCGAAACAAAGCATATCAATTATTCCGTCGCAACAGTTAATTGTTTGTTTACGTTTGCCCGACGCAATGGCAGAACAGTTCACATCACGGAAGTATGTTGCTATGCTTCGTGCGTACTTTTTGAGTGGAGGAATCGCAAGTGCAGCTGTGTACCCATGGACTTCTTTTTGTGAGTGTACAAAAGTGAGCCGGCTAGTAACGAACTATAGAACAGCGCAAATTGGACGCTTTTGACGAAGTGAAAAGACTGTCATCTGTGTATTGACAATGGTGGTGGACATTTCGAAGGACAATGGAATTACTTGTAAGTTCAGTAAATAATACCTACTTAAATAAATAATAATTTGAGGCGGGCGGCTCAAAATCGCTCTGTGTGGAAAACCTTGAGGGAGCCCTATGTCCAGCAGTGGTCATCTCTACGCTGACATGATGATGATAAAATAATATTTGTAAATAGCAGATGATTCTAACTTCATAAATACGCAAAATTACTCTTTTCTTTTATTACAGAATACCTTATTTTATTTTGATATATGTTTGCCGTCTAATTACATACCTCCGTATTTAATTACTTGTAAAACGGTAAATATTGCCGGTCCTAAGACCGGATAAACTATGAAGCAGAGGGTAGAATTTAGAAAACTTTAAAGTAACTACCCACACTGATTATTTTGCTTCATTTTATTGTCTAAGGTTACCTACATTATAAGAGCGACGGAAAGAATGCGAAAGAGTAGGACGGAAAGTAGGTACTATCAATGAAGTAGTGAATGGATTGTAAATTATGTCTATGATTTAGGTGAGATTTTCTACAAAAAACAAATGATTATAACTTGGCTATTTATAGATATTATGAAATTCTTATTTCACATATATGATAATAATGTCTTCACTAATATGTCCTTAAAGTTTATGTACTAATTAAAAAATAGTGGTATATATATATTTTTTTTATAGACTCACGCCTGTTTCACCATTTGTGCAAAGTATTCTGATGAAATTTAGAGAACATCATGAGTGTCTCGCCATTTCATTACGCAGATACCTTTATTATTATATTGTGCGATAAACTCACCCTTTTTGAGCTTTTTTGTAACCACTTCCTTGGGGTTATTCTTTCGATTTTGCCTTAAGGTGCCAGTGCAATAAGTTTTTTGTGACAAAAGCTTTTCGGTTAATTCAACAGAGTTATAGAAATTATTCATAAAAACATAATAACCTTTATTAACAAAATCTTGCAATAAATTCATAACTACTTTTGAAGCATGGTTAGTACCACCGATGGTTATATCACCCGCACCAGCATATACGATTAATTTCAGAATAAGACCATAAACATCTGTCAGGACATATAGTTTGATGCCGTATTGATTATGTTTATTTTTAATATATTGCCGAAATATGAGACGACCTCACCATAGCACAAGTGACTCGTCAATGCGTAAATTGTTGGATGGAAAGTAAATTTCCTTCATCCTTTCATTAAAATAAGTGACGAGAAGCGAAATTTTGGACAACCTGGTGTCATCAACATTATTGTTTTCGAAATTAAGTACTCTTAAAATAAGCAAAAACCTATTACGACTCATATAGCTACTGAAACATGTTAGATTAAATAGGTGATGTTTTTTCCAATAATCTTGTATGCGATTTAGTTTAATGGGGCCCATGTGGAATAACAGTCCTAAAAATATTTTAAATTCAGATGTTGTGATATCTTTCCAATATTTAATTCTACTTCCAGGAAAATTTTGTGCTAGTAGCCGAGACGCGTTCTCATTACTATTATCAACAATCATGTCAAGTAATTCATTTGTCACTATTAGATTAAAATAACCAATGGGATCTGCACCCTCGGGTTGAATTTTCAGTCCAAAGGGATTACCTTCAAAGTTCATTCTTCTAGCCTGTCTGTGATGATTTGACCATTCTTGATTTTCTTCGGTTGAATTGTTAGGGATTAAGTCAGTTAAATCATCTTCATTTGCAATTGATGTATCACTATCAATGTCAGAACTACTCATGTTTTCAACGAAATCATCATCAAAAAATTCTTCATAATTCTCCTCAGAGTCTTCTAGAATTTGCAGCAGTTGTTCATCTGATATGGGTAAGTTGACATTTTCAGATAGTTTTGGTGAACTTTCATGTTCTAAGGTACCAACAATTGCGGTTAACCCCTTGAGTGTCCTACGGGCATGGTGTGCCTGTAAGAGAAATAGGCCCGTAGTGTCCTACGGGCACGGTGTGCCCATAAGGATTTGCGTGAACTTCACTCCAGTGTTGTATGATTGGTTACAATAATAAAAACGTGCATCACTAGTTACAGGTTAACCAACACAATACCAAAAAAATTTTAACATATTTCCAAGCTTGCAACCTAGAAAAATAATAAAATTGCTTATTTCGGTGCTCAGTTTTCTCCGTGCCGCCATATTGCGCTGTGGTGATCAACTAAGTTGAATTTGTGATTTTTTTTAAATGTGTTCTCACCGCAATCGTTAAGTGATTGTATTAGTATTATATATTAAATTATTGACAATTCAGTGAAGAATATGTTTTAAATATTTTTTTAGCCAGTTATAAAAACATTTACAAAAAAGTGTTAGTAACTTTTGTGATGCAATTTTCGGGCGTTGGCCGTCCTCCATATTTTAAATGATTATAAGTAAGTATTTATTAATTACTTAAAAAAATATAGATAAGTTTCTCACAAAATTTTCTGAGAATCCATTGTTAATAAGACATTTTGTATTGTTTTTGCTATAAATAAGTATAAACATGTTTTGTGAGTGAGAAATGTTTTCCGTCGGATCGTCAAAATGGCGCAAATATTTTCGCTGCTATGAATAAATGGTTACTGTAAAGTAATATCGGTGAACAGTGCTAAATTAATGTATATAACCGTCGCGTCGTCTACCTGTGTCAATATTAGTGCAGTGAGAAAGGGAATTTCGTGAATAATTTATGTGTATTTTGGAAAAATGTTTCACATGGTGTAAGAAAGAACACAGTGACCTGCATTTATAATTTTTTTTCGATATGAAAAGGTTAAAGGTAAGCTAATTTAATATAATTTTCATATAGAGTAACTTCTGAACTGTATACGGTTTAAAATTTACGTTTTATAATCTAGGATCTTATAATCTTTACATCTACAAAATGGCTGGACACTACCGGAGAAAATGCATTTTAGAGCGGGGCATGCGAGGGGTTAATTAATTCGTCTTCAATACACGTATTTTTAGTCTGTGTATTGGATGTAGTATTTGAAGACTTACCGCCACGTGTCTTGTTTACATGGTTTCCCACGGTTATTTGGTGGTTTTTCATCCCCTGAAGAAGTCGCGATATTTGCTTCTTTAATATTTGAATATGACTTAAGGAGTTGTTTTTATTCCTGATGACAAGTACATCTAAGAAAGCTAAAGAATTGTTTGCCTCTAATTCCATTGTGAGTTGTATTTGGATATTAGTAGAATTAAGATGGTTTAGGAAAGCATTAACACTATCTGTTGGTAAAATTGTGAAAGTGTCATCTACATACCGCTTGTGATGGTGGCAGTCTGCAGGGCTCGCGCCTCGAAGTCCTTCATGAAGATGTCAGCGACAACAGGCGATACTGGAGAGCCCATTGCTACACCGTCTACTTGTATGTAGTATTTCTTGTCCCATAACATAGGCATTCGACTCAAAGAACATATAGCTGACATAAAACATAAACGCTCAACAAAGTCTGCTGTGTGTGAACATGTGGAACAAGGACCCAACCACTACCTGCGATTTGATGAACCACAGATACATGCAAAAGAACACCGTTTTCTTCCAAGGATGATACGAGAGGCTATTGAAATTAAAAAACACCCTAATTTCAATAGGGAAGATGGTTGGAATGTTCCTCCAGCTTGGGACCCTGTCATAAGGCTAATGAAACCCAAGAAAGACAAAGTCACCAGAAGACCTAAGGACACTGTGAGCTCATTCTGCGTAAATAGTAACACCAGTAGATGAAAAATGTTCGAGTACTTTGAGATAACTTATACATTCAAGAAAAAGACAAATATCACCTCAGTCTGCCGTGAACATGAATTCTGTAAAGAATTCGAAACGTAGGCTAGTAATAAATTAAAAATATAGTTTCTAGATCATTAGTTTCAAATGTAATAACTTAGTGAAACCAATACATCTCGATAAAATCCGTAAACCGTAGTTCAATTTCAATGTGTAACATTCGCGTAAACCCAAGAAGATACTAACCAGTAAGCATCTAACGGGCATAATAACCGGCCACTGTCCACTCAACAAGCACCTATTCAACATAGGCGTTACGGACAGCCCACTGTGCAGGGGCTGCATGGAAACCGAAAAAACATCCGCTCACGTCATTCTGCACTACACAAGTGTGAGCGATCAACGGGCAAAACTGCTGAACAACCCCAGAACCATGTGTGAGGCTTTGAACGACACCAGCCAACTAATGGCTTTCTGTAAGGAGCTAAGGTGGTATGAGTAGTCGGCGTCAATCAAGTCGCCATTTACGCACAATGGCCCAAATAAGTGGCTAAGTGCGGAAAACCCACGACCAACTGTCCGTATTTATGCAAAAAGGAACCACACGACAAATTTCGATTTTTGCTTTTTTTGAAGAATACTAATTTAAAAGTGGTTTATTTTCTTATTCAAAAAACATTCACATGATTTTTACCTTGGAAACAAGTTTTATAAAAAGCAGAAAGAAACCAACAGCAAAAACACACATTATATATATTGCAAAACCGAACCACAGAACCATGGGACTCGTTTGTTCAAACAAATAAACCATATTAATTCCATGTCATTTTATACTAAACAGATCCACAGACACTTGGTACCATTATACATTAAAACTATTTCTATTATTAACAAATATTATAATACACAAAATGGAACCAAATTTCTGTGGTACCGTTCTGCGTAAAATAAATTCATTATTTAATGACTAATATTTTTTTTTTCAAAATGGAACCACAAGCATTAGGTTCTACATGTATAAATAAATATTATAAACAGCAGAACCACAAGTGTGTGATTTCATTCTACTGCAGCAGACGTTAACTTCAAGTTCGAAATCTCGCTGAAATTGAGAGTTTCTACAAAGACCTGTACGCATCACGGAAGTCTAAACTCTTAAAACCAGACAATGATGACTATAGAGCCGAACTCCCGCGCCAATACACGGAGGCCATCCCTGATGTCAACCAAGGCGAGGTAAGAGGGGGTCTCGAGCAACTTAAGAACAACAAGTCTCCATAGGACGACGGAATCATCACAGAGCTCTTAAAAGCAGGAGGGACTGTAGTCCTGAAAGAGCTGGCGAGCCTCTTTAATTCCGTTATCCATAAGGACCTTACAGCTCAGGCATGGATCGGGAGTGCGG
Source organism: Euclidia mi (assembly GCA_944739405.2). Taxonomy (NCBI): domain Eukaryota; kingdom Metazoa; phylum Arthropoda; class Insecta; order Lepidoptera; family Erebidae; genus Euclidia; species Euclidia mi. The sequence continues at coordinate 62,822,997 of OX123183.2, forward strand.
TTGTTCTGTTCTTCTAAAAAGGTGACAAAACCTCGCTGAAAAAATATAGACCTATTTCACTCTTCATCCACCTCTACAAGTTGTTCTCGAAAGTGCTAACAAACAGCCTCACCAGAAAACTCGACTATTAGCAGCCACAGGAACTAGACTACATCCATACTGTTTCTCAGATTATACAGAAGACCAATGAGTACAATAAGCCGCTAGTATGGCTTTCGTGGACTACGAGAAAGCCTTCGACTCCATCGAAACCTGGGTGGTTCTGGATGCTCTGCAGCAGCGGTGTCATATCAATTGGCGCTACATTGAGGCGTTGACATGTTTGTATGATATCACCACTACGACCATCCAACTCTAGCCTCGTCGACGCGATTGCGATGAGGTGTGAGGCAGAGAGACGTAATATTTTATTCAGCTCTTCACCAACGCCCTCAAAGACATGTTTAAGATGCTGGACTGACTTGGACGGGGCATAAACCTTAGCGGCGAGTACATCTCACGCCTTCGGATTGCTGACGATATCGCCATCGTTGCGGAGTCTCTGGAAGAGTTGAGCGGGATGCTCCACAGCCTAAACGGAGCCTCTCGACGTGAACTTGTCTCGGCATGAACTTGAACAAAACCAAGGTTATGTTAGACGAACACATCATGACGGGATCGGTTTATGTCCGCGGACGGACGCTTGAAGTTGTTCAAGAGTATATCTACCATGAGCAACAGCTTGTTATCTAGCTTGGTAGCCATAACTTTGAGATAGAAATCGATCGTAGTGTCCAGTGGGGTTAGGGAACGTTTGGCAAACTACGTCAAGTTTTCTCTTCGCCCACATGCCCACCACAATGCCTGAAGACCAAAGTCAACAACCAATGTGACCTTCCTGTAATGACGTTTAGTGCCAAGACGTGGACACTCACAGTGGGACTAGTCCACATCGGATCGGGCTATGCTTGGCGTTTCTTTGAAGGATAAAATCCGCAACGAAGTTTTCCGATAAAGAACCAGAATTACCGACATAGCTCACAGAAGAAGTAAGCTTATGAGGCAGTGGACTGGTCATATCTGCAGAAGTACTGATAGCCGATAGACCAAGCTTATTCTAGAGTGGAGACCACGACTCGGTAAGCGTAAGGTAGGGTGGCCCCCGGTTAGGTGGACTGACGACCTGAAATCGAGGCTAGGATGGAATGGATGCGAAAGGCTAAGAACCATGTCCTGTGGCGCTTGTTGGGATAGGCCTATGTCCAGCAGTGGATTGCTATAGGCTGCAAATCAAAGGTTTATTACGATAATACTTAGTTTCATGTGTATCGGTAAATCCATGGCTATACCGATATACATGAAACTAAGTATAAGTACTAAGTAAAAAGAACCACAACCCATGGTTTGTGGTTCCTTTTCGCGTATGAGGAAATCTATTAGTTAGTAGATATTAAAAGGAACCACATGGACATTTTCTTAATTATCTAGAAAAATTAAGAGTATCCAGGGCAAATTTATATACACATACTTAAATGAGTAATTTATCAATACATTTATATGAAATAAATGTAATATTTTACTTAATCTCACAGAGCTGCACATGTTTTTGTAAATCCATTGATATCTCAGAAGTACGTTTTTGCTGGGTGGTTCCTTTTTGCATAAATACGGACATAACTATAAACCAGCTAAGTGCGAGTCAGACTCACGCACCGAGAGTTCCGTACAAACTTGGAGGTATGTAAATACATCGTCTAACAAGATAATCGAGTCGCGATACACTGTAATCAAAAGTATCGAGGGAGGAACTTAACTTTGCCATTGTGAAACAGTTGTCCCCATAGATTGATATAGCAGGTAGACAGTTTACCAACAGCAAATAAGTTTAAATTCGTGAAAGAACTGTAGGTACCTAATCAAAAGTACCGAGGGACAAACATAACTTTGCGTTGTTAAACTGTCTACTTATCACCAATATCTAATAAGCAGACACAAAAATAATGGTCAGATGTAATATGTACCTACTTACAATAACGAACTAGTGGAGATGTTTGTATAATACCATCCCACCAATTATTGTTGTTCGTATGTGCCACTCAACGCACCATTTGCGTTGAAATTTTAACTAGTATCGTTTTTACCGGAATCAAATTAAAAATGAGTAATCCACATAAATGATAAATAGTAATAGGCACTTACCTTGCGTTATCACACATCCAATAACTATTTTCACATGAATAAATCAATATTTTTTGACGAAATGCAGAACAGGTTTACCGGTACAACAAAAACGAATTGAAAATATGACTTTCTGGTTTGAAATTGAAAAACCGTCTGAATTGACAAATGACAGTGACATTTGTCTATGGTTTATCGACTAATTTAATCGTTTAAATCTGAACGCAACTACAAAAAAAATAAATTTATGAAACTATGGCCCCAACGCATAAGGTGCGTTGGTGGCACACGATAAAAACCGTGCAAAATGCGAGGGGTGCATTGCCGGTAACACGAAATGATATCGCTCGTTCGACTTCTAAAATAAATCTATACATTTTTTACCATGAGGTCCCTGCCGAAAATCGAACGTACTTTTGCTGGTTTTCAACAATAGACAGTGTGATTCCTGGATTTGTATAAAACTGAACTATAACTCAGTCTGAATTGCAACATTGTGTGAGAATTTCGTGAGCGAATTTTAAGACAGCCCGTCATCTCCTTTTTAGTTTAATGACTGTTACGAACTGTTTAAAAGTTTCCTTATATGGAGCCAATTGTGAAAGAATGAAACCATAATCATTATAAAAACATATTGAGACTAAGGCAACATGCAAGGCCTCATTACAAAACAAGGATTTCGGATTACCAGACATTAGTAAGTATTGGATTTTAAGAAAGACTGTTTAATAAGGTCGCAAGTTATTTATTTTAATTTTACGTTGCTCCAACGAATTTCAGATGCAAAATTGATACTTTTCAATCCGTGGGAACATACAAAGTAATTCTGATTCAGCTTTCAAGATATAACCCACACACGCTGACTAAAACATAAAATTAATAATATAAGTAGGTACATAAAAGCTTGTAATAAATATTGCATTTTTCACCATCTAAATGAGACAAATACAATTAAATATAACGTGAAGAAACTGTGACGCACGCAGGTATTGACAGAAATACATTATATTTATGGGTGTAACTTGTATTTTACTTATACCAACAGGTTGCTTGTTTAAAATGACGATCAAAAACCAACTAGATGTTTTAAAATCTTAATATATAAAATCCTTGCGTTACTGACTGACAGACACGCTACAGCAGAAATTATTGGGCGCAGGAAGCTGAAATTTGGCATGTATGTTTCTTAGGGACCGTAGGGGTGCACTAAGAAGGGATTTCCCGAAATCCCCACGGAATCAGCCAAAATGGGTAAATTAAAAAAAAATGCAGGCGTAGCTGCTGGCGTCCTCTAGTTAATAAATAAGTTATATCTCCCGCAATTTTGTTCAAGTAAGTTGCAGTACAAAGTTATATTTTTGAAATCTTAGTAACCTAATATCTATGTTTAGATTTGTAAAGTAACAAGTTGGCTATAATAAATTTAAACTTAAATAAACAGTAAACTATTATGACGTTACTTTCCTAAAGTGAAACAGCAAGAATGCCAAAGTTGGTCTGTATATTTCATAACTGGCAACCCGCTCTTTCTCTTTGGGAAATAATAGGTTAAATAGTAGTGTTGCTGTCTTTTTGATGATCCAAATTACTCAGCGCGAAAGTGGCAGATAATAATTTCGAAAATTTAAAGAAATTAGTTTCTCAGACTGCATGGAATTCCAAATTGCACGTGCGGGGTGAGGAATCTTAAAGAATTAAAAGATCCGCTGCAAGGAAGCCCGCAAGAGAGAATTGTTTTTAATTTACCTAATGGCGTCGATAGCAAGGAGGCTCGATGTGAGCTTATAGGCGTTATAACAAGTGTTCAATCATTGAGTGCAGATTAACCCAAGTGCCACCGTTTTATTTATTAGGTTTTACCATAAATTTGTTAATAATATTAAATTGTGCTTTAATCTCATTGATATTTCTCATTGATTCTATTTTATATTATATATACCTGTGGTAAACATTTAGTAATTGTGTTGATGCTAAATAATGCTTATTGTGTTCTTTTGTAAGACAGACCTTTCTTGTAATATAAAACTACCCACTACATTGATATTTGATATAGATTGGCTGTACCACTATTTTTAAATTATGCCTATTGAAAAGAATGGCCAAGAGTTTTATTGCCCGTTCTTTCTCTTGGTTCTATGCCTTTGCTTTACGAACTGGGCAATAAATGTAAATATAGAATCACGACATAATCAATACATCTATACATATAAATAAAATTGAAGTGTCTGTCTGTGATTTCAAAATAACTATGGATTTTCAAGTGCATATAGTTAGTTAAACGATTCTAAGTCCAAAACAACCCTTTTTAACATTTTTGTCTGTCTGTCTGTCTTTCTGTTTGTCCGGGGTAATCTCTGGAACGGCTAAACCGATTCAAATGAGACTTTCACTACCAGGTAGAGGACTTTATAGCGCTACATATAGGCTACAATTTGACCCGGTAGTTGGCGCTGCTGTCGCGATAACAAGTCTTTACTTATTCAACTCATCTATACATATAAATAAAATTGAAGTGTCTGTCTGTGATTTCAAAATAACTATGGATTTTCAAGTGCATATAGTTAGTTACACGATTCTAAGTCCAAAATAACCCTTTTTAACATTTTTGTCTGTCTGTCTGTCTGACTGTCTTTCTGTTTGTCCGGGGTAATCTCTGGAACGGCTGAACCGATTCAAATGAAACTTTCACTACCAGGTAGAGGACTTTATAGCGCTACATATAGGCTACAATTTGACCCGGTAGTTGGCGCTGTTGTCGCGATAATAAGTATTTACTCCTTCAACTCATCTATACATCTATACATATAAATAAAATTGAAGTGTCTGTCTGTGATTTCAAAATAACTATGGGTTTTCAAGTGCAACAACCCTTTTTAACAGTTTTGTCTGTCTGTCTGTCTGTTGGTCCAGGGTAATCTCTGGAATGGCTGAACCGATTCAAATGAGACTTTAACTGGAAGGTAGAGGACTTTATAGCACTACATATAGGCTCCAATTTGACCCGGTAGGCTGCGCTGTTGTTATGACACTTATTTTAGTATAATTATATATAAAAGCAAAGAGTCATTCATCTTGAAATCTGGAAAATCACCGGCTGTATAAAGATTAGATTTGGCAGAGAACTCTTTAAAATGTAACTTTCTTCCGCGTGCGAAGCCGCGGGTACCAGCTAGTCTAGAAATATATCTTTGCGCCAAACTGAATCAATGAAAGTATGATTTGATAGTTGTCTCTTTTATTTATCAAAACTGTCTCTAACAGTAACTACACTGTCGCTTTCCTGAATCTGACACACACATACTCAATGAAAACTAGCAACTGTAATCAAATTGAGTTTTATCTCGGTATCAAAGTCAACGAAATCAAATACATGTTCGCAAAATATGCCTGGAGTGTATAACCGTAAACCTTATGAATCTGTTTCTACAGTATGTTTACCATTACCTTGGTCCACATATGAATATAGGTAGAGCCAATTCCAACCGCTATCGCCCAAGTAATGAAGACGCTTAACCCTAGGGTAACTCGTTAGACAATTTCAGGCGGTGACTGTGCCCAGTAACGGCTGTAACAGGTGTTCATGTGACAACTAGAATAGCGAACGAAGTCAGTCCAAGCCACTCATGCAGAGGATATTTAAGGCTTCATATTTTTGCTAGAACTCGTGACTCAGTGTCGACTTCTTTTATTGAAATATTATTGCAAGTTTCAATTTCTTTAAAACAAATATATTAGAATAGGTTCGTGTGTCGGATATCAAGATTTAGGTACCATATATATGTGGTGGGTCACGGAAACTACACGACAGTAAGACATAAACCGTGTCTTTTCTTTTCTAAATTGGTTCAATTCATAAATTCGTTTTAATGTTGAAGCCTTATGTACCTAATATTTAATGTCTTAAGTATACGAAGTGTAAAGGATGCAACATTTTTACATTTCACATGATTTAAAATGGCTCCTTGACATCGTGTGTCGTATAAAGACTTAAGCTGATGCTTTACTTCACGCGAGGCACCGCGAGGGCAGTAAATGTAACTTTAGCAAAAGATGTATAAGATATACTTTGTAACTTTAAATCGTTGATGGATCTTTTATCACTGTCTGTATATCACTGGGATTTATGGATTCTACTCGTACATCTCACTCAGTCGACAACTTCATGATTGAGTAAAATTAGAACTCAATGTGCGACTGAGGTAATCATTTCCATTTATATTTTTAAACGTTACTTTACCTGTTTCGTGAGATAGCAATGAGTGAAACATAATGCGATGCGACTATAAGGCCGAGCTCACATTAGCTACAAAGTAACTCTGTAGTACAAAGTGTACGCCGGGCGCACGCCGAGGAACGCTCATGCTCAATGTGAAGGAGGCCTACTCACACGCTTATCGTTCCCTTAGAAATTTCCTGCTAGTATGAGTACTTGGTGACTCTGATTGCTCAGGTTTGATTCCCACCCGGGATAAAATAATGATATACAAGTGTTTGTTCCATGTGTATTAAAGCGTGCATAAACATGTTTATCGGTTGTCTGATGGCCATACTACAGTCATTTCTAGTTACGGATCGAATGACCGTGTGGAAATTGATGCACAACATACTTACTTAATTTTCTTAGGTTACACTTTGTTCGATTTACTCGGGACGCATTGCATCGTTTGACATCCCTTATGTCGAAAACTAGGTAGCTAAGTGGTACTGGAAACTCGAAAATGTTAGCATTGGCTTTTTTATTTTGTACGGGCATCGAACTTCTAACTCCACATTCGAAACAATTGGACTCTCATGAAAAATCAATCATTAGCTCTACGAATCACTATTGTACAATTGAAATTTATTGTTTCAGAACTTACATCATTAAGAGCGTATTGTATGGCATTATTGCATAAATGTAATATTAAACCGGCAAAAATCTTGTTTCATTTTGAAGTAACAAGGAAGGTGTATGTTTAAAGTACGTGAGAGTAAAATCCCAATTAAACGCTATTAAAACATTCACGCTGGTAATTCTGAAGCAACATGCCGGCGTGATATGATATTCGTATTAAAGCTTATATTAAAGAAGCAACTGTCCATATATAAAATCAATTGCTGATCGTTAGTCCCGCAAAATCTCGAAAAGCGTGCTACCGGCTTCTTCTCCTTTGCTTTTCTTCATTATTTGATTTCAGCTCTCCTTATCTGTCTTTTTCATTGATCCATATTTTTGTTATTGAAAGGATCAACCAATTTCAATATTTCATATTTCTGTGTTGGTTGAAATCATGTTGAAATGAACAGCCAAAATCAACAGGCCAAAGTGATCGTTTTACAAAGAGAAGGGTCGTGTACCCGTAATTATTTAAATAAATAAATAAATTACAGTAGCTCTACATAATAAAATAATGAAATAGCGATCCATTCTTATAAACAAAAGCTTTTGTGCTCTCTTATATGAGTCTGCCATTATAAAAGATGCAAGTAATGCTTACCAATGTTTTATAGTGTTATTAATCGAAAATTGATATTAATTTGTCGATTTAATAATAATCTATTGTAGTGTGGTCATGAGGAATTATACACATTTATCGCTACGGATTTCATTTTGCTCATAAGTATAATAGGTATACGTTTATCATTACTAAATTATTGAGTATTATTTATGGACAAACAAGCATTAATGGTCTAACTATTTATTAAGTTTGTATAAATTCCTATCATCTTAAATAATACATATTTTCAATAATTTGTAATATATTTTAGAGTATAGATACACAAAGTAAATACGACAAGCCTCTCCGATATAATAAATTAAAACATTGATTGAACAGTTTCTTATCTAAAAATATATTATTTGGTATATTTATTAGACTTTATCTGTTTACAGTTATCTAGGTAACTTAATTAATAAAAAATGTACTGATTTAATTATATTTATAAAATACGCTAATATTGTTCACATAATAAAACATTGACACGCTCTTTAATAGCTACCTACCAGTAATGACCTTTGAAACTAATGTTAATCGCACATAGCACCGCTAACTGTTTTTGGCTTCTAAGTCAAAATCATTTATTCATCTAGGTCACAAGGTTACGCTTATGAACGACAATTTTAAAATTAAATTACTTAATGCTTCTAAATTTACCTTTACTGCCTCGTTTGCAAAGCAATAGGTAGAACCTTGAGAAAGAACGGGCAATAAAACTCGTGGCCACTCTTTTAAATCGCCAATATTATGGTACATATTTTTATTTTTGTAAGGAGCTGCAACTGTTACACATTGTACTAAATTACTAGTAAATAGTAATTAGTTACAGACATAATACTTAAGCAATTAATGCAGTTACTAAATTAAGTGCTTTAGTTAGCCTTCCAATGCGAATATTGTGTAACAGGAGCATCCACTTACGTCTTATAATGTAGACAACTCGTGACCATGTTCAGAACTATGGTGGTAATGTATGTTACAGAAGTGACGGTATAGGAATACACAAAATTACATAAACGTTAGTTCACAGCCCATGATCACGAGTTATCTTCATCTTACAGTAAAGTAAATTTTAATAAAATTAGTGGAACAACAATGCAAATACACCGCTATTTTTTAATTAGTACAAAAAATTTAACAGGGCACTAAGTATCTTTAACTGATCATATTTATGTAGTTGAAAAATAAAAACACTAAGTCCCAAAACTGTCTCAAAATGTCCACAAAAATACGTGATAATTGGTAAATGCAATACTAATACTATGACCGACCCGTGTACTATCCTAGTAAAATGAACCATTGATAAATTCCCCCCTCCCCCGCCTCTCTGCGCCTGCGCCACGCCCCGACGATGCGACAAACAGTACTAAATTGCTAGCGAAAGTGAGCGTATCTAATTTCGTTGCAAAAGTAAATTGTTTGTCTACGTTTGCCCGACGCGATGGCCTATCACATCAGTTCATATCACGGGAGTATATAGCTACAAATAGTATTCTTCGTGCGTACTTTTTGAGTGGAAAAATCGCGAGTGCAGCTGTGTACCCATGGACATCGTATTGTGAGTGTACAAAAGTGACCGGGTCAGTGTCAAACAATTAAAACAGTGCATATTGGATGCTTTTGACAACGGTGGTGGACATTTCGAAGGACAATGGAAATATTTGTAAGTTTAGTAAATAATACGTACTTAAGTAAATAATAATTTGATGCGGGCGGCTCAAAATCGGTCTGTGTTCTCCACACACCTTGAGGAAGGCCTATGTCCAACAGTGGACGTCTCTAGGCTGACATGATGATGATAAAATAATTTGTAAATAGCAGATGATTCTAACTTCATAAATACGCCAAAATTACTCTTTTCTCTTAGTCCAGAACACCATCTTTTATTTTGATATTTGTTTGCTTTCTAATTACATACCTCCGTATTTTATTACTTGTTAAACGATAAATTTTACCGGTTCTAAGCCCGAATGAAGTATGAAGGAGAGGGTAGAATTAACAAAATTAAAAAATAACTACCTGCATTTATTATTTTTCTTCATTTTATTTTCTATGGCTACCTACATCATAACATCATTCGCATTATCTCTGTCGCAACAGAGAGAATGCGAATGAGCAGGATGGAATATTATCAATGAATTAGTGAATGGATTGTAAAATATGACTATGATTTAAGTGAGATTTTCTACAATAAATAAATGATAATAACTTTGCTCTTTATTGATATTATGAAATTCTTACGTCACATATATGATAATAATATCTTGACTATCTATCCTTATCACTGAAATAATCATTAACAGTATAATAACCTTTCCTAATAAGGCAGTCTTTTATTTTACTTTTAAACGTATTAAATGGTAATTCTAAAAGTCTAATTGGTATTTTATTGTAAATACGAATACCTAGCCCTACAAAAGAATTGTTAACTTTATGTAAACGATGATAAGGGGCATATAACTTATGCCTGTTCCTAGTATTTATATTATGTATGTCACTGTTTGTAGTAAATAAACCTATATTTTGCTTAATATACAATATATTAGCAAATAAGTACTGCGAGGCTACTGTTAGAATTCCTATAGACTTAAAGCGTTCCCTAAGAGTATCTTTTGCACCTAACATGTATATTGCTCGTACCGCTCGTTTCTGTAGAACGAAGATATTCTGAATATCCGCAGCTTTACCCCATAACAAGATGCCGTAGGACATTACACTATGAAAATAGCTAAAATAAACTAGACGAGTTGTGTCGACATCAGTAAGTTGTCTAACTTTTCTGACAGCATACGCTGCAGAGCTGAGCTTACCTGCAAGACATGCTATATGTGCACCCCATTGTAACTTATTATCTAATGTAATGCCTAGAAACACTGTAGAGTCAACTGTCTCGAGTTCCTCCCTATCTATCATAATATTAGGTCCCAGTTGTCTAACGTTATGTAAGGCAAATTTAACGCATTTAGTTTTTTTAGAATTAAGTACTAGGTTGTTTGCTGTAAACTATTGTGTAACTTGTATAAGTGCATTATTTACATCATCAAATTCATTCCTATTCCTGTCTACTTCAAAAATAATTGACGTATCATCTGCAAAAAGTACGACATCACTGATGTTTTTTAAATAAAAAGGTAAGTCATTAATATATACAAAGAAAAGAAAAGGACCTACAATATTGAACCTTGTGGAACGCCTAACTGTGTAGGTAATTTGGAGGATGTAGTCCCATTTACATCGACACACTGAAATCTCTGCCGCAGGTACGACTCGACAACACTAAGTGCGGTTTCCTCTACGCAGTAGTGTGTTGTGATGAACGCAATCAAATGCTTTTGATAGGTCACAAAATACTCCGATAGCATTTTTAGATGACTCCTAAGCATTAAAGACGTGTTTTATGAGAGCAACACCCGCATCAGTAGTGGATCTACCTTTAGTAAATCCGTATTGATCTTTGTGAAGCAGACTATTTAAATTAAAGTGTCTTAGTAGCTGCTTTAATAAAATCTTTTCAAATATTTTACTAAATGCCGGCAAGATAGAGATGGGCCTAAAATTATTTATGTAATTTTTACTGCTAGATTTGAATAAAGGTATGATTTTACTTAACTTCATCAAATCCGGAAATACGCCTAGGTCAAAACATTGGTTAAAAATTATAGAGAGGTAAGGCGCAACAAGCTCAACTATAGTACTTAAAATTTTAATTGAAATGCCCCAAAAGTCGCCGGTATTTTTAATAGTAATTGAATTAAATGCGATCAATATATCTTGCGGGGTGACGTGCTCGAATCTAAACACGCTCTTGCATTCAAGTGCACTGCTAAGCAACAAATTTCCAGCGTATAAAGACGATGATTGTAAGGAACTAGTAGTTGTTATTCGTATGCTTGCAAAGAAACTTCATTTTATATCGTCTTTGTGTTCCAACCTTTTGTCGTTTCTACTACGCTCCGCCAAGATACGCTTTATACGTTCTTAGCGTAATTGAATGTTTTACTTTTAAAAGCTTTTTTATTACTTCAAAATTTTGATGGTCTCCAAATTTTATGTTTCTGAATTTTTGCCTTAACTCAGTTTTAATTATAAAAAAAACGGACACAGTATTGTAGTTACGTATAAAGCATTCAGGTGACAACACATTTGTAAACAACAGATGATTGAAAAATATTTTTTTTATTTCATGAAACAGATTATGCTCATTTTGAGTTCAGCTCTATCAGTGCTTAATTTATATGATAATGTTACATTACGTGTGGTTTAACATCATTTGCTCTCCAACTTGTTGTAAATAAAATATTCCATGTATCAAATAGCCTGTAGAATATCGGCATTCAAGGCAATGTAACTATAACAAAGTAACTTTACGATAAGGTTACTGTTATTTAACTTTGAGATATAGGTTAGCAAATAAAAGCTTTAAATGTATTGTTCGCGTTCAAGTTTGTTCGAACTAACGTTTGAAACGAATAAAGTAAACTGAAGTTATAACATGCTAAAATCTCAGCTAGTTCTGAGTCTTATCTCGGTGCTCTCTCTGCACTACAACGACTACGTAGAGACTAATTTTAAGAAACAGGAATGCACACGTTTAACAAAATATTTTTTACACCCGTAAGCACTTGTAAGAAAGTATGCAGCGAATATGTTGATCTGTACATTCAACCTTTCATGTATGAAAGGTTGCTTTAATCAGTTACTTAGATGTAAAGTTAGACAGAGACAGAGAGTAGGATCAGTGCATTCAACCTTAGCTAATATTTAATACGCTACTGTTCGATTTAGGTTAATCTTAGTCTAGACAATGTGGTTGCTTACGTGTATTTATAGATAAAGCGCGCTCTGTAATCGTCTTCAGCTAACTACTCACCTCAGCTCATAGTAGGTTAGTTCAAGGTTGGGCCTGTTGGACAATTATACAGGCTTCTCTGTAATTGCTTTTAGTGCTCCGCGGCCCATAAACGGGTGTACTTATGTAAGAGTCAACCCTCGAGGGACTGAGCATACACAATAGACATGCATGCTTGACTGGTATCTGAAAGAATTAACTCACTAGATGTTACCCAAACCCGAGACCTTTATTATTCGATGTTACATGCGTACTTGATCTTCGTATCTGTCCTTTCTTCGCGAATAATGAAACATTTTGTACGGAGAACTTGTCTTTCAAAAGACCGCTTAGTGTTATTTACTTCTGAGCGTAGCAGTAAAAATCGTATTTTTGATACAAATAGTATAATAGTATCTACTTTAAGTCGATTTTTATGGTACTTTTAATCGTTTTATCAAAATAACATATACCACAGGGACACATGAAAAAAACATCTACGAAGGAAAACATATCTCACACGACCATGCTATTTTACAAAGCTTCTTTTCAGTAGCTCGTTAATTTGCAGCAAAATAAAACAGCTGCATATGCGACGTATTAATAAACATGAAGACGCAGAGTGGTTGGGTAAATAAAGAATAAAACAGACAGCGACACATCGTGGCTCGGTCCACACAGCACAATGCGGCGCGCGACGGGACGACACGAGTGTATAACCCAGTTGGAACTACTGGCGGTGACAGCTACAGGCAATATCTTTGCTCCGCCCATAGAGATATATAATATAGAGATGATATTTCAAACCAAAATGACTGTCACTCATTGTCACTCAGACTGATTGACTACGCATGCGCGCGCAGGTGTTTTCGTCATAGATTATGAATGTATATATACGCAGGTGTGACAAACTATTTATTTTACCTACTTGATATTTCGTGGACACAGCAAAATACAATCAGATATTTTCAGACAGATACTTAAATTGATGTATTTAGCAGTACAATGTAAATGTAATTAGATAAGAAAATTATTATTTATTTAAAATTATTATAAAACTATATTTTCTCGTACAACTACGTACGATGATTCAGGATGGAGATGTTTTTATTGATATTCTACCTCCGATCAAGAAATTACCCTTGCTATAGGAATATTTTTTCGTTCACGACAACAACACCCGCTTGTGGACCGAATATGGTTAAGTAATAAGACCTACTTGTATGTAGGTAACATCTAAAATACAAGAAAAGCCGTCAAAATCGGTAAAGAAGAAGAAGACAAACAAACATTTATTTTTTGTTCTCTGGCATGTTATATACTTACTTACAATAAACATCAGTAAAATTGCTCACTTGTGGAAAGTAACTCCTGAAGCTTTATTTGTATTTCTGGACGTTTTTTTTACAGGAACGTAGAATACACGCAATTTATGAATTTAAAACTATATTATTTATATTATACCAACAATAATAATAATTACATACCAACCTTTAACAAATATTGTAGAGCAAAAAAATATTAAGTCGGTACTAGAGATTCTCAAAGGAATTTGTCCAGTCTGTAATTTTATTCTATGACGAGAACTGTAGACAACTCGCCGTATATAGCTGTCTCTTTTTTGCAAACGTAATATCGTGCATATGTGAAAGTGACAGATAGTACAATGGACTCGCCCTCATTTAATCATCATGGACTTGCCCACCATGGACTTGCCCACAATGGACTTGCCCGGTGCACGAAAATTGATAATATTGCCTAGTAATTGCGTTGCTAAGATGTTTTATGTCAAAAAGTAGATTACTTATCAATCAATACAACAGATTTGCACAGAATAATCACTGAAAACTTTCTTATTCCAATTAAATAAATAATTTCGTAAGCCAGATTGACAGAGCGCGGTTTCGTTCGCTCACTAGAGAGTTCTCAAACGAACTAAGAGCTGTATAGTTCCCGAACCATAAGTCAGTGGAACATTTTCGTTGTACAGAAGGGCGCATCTAGTGCGTTAGTACATATAAATCTATGGCTCCGCCAGATAAGTGCTGCAAAAATAATGATACTTGAGAAAAAGTTATACTGCAAAATAATATTCTCTCACGTCCTCGTACATTATTTTGTTTACATTCGTTTAAGTGAGCCAATATTTTATTTCGAACGTTTCATGAGATTTCCTTATTTTTTTATTAAGAGAATATTCCTTCACCGATATAATCGTAATGTGCTCTAAATACATCGCTAAAGCCAAGATTAATTGAATATTTTATTAGTTAATATTTGATAAATAAGGCACGTTTATGCCTAAATAATTTTATAAGAGGACATTTTGTATAAGAGAATGATCTAATATATTCTAAATATATGTAGATTTACTTGAAATTTGTTTATATACATATATTTAAAAGTAAATGCAGTAATCGCGTAATCTATCATATTTGAATGATTATATCTGCATACATTTCGTCGTAAACGAATTGCTTAAACATTTATGCATAATTATATTGAAAATAATGTATTTTACAGAAAGACATTCATGGCAATATAATTACGTTAACGAGAAGAGAAATACATAACGTAAGTATTACGAGAATACAACAATTAATTTGAGCGAATGCCAATTATTTGAATATTTATTCTGTAAGTTATGTAGTAATAAGAACGACTAGCAAACTGTTGCAGTATTTTACCGCACGCAGGCTTCAGCATAAAATGGTAAAATAATTTCATTATACTTTTATTGAATGAGAAAAGCTTGACATATGCGAATAAAATTGTATAGACCTACTCGTAAATTAATCTTTCTTTGATGGTGATATTACGTTGGATTTGGACCTTCATAGCAGGCGTCTGTAACTAATGATAATGATCGAATATCGGTGTAATTATTTTGTAGAGCAGGTGGACGTGTAATTAAGTGTTGTCATCGTCCGTTATCGATATTGTACCTACATGTTACAGACAATTTTTTTGTTATATAATAGAGACAGCGATGAAGCGTAGTTTTAGCTGTATTTAATTTGATTAGTTTACCTGAAGGGCGTTATAAATAGTAATATTTTTAAGTACGTGTATATAATTACATACACGATATTTAATTACTTCTCAGCGTCTAAGTGAAGCTCCTGTAATTCATAATTTAGCACTTTGTCCAATAGACAGGTATTCCATCAAATATAATTTGAGACAGTGTTGCTAGTTTCTTAGATAACCATATTCTAACAGACGAAATCCTAGTTTGTGATTTTAGTCTAGTGTTTTATAGTATTTCAGTGAATGTCACTGAAATACTTAAACTACATAAATCACGTTTAAGTATTTAGAATTTGTCTTCGTTTAATTGCGTTTGATCTGTACTATGCAGCTCGATTTTGATTTCAAATCTAGCTTTAGATTTATGTCGGTACATAGATTTTACAGCTATTAAACATTGATTCAGAAACTGAGAGCCGTGCCGAGTAGCGACAGAATAACCATTTATCATATTGGCTCGCCCGATTTCAATCCTATTCAAATCACTGGTTAACTGTGATGACTATAGTTAGTTAAGCATGAAGCATAATTTTGCGCGTAGAAATTGCCACGCTACGGGCAATTAAATCAACCAGTATGTTTATTTCCTAAAATATTGTTAAATATAAGACGTGGCTAAAATATTCTCTGCCAAATCGTTTATATTACAAAATGGACAGCTGCTGCTGCCAAGGCTTGATTCGGATGTAATAGGGAAGGTGATGGAACTAGAACGACCCTCCCCGTGGGATCTCCACCTTGCCGTGGTGGGGGGGCTCAGTAGAAGCTAAGAGAGATCCCGGGAGTGGACGCTCCGCGTGGGCTTGAAGGGGCCTGCGCAGGATGCGTCCAAAGGTGCGGGTGCGGAGGACAGTTCTGTCTGTCGCTCGCAGTCGGGCGCGGTCGCGGGAGGAGAGACGTGTAGGTGTTGCGTTGCCGCGCGCCCTACCTCCCGCGACCAAATGGGGGCGCACCATTGTTGCGTCGCGGTGGGGCCGCAGAGGAAGAGGAGATGCGGTGTTGCCAGGTTGCCGTCCTTTTTATCCTCTGCGGCCGGTGGGTGTTTTGGCGACGAAGCCCAACACCTTCATCCGCCGCCAATGGGGGTTTTGTTCGGGGCCCGCCTGACCATCCGGCGGGCCAATACCCGTCGGGGGGTAGCAATGAATGCTTTGGCGATACCCGACCCTCCGACACATGGGTACATGAGGAACACGGGTTGGTTTTTAGTCAGTAAATAGTCTGACAGTCCCCTTCGCCCAGAGATGGGCATGATTAAATAACGTTGTAATTGAATTATTAATTTAATTACAAAGTAATGTAATTACAATGTAATCTAGTTAAATTGTATTTAGTTATATAGTAATTTTAATTACTCAGAATATATAATGTAATGACTAAAGTGTTATTTAATTACAAAGTAATCTGGTTGACAAGTAATTAAAATACTTTGTAATTCAATTATCTGCTAATGCAAAATAATGTGCGACATAGAAAATGATATTTAAGAATCAGAGCTAGTGCTATATAAACCGATTTTAATAATTATATATTATATGAATTTATTTATTCTAATAAATAAATAAATAAATATATTGAGAAAGCGTAACGCGCGCAAAATACAAAAAAATAATCACAACTGCAGGACGCAGGGCATAGATTAATATGTATAGATGACGCAGGAGCACGTGCGTCGAGCGACGCGGGCACACGATCACACAACTATAACAACCTTCGATCAAATGTAAGATAAGAAAAAACAAATGGTAGATGAACGATCTTATAAAAAACTAAGCTCGAAAAGCACTATGATAAACAATTATATTTTTAATATCAAAAATAGCAGCGGCGATAGCCAAGTGGAGAGACCGACAGACTGCTACGCACAGGGTCTCGGGTTCGAATCCACGGCACGCACCAATGAATTTTTCGAAGTTATGTGCGTCTTAAATTGTTTATTATCGCTTGCTAAACGGTGAAGGAAAACATCGTGAGGAAACCTGCATGTCTGAGAGTTCTCCATAATGTTCTCGAAAGAAATTTGAAGTCTGCTAACCCGCACTTGGCCAGCGTGGTGGACTATGGCCTTACCCTTCTCATAGTGAGAAGAGGCCTGTGCCCAGCAGTGGAACAGTATAAGGGCTGATGATGATCAAAAATGTCGCAATTCCTGTGTCAAACTTATTTTAAACTTTATTTTTTTGGTTGGTTTTGCTTGCGTCATTATAAAACGTAGCTGGCCGCAGGTGATTCAAAAACGTATAAAACAATATACGAGAATTACGTTTCGGTTTATAAAATGAGATGTTATTAGAATTTATACACGTGTAAATTCATATAGGGATATAAGATAATAGATAATAAATAATGGCGAATGCCGGTGGAAATAAAAAGTTCAATAAAAGTTTTGTATTTGACAGTTAATTTAAATACTATGTAACAGACTACTGTGTAATTAGATTATATTTTAATTAAATTACAAATTAATTAAATATTTAGTAGGTTATTCGTAACTAATTACAAAAGTTATCTGTTATAAAGTATTTAAATTATCAATTACAAAAGTAATTGTAATTGTTAATTTAATTACATTTTGCCCATCTTTGCCTTCGCCCTTCCCCCAGGGCGAAGGGACTCCATGAGCATTTTGCAACTCAACACCAAAATAAAAAAAAATTGAACTAGAACGATGATCATAATGTGACTTACAGCCGGTCCCAACCTTTGATTTATCCATGGATTTGGCTCCTAGATATACAAGCTCCATACAAAATATATTATGTCTTAATATTTACAACATAACCTGCCAAGAGCCTATAAGCTCTCTATATGTCGATTCATGATGTCATAAAAATGTATATGTATTTAATATGAAAAAGAGATATAGCATTAAACTGGAGTCGTAATATACCTACTTACAGTGTGATGGTTATTGGAAGGAAATTGAGCAGATGACAATATAAACTGATTATGGGTAATCTTATTGTTGTCGAAATTAAGTGTATAAAGGCACATTGAGTGCTCTTACAGTATCTATGTAGATAATGATTAAAATTTTCAATTAACGTTCAATAAATATAAAGATTATTCCTACTAGCTGACCCGGCGAACTTTGTACCGCCACATATTATTTAAATATTTGCTATATTTTTTTTATATTTTTTCTACAAACCTTCTCCTGACAATAACGAACACATACAAGAAATAATTAATCAATTTGGTGCAGTCGTTCTGAAGGGGTGCGCCAAAGTTCACCTAAAGTTTTAACTCCGATAACTGGAAATCCGAAAATGTTCTTCCTAACATTTTCCATCATAACAATCACAAGTCCTAACTACTCTGTCTCTAATGTTCATAATTCCGAAGCATTCAACTTCATAATTTCAGTAGCAATAAACAATAGATGTTTATTATACTTTTATATTTTTTTTCCTATATTTTCTCAACATAAACATCTTTTAAACTATTATTCAAAGTCATATCTATTTTGTTTAGATGTCTTTTTATTCATAATAATCAGTATTATATACATTAATTTTGCGTAACTTTATTTTCACATAACATGTATAACATATAATAATAATAGTACCATGGTAGGTACAAATACACAATAGTACAATGGTCAAGTTCCAGAAACGAATCGGTCCTGTTCATAATAATTATTGGTTTAGGTAAGGGTAGAACTGTGACCACAACGCACGAGCCGAGCGAGCGAAGCGAGCGTGCCGCGGCAGCGGCCGGCGAAGTGTCAGAACCGAATCGGTCCTATAGTTATTGGTTTAAGTACAGTTAAAACTGCGGTATAAACTCCCAGGTCATAAACATAACCGTAGATGAGTCGTGTTTTATGAATTTCGGTTGGAGTGTAGCCTTGGAGGCGCTACGGCGCGAGGACTTCGAAAAAATTTAGCCAAAAAAGTGTTATTTTTGCAAATCGTTTATTTTCTCGATTCTATCGTTTAAAACACCTAAATATAAGACTAAAAGTGTCTTGTTGTTTTTTGTCTCCGACTAACTGTTTGTCGTAAAAACGATGTGGAAGGGTTCCATAGGTTAGGTTAGGTTAGAACTGTGACCAACTACCTCGAAATTGGTCGCGAAATTTTTCTAAGTATTTTTTTCATAGTGCCCCCAAGACGACACTCTGACCCACTTGGTAAATGTTTCTTTCTGAGTATTAGTGAAAATATTATGGTAATTATGTTTAGGGATAAAAGCGTTATGATAAAAAACAGTGGGAGTTTAAATATATTTACATTAATGATATTATTATTAATTACAACTTTAGGAATCATGAGTGTTATGAACATCGCCGGTTGCACTACAAATAGTACGAATGCAAACTTTAGGATGAAAAATTTTAGGAAAAGTGATCATTCGGATTACAAATCATTAGGAAGAACAATTTCGGGTAAAGAACTTTAGGTGAGCCAATATGGACCCGTTCTGAAGTTATGCGCGTACATACCTACATTTCGGCGATTTGTTTTTATTTATATAGATAATATACTTTCTTTAATTTTTCGTATAACGAGTGGCAAATGAAAGTCAAGTTTAGTTACTAAAAAAACGTATTATTAAGGGTTATTTGAACATTTTATTAGACAATAATTACTCAACAATTTGATGAATATGTATATTAATTATACGAACAAACTCATACATTTTAACTTGTTTTACTTTATACTGACGGTGGCGCACAATTCTTCTGTAACGCATTTACTTTATAACATTGTATTAGCATATTTTTATACTCTGTAAAACTATCAAAGCATTTTATTATTCCATATATTTATCATTTCAAAGATAAATTATAACGTCAGCATAATAAGTATAGGATCACAAACCTTACACTTTGTGATCTAGGAGTATTATAATTATGCGTGCAATTCTTTTACTATACAAGGTTAAGTAGAAACGTTAGAGAGCTCAAGAAAAATGGTCAATTTAGGTGTAACGAAATAGCACAAAGGTACTTGAAATTCTACACGCAGGTTTCTTGCAACAAAAGTATCCGCTAAGGACAGGCTTTTCAAATTGCCACTTTCAAGAGGTTAAGGGGTTTAACGTTTGTATTAAGAAAATATAGTACGCATGTCAGTCTACGCGATAACTTTATATTATACTCGTAGCACAGTGTTCCAATAAACTAAAAAAACATGTTATATTGACGCGCTAATATTATTTTAGTCGGACTAAATTTTGTTGCTAGCAACCACATTTTTAAATATCGATAACAGTGATGACGCCGAAGACTCATAAGTACAGTTAGATACATAAGTTCATATGCATTTACGTGATTTCGAATGGACATATCGAACCAAAAAATATTATTCTCAAGGATATATATACAAAGAATACTTACGTAAATCGTAATTCATAAATTAAGAAGAGTAATTGAGGAGTTTTAATTTATAAAAGACTCGACAAAGATTTTGAGATGTGTGGCGACTTTTGTAGTTGAGTTTACCTACCGTCCACTAATACGGCGAAGTGCATTATTTTGGTGCCCTGCAACTAAATCTGCCTGTTTTGACACATTGTTGACGCTTTCAGGGTAACTTTTTATCCAATTTTGTGCATCTCACGTATCCCATTGTTGAATAGCTTTGAAAGCAGGGTTTTATGACACACGATGCTGAACGCTTTCCGAATGTTCGATAAAAGACAAGGTACTTTCATTTTGTCATTAAAGTTTTGAAGACCCGGTGCTTTCTATCCTAAAAAATTGCTGTTTGTTTTTTAATGCGGCTGATCATTTTGTGATGATTGTATAAAACTCGCTAAAATTTACAACCACATGATATCAGGCAACTGACTAAAGGTGATTGATTGGTATTTAGTAATTTATGTCCATATTGTATTGTCGATAACTATAATAGAAATTTTGCCTGTGTTACCTTTTAATGATACAGCTAAATGGTTTCTCAAAGAAGACGAATGGAGACTTTTGCAATATTTCTTCGTGGAAAATTATTTATAAATTCCTAAAAAAATCTCTGACTCTATCTGAAACATACTTTATTGGGGATTGTAGCAAACGTTCAATCTATACCTTATGCTGGCGCGGAACACATCAAGTTTGTAGATACATATATCTCGCTAGTATCATTAATATACTACTTTCGACGACTCCATTTTTACTGTGCCTACGCTGCAAGAATATTGTGAGTTATATGAGATCATGTTGTATATACGGTTCTTCTTAACTTGTATTTGAGCTATAATATCATTTTACACAACATTACATTAACCATTTCATTGAAGCCTAACAACGCGATCTATTCACAAAATTGCGTCATGCCTGCACAAAAATTCAAACAGACAGAAAGAAAATAATTCTTAATAGTTTCGGTTTCAGAAGGCCATCATATTTGCTTGCTATAAAATAGGTTTTATGATTATAATAATTATATAATGTGTTTTCAGACAAAAGGTTTTATATTTTTTATAACAGTACAGATACAATGCCGACTGCAGTTTTGGTGCATTGGCTATGTGGTTATCTGGCACACTACCAATACACCGTGTGTTGTGGCTTCGATCCTTACGTATGACAATCAATTGTGTGATTCACTAGTAGTTGTGTCCAACTGGAGCGTACAAGAGTAGTATATTTTTTACAAATCCAATAATCTTATACTGAACCGCCTCTCTCTTCATTTCTTTTATATTAGTTTACTAATACTGTTGAGGGTGTATGCCTTCTATTAATTAATACTGTATGTGTGGCATATGATTTCTGAATCTTTGCAATTAAGATGTTTATCATCAAGCAATCCTTGTTAGTGCTTTATGTACGATGGTCACTCAACTGTGGTTCATCATAATCTCAGCCAAGAGACGTACACTGCTGGATATGGTCCTTTCCCCCAGGTTCTCCACAGAACTGGCTGCATGGGCAACGTATTGGTTTAAGCGGGGTTGAGGCGGGTGTTGTGGGTTCGATTCCCACACGAGACAACACTTTGTGTGATCCTAAATTGTTGTTTCCTGTCTGGGTGTTCATTGTGTCCGTTAGTTGTATGTGTGTAAAGTCCCCCGCGACACAGGATTTAGTCCTAGGGAGTTGTCTTTTAAAACAAAGGAAAAAAAAAAAAAGCTGTGGTTACAATCATGATAAAAATATTAAAGTTTGACATTTTAATCTACTAATTCACGTGCTGACTGTTAGATATACCACACATAGTATACCTGCCTACGCCATAGTAATTGGTAAAATGTATGTTCACTTCTAAGTACTAAGTTGTTATAAGTAATGCCCAAATATAGACCTACGTTCTTATTTACTTATTACTCTTGCTTTAATAGGTACTCAATTTAAGCTTGTATACCCCCAAGTGGAAAAGTACAAAACAAGTATTACAAAAGAATGTAACTGAACTGCGGATTACAAACTTGCAAAGAATAGTAGTATGAAAGATGTTAGTTACCATTAATTGTTCGTCGACAGATGTTTTCTGCGATCAATGATAGTGCAAAAGAACGACAGTACCATGAACTCTGCATCGATAGAATTTCTTATATTATACATTTTAGTGTAGAACAACTCGCAGCAACACTTCGCAAGTCATGATTTTTATGCTCTGTGTTGCTACTATCATGCTTACTGCGTTAATAAATTAAGTAAAAACTATAAAATGTCCGCAGCTAAGCTTGTACACATATATTTTTTTAATTTAACTGTTTTGTGTAAGACGCTAAAATAAAGCTTCTTGCGACCAGTAGATTCGGTTGTGCTTTGTCTGTCAGACAGTCAGTAATATATATATATATATATATATATATATATATATATATATATATATATATATATATATATATATATATATATATATATATACAGATTTGAACTATTCGTAAATTAAACAAATCTCGCGAAAGAAATTGGACTAATTCAGAAAAACATCACGTGCAGTTTGGAATATATTTGACTATCGATTGCATTTGAATAACCTAAAGATACACTCAACGATGTTACTCCGAAGAGAACAACTATATCAATAAATATGTCTATTAATAAACGCATATTACTTGAGGAGTAATACATTTACAAGTGTCACGAATGATTCTTTCCGTTGCGTGTCCTTTCTCTTAAGCAGATTAGGGAACACGACCGGATATCGCCCGTGACTTTAATACTCTGTTATTATTGACCCTAATTACATCAAATCTGACAATACATACATAATACATTAGTGTAACGAATGCTACGTATATATATTATTAAGATTGAGACACGTGGACGTTACTATAGAAGATATGTGGAAACTGCTCTAGAGAGGGATTTATAAAATAAACATGACTCAGGTTGAGATCTGTACAATGAGCTTAGCTCTTTGCTCGAAGTTAACTTTATAGTGAACACAAAGTCGGTTTATCTAATATGGTTTTTATGTTTTATAAAATGGGTTCTATCAACTGTCAATTAAACTAAAACATATTCATCTAGTTACAGCATACCAATAAAACGTAATAATGAAAACTGATGCAAAATAAAAAAAATACATTTGTTTTGATTTCAATGAATAAACGAACAAATTGTTTTTTAGACTCCGGTTACAATCTATTGTCTATTCTTATAATATGTTTTTTAATTAATGACGAAGAAGTAGGTATATGCTAAAGCGTAGACGCCTTTTCGTTCGTCTTAGCTTAAGATTAGCTAAATGTCAGTGTGATAAGACTTATTGCTCAGCCAAGTCTTACGTAGTGCAAAGTCTAAGTACGCTCTATAGATTTAGACTGACATCGCTTCTACTCAAACATCGGATATTGCTGGTTTGGAATTCTTCAATATTTATTTAGTCTTGATTGATGTCACATGTTCGCAATTAGGTTTTACAGCAGTGTTGTCCCATGATTAGTAATCTTGATGGCCATATCCTATAGCTTATTAAACATTTTATAAATACGAAGTTTATACCTACCAGTGTGAACTACTATGTAACCAAATAGAAATATAATGCATTTTTATTTTAAAGTCTCTAAAATACCCAATTCCGAATGTTAAATCAATTGCATTGTCGAATTTAATAGTAGGATACTAAACCATGATTTATTTTCATGTTTACATACTCTTCAAATACGTAGATCGGAGTTTCGTTCAATGGCTGAACATGCATCGAAACCTCGCTGCGGCTGAAAAAGTCTTGTACACTTTATTCCTTATGGATTTGGGATAAGCCCACTCTAAGAGTTTGAACACGTCTCGGGGAACTATGCAAAATACAATGTAGGGTTTTATGTTATACTGGTCACAATATCCGCATATGTATCACGGCAGAGCGATGTAACATTTTATAAGCATAGTCATTATTATTTTCCTTTATACACTGGATTTTGTTGAAAACTCAATCGCGTTATATATGAATTATAGTTGTCCATTTAAAGTACACGTAGGCACATAATATATCTTAATTATGATAAAGAACAAAATGTTCGTGTCACCGCACGTAGGTTAGCGCATTCGTATAAATTCTTTAGCTCTAAAATATTATAGGTATGCTAGAAGAAGTCTAATCATATATAAAATGTAAGAACATTTGTGGACTTGAATAACACTTGTGTAATCTATTCAGGATATCAATCAGGTGTCTGCGGGTAAATTAGCTAATCACCTTGACCCTGCGGCGGCGGCAGCGGCGTGCGGCTTCGGGTGAGGTCGACTACCGACCGCGAGGGAATGTTGCAAGCGATATCGAGGGGGCGGTAAAACGAATTCCGTGTTTCTTAATATAGCCTCGAAATAATGCCACACCTAATATTAAAATTATATGATCGCTGTAACACCTAAACATTTTGATTAAATGTTCACTTACTCCTATTTTCTTCGACGTGCCCACCCACTCAAGATGTATCGCCACGATTTCTTTTCCAAACCAAACTACGATTCCTTTGATACGTATAATTGAGAAATGTTACGGTCGAAATCGTGCTTCACATTCGGCGCTACCGAATTCATTCTGTAGCCGCATTTCGTATATTTGAAAAATCTATTCATCACGACGATAATAGCATCAAAGCCGTCACATAAAAATAAAGTAGATCCTCCGATATTGTAGTCATCTATAAATACATCTAAACGACGAAGTTAAGGTGATCGTATAGCTATTTACGTGTTTAGTACGCATTCAGTAAAGGAAAAGATCGCGTATCGTGACGGAAACATTTGTGAAGTATCCGTGAACATTGGGGCGTGGGCATGCGGGTCACGTCCACGTAACAACGGGAACGACGCCGAGCACCTAGAGGTTTGTTGTGATATTGCCGCTGGTTTTTTAACAATACCTGACCCCACTAGCTCCGAGAGATTCCCCTAACGTTAGTTTGTTGAGATAGCTGCGCTAACTTTATGTTCTTTTTAATGTTTTACTGGCCAACAACTGTACGTGCCGTTCGGATATCTGTCGCGAACCCTTTTTATCTCTGCGAAATGGTAATTGGACAGGAACGCTTTCATACAATTATTTGTATAGATGTTTTGCGAAATTTATATCTTCCGTCTTGCTAATGGGATCTACAGGATTTGTAATTACAATTTTAGGTGTGACAAATATTTATTAGATAGGATCAAAGGAATGAGTTTAATATAGTACTTTTACGTGGTTAAATATATATTTAGCTAGTGCTACGTAATACTGAATAGGTATTTTAAACGTGGTCATTGTAAATAGACTTTGATGTCTACAATACAGTCACTAGTGTCTTAACATAACCAATACTAGATCGCCTAGATCATCATAATTCTGATTGCGACACAAATTTAAAACCCTAATACTTAGAAGATTTTACTCAATTTAAGCGATCGTATGATCATTAAGTAGGTTCTAAAATAAATAAAACTACATATTGTTTATAACTAACTTATACATATTAATCTAATTCGGACTTTTCTGAAACAGATCCATGTTGTAATTATTATGGAATAAGTATTGTTAACGGCAGGTGACCTGTTTCAAAAAGGAAAGATATAATATCTACCTTTTCTTCATTCAATTATACTTGGCGATAAACATGTAGAAATTATTACATTAATTTGTTTAACACTTTTAAACTTTCGAGGTCCTACATAAGAATATATATGTGACGGGAATCAATCGCGTAATTATATAACAAGATAAGGTAAAATATAATCTATTTTAAACTTTCGCGATTTGCATACATCATACAATTTCATGTAAACGGGTGTTATTCGCGATATTTAATTAATTTAAGGTATAAATATCTATGTTTTATCGACGTTTCGGCCGTCTTACAACAGCCATGGTCGCGGCTTGGTCGCGGCAGGACTGATGTCATCTCGGCGCCGTCCTTGTAAAGCGCGGGTTTTAGCAGCTACCCTCATTTGTTTTTTATATTTATTCGAACTGTCGGTAAGTCGACACACACACAACACTTATGACGTCTACACACTGGTGAGCTGTGTTACTGCGGCTGGGTTTACATTTGTTGATTACTGTATTCCAAGTTGTACACAGTCTGTATCCATCCTCCCGGTTGAAATTTTTGTGCTTTTTGATTTCAACCACTTCACGTACTATCCTGGAGTAAGAATGACGATCGGTAGATGAGACCTTTGATTGATGTAATTCGATCCATTGGTTTGGTCCAGACTCCAACAAATGCTCAGCTATGGCAGGCTTGTTAATTTGCCGGTTTTTTACAGCTGCGATATATGCCTTGAACCTTTCAGCGATGGTTCGTTTGGTCTGTCCGATATAGGAATTACCACAACTGCAGTCGACCTTGTAGACGCCAGGTGTTTGTAGAGGAATGACATCCTTCGGGGTGCGCAGATTGTGTGCTACCTTGGAGAGCGGACTATATACAGTCTTGATAAAGTATTTCTGTAGTACTGTTCCAACTTTGTCCGTCACTCCCTTTATTAAGGCATGTAAGCCGGTACTCTGCTTACTGCCGGTTTCCTGTCCAAAAAATTTCAACCGGGAGGATAGATACAGACTGTCTACAACTTGGAATCAGCAAATGTAAACCCAGCCGCAGTAACACAGCTCACCATTGTATAGACGTCATAAGTGATGTGTGTCGACGTACCGACAGTTCGAATAAAAATAAAAACAAGTGAGGGTAGCTGCCGAAACCCGCGCTTCACAAGGACGGCGCTGAGATGACATGAGTCCTGAGGCGACCATGGCTGTTGTAAGACGGCCGAAACATCGGTAAAACCTAGGTATTTATACTTTAAATTAATTAAATATCGCGAATAAGACCCGTTTACATAAAATTGTATGAAGGCAAAATTTATTCTATTGACCTCGTCAATTTGACATGGGGTTCACAATACACCAGTAATTTCATGGGAAGACTGATATCTTTCTGCGCCATATTCTTAGGGGTACGTTACGACTGAAGAGTGATATCTCTTTCGACTCCTAGTTCCGTTCGTCCTCTAGACTACTTTTTATCCTTGTATGCCCTAGGTATGAAGCTCGACTTCTAAAAATCTGCTATCTCTATGAGGTTGAATCATCACTTACTTGTACTACTACATAGATCACAAGTCGGTCTACCAATTACATAAAACGTCGAGCCAAGCGTCTGCTGTTCCATAGTCTTTTGAGATTCATTGCAATCTCAAAAAGCTAGAATATAAGAACAGACGAAGAAAAATTATATTCAATATTTCTGTCGGCATTAGAAGCAGGTAACTTAAGTGAGTATAAAATATTGTCACAGAGCGTAAGTGTCTGCGGCTTCGATATTAATTATTATCCGCTTTGTGTGATTCCAATGCCATGACGTGCAATTTTTCTTGCAGTATTTTAGTTCTGAATGATACGGGCTTCCCGCGTATTTTATCTTAAAATGTTCTGAGAAAACCTTTTCCTTTTAAGTTCTAAGATGGTCGTAGTTTTTACACCAGGCAATCTTAATATATAAAATCCTTGGGTTACTGACTGACTGACAGACACGCTACAGCCGAAACTATGGGCGCAGGATGCTGAAATTTGGCATGTATGTTCCTTGGGGACCGTAGGAGTCCACTAAGAAGGGATTTCCCGAAATTCCCACGGAATCGGCCAAATCGGGTAAATTTAAAACAAAATGCAGGCGTAGCTGCTGGCGTCCTCTAGTTAAGACATAATTTGTCAATCAATGCAGCTTCTATTTTAAACTATCCGATAGTAAGTATTGGTACAATCATCAACAATGAGCCTATTGCAGTCCACTGCTGGCTTCTCCCAACATGCGTCACAATGACCGGTCCTCGGCCTTCCACATACAGCTCGCTCCAGCCACCTAATCAGTGGCACGATATTATAACTGTTTTACATTGAATCCTACTTTTATTATAAGTGAGAAAGTGTGTGACGATGGATATACAACTGTGATACAGTTTTCCGACTAGTGCATGAGATTGTTGTCTTGCAATTAAATGCTAGACTTTAGTTTAACTTAGTATCAGTATATTTTGTATCTGTGTGTTTTCTGACAAATAAAAATCTAAAAATCTTAAAGGGATTTTTATGTTTGACGGGATGAAATGGCGGTAGAAGTTATACTACTGGAGGAGTTACTCTGGCGAGTAGATACTCGTCATAGTATCTCCCCCAGCGCAAGCAGTCAACCGAAAGATGGCGGTCAAACCATCCGAACCTGGCGGAAGTAAATCCCAAGATGCTAGATGGGCAGCAGCGTCCAGCACCAAAGACTTCTACCACTGCGATAGCCAATACGCCTGCCAAGCGTGGCGATTACGGAAAATCCCCCCCAATCATGAACCACATTAATGCATCCATACAACAGGGGCTAAATTTTTTAAGCCCCAGAAGAGCAAGAGAACCAGCAAGATCTCGGGTTCGACCCTCGATCTGTTAGAGGAAAGGCGCAAGATGGTTCTGCTATCCTCCGACAACATGCCGAAATATCGGCACCTCAACAGACAGATCTCTAAGTCTCTGACTCGCGATCTCCGCCGATATAACACAAAATGTGTTCGTGAGGCGATCGAGCAGAATAAGGGATCCAAATTGTTCCAGAGAGATCTGTCTGTTGGGCAGAATCAGCTGACAAAGCTGAAGACGGAGGAAAGCAGAATCGTATCGTCCAAGTCTGAGCTCTTGGAGGAGATCGAAAGGTTCTATGGACAGCTATACACGACTACGCGACAACCCGTAAGTACTCCAGCATCAGACCTTACAGCTGGATTGACCCGACACTATACTGAAGATATCCCGGACGTCAGCGTGCACGAGATTAGTGTGGCTCTCAAACAGCCCAAAAAGAAGTCCAAGGAGTGAAACCAGCCTCTATGCTTGGCGTTTTTGGACTGTGAGAAAGCCTTCGATTCGATCGTAACCTGGGCGGTGCTACAGACTACCGATATATCGAAGTGCTGAAGTGTTTGTATGTAAACGCCACTATGTCAGTCCGCCTTCAGGACCAGAGTTCGAAACCTATTCAACTCCAGCGAGGGGTGAGACAGGGGGATGTCATATCACCGAAACTGTTTACCACTGCGCTGGAGGATGTTTTCAAGCTTTTGGAATGGAATGGACTCGGCATCAACATCTACGGTGAGTACATCACTCATCTTCGATTTGCAGACGATATTGTAGTCATGGCTGAGACCATGGAAGACCTAGGCACAATGCTCGATGGCCTCTGTAGTCTCCCAAAAAGTAGGTCTTAAAATGAACATGGTCAAGACAAAATTCATGTCGAACGTCCATGTTGTACCTGCTCCTATTCAGGTTAAAAACTCTACGTTCCAAGTTGTCGACAATTATATCTACCTGGGACAAGTAGTCCAATTAGGTAGGTCCAACTTCGAGAAGGAGGTCAATCGTCGAATCCAACTCGGTTGGGCAGCGTTCTGGAAGCTACGACATATCTTCTCGTCCGATATCCCGCAGTGTCTCAAGACGAATGTCTTTGACCAGTGTGTGTTGCCAGTAAAGACTTACGGATCAGAGACGTGGTCGCTCACTATGGGCCTTATCAGAAGGCTCAAGGTCACACAGAGGGCCATGGAGAGAGTTATACTTGGAGTTTCCCTGCGAGATTGAATCAGAAATGAGGAGATCCGCAGTAGAACCAAAGTCGCTGACATAGCTCTTCGGATAGCCAAGCTGAAGTGGCAGTGGGCAGGGCACATAGCTCGAAGAAGCGATGGCCGTTGGGGCAGAATGGTTCTGGAGTGGCAGCCACGTACCGAACGACGCAGCAGAGGTAGGCCCCCGCAAGGTGGACCGACGATCTCGTCATAATCGCGGGAGGCGGTTGAATGCGGGCGGCTCAAGACCGGTCTATGTGGAGAACCTTGGGGGAGGCCTATGCCCAGCAGTGGACGACGTTTGGCTGATATGATGATAATGATGAAAAATTATCCAACTATAGCACATACCTCGTAAAAGCACGCAGGCTACTGCAGCAATTACTGACAACCACGCGAGCGCAGGGTTTGTTAGTAACTACTATTATTTAACAAATAATCGTAGAAATTTCAATTTTCTTTAATTTACGGGCGGACTGGTTGACTAACACTGTTTGTAGACACCAGATCAGTAGATTCATCCATGTAATCTGTAAATATTTAAACAATTTCGAAACAACCATCCACAATGCCTGATAAGAATCCAACTTGCTTTTCACAGAGATAAGTGAGCAGTAGTGAACAATATATATTTGTACATAGCCATAAAAAATTTCACTCATCTTTTCTGCTTAAACTTCGGTTGCAAACAATTTGTTACTTTTCATCACATTTGCATGTTTTCAAACAATTTAATTGTTTTAAAACATTGTTTAGGATATATTAGCATAAACGATTATACATACACTTGAAATTTAGAGAAGCTGATTTATTGCTTTGTTAGACGAATATTAAATAAAGCATCAAAAACATGCCTATATTTGAGTGAAATATAAAAAACAATGTGAGTCTAAAACGTATGTTTGTTACAGATGATTATTCGATGTCTAAGCTCCAATATTTATTTATCACCTTTAGAATTAAAGCAATAATTATTGATGTTTCATACTAAATCGTGTCGCTATTCACGACAACATAATATCTATTCTAATGCGGATTTGGGTGCAAAGCCATAAAAAAGAATAATGTGTGATCATGCTCAAAAAAAAGTGGCAATAATTTACTTATCTGGATGTCTATGTTTAAGGTCACTTTAGAGGTTCCACTTTGATACAGTCGGCGCCTAGGAAAATTCTTATAAAATTTAAGGCAGTATGCTAAAATATGTGCTCAAATTTATTAAAAAAAGAAATTACTTTATGTTGTTTTATGACTCCTTATCATGCCATAGTGTTGCTGAAACTTCTCCGGTATGAGCTAAACAATCTTAAAACTACTTTATAAAAACATCAAATTAAACAATTGCTTTTGAAATTTTGTCTATGTCGGCGCTACGAAAACTTTTTCAGTTAGAAATGTTCTCCCCAGACGGCAGAAGTTATTCCTTCTTTTATTTAGTTTTCGTTAGTCAGTGACTCACTTGAAAGGGCAGCGATAGCCGAGTGGATATACCAATAGACTGCCATGCAGAGAGTTTCATGATACTGAACCTTGAACCTGCAGGTTCGAATCCACGGCGCGTACCAATGACTTTTCGGAGTTATGTGCGTATTGATTTGTAAATTATTGCTTGTCCCGTGCCTCGGAGAGCACGTTAAGCCGTCGGTCCCGGTTGTCATGAAGATCTTTGACAGTCGTTACAGGGCGTCAGTACCTTCTAAATAAACTGACACTAGTCTAAACCATGGAATATCGCTATCCCTTCGGGTTGCGGAGGTCAGACAGGCAGTCGCTCCGTGGAAAAGCTAATATTCAGCCAAATCCGGTTAGGCTAGAAAGCGGACCCCAGACTGAAACTGGGATAACGCTAAGAGAAAGAAGAGTGACTCACTTGATTGGAAAACTCTGGATTCCACATGGATGTATTCTTTAAGCCAATCAGAAGTAATGCAACTGAAGAATATTCAAGACTCTAGCTGAAAGGTTCTTGAGAGTCTCAGAAGAAAACCGAAAGAAACGACATTGCTTCCTCTAGTAGGTCTAGGATATCTTTAAGGGACCTCTGTTGCCTTGTTTCACTCAACCAATCCATACTATCACTATAACATTTAGAACAATTTATTTATTAACAAGAGTTTACAATTGTGTAAAGATTAAGTCTGAGTCACTGTCTCCGATGACAGCAGGATAATTTTAATTTCCACTGTCGCTGAAGTCTAGTTTTGTTTTGAAATCCCGATCACACTGCGAGCAGAAAACTTGACCGACATGACTGAAAGTGTATTCTTAAGAATTGCTTTAGATAGACATTTGAATTTGCAAGTGGTTACTTTTGCTGGTGCAAAGGGTCAACAGTGGACCAGTCTGTAGGCTCCTTGTGTGAAAAAAATAAGAAGGAAAAAGGGCGAAGCACCGGATGCATCGATTTTTTAACTGAGAACAATTGAATTGCCTTGCTAACCAAGTCTCGCTATGAGCGCTATCATAGCGAGGCTTGGCTAGCCGTTCGTAACAGATCGGCAAAGTTAAGCAACGCTTGCACAGGTCGCCACTTGGATGGGTGACCACCTGTGGCATTTACATCTGAACGCTACCGCGCTTCGGAGGCCACGTAAAGCTGTCGGTTCCGGTTCTTGTCTCAGGATAAGAATCGTTAGAACATGTCGGAGGCCTTCGGGCGGTCTGAAAACGACGACACTAGAGCTGGCCACACACTCACACGAATAACTAACTAACCGAGAACAAGAATGTACAATAGATATTCTTGACTAAAACGATTACAGAGGAGTATATGTGGTTTCAACTTGTGGCAAAATATTTTTTTTATCAAAAATTATGTTTTAATTCTTTACAAAATCCCTCATATATAGTCAATCATAACTTCGCCGGGCTTAGAAAGCTACAATAATAAGTGATAAAAG
The DNA here is from genome assembly GCA_944739405.2 of Euclidia mi. Lineage (NCBI taxonomy): Eukaryota > Metazoa > Arthropoda > Insecta > Lepidoptera > Erebidae > Euclidia > Euclidia mi. The sequence continues at coordinate 62,856,387 of OX123183.2, forward strand.
TGATTTAAAAACTTTTTCAGTTAGATTTACTTCTGTCATTTTTTACCAAAGTTGCCAGTAATTAAATACACAAATAAGGAAAATCGATTATCGATTTCCATATCAATATAACATGATTCTTGATTAATTTGGCTGTGGCTGGTATACAAACTGATTACTTACACCTTATGTTATTTATAAGAACTGTATATTATTACAATTGTATTAGTAAAAATAAAAAGAAAAAAAAAACAAAATGAAAATGAAAACTTAAAAATCGTAACAAAAATGATAACTAAATATTTAGTTTCTTTTTCAATAAAAGAGAACCGCCTTCAAAAACTCGACCCACTGAAAAGTATGAAATAATTTTTACATACGCTACCCCTAATCGTCTCAAATTTCCTTTCGGATTTCTCCCAAAAACTAATTACTAAATTAAACTAAATACTTATTTTTTGAAGTCGATGCCAAACCAAATCCCTCTAAAAGCCTATTGTTTGTCGTCATCCTTTCCAAACCAGCGCATTCAATCTACATACATAGGTACTTACAGCCTAAATAGCTAAGAAGTATAATTATTTTATAATTAAGCATTTATTTCATACTTTTTATATATTTTATATATTTGTTGCTTTTTAGAGTATATAGGTAGATTATTTTAAATTTTATTAATTTAGATATTTTTTGAGGCTTTATTGGTTTGATACATTCGTCGTATTATTTTCTCTGTTTGCCAGTATTCTTTTTTTGTTTTTGTTGGTTTGGCACCGACTTCAAAAACTAAGTATTTAGTTTAATTTAGTAATTAGTTTTTGGGAGAAATCCGAAAGGAAATTTGAGACGATTAGGGGTAGCGTATGTAAAAAATATTTCATACTTTTCAGTGGGTCGATTTTTTGAAGGCGGTTCTCTTTTATTAAAAAAGAAACTAAATACTTTAGTTATCATTTTTGTTACGATTTTTAAGTTTTCATTTTAATTTTTTTTTTTTCATACTTTTTAGTGATAGGTACTCCATTTACTTTAAGGCAGCGATAGCCGAGTGGATATACCAACAGACTGCCATGCAGAGGGTATTGGGTTCGAATCCACGGCACGCACCAATGACTTTTCCGGAGTTATGTGCGTATTGAATTGTTAATTATCGCTTGTCCCGTGCCTCGGAGAGCACGTTAAGCCGTTGGTCCCGGTTGTCATGAAGATCTTTGACAGTCGTTACAGGGCGTCAGTACCTTCTAAATTAACTGACACTAGTCTAAACCATGGAATATCGCTATTCCTTCGGGTTGCGGAGGTCAGACAGGCAGTCGCTCTGTGGAAAAGCTAATATTCAGCCAAATCCGGTTAGACTAGAAAGCGGACCCCAGATTGAAACTGGGATAACGCTAAGAGGATGATGATGATGACTTCATTTACTTTAAGTTTTGGGCAAATTAATAGTTTGTTTATAGTTAGGTTCTTTAATTATTTTAGTGATAAAAGTTTTCTGCTAGTATCAGTCTGTTATCATGACTTTGACATAGGTACCTACTTTTATTCTGTGTGCCTATGGACTTAGGCTTGATGCTGCAAGAGAGAGATGAGTATAGGGAATCAGCCACATACAGAAGGACGCCCTCCGCAAATGCTGCTCCGGCTGATCCGAACAAATGCGGTGGACTTGTACATACTATTGAATTGGCTGTGAGCTCTCGTATTATGCTCCGGAGAAATATGTCAATAACGGATGGCTTAGCCAACGAGGCAATAGGTGTTCCTAAAGGATTAAAATGGCCGGCACCAAGAAGAGATCAACTTGAGCCAGGTGAACTGCCTGATGCCATTTTGATATTATTTGATGATCCATCAATAGCATTGCGTCTTAAAGATGATGATGGATACATTTCCATAGCTCCAGTGACAGCAAGCTATCAAGGCAATCGCGGTTATGGTGATATGTTGCCTTGAGTCGGGTCAAACCCCTAAAAGGCATGGCTTTAAGTGACATTGACTCGAACAAATTACTCAACCATCCCCACGACAACAGAGCCTAATCCGAAATGACAAGAATGAGAAATATGCTCTCGCATTAGATTCTTTCGCACGCACGCACGCACGCACACACGCACGCACGCACGCATGCACGCACGCACGCACACACGCACGAACGCACTCACGGTCGCACGCACGCACGCACGCACGCACTCAGACACACACACACACACACACACCCACACACACATGTACACATGCAAATACACACACACGCGCGCGCACACACACACGAACACATGTACAAACACACACACATAATACATACAAAAATAAACATACTAAGAACCAATATATGAATACGAGTCAAACTGAGAACCTTCTTTTTTTGAAGTCGGCTAAAATACTAAAACTTTCTCCTTAGTGTAACAAATTCTTACTTTTTTTCTGAAAACCGCATAAAAATCGGTTCAGCCAAACTCGAGTTAATCGTGGGCAAACTTACATATATACGGGTCAAACTCACAACCTTCTTTTTTTGAAGTCGGTTAAGGGCCTAAAACCTTCTCCTAAGTGTAACAAATACTTTTCTGAAAACCGCATCAAAATCGGTTCAGCCAAACGCGAGATAATCGCGGATAAACATACATACATACATACATACATACAGGTCAAACTGAGAACCTCTTTTTTTTTTGAAGTCGGTTAAAAACAGGCATTGCTAGGGCTAAGATTATTTAATTGATTTTATTCATTATTAAGATTTTCAATGTTATTGTTTCACCATGTCAAGAAAAGCTGGTGCCTAACCATTTCTATTGAATTATTAGTCGCCAAACACAAAGTAAAGCAAAATCAGGGAGTGTAAAATATTTTTGGATCTGAAAATACAGCTGAGCTATTTATTTATTAAAATACCTACCTACTATTCGGCAGCAATAGTATGCTGGCGGTCGGATACAATTTATTTTTAATTAGGTCTGTTTATATAATACGATTATCGATTTACAAATAAAAATATTGTGGCAACACTGAGATTGACAAAACTAATCAATTATTATTTTATTGGTTGACTGACGTTTCCTGCGCTTACGCTAGCGTGCGCTTGAGCTCGTTTGTTGTTTTTTCTATTATATTTATGGTTTCTTAGCTTACGTCGAGTGATCTTCGAGTTGCTCCGCAGCTCCGTAACCATAGAAATTCAAAAGAATTGGAGTTAGAGACTCGAGTCTTTTTTATGTTTGTGTACAAAACCGCGCCCAATGTGAACGACATTCGATCACGGTGTGTCAATTGTTTTATGAGTCTGTCACACCAACGCCAGCGCAGGTTCGAAATACAACTGCGATAACGTTATGATGATGATAATGTGTAAAATACGAGGCAACACGTCAATTGGTTGATAATATAATTTCCTTTTTCTCAAGAAAAATGGGGTGACAACTGTTGGTCGGTTGATAACGATAGCCGAATAATGGATCGTGCGCCCAGCAGTTAGTTTCGTGGCAGATAGTGGAGTGTGATAGTGGAGTGGGAGCAGATCGCGGGCGTCGATGTTTCGAAAAGTACTCTAGTTTTAGTCGTACAAGCTGCTTATCATCATCATCACCCTAGCGTTATGTCAGTTGCATCCAAGACTGGAGTCGCTTAATAGTCTAGCCAGATATGACAGAATATTCGTTTATTCGCAGAGCGCCTACCTTCTGACCTCCGCAACCCGAAGGGCTGGCAATAATATCTAAAAATATCTAAAAATAGGTAGGTAGGTACCGTTTACGTTTGTAGAACGTAACCTAAATTGAAATTCGTTGGTAGCCTTTTATTAGGAAATCCGGCGAACTAGGGACAAATGGTTTTTTGTAATTTAATTACCATTATAAACACTATTAATGAGGTAAGTTTTATGACGGCGCAATAAAGTATACTGTGAAACCAAACTCCATACATTAGTGCCCATACTCCTTTACTAAATAATATTAATAAATACCGTTAGCTTCTAGTGAACATTAAGTTGGGTTGCTACATAAAAAAAAGAACTGTGGACAAATTATACTTACCAAGAATCGGTGAAGAATTAATAATAAGAGACGCTTGTTTCTCAGATTTTTTATTTAGAGAGCTGGCATGGCAACAAATCAACGTTATCAATAAATAAACATAACAAGAAATCTTTCTCGTTAAGTCTGTGGGTGAAAATATAAATGTAAGTAAGCTAAGCCTTTGAAACGTTTGTATGATATATTTAATACGTAAGAGATGTAACAGTACACAATGTAATTATTTATGAACGATCAAGTACACAAAGATATGTTCAAAGCAAAATTGTGCGCGGGTGCTTTCAGAACACCAGTCGATATAAAGGTACGGCCGACGCTTGGAGTTCCGTAACAAATGTGATAACATACGGTGATTATTGTTTTACTTGTAGTTGTATTTTTATAATAATAGGTCATAAAACATCTTTTTATAATAATAATTATCGTATACGTATACATAAGAGTAAGTAAATTAAGAAAGTACAACGCTTATGTTAACGAACAAATATATAATATATTGTTAATTAATATCGTATAGACAAGCTGACCCGGCGAACTCCGTATCGCCTTTTAAAGGTCTTTTTTCTCATTACTTTTTGTTCTATCCATCCATCCATACATCCATCCATCCATCAGAGCTTAAGAAATTGACAAAAAAAAAAAGTAAGTACATATTTAGGTTGGACCACCCTTATGACTTAGGGGTTTGAAAAATAGATTACGACCAATACTCAGACCTAAAGTTATACATACAAAATTTCATACAAATCGGTCCAGCCGTTTCGGAGGAGTATTTTAACTAACACTGTGACACGAGAATTTTATACAATTATATAGATAACAAATACGTTGTTTTATTTCATTTTGACACCAATATTTCATATAAAGTACTTTTTGTATTTCGTTACATTTTTTTTATTACTACTTGTGCTTATTATTATATCAGTAAAATAAAGATATTTTATTATATACTGACTGCACGGTTGGCGTAGTGGTTTAAGCGGCCGCCTTACCGCTTGACACTGCGCCAAGTGTTGTGGATTCGATCCCCACACGAGGCAATATTTTGTGTAATTCACAAATTGTTCTTTCAAGTCTGGGTGTTCATTGTGTCCGTTAGTTGTATGTTTGTAAAGTCCCCCGCGATACAGGATTTAGTCTTTATGCGGGCTTATAAAATATAGCTAAATTACTGATTCTACATTTTCATTCGAATTTTCTCCCATACACTGTAAATTAGAAGCTTCATAATTATGTCGATACCTTTGGGTAGAAAGGTCGTATAAACCAAAACCCGACTTTTCAGGAGAGCAGAAAAACTATTTTTTTTTACATAAAAATTCATAACTTTTTTGTTTTTGTAGTTATAAAAAAATGATCTATGAGAAAGTTTCTTAGAATTTGCGAATGAGAAAGGTTAAATCATCAAAACCTATCTATCTTTCTTAGTTTTAAAGTTAGCTTGGATTTACGTCTAAGAAAAAATCAATTCTTGGTTAATACACCCCATGAAAATGTACTTTAAAAAAACTGTAAAGGTCGTATATCCATTTTTGGTAAGCTTATGGTCACATTTACTGTCGTAAAAACCCATACATGTAGTTTTCTTGTATTAAAAACCATTTATAATCATAGATCAATTGAATTCTGACTAATAAACAATCCTGTTACTCTCAGAATTAGTAGGAATTCAATCATTATATTAGAATACTAGAGGACGCCAGCAGCTACGCCTGCATTTTTTTTTAATTTACTCGTTTTGACCGATCCCGTGGGAATTTCGGGAAATCCCTTCTTAGTGCACCCCTACGGTCCCCAAGGAACATACATGCCAAATTTCAGCTTCCGGCGCCCAATAGTTTCGGCTGTAGCGTGTCTGTCAGTCAGTCAGTAACGCAAGGATTTTATATATTAAGATAATAATAAATTCAATATTATTATTAGAATATAATAACCAATAATGGTCGATTCAAATAAAATAAAACTACCTGAAATACGAAGTCAACATTATTTAAGTATTATAATACCTTCTAATCAACATTTACTATCATTTCAATAATGGTACAACATACCTAACAGGTTTAACATTTTAAATTGAAAAATTATTATAAACACCTTAAACAGAATTATGAAATAAAAAATCGACTTAGCCATAAAAACATAAATTATTCAACTTTCTTCTGAATTAAAGTAATCAGGCATTTTAATAATTTATAAAATGTTTGATATCTTTTTTTAACTTTGTACATATTTAAATGTACTTAATTCAATAAATTATTGAATTAAGCCTTTGTACTAAGGCTTACTTACTAAGTAATTTATTGAATTGCAACTAAATAAAAAAACGACACTGTCCGTGTGGTGACGGATTAAGAATACGAAATGCCACCACCCCATATCATCCCACGGGTGTCGTGTGAGCCGACAGAGGGAGCACATTATGCAGAGAACAGCACTGCAAGAGGATGAAAACTTGATACAAACCGTATGCCAACCCGTTTGGCCAGCGTGGTATAGTAGGCCAATTCCTCCCTTCAAAGGAGAGACTTAGTCCAGCAGTGGATTGTTAAAGGCTGAGGATGAATGAATGAAAAAAAACGATCAAGCACTAAACGTAACTAACTTATGTACTAAAAAGTAACTTATTTATGACATAAATTTGTGTTCAGAACTACATAGTTAAAATTATTTATGAATTGTTACTATAAACTATTTTTATAATAATAATTTATCATAAATTATTTTAAAACGAATTATGAATTATTGCTTGCAACATTGCAAATATATCGGTTTCTCGAAACAAAGATAGGAGGAGTAGAAGGTACATGGTATATAGCCTGAAGCACAATTTAAACTTCGCGATACCTACCACAAAAGTTAAAATTTCTATATTTTGTAATTACATTTCAGAATCAACTTGAAGTTACGTGAAAATTAAATTTTATCCCATCCCTAGCAGATAAAACAAATGTGTTGTAATTTAAATAAAGGGATATACGAGTATAAAAAAAATATTCTGAATTACAACTTACCGAACTCAGCACCTACCCGCATGAGTATAATTATGCGAGTAGGTGCGACAAGAGTGTTCTAGCCTTAATAAATTGTAGCACGTAGCTATTGCGATTTGTAGGTATTAACCGTGGTAGCCTCATACGACTGATCAGTGACGGTAGCTTATTAAAAAAATCATAAATATCTACCCTAAACTGGGAAAATTCGACCGCCAAGAGCCTCAGTATCATGCACTGAATTACTGGTATCGGTTTTTGGTTTATTATTTTTTTACACCCAATATAATTACACACCTTAAAGATACACTTTATTTAATACAATAAAACCGTTTCAACAAAAATATAGATCCAATATAAATCTATTAAGCAGAGACCCGCTGAAAAAATATCAATCCACCAAGTACAATCTGAGGGGAGTAACATTTTGCACTAAAAATATTACTCTTTATTAATACAAAAGCAATTTCAATTCTATCCCAATAAAAAAAGACTTCATATCTCGATTAACTTGTCTTTCAGTACCCGTTCTCTGAATTATTAGTCAGAATTCAATTGATCTTTGATTATAAATGGTTTTTAATACAAAAAGAACTACATATATGGGTTTTTACGACAGTAAATGTAAATAAGCTTACCAAAAATGGATATACGACCTATACAGTTTTTTAAAAGTACATTTACATAGGGTGTATTAACCAAGAATTGATTTTTTCTTAGACGTAAATCCAAGCTAACTTTAAATCTAAAGAACATAGACAGGTTTTGATGATAGAACCTTTTTCATTCGCAAATTGTAAGAAACTTTCTCATAGATCATTTTTTTATAACTTCAAAAACAAAAACGTTATGGATTTTTATGTAAAAAAAGTAGTTGTTCTGCTATCATGAAAAGTCGGGTTTTGGTTTATACGACCTTTCTACCCAAAGGTATCGATAATTGGGTTTTTACGACAGTAAATGTGACCATAAGCTTATTAAAAATGGATATACCTATAAAGTCTTTTTAAAGTACATTTTCATGGGATGTATTAACCAAGAATTGATGTTTCTTAGACGTTAATCCAAGCTAACTTTAAAACTAAAGAACATAGATAGGTTTTGATGATATAACCTTTTTCATTTGCAAATTGTAAGAAACTTTCTCATAGATCATTTTTTTATAACTTCAAAACAAAAATGTTATGGATTTTTATGTAAAAAAATAGTTTTTCTGCTCGCCTGAATAGTCGGATTTTGGAGTATACGACTTTACTACCCAAAGGTATCGATAATTGGGTTTTTACGACAGTAAATGTGACCATAAGCTTATTAACAATGGATTTACGACCTATATTTTTTTTTAAAGTACATTTTCATGGGCTATATTAACCAAGAATTGATTTTTCTTAGACGTAAATCCAAGCTAACTTTAAAACTAATGAAGATATATTGGTTTTGATGATTTAACCTTTTTCATTCGCAAATTGTAAAAATCTTTCTCATAGATCATTTTTAATCACTTTCGGGTTTTGGTTTATACGACCTTTCTACCCAAAGGTCGATATGCAATAAGGATTTACGACCTCGAATTTAAACTATGCCTAGGTAAAGCATTCAACACGTTAGGGCGTATAAACCATTTACAATTAACGACTATTTTTACGCCCTGAGTTAATAAAAATTATGGTCATTACATCATAACAAAACTACAAAAAAATAACATTCGGCTTTTACACTGAAAATTTACCTTTTTTAAGAGGCTATGACCAGAAATGTCTGGGTCGTATTAACCATTTTTGTGTGAATTTCTACATTTCGTATATACAGATCGATAGAGAAAAAAATTCTGAGAAAAATGGTATATATTACTCAATTTGGCCAAAATGGTTTATACGACCTTTCTACCCAAAGGTATCGATGTGTTAGATTTATTTTTCAACTGCTGCCTCGTTGGTCTCGCGGCATAAATGTGCGCGTGGGATTGGGAGGTCTCGGGTTCGATTCCCGCGTCGGGAAAAAGTGTTATTGGGTTTTTCCCGTTAGGAAACTCTCAGTAGCAGCTCGGAGTCTGGTAATGTGCCCGGTACGGCAATAGGCTCGCCACCTATTACGTGGGACCTAAAAATTCATGTCGAAATGTGGGTGTAATATTACACCTCTGCCTACCCCTTCGGGGATACAGGCGTGAGTCTATAAATAAATAAAATAAATTATTTTTCAACATAAAAAGTGTTAGATTTATAACTAACTTAGTTTCAACATAAAACAATTGCGGTTTAATGGTATTTTTCTTAGTTGTATTGAAACAGGTACCTAATGCTAACTTAGTTAGTATTATACTTATATTTATACCTTCTAGCAGCAACTTAACCTCAACGGATGCGTAACGTTGGAAATAAAATATATTATAATAATATTATATATAAAATTCCTTAAATTATAAAAATGATCAATAAACAGATAAAAATTTCAGCTATGAAAAGATTTGATAACGAAGGTTTTAACATGTGACTCAGCAGAATATTTTTTAATAAAATAATTATCTAGATGTCATAGCACTTTTACTTAGCTTAATATTATTCTCAAATAACTAATATTCTAACGTAATTATTTTTTGCCTCAGTGTGCACTGCTGGGTTTAATTAAAAGTTAATAAATAGATTTACTTTATTTGATTTCATTTCATATAATAAATAGGTCTGTATAACATGTTCTTTTAGCGCAACTATTGCACGTTATTGTATAAATATACATCTACCAAAAACATTATTTAAAAAAAATGCCAAGTAAAAAGTAATGAAATCTCTAGACTCAGTTGAGCCAAGTCTGAGGTTCCTTAGGGCGGTTTCAGATTAGCGTTTTATACGCGCGTATAAGCTCGTTTTTGGAAGCGCATGTAGGCGCGTATAGGCGCGCCTTTTGGCAAACGCGCAACTCGTACGAGCGTTGACGCGCTTGTAAGCTCGCATAAGTGCCAGCCATCAGAATCCATGTTGACACTGACATGATGTCACTCCCGTTTCGAGCGAACACGCCGAAATATGCCAGTCCGGTTTTTTGAAGCGCGTAATGTAGCGAGCGTGTTAGCGCGTATGCTGAAACGACCGTATACGCGCAGAAAAATACGCTAATCTGAAACCTACTTTACTGCATATTTCCTAGTTTTGATAGTTTTCCCTCTATGTGAGCGTTAAACTCTACCTATGTACGAAATATCAGCGCTCTAGGTCAATGTGAAGTAGCAGTTCTATTTTGATGATCCATGAGTCAGTGTCAAAAATGTGAAACTTTGCTTTCGCTTAGCTTCGGAACTAACTGATCTACCGACTTGAAATTTTGGATTTAAAATATGTGATTATAGCTAACTAGATGAAGAAGAAGATATACCAGTGTTCTAATCCCATCCAGAGGTTCTCGAATAGGGGCCTAAAAATGCGGCGAAATGGTTCCAGAAAAGGATGGTACGGCAGTGTTGCTTCGCGCTTGACTTGGCGGGGGCGCTGCCGTGCCCCCAGATCTTTTCACTCTATTCACATTTAATCATGAAAACGACATAATCTGAGAGACAATTTTACTATAATATCACCAAATATTGCAATTGGCATAATCCTTGATTATATTCTTTAGTAGAATTATCGCTGACAGATACTTAATACCAACAGTATAATTATTCATAGTACATGACGATGTAACTTGATTTGAATAGGTAACTAACTACATAATGAATTTAGCGATCTAATCAAATTTATTTATATAGTTATGTTTATCTCAAACATTGTTTCATCGCACACCACTGATTATTCAGCCTAATTAATGAATACATTATTATAATAATTACATAATGTTTACGCATCAACTGTTTTTGATGACGTAAATAATTATGTGGCATGCACATATACTTTCGTCTAAAGAATAAATATTAATTAGGGACGCGTTCATATATTTGATTATTAACGACGATTTTCTCTTAATATTGAAAATATTTTATTTTTAAATCTAGCCTTGATTTTGGAGCAAGAGCGTTCATTATAGTTATTGAGCTCATAGCCAAGATTGAAGAAGGATACATTAAAATAATAGCGGCTGAAACTTAACACGAAATAAATAAAAATATTATACAGGCCAGGTAATTTGACATAATAATATACATGATTTATGTGCCATATGTGGTTCACGACAGGCACTCCGGCCACAAAGAACCAAATCGATAAACAATCGCTCTTTATCAGTTGTAATCGTCAATCGACCGCCTTGAAAAGGAGCTTGAATATTTAATATCAGTTTCAGCATGTTTAAGTCGCTTATACGGAACATTCGGTAAATAAAGGACGTTCAGCCTTGACATTTTTTTCAGAGGGGAAAGGAGTTCATATGAGAAATATTTAGGTTTAGCGATCGCCACCAGCTGACGCGGGCCACGCGTGACTCAGACGGAAAATGTACCTCCCGTATGACCTCCTTCACCTTGGAAAATGTCATTTATCTGTACATTACAATAAAGAAATGGTGAGACGTGAACTCCCTTCAGCGACTCTGCGAGTTAAAAATGTACTACTACAATAATAAGTACAGCGCAAATGTAATTTTAATTCCCTGTTCGTACTTCCATGAAATGAACACCATTCGCATAAACTCGTTGTAGTACAAAATAATACTATTGAAAGCAAGCTTAACATTCAAAGCAACTCGGGATAAATAAGACGTAAAACATAATTTTCTGTAGTATACGACACGGCGAGCGTTAAAAATAGAATTGCACTATTTGGAAAAAAAGGTTCTTCAATATTTTGAGTTATGTTGAGTACAATGAACGCTCACGAAGCGAGTAACTAATAAACCAGACTATAAATAGACCGTGTTCCGGTACCTAACATCTATTGTGATCAACATTTCATATCTGAAAGTTCAGTCTGTGGTGTGTCGTAAATTAATTGTTATGAATTTATCATGCGTACAATGGAGGCAGTAAATAATTGAATTATCTATCATTTCCTAATTTTTCATTTCCATTATTAAAACATTCACTGTATGGATATAATTTTATTTGTTTGACATGAAACTACTGGGTTTTAATAAAATTATGAGCATCACCTTTGCATTTTTTTATTTAAAGTGGTAGTAGAATAGTTTGTGTGGCCCTGAAATTGTTGTGGGCCAGTTAAAGAGATGTTTCGGTTATACACACGTTTCAGAAATATATATGTGGTAGCGCGCCTGAGCTCGTTTGTCAAGGCGGGCTCGCGCGGGCGGCGCGGCCGGTGCCTCCAGCAATCTGTTTGTCCATCTGCCATCTTCCTTCTTTTAACAAGAGCTTTGCTTGATATCCGGAAATTTATTTTTCTTACAATTTGTCGGGCCGTACCGCTGCTCACGGCCGCGACGACAATTTATGAGAACATACTCCTCGTCACAAATGTTCCTAGAAGCACGTTGATTAAACTGGCTATCAATCTCGTGAGCTGAAAGCCGCAATCAAAATAATACATATCGGGACTGTCTACGATACTCGTTCTCACTACAATTACTTTTAAAGTAAGTGACAGGATATGTTCCATAATTTGATGTTTAATTACTGGCAGAGGGTAAAATAAGATAGCCGTGTCTTTTTGCCAGGATGTTACCGTCAATATAAATAAAACTAATTCATAGTTAAAAAAATATTTTGGGTACTTTAATTGGTTTTGTACGTTGACTGCTGCATTCATACATAATTATTGATTAAATTTTGTATTTATTTATTTTAAATGTATGTGAATACAATAATAATTCAAAAACAAGAGAATAACTCGTTAATATTAGGTTTACATTCGGTACTGGCGTTTTATAGCAAATGGACAGAACAGTCGGGAATCAAATAAACTTTTGACATGCAATTCATTGCTTTCCCATAATAGAGTGTTCGTAGCATTTTAGTGGGCACGTCGTCGGTACGTGCAGGCAGAGATTGGCCCTCATCAAATCCTCGGATATCCACGTCTGAAGGCAGTTTGACAACTGTATAGTTACAAGTGCACGCTTTACGATCTCACGAATCATTATCTCATTGTTCCGGGTGAGCTCAAAACACGTCATTCACGGGAATGCTTTGTTCACGAAAATTATGATCGTCCCTTCGGTTATCCTGAACCATTAGTAACATTATGTCCCCGGGTATTAGCTCAGTTATACGCCTGATATCCTGCGTATGATTTAGCCGACAGGCAGCCCACACATGACGCACATACCTCGTCTCACACCTTGGTCATGGGGTCTCATTCCTTAGAACGTTTTCCGTCATTATAAACTCTCTCAACAGATGGCTTTACTAGTATCGATTGTTATTGATGACTTTCATGCATAAATAATAAATAAGAAAATAAAGTTCTAAAATATGATATTTATTAATTAAAAAATCCCTTTATTACGATTAAATAAAAAAAATGAAACATTTAATTGAATATGAATATTTTTGAAAAATATGATGTGCACTTCGTTGCTCTGGTGGCCAAAATACGTACTAGCTTGTAGTAAAACGTTACAATGAGTTAACTTTCACTCGGCATTCATAGATGGCGCTTTTACGTATGTATATATTTATTTTTATTTAATTTGGTATTAATCTGTAGATGGTAAAATAAATAAATATTTATTAAATAAACATCAAATATTTTAAAAAGTAAGATATTATGTTAACCAATGAACGGCCATGACCATTTATTTTAAAAAGTACCTATAAAGGTACCTAGTCGAGCGATTGCGTTTTATTTTTACATTTAAGTACGTAAAAGTACTAGTGTAATTTAAATTTTATACATAATAAAAACTTACTGTGTTTGTAGTAATATTATATAATAAATTTTCATAAATTATGTTAATCAATATGCGTCTTACATTTATAGGTTAAGGCATTTATAGTCTGTTCAAGGTACGAAAAAATAAAATGTAAACAAACTATAAAATGGTTCTTTTAATGTTCCCTTCGCAACAAAAGTAGATTTAAGTTAAATACTCCAAGCGAAAAATTCAGTTAGCTTAACAAAAATACGCCTGTCCCTTCAATTCATAAATGATACAGCATATTTTTTACCTTTTATTTTTTTCGTATCTTGAACAGACAATAGCAACTAATAAACAGTTGATGTTGAGTATGTTGTAAATCAAGCTAATGAAAAAAACAAAACGCATTTTTAAACTTTGATAGCCGACTTCTCTAGAAGTCTAGAACTCATTCGCTTGGTTCCCGATAGGTATAGTATTAAATTTATCTATGCCGATAGTCATGACTTTATGAGTGCGTCTCTATAAAAATACCAGGGTCGAAAACCAGGTATCAATATACTTGCAAGTTTTTGGGCACTCGAGTATAGAAAACTTCGTGTGACGCCCTGGTAATGCAAGTTTGTATTGAAAAATAAACCTTATTATGTATATGAGTAAGGATGTTTATCGCAAAATTAGGTAATGGACTTTTCTAAATACTTTCATGGAAATTTATTCCTTACTACCATATATTTAAGGAACTTTGTCGCGCAAAACCTTGCAAGTTTTATATTCCCGAGTACCCAAAATACTTTCAAGTATTTTAGTGTTTTGCGCGACAAAGTTCCGTAAATATGTATGGCAGTAAGGAATATTATTTCATAAAGGTATCTGTAGGGTAAATACGCCATACGTCGGCACCTCCCCAAACTTCGGCCGTCTGCACATTTTCGGCTTGCGTTAATTTAAAACGTATTGAAGTTACAAATTTGCCACTCGAATTACAATCTTAGTTCATAATCTATATGTACAAACCGTTACTTTCCGATTACGTTACACGCTCTTCGCACACTGAGCGTCAGTAGCTATTGCGCCGTCGAAGCGTCAATTTCATATTTAAAGTACCTTTCTTGCTGTGAATACCCACACTTCGGGGATTGATATTAGAACGGTCCGACATTCCTTTTTTATTGTTTTAAGCATTATTATTAGTAATTAGTGATTTTTACTATATTTTGAGATAGATTTTTCAATGTTTAACGTATTGTTTTAAAGGGAAAATAGGAGGCCGCCAATAGAATAACAATTTTGAATTAAAACCGGATTTTCGGCCGTGGCCGACTAAAAGTAAATGCAGTCTGTTTTATAATTTCCAATTCTACTAATTCCATACCATAGTCATGGGCGATTTTAACACTTGTCTATTAAAAAGGGATTCTCGCTCTTCTTCTTTAAGCAATATTGTCCAATCTTGTAACTTGTCTATTCTCCCTTTAAATGCGACGCATAACTTGCCTAATGCAACTCCCTCCCTTCTTGATATTATGCTCGTTTCTACACCTTCTCTCGTCGCTAAGTATGGTCAGCTTCCAGCTGATGCTTTCTCTTACCATGACTTAATTTTCCTGTCGTATAAACTTCGTCTTCCTAAGGCAAAGGCCAAATTTCTTTTTCAGCGTAATTTTGGTGGCATAAATGTAGAGAGACTTCGTAGTGATGCCAGCAACATTGACTGGAGTTCTGTTGAAAGCTCAGATTCCATAGACGAAAAAGTCGAAATATTCAGAGACAAGATTATTCATCTATACGATGTACATGCTCCAGTCCGTGCTATCCGAGTTAAACATTTACCCTCGCCGTGGCTTACAAAAGAAATAAAAGATCTATTGTCAAAGAAAGCCGTGGCTAAGACAAAATTTAAATGTCGCCCGACTCCTAGCAATTGGGATAACTACATTGCAATAAGAAATCACTGCAGCAAGGTGTGTAGGAAAGCACAACGCCAATACATTCACAATTCTGTCGAGAATGAAGACCCAGCTAAAGTCTGGAAATTTCTAAGAAATATGGGAGTTGGAAAGTCCACACATGAATCCAGTTCCAATAATATTGATATTGATTTATTAAATCAACATTTCTCTACTTCGTCCAATTTTGATGCGACAACTAAAGCTAAGACTTTACAAGATCTTTCATCGCTTCCAACCCCAAACTACCCACCTTTCGTTTTTAATCAACTATCCGCGTGTGATGTTAAAAAGAGCGTATTATCGATTTCTTCCAATGCAGTCGGTAATGATTATCTTAGTCGCAAAATGATCCTTCCCATCTTAGAGGAAATCCTTCCCATCCTTTGTCATATCCTTAATCAATCCTTATCCTTGGGCGTATTTCCATCTGCATGGAAAGACGCCCAAATTGTTCCCATACCTAAAAAATCCAAACCTTTGTCCTTTTCCGAGTATCGTCCTATTTCTATACTCCCGTTCCTCTCTAAAGTGCTCGAGCGCCTAGTCCATATCCAACTTAGCACCTTCCTTAATAAGAACCTACTCCTTAATCCTCTCCAATCCGGCTTCCGTCCTGGTCACAGCACCACAACGGCGCTTATCAAAATTACCGACGACATAAGGCTTGGTGTGGAGA
Organism: Euclidia mi; assembly: GCA_944739405.2. NCBI lineage: Eukaryota > Metazoa > Arthropoda > Insecta > Lepidoptera > Erebidae > Euclidia > Euclidia mi. The sequence continues at coordinate 62,872,753 of OX123183.2, forward strand.
ATGGAAATCTGACGGTCCTCTCTCTGCTTGATTTCAGTAATGCCTTCAATACTGTAGATTTCCATACTCTTCTTGGTATATTGCGCTCTATTAACATATCTCCACCAGTGATTGATTGGTTTCACAGTTACCTGTTTGGTCGTCGGCAGCGTATACGTATTGAAGATTCCTTCTCTTCGTGGTGTAATACAACAGCCGGCGTACCGCAGGGTGGCGTTCTATCTCCATTACTTTTCTCAATTTTTATAAATTCTATCTCTTATCAACTTCAGTCATCCTACCACCTTTATGCAGATGATCTGCAAATTTACACTCAAGCACCGGTTCATAGTTTATTTGATGCCTTTCGCATTATAAACATCGATTTAGAACGGATATCTGCTTGGAGCCTAAGATTTGGTTTACAGATTAATCCAACAAAAACGCAGGTTACTGTCGTTGGTAGTCCTAGGATGATCGCACGCATTGACTGGAATCTTCTACCCCAGATTAACTTTGGTGGAATCCCTATACCTATTAGTGATTGTGTAAAGGATCTGGGTATATATATTGATAAAACGCTATCTTGGTGCCCACAAATAGGTGAGGTTAGTCGCAAATTATTTGCAGCGGCGGGGAACTTGCGAAGATTGCGAAACTTTTTGCCGAATGCCACTAAAATTGCGCTTGCTAATTCTCTGCTCTTACCAATCCTTGACTATGCTGATGTCAGTTATCTAGATCTCACTGAGGAGCAACTTGATAAGCTTGAGCGTCTTCAAAATTGCTGTATAAGATTCATATTTGGATTACGCAAATATGATCACGTTTCAAATTTCCGTAACATGCTCAAGTGGCTCCCAATTCGCCTTCGACGGAATACTCACATCCTTTCTTTGCTTTACAATATTCTCTTTAACCCTTCTACTCCCCCTTACTTAAAAGAACGCTTTAAGTTCCTCAATGATACACATTCGAGATCGCTGAGGTCATCGGTGAAATTAAGATTGGAAATGCCAATGCATTCCAGCAGTTTTTATGACAAATCGTTTACAGTCCAAGCTGCTCGGCTATGGAATGCACTGCCCATATCCATCAGGCAAGCACAATCATTGTCAGCCTTTAAAAGATTAGTAAGAGACCACTACCTTTCCATTCAGCTCTCCTCCACATTGCCATAAACTGTTAATTTTCTATTTCTTTTTTCCTGTCTCAATTAGTACAGTTTACTTACTCCTAATCATTTAGTTATATATTATAAGTATGTATATGTATAAATATATATATATATATATATATATATATATATATATATATATATATATATATATATATATATATATATATGTATATATATATATAAGTATAGTATTAACAAAGTATAGTATATTTATTAATATATGTATCATTATTTAATTACAGTATTTTGTACCTATTTATCGTTTAAAATCCTATTAATAATGTACAATATCTGAACACACCAACACTACCCCTTTTTCGAAATCCGTCAGTTTCCAGTCCATCCAAAGGTTGCCTGGAAGAAATTACTTTTTAGTGATAAGGCCGCCCTTTGTGCATTAACTGTTGATCACAATTTTTATATGTAATTCCGATTGGTGTACAATAAAGAATATTATTATTATTATATTATTATAATTCCATTGCCTTAATAAGAGAATTTGCAACGCATATAGGCAAATAAATCTATTTTACGTTTAATCGCCAAATGCCGGCCGGGGTGATATTAGTTGGATCTCGAGAAATAATGTACACAAAATAGGGGCCAGCTTTAGAAACATTAAAGATCGTAATGTCGACCAGCCTCGAATTCGAGCCCAACTATACAGGCTGATTACTTTTCTTATTTTCTTGCTCTTTGGAACTTGCTACCTTAACCCATGTTAATTACGTAGCTTAAAAATATAAATATATTCAATAATGATACTCTGGGCCAAAAATGGTATGAATTATTTTTGAAAAGATATCCAGAACTAATTATAATTATTTTGATGTTTGTTATAAATTGTAATACTCACCTAACGTTATTTAAGTGCAAATAAAAAAATACTTTACCTATTATTAAACAAATACGATTAATAACGTATACTTAGTGAGACTCCTGCCAAAATAAATCATATTAATAATATTTATCCGTCTTAATTTAAAACATCCTATACCCGGCCGATATTTGGGAAAAACGCGACCGACCATGGCCCGTGAATGGCCGACTTTAGGGTTTTTTCGTTCTCGACGCATATAAACATTAGTACTTTTTCCTTGTAGTAGAAATGTCAACCTTATGCCCATAAACATGAAATAGATTTATCAAACTATCCAAAACCGCATCGGAAGCTATCCTTTCGTTGCAAATTGATGGTGCCAGACCGATTCCAAAACAGAAAAACCGTAAGGATGCCGACATTTAGCGTATTTACCCTACTACGTTACGGACGGGAATCAGTAATACGCGAAACGTGTTCGCGTACGTTTAAGTAAAAATACTTTGAAAGTGTTGCAAATATTTTAGTGTTTTGCGTGACAAAGTTCCGTAAATGTATGGCGGTAAGGAATAATATCCCATGAAAGTAAAAGTACTCCGTTACGATCGGGGATCAGCAAAACGCGAGACGCAATCGCGTACGTTCAATTCAAGTAAGAAATACATTGAAACTGTTGCAAGTATTTAAAAAAAAATCGTTACAATCAGCTTCAAAATTACGAGTCCTACAAAACAAATGATTTTATAATAGTTAAATTTAGTTTTTTATCTAATTCTGTTTATCCACTTTAATGGAGGAATAAAAAACTACCTAATTTATCAATTTAAAAATATTAATTTGCCAACATCTGGATTTGAGTTAAGTAACTATCTAAATAACTAACTTGCACGTTTGCATAACTTGCTTGTAAGGCCGAATTAATAAACCAATTGTAATGACTAGCTTTTGCGCGCGACTTCGTTCCCGTGAAAGTTGAAGAGAGAAAAATCATGGTTTCATAAATAAAAAATAAAATGAACTGTTGCTTCATTTCTACATTTTAATAGTTACCTATTCCCCTTTTGCAATCTCGACGTTCGCTTCGCCAGGGGTTCGCCATTTAGGTAACATTAATTTCGCCTGAATACCAATTTAATTAAGAATATAATAATATAAATTAAGAATAACAATTTTCACGAAGCAGAACTCAAAGGAAAGCACCAACTAGTATAGTAAGTACCTATTATATTATCTGTAGCATGCACCACAGACCCTGGGACCACCGACCATCAGACCAAGGCAACCTCACAAGGTCATAGGTTTTGTCAAATCTATTCAAACGAGCCCAAACACTACTAGTTTATCATGTGTAGTTTAGGAGTTCCAGTGACCACCTGCCGGCTTCATCATCAGACCAAGGCAACCTCACAAGGTCATGGGTTTTGTCAAATCTATTCAAACGAGCCCAAACATTAATAGTTTATCATGTGTAGTTTAGGAGTTCCTGTGACCACCTTCCGGCTTCATCATCAGACCAAGGCAACCTCACAAGCTCATAGGTTTTGTCAAGTCTTGTCAAACGAGCCCAAACACGACTAGTTTATCATGTGTAGCTTAGGAGTTCCTGTAACCACCTTCCGGCTTCAACATCAGACCAAGGCAACCTCACAAGGTCATAGGCTTTGTCAAATCTATTCAAACGAGCCCAAACACTACTAGTTTATCATGTGTAGTTTAGGAGTTCCTGTGACCACCTTCCGGCTGCATCATCAGACCAAGGCAACCTCACAAGGTCATAGGTTTTGTCAAGTCTATTCAAACGAGCCCAAACACTAACAGTTTATCATGTGTAGTTTAGGAGTTCCTGTGACTACCTTCCGGTTTCATCATCAGACCAAGGCAACCTCACAAGGTCATAGGTTTTGTCAAGTCTATTCAAACGAGCCCAAACACTACTAGTTTATCATGTGTAGTTTAGGAATTCCTGTGACCACCTTCCGGCGTCATCATCAGACCAAGGCAACCTCACAAGGTCATATGTTTTGTCAAGTCTTGTCAAACGAGCCCAAACACGACTAGTTTATCATGTGTAGTTTAGGAGTTCCTGTGACCACCTTCCGGCTTCATCATCAGACCAAGGCAACCTCACAAAGTCATAGGTTTTGTCAAATCTATTCAAACGAGCCCAAACACTACTAGTTTATCATGTGTAGTTTAGGAGTTCCTGTGACCACCTTCCGGCTGCATCATCAGACCAAGGCAACCTCACAAGGTCATAGGTTTTGTCAAGTCTATTCAAACGAGCCCAAACACTAACAGTTTATCATGTGTAGTTTAGGAGTTCCTGTGACTACCTTCCGGTTTCATCATCAGACCAAGGCAACCTCACAAGGTCATAGGTTTTGTCAAGTCTATTCAAACGAGCCCAAATACTACTAGTTTATCATGTGTAGTTTAGGAGTTCCTGTGACTACCTTCCGGTTTCATCATCAGACCAAGGCAACCTCACAAGGTCATAGGTTTTGTCAAGTCTATTCAAACGAGCCCAAACACTACTAGTTTATCACGTGTAGTTTAGGAGTTCCTGTGACCATCTTCCGGCTTCATCATCAGACCAAGGCAACCTCACAAGGTCATAGGTTTTGTCAAGTCAATTTAAACGAGCCCAAACACGAGTAGTTTATCATATGTAGTTTAGAAGTTCCTGTAACTACCTTCCCGGCTTCATCATCAGACCAAGGTGCATTCACAAGGTCATTCATCACTGCACCATTTCAATGTTACCGTAACCATTTATAAATATAATACTAGCCGTAACATAGCCACCAAACTTACGTAAGTATGTCAAATATCAGCTTTATGGAACAGTGTACAAAGTGCATTCCAAATTTTGAACGGAAAGACACGAAGTCATAAAAATATCGCTAGATAAGTAGATATTTTAACGCCACCGGTACATACGTAAAATAGGTACCTACTAGATCGGTTGATCGTGTTATAACCTTGAAATGAGGCACACTTGGGTGACAAGGTGAAATATCATAATAATATTGTTAACATTTTAGACAGAATGTTTTTTTATTATAGCGCCATCTCTTCTTTTTAATTTAAAATAACATTGCTTACAAAATGAGACGTAAGATGTCGCTACCATAGACTCCCATTTTTTTCGTCGCTAGCGCCATCTGTTGTATTATTTACGGTATTAATAAGTACTCATAAAAATAGAGATCTAATAATAAGGACTTAACGTGGCCAAGTTTTATGTTCGACTTGCGCCATCTGTACTGTATAGTATTATATTTATCTATGCCTTGGTGAACACATTCATACTGATATGTAACTGCGTTATTTTATAAACGACGTATTACTACTCGTAATATCCACATATACTAGTAAGTAAGTAGGCACCGCGCACAAGTAGGTATTGATTATTTATTTTCGTTAACCAAATCTTATCCTTCTTAACAATAGACGATGTTTATCAAGTGATACGCGTTCACCAAATTACGTTTTATTTGGCCTGGGGCAGGAACATATTGATGACGGTAGAATAAAAAGTAATGGTATGCTTAAACTGTAGATTTGTGCGCGTGCATAATTATGAATAATGAATAAATAAGATAATTTACAAATCAATGCTTTTACAAATTTTGCGTTCATCACGTTCTACGTTCTAATTTCACGTTTCTTAAGAATATTCAATAGGATATCACGTTTTAAATGAGTTTTATGAACAAGAGACTCAAATTTGATTCCAGTGCCCGATAATACCTAAGTAATAAAATTTCTTGCTAAAAGAAATTCTCAAAGAAAAGCAACGTTTGATGAGTAATTTTTCTGAGAACCCATTCTGCAAACAATCAAAGTCCTCCTTAATTTGTACAAGCCGTGATAATGAAAGCAAACCGTAGTTATATTTGTTTCTCAATCAAATACCAAATGAGCGATGTATGATGAGGAAACTTTGAACACGGAAAGTTAGCATTTACGCCAAGAGACACGGTCTGAATATAATCCCAATTGAGTTGTTTGTTTCGTGGTCATGTCCGGCAAAATGTTTGGTTTTTTTGTGACTACTATTAAGTAATAAGTTCTGGAAAGTTTAGATTGGTGTTAGCAAAATTTCCAACAATCTATTTTGAAACTTTATTAGGTTGGGGACAAAAAATAAAGTGACAGCACACATGGCTCCACTTGAGTTTTTTGAATGAGTAAAAGCTCTGAAATATGTCCTCAGACCACTTACATTAATATACGCTCTATCTCACATGTTGTATCATTTGTTAGTAGTGGTTGTACTAAGCGAATGTTTGTTTTCATAATGTTGGTAGTAGGTAGCCGGTGAGGCGGCGAGGCGGCGGTGCGGCGGTCATCTGGACGCCACACGAACGGTTGGTAATCCTGCAGTGCATCCATCATTCGGTAATCCCGGCTCTAGCTCACCACCGCTCAAAACGGCTATAAAGGGGCTTTAAACCATTACGTGCGTAAGCGCTCCTTATTCGCGTCCAATGTTCGTTAAAACCAATTAAAATTGATAATCAAAAGAATGTAAGCGCATTGTACCGTACGTAATACTGCTGTACAAATACAAATACAAATACAAATACAAATCATCTTTATTGTACACCAAAGTAATACAATTTACTATACATTTGTAAAATAAAAGTTAAGGTACAAATGGCGGCCTTATCACATATAAGCAATATCTTCCATGCAACCTTTGGATGGACTAGAAAAGCAAGGAGCCTGGAATAAGGGCAGTTTGGCGATACTAATGATTTATACAATTTTATTTACAGTAAGCACAATAAAAAATTAAACTAATATTTACATACATAGTGTTAAAAATACACACATAAAATACTAAAAAATATACTACATAAACATACATAAATAATTATTATAAAATATATAATACATACATAAAGGTGTAGAAAATGGAAGATAGAACAACAAAGTATGAGTTTGACAATAGATAGAAAAGATTAAATAGATAAATAGTAGTCTTTTAATAACTTTTTAAAGGTATTTAACGTTTGAGCCTCCTTTATGGATATAGGCAAAGCATTCCACAAGCGAACGGCTTGTACCGTGAATGACTTGTCATAAAAAGAAGTCGAATGCATTGGACTTGCCAATATTAAATTCACAGATGATCTCAGCGATCTTGAATGTGTGTCACATAGAAAATTGAAACGTTCCTTTAAATAAGGCGGAGATGAAGGATTAAAAAGAATGTTATAAAGTAAAGAAAGAATGTGAGTATTCCGTCGAAGGCGAATTGGGAGCCACTTGAGCAATTTGCGGTAATCAGAAACGTGATCGTATTTGCGTAATCCAAATATAAATCTAATACAAAAGTTTTGAAGGCGCTCAAGCTTATCAATTTGCTCCTCAGTGAGATCTAGATAGCTGACATCAGCATAGTCAAGGATAGGCAAGAGAAGAGAATTTGCGAGCGCAATCTTCGTGGCAGTCGGCAGAAAGTTCCGCAATCTTCGCAACGTCCCAGACGCAGCGAATAATTTGCGACTGACTTGACCAATTTGTGGGCCCCAGGATAATGTTTTATCTAAATAAACACCCAGGTTCTTTACGCAGTCACTAATGGGTATGGGGATACCACTAAAGTTAATTTGAGGTAGACGAGTCCAGTCCACACGTGAGATCATCTTGGGACTGCCAACAACAATAACCTGCGTTTTTGCAGGGTTGATTTGTAGACCAAATCTGAGACTCCATGCAGCTATCCGGTCTAAATCTGTATTAATGATGCGGAATGCTTCAAACAACTCGTGTACAGGAGCTTGAGTGTAAATTTGAAGATCATCTGCATAAAGGTGGTAGGATGACTGAAGCTGATAAGAGATAGAATTTATAAAAATTGAGAAAAGTAAGGGAGATAGAACGCCACCCTGTGGGACGCCGACTGTAGTATTGCACCACGAAGAGAAAGAGTCTTCGATCCGTATACGTTGTCGGCGGCCAAACAGGTAACTGTGAAACCAATCAATCACTTGTGGAGATATGTTAATAGAGCATAGTATGCCAAGCAGAATATGGAAATCAACGGTGTTGAAGGCGTTACTAAAATCAAGTAAGGTAAGTACAGTCAGATTTCCATTCTCCATACCAAGCCTAATGTCGTCGGTAATGTTGATCAGTGCCGTAACGGTGCTGTGACCAGGTCGGAATCCGGATTGTAGAGGATTGAGAAGTAGGTTCTTGTTAAGGAATGTGCTAAGTTGGATATGGACAAGACGCTCAAGCACTTTGGAGAGGAAAGGTAGCACGGAGATAGGACGAAACTCGGAAAAGGACGAGGGTTTGGATTTTTTAGGTAAAGGAATAATTTGAGCGTCTTTCCATGCAGATGGAAATACGCCCCGGGATAAGGAATAATTTAGAATATGACACAGGATAGGAAGGATTCCATCTAAGATGGGAAGGATCATCTTTCGACTGACACAATCATTACCGACGGCATTGGAAGAAATAGATAGTACGCTCTTTTTAACATCACACTCAGATAATTGATTAAAAACGAAGGATGGGTAAACTGGGGTTGGAAGCGATGAAAGATCGTGTAAAGTATTAGCTTTAGTAGTCCTATCAAATTGGGACGAAGCAGTGAAATGTCGATTTAATAAATCAATATCAATTTTATCAGTAGTGAGTTCATGTGTAGACTTCCCAACTCCCAGAGTTCTTAGAAATTTCCAGACCTTAGCTGGATCCTCATTCTCAACAGAGTTATGGATGTATTGGCGTTGTGCTTTCCTACACACCTTTCTGCAGTGATTTCTAATCGCGATATAGTTATCCCAATTACCAGGAGTCGCACGACATTTATATTTTGTTTTAGCTGTTGCCTTCTTCGTCAGTAACTGTTTGATTTCCTTAGTGAGCCAAGGTGAAGGTAGTTGCTTGACTCTGATAGCACGGACCGGTGCATGAACATCGTACAACCGAGTAATCGTGTTTGTGAATGTTTCGACTTTTTCGTCAATGGATTGCGCACCCAGTAAGGAATTCCAGTCAATCATGCTGGCGTCGCTTCGGACACTTTCAACATTCATGCCACCAAAATTGCGCTGCAGAAGAATTTTGGATTTTGTCTTAGGAAGACGAAATTTATAAGACAGAAAAATTAGGTCATGGTAAGAGAAAGCGTCAGCTGCAAGCTGACCATGCTTGGCGACAAGACTAGGTGAAGAGATAAACATAAGATCAAGAAGAGAAGGAGTAGAATTTGGAAAGTTATGTGTGGCATTTAAAGGAAGGATGGATAGATTACAAGATTCGACAATACTACACAAGGAAGAAGAGCGAGAATCATTTTTTAACAAGCAAGTGTTAAAATCGCCCATCACTATGTGTGACTGTAAGAAGGGACTAGATTTTCCAAAATGCGTTCGAAAGAAGAGAAGTAATTTACGCGACAGCTAGAAGAGTAATACACACCAAGTAGAACCTTGGTATAGGACAGATCCAATTCCAGAAAGAGATGCTCGCCGGCATTAAGCGGTGGTGGCTGTGTAGACATATCAACAACATTGAAAGGAATATGGTTACGGAGATAAATGGCAACACCACCACCACCACTCCCGGTACGATCATTTCTTACTAGTCGATAATTAGGAAGAGAGTAGGTCACAGAAGATAGACACGGTTTTAACCATGACTCGGAAATTAGAATGGCATGGATATTCTTACAGTCAAAAGTGGTCAGCATATCCTGGAAATGGGCTGGAATACTCTGAGCGTTTATATGGACAACATTCAAGTTACCGGGTACATCGGCAAACTCGCACTCAAGTGTCTCAGCGAGTGAAGGGATGCTTGCAAAGCTGTTATTATGGCTACTTATAGAAAAGAAACTGTCATTATCACTACTTTGTAGTTGATCAGACAAAACATAAAATATATAGATATATAATAAATATAATAACTAAAAATAAAATAGTAAGATAATCTTATATAGGTACTTCTAAAGCACGCTATCAAAATAGAATGTCCACCTGCCAGTTGAGTGTCAACAACCAACAATATAGACTAATACATATTGCAATAACAATAACACAGAAAATAAAATACAATTACTTACTACAAAAGAAAAAAAAAAGAAAAAGACAGTTGCATTGCAACATCCGCACGTTTTCTACAAATCATAGAATATAATACATATTTTTATCTTATTATATCGGTTTACGAACGAAACATTTCAGTCGAGTAGAAAGAACGAAACGTATTATTTTGACAACGTTGACAGTTGTCCAAATGTCATATAGTCACGTTATAAAACATTATAAAATGCTAATCGTTGATTTTATGCAAGTAAATCGAAGGTATGAATTAATGTTTAATACGGAAATCGGAAATAAGCTAAGTGAATTCAAAAGTTACGAAGTAGGGGGTATAATTAAAGTTTTTGTGCAATAACGATAGGGTATAGTGATACAATACGTATACGTACATAAAAAGCTGTGACAAAAGTAAACAAACCCGCGGATGCTGCAATTACTATGAAAGCTGTGTACAAATTACTTTTTCGTGGCTGCGGCGCGTTTCGACTTCGGAACCGTAGGTTTCTCAGTAATAGGTGTCTTCTGAGTGCCAGACTTAATACGGTTCAGTTCGCCGAGCGACGAAATACGGTGTTGTTTCCCTTCGGCGTCCACGACGAAAATATGGCCCTCCCGTGTCCAACTACTTGTGACTCCAAATTGGTCTCGTGCAGCCATAAAGACATCGTGCCGAGCCTTGGTCAGAAATTCAGACAACGTTTTGCCGCTTCCTTTCAATTTCGTCTTGGAGAACCAGACCTTGTCACGCACCGCAACATGCCGAAACTTGACCAATATGGGTCTAGGTTTGTGACCGCTTGAAGATCGACCCATTCTGTGACAGCGTTTGAAGTCATCGATGACAATATCAGACAGCTGGAGATCCTTCATGATGCCTAAGACAGACTGACCAGGATCTTCGTTCTTCTGTTCTGGTACGCCGTGGATTAACAACATTTTGCGACGGCTGTGCATCTCGATGCTGTCTACCTCACGCGCCAGCAACTCCATTTGCCTATGGAAGGCCCCCATTGTCTCAATTGCAAACGTCCGGAAAGATGCAAAATCAGCTGCAAGACTAGTCAAACTGGGTGCACTGTTTGGATTTTTAGTACTTTTCTGCAGCTCTGCCTCGAAATTTGTCATGCGCTCCTCGATACCAGCCATTATTTTGATGAAAGATGCCTTCATGTCTTGTGCACTGTCCATGATGTTAAGTGTTGTGCAATATGGAATTCTTCAGCAGGAATCAACACTAAACTGGTTGGTGTTTTAGGTTACCATATGTATAATGACATTTAAATAATAAAATAATATGATTTACTATTTTTAAATAATTAATAAAAGGGAGTGAAATTTTTGTGTACTTGCTAAGCCAACTACCCACATAAGTCTGCTGTAGTACTTCAGCCAAGTGGTATTATTTTTGGGACGATATTATATGAATACTGCAAATTAAAAAACAAAAAGTAGTGGCATACTTTTAATATCATTATAACTATACTAGTTATACAGTTTGCAATTAAAATAATGGATATTCTGACCTGTCCCCCTTATTTCGCTTTCTACTTAAGTTCACAGTTGTATAATGTGTTAAGGATTGCCTTCATCATGTCCCCACCGTGTGTGCTCAAAGTAGATTTACCTGTCTGAAAAAAGTCTGGTCGAGCCGTTTCGACTTCGATTGGACATCAGACGAGTACATTCAAAGTCCAGTGAGGTCCGTGTAGAATTAAAAACAAGATTGGCTATCAATCGAATAAATCGGACTTTGAGTGAACCTCAGATCAACTGTTCGCTCTCAAATATCGATGTTTCTGCTGAATATATCAGCGAACGAACATTATTAGCTCACTGAAATCAGCCATAAATGGGTTCCGTTTTATCAAAGCCACAGACTATCGAAGAGTACTGTACAGTAGAAAGGTATAAAACGGACAGATGTAAAAGTCAACGTAAATAAATCTTGTGTCGCGGGAAACTTTGTAAACTTTCAATTCATTGACACAAAGAACACCCAGACTCGAAATAACAATTTGTGGCATAACCAAGGAGTGTGCTCGTGAGGTCGACAAATGGGATTGTGATTGACACTTATGCGACAAAACTGTCCTGCGGCTCATCATAGTTCGTATGCGCACTTCCTTTCGAGGTATTATGTAATGTTCTGTACGGGTAGTACTTGTCTGATCAAGCTCGGTCATGCTAAAACAAGCAATACTACTCCTGGTAACCCTATTCACAAACTAAAAGTGTTTTAATTGAACTCGCGAACAATTCGACGGCACATACGCATAAGGTCGTAAGTAAATGCAGATCTTCTAAACAAACTTGACCGTCTTCTCAATAACTGCATTCGATTTATTTTCAATCTTCGCAAGTATGACCACGTGTCTACTTATCGTTCCCAGTTGAAGTGGCTTCCTATTCGTCAAAGACGCAGTCTGCGTGCTCTTACTACTCTCTATTCTATCCTCATGTCTCCCAATACTCCCAAATATTTAAGTTTTTACTTTCAATACTTATGCAGCAACCACGATCGTAACCTTCATTCATCTGATAACCTTCTTCTTCTTTGTCCTTCACATAGATCTTCTTTCATCCACTCTTCTTTTCCTACTCAAGGTATTCTTCTTTGGAATGAACTTCCTCTCGAAATCAGGACGTCCACCACTAGGCACTGCTTTAAGACAAAGACAGCGGCAAGGCAGCTTTTATTGGCTAAGTTTTATTTATTTATTTTATTTATTTAAGGACCTTCAGTGGTTATTACAAGAATGCATTCACAATAATAAAATACAATAAAATGTTAGTAACTTGCATAACCTTTTAAGGTAGCCACTGCATGCATAAATAAGTGAGCAATATTTAAATATTAGTATTTATGAACAAAAGATAGTGAAAACAAAAAAAGGCAGGCTGCTAACTTTAAAAGATTATATAGTTGAACAAAATGTAGGTACAGTGAAAAGAACAAAATATTTAATGATTATACAGATGTAGAAAGATCATTGTTATAATAATTATTTGGGATTTAAAAGACAGACGAAATATATAATATATAATTAACAATTTATAAATTCTAACAAATAATCTATACTATAATAAAACTGTAGAGGTGAAAAAGTCTGTACATTAAAGATATTTTGACGAAAATTAGCTATAAAATCTAGGAAAATGCTAAAAAGCAATACTTTATATTTTTTAGAATTTATGTCTGTCTGTCTGTCTGTCTGTTTTTCCCTATATTGCTAAAGATCTCAAAAATAGCGAAATTGATTTCAATAAAACTTACACTCATGTACACAGGATACTCAAACCTATAAAATAGGATATGTTACATCACAATCGGTTGAGTGGTTTTCGGTGTACAGCTTGACCTCTCCTTTGTACGTAGTCCCAAACAAAATAGGGATCATCCAAAACTGGTTTTATATGTGGTGCTATCTATGATCATTATAAGTTTGTTAGTAAAAGTATAGTTAGTCTAAATAGGTACCTTCAAAGTGTTTTATGGCTATTTACCGACCGATAGATGTCACTATTCTCCAATAATTTTCTAGCAAAGTAAATGTTTCTTTATGTGTCGGGTATCTTTCTGTTATTAAAAAAATAATAGAGTATAATATTCGGCACTTTCTTATACAAAAAGTCTTTGTGTCAAAATTTATTACAATGTCCATTTAATTTAAACGGTCAATCTCATTTATTTCAAATTATTATGTTTATATAATAGTTAAATACTTAACCATTTCATTATTATTTATTTTAAATAATAAATACAATGACTATAGATCCTTCTTTCAATAAATTGTCGATTAGTCCATATTATTTTCTATCTCGGTCGGTTTGTATATGTAAACATAGATGGCGTTGAATAATAATATAATAATAATAGTTATTTATTTTAGATACTAGTCCATAGCTTTACACAATTTAAAATTACAAGTAACTATCATATTTATACAATTTACACAAGTCAAAATTTAGAAAATTAAAAACAACAAACACGGAAAAAATATCATTTAAAATTGTAGGACAAAGAGAAAAAGCTGCCCACTTATCAAAGGTCAGTGTGCAGACGTATCCAGTAGCGCAGTAGTGGAGAGTCCCACCTATCCACGAATACGCTTAGCACGCCATTGTGGCTGGACCTGACACGATTTAACAGTGATGCGTATTGCTTTCTTATAACGGCATGAAAACCATCTGTGTGAGCTTCCGCAAACATGCTCGACGCGCTACAAAATCGCGGCAGCCTCAATAGCACTCTAAACGCGTTGTTATATTGGACACGTAAGGCGCTGTACGCTCCCAATGTATAGTTAACCCACAGGCTGCATGTGTGCAAGGCTTGGCAATAGGATTTAAAAAGTGTTACTTTTACTGCATTACTGCAGTGTGCGAACCTGCGGGCCAACATATTACACCGAACAGCTAGCGCCCTATGTGTCCTCTCTATGTCCTTACTATCTTTAAGGTACTCAGAGACCCAGTGGCCCAGATACTTGAAATGAACGACTTTATTAATAGTGCTAGCAGCTAAACTAAGTGAAGGTACTGTGGTGTAAGTTTTGCCCCTCGCTTTAAATAGTAATAATTCGCTTTTCTTTGCATTGTATCTGAGCCCGAGAGCCTCCGCGTAACACTCACACATTTTCAACAGCTTACGTAAAGCTCCTATCGATGGACTCAGCAGTACCGTGTCATCTGCGTAGCTTATGTTATTGACACAGACTCCGTCTATGTAGCACCCGACTTTAGTACTGCTGAGTTCACCGATAAGTTTATTTATGTATAGTTTGAAGAGCTTAGGCGATGTCAGACCACCTTGCCTCACTCCGCACTGCAACCTGTACACATCCGAAAAAGAGCCTGCCCATCGTACACTGTTCTTTTCGTTATTGTACCAATACTTAAAAATAGATACAACCTCCTTTGAGCAAAAGACGTCATTTTCTGAATGGCGGTATTAAGATTCTCCGAGGATTGATGAGGTTCTCGGATAATTTGCTTTCGTCGTCTTTGGATTACATATCATTATATATTATATATTTGACGTTACTTATGAATTTGATTGTTGTATGTTATCGTGTTTCTTAAATTTCTTTCGTTCGCTCGTGTTCTGTTTTTATACAGGTGTCTCATTGTCTCAGTATTCCCAATTTCCCACTCCTCACGTCACGTACGTGGGAATCTTTGGGCGGGAGACTGAGGCCTGAATTCAGATACCTCTTGAATTACTCTGACTGGTTGAATATTCGTAGTCCTGTGTGTATTTTCTAAATTAATCGCAGTTACAGACACTTGAAACAGCTGAAATCGACATCTGAACATGTTGTTTTTCACATGATCAGTTATATGTGGCATGTTCACGAGTGAGCGGTAAAAATAATTTACATGTTCTATGTGAAGGTGGTAAAACAGTTAATGTTGTGTATAAAGAAATTCTCTAAAAATATATATTAGTTATATAATATACATATAAAAGTTATAAATATTATATGCTCTTGGGATAAATGTCATGCTAATTAAGGGGCGGAACATATCTGACGGAAGATCCGTCGAACGTATCTTCGGTCGCGTATATTCCGTCAAATGAGTCGGTGCACATCTGACGGAAAATGCGTCGAGCGTATCTGCACACATTTGCTATAAGCGTGGCTATTATGCACACATATAAGTTTGTTCGTGCAGGGCCGTACTCAGGGCAGCTCAATATTTTACTGTCATATTCTTTTACCTAATCATTTTTCGTGTTCCCTGATGTTATGTAGTCACTGAAGTCCGGTAGTTATTGATATTGTTATTCGAGTTTGACTATTAAAAATACGTCGGACTTAAGAGATTTTATAGTAGCCAACAAGCGTTATTTGAATATATTTCCTACATAGGTATGGAGGTTCAAAATTAAAAGACGATGATACGATTTGGTTACGGTTTTTAAGAAAATTTATACAAATGATATAGAAGGGGTTACAGTTGCAGCGCATGACACAAAATGTTTTCTATGTAGGTATTTTAATATATAAGGTTTGGAAATTAAAAGGCGTAGCCGTGAGATTTATTGCCTGTTCTTTCTCATGATTCTAACTTCTACGCCTCTACGTCGCATTAACTGTAAATGTAGAATCTTTGGTAAAAGTGGGTTTTGGTTACAAATCCGCCTGATCTTAAGCGTACGTGGAGTCCCATAGCAAAAGTCATCATGCCAATAAATATTAATAATAATGGCATGATGGACCCTAGCTTTTAGGTATGACGTGCCTAATGTTACTAACTTTTCTTAAATTCTCAGTGCTGGCTTTTAGGTATTTGTTAGAAAATATTATTAAAATCATAAATAATTCTGGCAGACTCATTACGACGGCAGTAATTCCCGTAGACCTTTAGAACCTCATACCTAAAAATTGGCCCACGATCCAGGCTAGCAAGTATGCGTACACTCATAGCACATACTAACACTACACTATTCTACACATTTCGTTTCTGAAAAAATAAGTAAGGTCTGGCGGCCCTGGAATCTTACTCTACTACGCGTCACTGAAAATCACCGATCTGGGAATGACATGGATATGGCATGTCCAATACCTACGAATTTAGCGTGCATACCTACGAAATTAGCGTGCATACTTACGAAATGTTGGGCAATTTAAAATGGCTGCCATTTGGGTTGTACTCCAGAATATAATAGATATCGATATGGAGCCGGTCAGAGGAAAATAATATTTTTTTGTAGTATGTTACTTTAGTTAGTTTAAATCTTTTGCCAGATTAGTTTATTTCATAATGCAAATGTGGGCGAACATGGCAAGGCGAAGGACGACCCTTGTATCAAACATGTAACAAAATATTCTCTGAAAGTCAATATCGATACTGTGTCGCTGAGAAAGTACCGGACATGAATGGCACCATACATACGGCAATGAAACACACAGCCTGAAGCACTGATTCATCTGGTTTTTAGACATATTTATGCACAAAAACAAAATTATTATGTTCGATATACAACGATTTCACAGCAGATTTACCACAAACCCTGGCAAAAAATATGGCGACTATGGCACGAATGACATTTCTAATAAAATATCGTCATGATTAACTTATTCATTAAACTAGGGCTATCTCTTTTTTCTGACAGAGATATCTCTAAGACAAAACGAGACAACACTGTGTTTGGTGGCTTTATATCGATTTCGTATTTATGTGTATAAAAAAACATGGTGAAATGTGGGTGTAATATTACACCTCTGCCTACTCTTCCAGGGATACAGGAGTGAGTCTATAAAAATAAAAAATATAATAATACTAGAGGACGCCAGCAGCTACGCCTGCATTTTTTTTAACTTTACCCGTTTTGGCCGATCCCGTGGGAACTTCGGGAAATCCCTTTTTAGTGCACCCCTACGGTCCCCAAGGAACATACGTGCCAAATTTCAGCTTCCTGCGCCCAATAGTTTCGACTGTAGCGTGTCTGTCAGTCAGTCAGTAACGCAAGGATTTTATATATTAAGATATGTGTATAATGTAATTTTTCTATATGTACTATTTGCCCTCTCCATGTATATTCCTTAATCAATGGTCAAAATTCACGTGGTGCGTGGTGCGCGCGACGTCGACGGATAATCCGTCAGTACGCTCGACGTACTAACGGATCTTCGGTCAGGTGTGAAAGGTTTAACGTTTTTCTATACATTTGTTTGTATTGGCGTTACGCGACGGATAAAACGCGACGGATCTTCCGTCAGATATGTTCCGCCCCTAAATTCCAACATTTACACGAACGAAGTCGCGGGCACAGCTAGTAGATAATAGAAACGAAAAAAAACAGTCAAATATAGCAAATTAAATCAAAAGTATATTACAATTAAGTCAGAATCAATAAAATAATAAAATAAATCAAATCAAATAAAAAAAATACATTAAATTAAATTAAAAATGTTGATTAAGATATTCGTTAATAGATTATTAAATTGCATTAAACTAATCATATTAGCCGACTCCCTTACGGAACGTGGCTAGTGAGTCAAAATTAATATCTACTGACGCGCTGCATCCATTCAATAGTCGGCACATACGCGGAATCACGGAGTTCCTCCCAAACTGTGTACGTCTAAACGGAGCACTAAGCGGTACAATAGGTTTACGGGGATATCTAGATGGCACATTTATTTGTATTTTACTTAATAATCTCAGACAATCTATGTATTCTCTAAATACCTTAAATAAAAACATTAGGTCTAAGATGTCTCGGCGTTTAGCTAGGGATTGGATTTTAAAGTGCTGTAGTCTGCTCTCGTATGTTTTTAAGGAATATGATAGACCTGTACTCCGACATAAATGCCATAAGAACCTTTTTTGAACTCTTTCTAGTCTAAGCGCGTGGACGGCAAAGTGCGGTCTCCATATCTGACTGCAGTACTCCAGTACACTTCTGACTAGGCTATTGTAAAGCAATATTTTAATGTAGTGTGTAGGGCTTCCTGAAGGCTTTGCCATTGCGAATAACGAAACCTAACAATCTAGACGCCTTCCCGATAATATCATCCAAATGAGCCAGAAATGTGAACTTTTTGTCCAAACTCACACCCAAATCTCTGACCAGCTCTGTCTCCACGAGCTTGTTATTGTTAATGCTATATGATGTTGCAACAGGGTTGAGTTTTCTAGATAAGCGTATACAGTGACATTTCTGGTGATTTAACTGCACACCGTTAAGTGAACACCACTGAACTAATTTATTGAGGTCACTTTGCAATCTGTATTCATCGTCCGGGTATTTAATGTCTTTAAAATTTTTTTGGTCATCTGCATATATGGCACAGAATTGATGAAAGACAAGGGAAGGTCATTGACAAAGATATTAAACAATATCGGACCCAAATAGGATCCCTGAGGCATACCAGACGTTATCATATACGTTTCGGATCTGTAACCATTAACTACAACGTAGAACCTTCGATCATCTAAATAAGATTCTAACCATGAGAACACAGGATCAGTGAAACCGTATCGGGATATCATTTTTAACAGTGTTGTATAGGGTATTTTATCGAAGGCCTTACTAAAATCGGTGTAAACAACATCCACCTGCCCCTGACAATCCAGGACACCTGTTACATCATCCACAAAGCAGGCCAGATTTGTACATGTGGATCGCAAATTAACAAACCCGTGTTGAGCGTCTGTTAGTAAACATTTAAAATGGTTCTTGACTATAGGACATATAAGAGCTTCGAAGGTTTTGGCCATTGTTGACAAAAGAGAGACAGGTCGGCAGTTCTTCCCCTTGTGTATTGGTACCACTTTTGCAAGCTTCCATACCCAGGGAAATTTGCCAGTTTTTAATGATTTATTATATATAATTTGCAAGGGTATGGTAAACACTTTCGCACAGTTTTTTATAAATATCGGTGGTATACCATCTGGCCCCGCTCCTTTATTAGGATTCAGTTGCACGAGTTGCCTATATATTGTTTTAGGATCCAAAACTACTGACGAGAGTATCCGGCTAGATTCTGTGACCCTATCCAAGTACTCAGTGGCCAGTCCTGCACCCGAATCCTTCTCATAGACCGATGCGAAAAATACAGCGAATATATTACAAACTTCTGTACCATCAGAGGAGCTCTTGCAACCGTTTGATAATTGAGATGGATAATTACTCACGTTGCCCCGTCTGCTTTTAACATAAGACCAAAAGTACTTGGAATTTTGTTTTATTTTCTGCTCTGCTGAAGCGATATATAATGAGTCGATAGCTGCTTGCATTGCTTGCTAAGGTCCTGTAAAACTAATGTATCTCTAGGATTATTGTACTTTTTAAACGTCCTAATCATTTTATTGTTCTCACGCGTTAAGTTTGCTAGCTTACTATTATACCAAGGTGGATATTTATTTTTGTTGCATTTTGATTTTGGTACATATTGATCTATAGCCACTTGTAATATGTCATAAAAAATCGTCAACAGAGTGTCTAATTCTATATTAGTGTCCAAGACTACAGCGCAGTCAATTGAATTAAGATAGTTATTAATATTATCATAATTCGCCTTTCAGAAATTGTGTCGTAAGATATTTTCATTTGGTTTTAACTTCGGATTTGGTGATAACGAAATGTGAAACTCTATTGGTGGATGCAGCGGATCCACAGTACTCAATCCATCAAGTGATATCTGGGGTGAGCATGTCAGCGATGCGTCCAAAATAACGAGATCTAATATCTTGCTTTTATTGTTTAACACCCTATTACATTGCCGAAGATTATTCACACTGATAAAATCTAACATACATTGTGTTAGTTGAGATCCCACTGATAAGGAAGAACCACTGCCACTGCTCCAACAAATGTTTGGCAGATTAAAGTCTCCCATTGTGGGAGACTTTAATCAAAACAAAACAGGGCAATAAATTTTCCCGTTCAAAAATACCGTTACAGTTATTAACAAATGTATCTAGAAGCGCCTTATTAACAGGAGGCGGCAGATAAACTGAACAAAATGCCAAAGTAGTTAACCTTTTATCAATGGTTTTTTCAATAGTTACCCACAAATCTTTGCAATTGGTCTCCCACTGTTTTTGTCGCTGGGGGTATTGTTCCTTCAGAACGGCTACCAAAACTCCTCCTCCGTTTTTCTTGCTGCAGAAGGTTGTAAGAGTTCTATTTCTCCTAAAGACTACGTATCTGGCATCAAAAAGTTCTGAATCTAGAATTGTAGCATTTAACCATGTTCCTGTCAGTATGATGACGTCATAGATGCAGCAACAAAGATTTCGGTAGAAGCTTTGAGTTTTAGTTCTAAGGCCCCTTACGTTTTGGTAATAAATAGTTATTGTTTTGAATTTTGAAATAATAACTACCAATAACATGTTTAGGTATGAGTTTAAAAAGGTAATATTTAACGCAATTTCGATAAGGTATCAGCATTCCTTATAAATACCTGTTCGTCACCTACTTCTTTACGTACATAGATGCGACCGTTGCGTACCCAGACGAATGTATACGCCAGTTCCTTGGCCTTCTGTCTCGTCGCCGCGTGTAGAGCCTTATGTATGGGTGACAGGTGCTCCATTATGAAAATTGGATCTTTGCTGCTTGTTGTTCCAATGTGGCTGTTATTTAATTTGTCATTGGGTCTAGATCGATTGAACTGGTTTACCGATGCTAGGAACTTATCTCTCAAAATCTGAGAGTTAAATTGCGCAATAATTCCTCGAGGTCTTGTTGAGGCACGATTCATTGTAGCTATTCGGGTACAATTTATAATTGTATCTTGATCCACGGTACAACTAATGACGTCGCCAAACTTCTTCACTACCCCGAGTACATTCTCAGATTTACTCTTAGTCACTCCTTGTATCTCTAGATTACATGCTCTAGAGTGCTGTTCAAGCATGTTAATTTGACTCTTAAGCTCATTCAGGGAAGCGTGCAGAGTTTTGGTTTGATCCTCTAAAAATAGTATTCGCTCCGAGTTCGCATTATTGTTCTTCACAATGTCGTCATATTTCGCATTTATAAAATTCATAGTGTTTTTAACTTCTTCTAAGTCAATCTGATTGTTTTTAATTGAATTGAATTGTTTTTAAGTTATCTGCGAGTGTCAGATTTAACGAAGTCCGTATTTGTTTCGTGTGTTCGGCCAATTCCTCTCTGGGAATTTCTCGGATAACATCACGTACATCCTCTTTGGTCAATGCCTGTTGTTGACACTTATCTGGAGATAAGGATGGCGCTGGGCGCTTCTTGGAGCGTTGGGTGATGTTTACGTCGGAAGTTGTAGGGGTAACTCGAACTGGCGTTGTATCACTTCTGCCTCTTGGTGCCTGACATAATTGACACTTCCAGTCTCCAGATTTCATGCTGTCGGGACGAATACCGAGACATTTGTAGTGGAACTTCTTTGAACATGCCGAACAGCATAAATGCCCTTCTCTTGCCAACTCTTTATTGCAACATTCCAGCAACATCGTAGCTTCTTAATACAGTACAGTCAACAGCAAAAGTAGATGATCAAAATCAGAAATTCAATACTAATGAACGGAGTTCGCGTCACAACTGTTTGGCGTCGAAGTGATTCAAAAGTATGTGATTGTAAATTATACCAATCATTTACTACTAGTACAGCTGCCATATATTCGAGATCAGTTTTGACGACAAAAGTTATATTAACTGTCTGTCTCCCATTGGGGTAGGCAGAGACTATAGAACGCCACATGCTTCGGTTCAAACATACCTCTTTCGCTTCCTCGACATTCATTAACCTCATCATGCATGCGCGTCGGTTATGGATACTTTTAATTTGGCCCTTTTTCAGTACGTCACCTATTTGGTTTGTGTACGTCCGCCTAGGGCGTCCCCTACCGACATTTCCATTCATTCTCGCACGATACACTCCTTTCGTATTCCTTCTTTCATCCATCCGTTCCAAATGTCCAAACCAACGCAACATTCCTTTTTCAACCTTTGTCACTATATCTTCTTTTAGACCACACTTCTCTCGTATCACACTGTTTTTCACTTTATCAATCAGCCTTACTCCGCACATACTCCTTAAAGCTCTCATCTCCACAGCATTGATTCTACTTTCATGCTTCTTCTGCCATACCCATGATTCACTACCGTACATCAGTGTTGGTGCCAAAACTCCCTGCAGTATAGCAAGGCGAGCTTGCTTTGGGATAATACCATTGATGATGATGGACTGTAAGGCGCCATTCACACTATTTGCTGCTTTCACTCTCCTTTCAATATCTCCCTCATATTGTCCATCTCTCGTAAACAAAGACCCTTCATACACAAACTCGTTCACTTGCTCCAATTTTCATCTCCTATCGTCACATTCAGTTACACTATCATCCCTCTCTATGACCATGACTTTGGTTTTGTTAACATTCACTTTCATACCTTTCTTCTTATACGCTTCATTCATCGTGGTGACCATCTGCTGCAAATCCGACGCTGACGATGCAAATAGAACCTGATCGTCAGCGTATAGCAGGGTCTTAAACACCGACTCACCCATTCTTAATCCACATTCAGACTCTTTCAGATCGGTCAAACAACTATCCATGAACAGATTAAACAGCCAAGGAGACGCTACACATCCCTATCCATATGTATGTGTATGTCTATTAAGTATATGTATTTAATATGTATGTAATATGTATGTATAGTAAGGATATGTATTTATATATTATTATGATTTTTGTTTTTGTTTTTCGTGTGAGTGTGTGGCCAACTCTGGTGTCGGAGTTTTCAGACCGCCCAAAGGCCTCCGACATGGCCTAACGACCCTTATCCATAGACAAGAGCCGGGACCGACAGCTTTACGTGCCCTCCGAAGCACGGTAGCGCTCAGATGAAAATGCCACACACGGTCACCCATCCAACTGGTAACCTGTGCAAGCGTTGCTTAACTTTGCCGATCTGTTACGAACGGCAAGCCAAGTCTCGCTATGAGCGCTACTGATAAAGTTATTATGATAAAATTTTATGTAATGTATGCGTTTTTCATATCTATTAATTTCTAACTTCACTTCTATAATACACCTACCATTAATCTCTGCACCACTCTAAGGTAGACTGGCAGAAAATGCCTAAGGCATTAAGTCCACCTTTATACCTTTATGTGTATATAAAGATAATAAATAAATAAAATAAATAAATAAATTATGGTTTTGCTTTTATGACGCAGCTGAAATAAAAATATAAGTGGAAGGAACCTCCCCATTTCACCATTGCAACTTCTTCAAGTACGTTGCTGGTATCGTAATTATATGCCATGATTATATTTCATTTTGATGTAATTTTGTCAGAAATTTATTGCTTAACTACGTCAGAACAGGTTAACAAAACTTGTTACACACTAATACGTCCATACGCGCAGTCGTGTTAAAGATATGCGATCTGAAGGCAAGAGCATAGTATAACTTAACAGCGGTGAAATTTTTAATCCTTATTTTCTTAAAAATATTGTTACATCTTTATGCGTTTTAGGCATCGAAATATATGCGCTGATCTGACCAGGACACTAAGTGAAAATGCTGCTGTAGAATTATAGAATTTATTTTGATACCTGCGAGGCAGTTAGCATTGGAAAATATACAATTATTAACAACTTCTTGAAAATAAATATTTCTCTGTCGCAAGAGCCATTATGGACCGGGTAAGAAACAGCATCTAGACTCAGAGAAATCATTCAGAAATGAAGGTATAATTCGGCGCGGCATGATTTTCTTGTCACTTGGGAGAGATCAAATTCTAGTCTTTTTTCCAAAGTATCTAAATCCAGTCTATTTAACAAACGGCCATTAGTTGAAAATTTACTTGGTTATTCTGAACGTCACTTCTCCCAAGTGAGTTGTTAAAGTAGACTGAGGGTTATTGTGGAGAGCGCTGTAATGTGGACGTGTAGTGTGCACTTAGGAAATGCGCTTAAGTTGCTTGGCTTAAAGTCAATGTTCCACAGAATTTACCTTATCTTAATCTTATTCAATGCAAAAAGCCTTATACTATGTTTATCTACGTTTTATAGTCGCATTGTGTTTTACACTTTTGGAACTATTGATCTCCAAAACGTTCAGATTCTATACAAATACTGGTTATACCATTGGTCCTCGAGCAAAGTAAAGAAAGGTTTCCATATTTAATAGTATTACGAGTAAATTCAAGACAGAGAATAAACTTAAAACAAGCGCTTTTATCTAAGAACAAGTTCAATATGGTCACTGTAATTCAAAAGTGAAGCAACTTTTTACATATGTGTAACTGAATGGAGTAAGTATTGGCGTGCTGAAACTTGCCGTGTTGACAACTTTATTTACTAAACGGTGCCCCATGAGAAAAGTAGGAGGATTATTTTTTTTACTTAATTTGAGTTGGTCAATAAAATTCTTAAAAAACCTTAAAATGATTTATTTGATTACTGATAAATTAATATGTTACTGGATTTAAATGCAATTACAGACTTCAATATAATTCGTGGATGGAGCAGAATTTCATGTTCGTCTAGTTTCTGCAAAAGTCCAAATCCTATGTTGCTATCCTATATTATATAGCGTGGTATAGTAGGCCAATTCCTCCTTTCAAAGGAGAGGCCTAGTCCAGCAGTGGACTATCAAAGGCTGATGATGATGGTGATGATGAATGGTAAACGTGTAGAACGTATTCTTCCTAAAACAACCACATTTTAAAATTATATTTAACAGTAACAGAAATACCTATGTCATAGAAAATATCTAATTTCTCTTTTTATACATTGCTACCTAAACATAGCCAAGCTGTGCTGTCAGTGACTCAGTCTGAATTGCAACATTGTGTGAGAATTGCGTGAGCGAATTTTAAGAAGACAGGCTTGTCTTCTCCTTTTTAGTTTTAGTGTCTGTTACGAAGTGTTTAAAAGTTTACTTATATGGAGCCAATTGTGACAGAATGAAACAATCATCATTACAAAAAAGAAAAATATTGAGACTAAGGCAACGCAACGTGCAAGGCCTTAATTACAAAACAAGGATTTCGGATTACCAGACATTACTAAGTATTGGATTTTAAGAAAGACTGTTTAATAAGGTCGCTAGTTATTTATTTTAATTTTACGTTGCTCCAACGAATTTCAGATACAAAATAAATAATTTCAATCCGTGGGAAGACACAAAGTAATTCTGATTCAGCTTTCAAGATATAATTCACACACGCTAATTAAAAACATAAAATAAATAATATAAGTAGCTACATAAAAGCTTGTTATAAATATTACATTTCCCACCATCTTAATGAGACAAACAATCAAAAACAAATAAATATAACGTGAAGAAACTGTGATACGATGGTATTGTCAGAAATATATTATATTCATGGGTGTAACTTGTATTCTAATTATACCAACAGGTGCTTGATTAAAATGGCGACCAAAAACTACCTAGATGTTTTAAAAATTAATCAATAAGTTAAATCTCCCGCAACGTTGTTCAAGAAAGCTCCAGTCCAAAATAATATGTTTGAAATCTAAGTAACCTACAATCTATATTTAGATTTGTAAAGTAACAAGTTAGCTATAATAAATTTAAACTTGAATAAACAGTAAACTATTACGACGCTACTTTCCTAAAGTGAAACAGCGAGAATGCCAAAGTTGGTCTGTTTATTTCATAACTGTCAACCTGCTCCTTCTCTTTGGAAAATAATAGCTTAAATTGTAGTGTTTCTGTCTTTTTGATGATGCAAATTACGAAGCGCGAGAGTGGCAGAATATAATTTCGAAAATTTAAAGAAATTAGCTTCTCAGACTGCCTGGAAATCCAAATTGCACGTGCGGGGTGAGGAATCTTAGAGGATTAAAAGATCCGCTGCAGGGAAGTCTGCAAGAGAGAATTGTTTTTAATTTACATAATGGCGTCGATAGCACAGAGGCTCGATGTGAGCACAATCATTGAATGCAGATTAACCCAAGTGCCACCGTTTTATTTATTAGGTTTTACCAAAAAATCTGTTAATTAAATTGTGCTTTAATTTCGGTATTTACTGATAAATTAGTTGTTGCCTGCCGTTCTGTGCGCGTGATAGTCAGTCAACAAGACATACCCTTTGGTAGCATATTTATTATTTTGATAATACTCTACACATTATTAAATGAATAAGCATTTTATCATTTTTCCGCATCGTGTGCAAGAAGGACTGTGAGGTTTGGCATAGTTTAAATCTGGATTTAAAAAAACAAAATAAGATGTCTGATATTTACGCTTGGGATAAGGAGTAGGTCTGAAGTACTTAAGTAATTGAAGGTTACCTGTCTAAAGAATTCAATTACATATCATAGAGTCGCGAGAGCCTACCCGAGACCCCACGATAAGTGGAATTCCTAACAAATTGAGAGTATTTTGTAATATAAGTACGTCGGCCTACATTTACATATTGAGAATATTTACTTTTTTATACGAATCAACTTAAGGAAATCTGATTGTTTCTTTCTATTATCCTTATAAATTATTCATCCGTCTTTGAACAACATCACGTCTATATCCGTATTAAGTCGGAGATCTGTTGTAAGCGTATCATTGAAATTGTAATCTCGTCATCAGCCATCCCATGTTATCTTTACAAATCGTCACTGAGCATGCAATAACGCGAATGTACTTTTTTGAATGAACCTTGTTTGCGACAGCTAATGTTTCTTATTTAACTTAAACCGCGTCTCGAGTGCTTTGTGTTGTAGCTAGTAATGCCACACCGCCATCTGTTCTTTAAATACCATTCTAGCTGGTTCATGTTTGCACAATGTTGATGGTACAGATTTTTCTGGTTTTCCAGCTTATTACATTATCATTAGCAAGAACTGAACAAAACGATATTTGACAGCATTTTAATATGGTATTGACATAGTTTTGGTTTAGTTTAATATTAAATTAATTTAATTAACACTAAAACGCTTTAATTATTACTAAATTGTTTTATAAACACTCAAATGATTTATGGGCTATACGTCAGCGCTCACCTTACTTCACTCACTACCCACTCCTTTTGATTATTATGAAGAGGGACGAGTCGAAGTGGGAGGCGTAAAAGGGCCTATACTCAGTCTTATAAAAACTCTCAAACTACGAAGTAGCAAGCGGGAATGATTGTAACAATGTGAGTGTGCAAAAGTAGTGCTGTATAAAAGTGTGCCTGTAATAATTTAAATAAACGTTGATTGGTTTATACTGGACGTGGTGTTTTCTTCAAAGTATTTATGTATTTATTACTAGCATCGAAAATTAGAAAATGGAAATGCTTTTATCAGCCGAGCCCGATTTTGATTGCGAAATAAATATGTTTTGCGCAACAGATTGTATATTTCTCAGAAAATACAAATATATTTTTCATAAATATCAACGTATCGATGTAGACTTAGTAGCTTCAAGCTTTATTATTTGTTATTATTATGCTAACTGGAATTAATATATCAATAAAGACTCGGCAAACTTAAGAGTAGCACTGGAGATGTTTGCTTATATCTTAACACATACAAACAAATATCTTCGGTGTTGCAGGAAAATGATTTATAACCAGCTGACGTGCTCTTATCAAAATTTAGTTAAACTAGAGTTTGCCTGGTGATCGAAATTCGACCATATTTTATTTCAATGTTAAGTTTCTACATTATTAAGCTTTAATTGTCAAAGATTCTACAATCAAAGACCTTACCGCACAATGAATCTTTTATGAAATTACTGGAACGAATTTATGAAATTAATTAAACTCTAAAACAAATGTTCTATAGCCTAAAAAATAAAACTATATAACTCCGTTCGCGCATTTGTCGTCAAAAAGGATCACAAAATTTTGCGTCACGTATTTATATATAGATAAAGCAGTCAAGAACAAATCCGTTGTGGTTCCCGGCTCAAAATAATTTCCAACAATCTTTCCATGTGCATGAATATATTAAGAAATAATCCCTCCCACATATATCTATAAGAGGAACACAATGAAATATTACTAATTTCAGAACAGTCTTCCAGATATATAAGGTTTCTTTTCACATTACTTGTTATAATTTCTACTGTTCCCAGAGCCTCAGTCATTTACTAGCGGTAACTTACGAGAAATAGGCCAAATGAACCAAGAATACCAAGGCGCGGGCCCAAATGAACTAAAACCGGGGTGGGACCTAGATGCTTCTCTTCTTCAAAGACTCAGTTTCATTCCCGCGAATACTGGATTCCAAGAAACATAGATTAGAGTTAAAATTGGAAATCTATCGAAAATATCGATATGGTGCAATAGAACTTGAATTTTAGCGTTTTAAAGAAAAACGTTTGTAAAAATTGACGCCAAAAAGTTGAACGGGCAATGAATCACAATCAGTCGCACTCATATTCAATGAAAACTAGCAACTGTAATTTGGGTTAAACAAATTGGGTTTTATCTCAATATCAAAGTCAACGAAATCATATATGTACATGTTTGCATAATATGGCTGGAGTGTGTAACCGTAAACCTTATAAATCTGTTTCTACAGTATGTTTACCATTACGTTGGTCCACATATGAATATAGGTAGAGCTAATTCCAACCGCTATCACCCAAGTAATGAAGACGCTTAACCCTAGGGTAACTCGTTAGACAACTTCAGGCGGTGACTGTGGCCAGTAACGGCTGTAACAGGTGTTCATGTGACAACTGGAATAGCGAACTAAGTCTGTCCGAGCCGCTTGTACAGAGGATATTTAAGGCTTCATATTTTTGCTGGAACACATGGCCTAGTGTGGACTTGTTTTTGCAATTTGCAATATTTTTGCAATTTTCAGCATTTTACAACAACTATAGTGCATTAGCTTCGTTGGATCTGTTATCACGATAAAGATACCATATGCTATTCTGATGTATAAGGTAAATTACTGGAACGTCTCATTGAAATCCCCTTAGTTGTTTGTGCGCGAAAGATTAACAAATATCCATCCTCAGAAACAGTAAGAATAAGGTAAGATTTAGGGCTAGGGCAGATTGAGTAAAAAAAAATTGTTTGTTTATTCACTATTTTACGCTTTTATAACTTATATTAGCATCCGATACAATTTTTTTAACTTATTGCTTGCGCATGCGTAGGCTGCACACGTGCACCGTCTACTGCAAATTAATAGAACCTTGCCTATATATAACCTTTACTGCTTTGTTAACTTTTTATTTTTACTAGTAGCAGAAACCACCTGCTTTTTATTTTTATTTTAAATATATGGATTCACTTCAGCTGTATAATGCGTGGGAATCGAATATATCATACTAGACTTAAGTCACGGCTCCGCCTGCGTGGGAGTCTGTTAACGCAACATGTTTTTCCCAACGATGTTACAAGTAAATTCGAAGTAGATACGTTATAGACGTACCAAAAGCAGGACGCTAAACAATAAGCCAGTTGGCAAGTCAGACATAATGTGTATGTGACGTCGCGAGCCGGCGTCATAGTGAAACCATAGCAAAATAAGAATAGTAGGTTAGCTAAGGCCGCTCGGCGAGTTAATTGCCTACTCTTGCGTTGACGCATGGGTTGTCACTTGTTTACACCGCGGCGCGGCGCCGGCTTTGTCGGCGCTCGCGCCTTTTCGCCACTTTTTTAATACTTCACAATTTTAGCTTGCATATATATATATTTTTTCAAATACCTACTGACTACCTAAACGTTATATAACTATCCAACTGTCCTTTATAACGAGAAAAATGTAACAAGTTTAATTTACTGTCGTTTAGTACATTGTATAATATTAATAACGATAATTACAAAACTGAATGTACAAAAACAGTTCGAGCGGGCGAGCAGTGTAGTACCTACATGAATGCGCGCGATCAGATGCGCGGCGCATCCCGTACTGAAGCCGCAGCCGCGCCCGCCGCGCTCGTCTATGAGATTGTGTGCGTGAAAAGGGCATGCGTACTCGGCGCCGGCGACTCACGCGTACATTCAAACCGGCGGCGACCGATTTGTATGAAGCTATCCTACTATTCATTTTATACTATGGTGAAACTGACACATCTTGTCAACCGAAATTAAAATAAAATATGGAGTTATCGATGTGTGCGTTAGTGTACCGTTTCTACGGATTGATTACTACGTAGGTAACGTATCTATGACTTTTCTAATATCATTGGTTTTGCCGTGGTAAAAATAGAGACGGTGTATGTCAACTTTCAGCCTCCTAACTACCCCTTCACCCAAAAATCGCACTGTAACATGACTCCGTTGAGAGATGCAAGAAGTATATACAAACGCAATTTATTATTGATTTGATTTATAATCTAAGTATAGATGATAGTTACAATGTGCTTCTACACAGTTTTTTTTATTTCATTCATTAATTGAATACCGAAGGCAATGTAGGTATGGCTAGTTTTAAAGTGTACATATAATATTATTAGCTGTGCATAAAACACTAAAGTAATCGTTCTTACACTAGAATTATCTATGTCTTTCATCAAAATTGTGAATTTTGACTGAACATCGTCGTTCTTTTGCGCGGGAGAAAGTTTCCTATTTGGTTCGGTGATATAGATTGTAATTATACGATTAAATTATATTTGACATGCAGTGTGTCTAATTCACGCAATTTTTAATCGGATTTTGGCCAAGAGGGGTCTAAACGCCAACAACCTAGAGGCCCTGGGTCTCTAAGTTCGGGCTTGTTCCCGCCCCGGAACATGAGGCACGTTGAAGAACGATTGTGACTTTCTTTGTGGCGTTATGGCATACTCACTAACACAACACCGCGGTCCTCTATGATCCCATTATTTACGGTGGGTCACGCAAAACTACACGATACTAAGACATGTACCGTGTCTTTTCTTTTCTAAATCGGTTCAATTCATAAAAACGTATTAACGTAGAAGCCTTATGTAGGTACCTAATATTTAATGTCTTAAGTATACAAAGTGTAAAGGATGCAACATTTTTACATGATTTATAAGATATACTTTGTAACTTTAAATCGTTGATAGATCTTTTATGTTTGTCTATAACTGGGATTTATGGATTCTACTCGTACATCTCACTCAGTCGACAACTTCATGATTGAGTAAAATTAGAACTCAATGTGTGACTGAGGTAATCATTTCCATTTATATTTTTAAACGTTATTTTACCTGTGTCGTGATATAGCAATGAGTGAAACATAATGCTATGCGACATTAAGGCCGAGCTCACATTGGCTACAAAGTAACTCTGTACGCAGGGCACACGCCGAGGAATGCTCATGCTCAATGTGAGGGAGGCCTATATATATGAGTACTTGGTGACTCTGATTGCTCAGGTTTGATTCCCACCCGGGATAAAATGATGATATACAAGTGTTTGTTTCATGTGTATTAAAGCGTACGTAAACATGTTTATCGGTTGTCTGATGGCCATACTACAGTCAAATCTAGTTAGGGATCGAATGACCGTGTGGAGATTGTTGCACTTCAG
Organism: Euclidia mi; assembly: GCA_944739405.2. Classification (NCBI taxonomy): domain Eukaryota; kingdom Metazoa; phylum Arthropoda; class Insecta; order Lepidoptera; family Erebidae; genus Euclidia; species Euclidia mi. The sequence continues at coordinate 62,904,717 of OX123183.2, forward strand.
ACTTACTTAATATTCTTAGGTTACACTTTGTTCCATTTACTCGGGTCGCATTGCATTGTTTGACATCCCTTATGTCGGAAACTAGGTAGCTACATTGTACTGGAAACTCGAAAATGTTAGCATTGGCTTTTTTATTTTGTACGGGCATCGAACTTCTAACTCCACATTCGAAACAATTGGACTATCGTGGAAAATCAATCATTAGCTCTACGAATCACTATTGTACAAGTGAAATTTATTGTATCGGAACTTACATCATTAAGAGCGTATTTTATGGCATTATTGCATAAATGCAATATTAAACTGGCAAAAATCTTGTTTCATTTTGAAGTAACAAGGAAGGTGTATGTTTAAAGTACGTGAGAGTAAAACCCCAATTAATCGCTATTAAAACATTCACACTGTTAATTCTGAAGCAACATGCCGGCGTGATATGATATTCGTATTAAAGCGTATGTTAAAGAAACAGCTGTCTTCAGCTGTCTTTGTATAAATCAAAAGCGATGCATTTGGAGATATTGTGCATTTTTTTCCATTAAACTCTATATTTTTTGATGTCGAAATGCATGCATGAATATTTCTTATTTTTGTGTTGGTCTAAAAGAACAGTTAAATGAACAAGCCAAAGTGATCGTTTTAGAAGAAGAGTCATCTAATAGGTACCCGTAACCGTTATATTAATTAAATAAATTACAGTACCTATAAATAATTTAAGAATGAAAATTAGGAACCCATTTCTATAAACAAAAGCTTTTGTGCGCTCTAAATGAGTCTGCCAAAAGATGCAAGTAATGCTTACCAATGTTTTATAGTGTAATTAATCGAAAATGGATATTAATTTGTCGATTTAATAACAATGTATTGTGTAGCGTGGTAATGAGTAATTAGACACATTTAACGCTGCGGATTTCTTTTTGCTCTTATGTATAATAGGTATACGTTTATTATTATTACATTATTGAGTATTATTTATGGACAAACAAGCATTAATGGTCTAACAGATGTTAAGCACTTGCCGAAATCTACAAGAGGTTTAGCACAGCTAAAGGCTCCTCACGTCTCCCTCGATTTGACCGGAGTGCGGTGCAATCTGAGCTGAGAATGATCTAACCTTAAAGAGCTGCAGTAAATGTGCCGAACGTCGATCGAGGCGAGACGTGAGGTCGCGCACTAAGCTCTCTGCAATAGTAATAATGGCGATTTCGCACTGATATTGTTGATAGCAGGCACCGTTTTTCTTTTTTTTTCTTTTATTAAAAAAACCTGTCAAATTGACTTCACTTTGCCTGATGGTAAGCTGACAGTGAAGTCCTATTGTGAAGGCCACCATCACCAATTAATAATTATTATTTATTTACTACACAGAATTTGTTACATTTCCATAGATATACATAAATAAGTATCTACTGTTACATAGAAGGACACTGGAAAGTAAACTTATTTACTAGTGGACTTCACACTAGGTCAAGCCTGTCTCCTGAAGTCCAGAATGTGATTTTTACAAGATAAATATTATACGTGTAGCTCCAATGTGTATTATATTGTGACTTGAGAAATAAAACAAAAAATATTATGCAAAATGTGAAAGATTAAAAAATAACAAATGACCAACATTGCTTCAAAATAAAAAAATAATGTAAATGAAGTAAATGGTAAAAAATACCAAACTGGATACCTTGAATGCATGCACAAATTAAAAAAATAAAGTTAAATCAAAATAAACAAAAGCATAGCTAACAGTTACGACTAGCGCGCAAAATCTGTATAAGTGCGTGCGTGTGTGTGTGTGTGTGTGTGTGTGTGTGTGTGTGTGTGTGTGTGTGTGTGTGTGTGTGTGTTGAGTGTGCGTGTGTGGATGTGTGTGTGTGTTTGTTCGTGTGTTTGATCAAGACTGGACTCTTAAGAATGTTTCAGTATAAGAATATGATAGACCCAGCAGCCATTTGGTAATGGCAAATTTTAGTTGTTTTATCATTAAATTTTTTATGTCACATTTTTTTGCTACTTTGTTATAAATGTACACAAGCATGAATTCTTGCATATGCTGAGCAAAACTGCTATGTACATAAACTTGAGAACATCTATAGACTCGTCGACGTTGAAGTTTAGGATACTCGTCAGATTGCAAGGCTTTTTTATGCTGTTTTAGTACCAAATTCAGAATATAAAGTTGCCGTACATTTAATACTGACGCTTCCCTATATAAACTTTCTGTAGGATATCTAAAGGGCTTACGGTACATTACTTTGAGCACTGATCTTTGTGCCCTTTCCAGCTTGATCATTGTGGTTATGCCGACGCCACCCCACACTGTTATGCAATAGCCAACAACTGACTTACATAGGGCTACATATACTAGGTGTAAGACTCTCCCATTTGCCGAATTGCGCAGCAACTACATTATATGAATTAGCTATCTTACACGCTTAGCTACTGTCTCAACATGTGCCTTGAAATCAAGACGCTGGTCAATTACAACTCCCAGGTACTTGAGAACTGTAACTAGTTCAATTTCCTGGCATGTGCACTGACAGCTGGTGCAGGTCCTTTAATGGAACTTTAGTTTATAGAAGTGTTTGGGTGGCGATGCCTGTGTTTTACGGAAGCAGATATATTTACTTTTATTTATGTTTAAGGGTGCATAGGGTTCCCACCAAGAACTTAGGGTCCCAAGCCAACCTCACCTGCAAGTGGTGCACCTGCCGATCAACGGACGAGGCTCTGGCAAACAAAATATCCCGATAAGCGGCAATAGGCTCACCACCTATTACGTGGGATCAAAACACTGGCGAAAAGTGGGCGTTTAATACGTCTCTGCCTACCCCTTCGGGGAGACAGGCGTGATTCTATGTATGTATGTTTAATGAGAGTAGGTTCAAATCAAACCAGTTCTTAATTCCAGTCAAGCCATTTTGAGCGACTTCATGGACTGTTTTCCAGGACTTGCTGTGGAATATGACGACCGTGTCGTCAGCGTAGCTAATAACTTCGGCGTTTTGTGTAATAGCGCTTTGAATATCATTAATGTAGATATTGAAGAGAGTTGGTCCCAGAACACTTCCCTGTGGAACACCGAATTCTATATTATTTTGACAGCTTACATGATCCCCTACTTTAACGCACTGACTTCTGTCGGTTAGGTATGACTATAACCATTGTCCTTCCAAAGTCAAGAGGAATACTATGAAAAGCCAGTGAGACTATATTTATACCGACTATATAAAGTTACAAGTCATACTTACATACATTTGTAGACGCTCACGCGGTCATAGATACGACTTGTGGGTTGGGCCAAAATATTAAGAGCTTTTTATAGGAAACTAGCGGTTGCCTTCTCTAAATTTAATTCTAGGAGCAAAAAATTACACCCCCTATTTTACCCCAGCGTTTATATTGTCACAAATCGATGAACATTAATCCCTAAGGGATATTCTTAAATGCTTCTATAGCAACTGCCTACTTCGTAACTGCAATAGTCACCCCTACAAACTGTAGCTCCTTTCATGTTTTTACTAGTAATGCGAGCTTGATATATGCCTGGGGAGATATTAGCTATCGCTCATTATAACAGCACTGCTCCAGCACGGTCTCTGGCTTGTCAATGGGATTGGACCTTAGGTCGATATTTGAACCGCAAGATGCAATTATTGATAGCCCTTCGCCGAACCTCTGAGTGCTACAGTCAATGCAAAAATTTACCATTATCCACAACACAGGGGCGCGGTCTTAATTGCAAACCGAGTTGGGTTGGTTCGGTTATATGTTCAGATTGTTTATGCTAGGCATCTTTTAATTTCGTATTACTTAAAAATCTTTAAAACGTAATTTGTGAAACACTCTGGCTGTGTAATGAATAAACGGCTCAATTTTTTCTCAAAGACTAGATGTTAAATTTTATTGAACAAAGGCTCTCTGTGCAATAAGAGAAAATAGGCTATAACTAAGAATTTAGATAAATCCAGACGTTAACTGAAGATTCAACCGAGCCATTGAAAAGTTACGACATCTTTTATACTCGTCATGCCAGTTAAGAAGTTGTTTGTCACTTGAATTAATTTCACAAATGCAGGATTTGGGGTATCCGCTGGTACTAAATTATTCCTTCCAAAGTCAAGAGGTGCGTGAAGTCACGGTCGATCTGCAATCCCTTACTGGAAGCTCCTCATAGAGCTTAATTATACTGGCAAATAGTTGATGGTCATCAACTACCAATCTAAAATTGAATATTCACCTAAACTTCGCCTAAACTCAATTCCGTATTCTTCAGAAACTATTATAACTATAGCTTTTTATCGACTACGATTTTTGTCAGCTTACCAATCGTTAATATGAAAAGGAATATTTATTAAGTTTTGTACATATAGTAAATTTGTTTATTTATATATTATTTTATTTGTTAGTTTATATATATTGATTACTATTTTTTATGGGACTAGTCCCACCCTCATTCCCACTACTGTGTCACCTGTTTAGCCAGTTTTTGACACTCATGAAGTCCCGGGGAAAGTTAAACTGTCTTGGAACTCGCAACGAACTTAATCAGAAGTATTTTGGAGGAGTTGAAAAATAAACAATCCACTTCCCTCCTTAACAAACCGGGAGACAAGCAACGAAGAGATATAATAATGAGAAAAGATAAGCACCACGGACATGAGCATTAAGGGGGCCTAAATTGTGAACAATACCTGTTTCCAGTAATATGTATGGCAGAAACGCCTATACGCACGGAAATTCGTCCTACTTGCCATCCTAGATCCGTATAGTAGGTACACTACTCCAGAAGTTACCTCTAATTCGTTAAACATGATATTACGTTCGATTTGCCAAAGACTACACTCCCATAGAATGTGACAAGCAGATTGTTCACAATTGTTGCAGATGTTGAACATTGGCATAATGGTGAATCAACTAGCTTAAATGAATACGACTTGCTAGTAAAGTTACCATGACCTGTAAGAAATTGGGCAACACAGTGATCCACCTTCAACCAATTCCTCGCCAGTCGCTTTCGGACGCATGGGAAGAACTGGTAGAGGTGACGGCCCTTAGTTGATGTGTTCCAGCGACATTGCCATCCATCAAGAAGATCGTCATAGACTGTGGATTGATGGTTCAACAATCTAGCGACCTTATGTCTATCGCGCGGAGCTAGAAAATTTAGATCCATGTTATCTCGTGTCACGTAATACATTGCTGATATATATACAGGGTGTAAAAAGACCCTTAACGAAAACTGAAGTCCCATGTTGTACCAATCACTACGAACATTTTTTACTTCGGCACCATACCTGGGAAATTACTGGTTCAGGAGATATTGAGGCTCAAAATTAGTATGGAATTTTTCTAATTAGGTACAAAATTGATGCATTTACCCCGCCAATATGTTCTTTAGATGCCCTATGACCTGATGGATAAGTAGGTATTTCGGGGATTGCACGCGCGCACTTTTGATTGCGGTTTAAAAAATGTGAAAACTTAAAAAAAGTCATGTCATTTCCCAGGTTTTATTTTTGGTTAGTATGACTTGACATGATGTCCACAACGAGTAGACTTCGGCTTGGTGATGGGTCTTGTGACAGCCTGTATTGAATATATATATTATTATTGAGATAAGGTCATTAAACAATATAATTGAATATTGTGGGGAACCTGTTAAGATCGATCGCTTTAATAACACTGTGATGCCATATGATGCTAGGTATACTATAATATACGAGTATATGCATAATTGGTTACATATAATAACAATTTCTGTTTTTTCTCAAAGCTACAGCAAACGGAATAAACTTTAAATAAACTTAATAAAGTTGTTTCCTTTTGAAAAAATCAAGCGATTGATTGGTGTAATTTAAAAAGTAGGACACGTTGTTTCAAAGGAATGAATTATTTAGTATGTAGCTACTATATTATGATAGAACACAATATTTGTACAAATAATTTTATGAACATAATCAGTGATGTGTAAGTCAAAGCAAAATCTGAAACCTATTAAATTAAACACTGTCAAATATTTCATCACAGCCGTTTATACTATTATACAGTTTGCAATGAACGACGACGTCGACGTCGACGACCGGTTGGAGTGTAAGCGACTGCTACGCCGAAGGTCGCGGGTTCGATTCCCGTTCAAGTCAAACGTTTGTGTGCATGAACATGGGTGTTTGTCTTGGTCTGGGTGTTTCTATGTATAATATGTATGTAGTTACAAAAAAAAAAGTATATATGTATGTTTATCCATTATCTAGTACCCATAGTACAAGCTTCTGCTTAGTTTGGGACTAAATGGTGTTGTGTGAATGTGGTAGAATATTATTATATTATATTATTATTAATATAATGTATATTCTGCTTTAATTCTACTTAAGTTCACAGTTACATCATGTCAACGCCGTGTGTGCTCAAAGTAGATTTACCTATCCGAAAAAATTCTGTTCGAGCCGTTTCGATTTCGATTGAACATCAGACGGGTACATTCAAAGTCCAGTGAGGTTCGAGTAAAATTAAAAACAAGATAAGCTATCAATCGAATAAATTGGTCTTTGAGTGAACCTCAGACCAACTGTTCGCTCTCAAATATCGATGTTTATGTTGAATATATCAGCGAACGAACATTATTAGCTCACTGAAATCGGCCATAAATGGATTCCGTTTTATCAAAGCCACAGGCTATCGTAGAGTACTGTACAGTAGAAAGGTATAAAACGGACAGATGTAAAATTCAACGTAAATAAATCTCGTGTCGCGGGAAACTTTTATTAATGGACACAAAGAACACCCAGACTCGAAATAACAATTTGTGGCATAACCAAAGAGTGTGCTTGTGAGGTAGACAAATGGAAGTGCGATTGACACTTATGCGACAAAACTGTCCTGCGGCTCATTATAGTTCGTATGCGCACTTCCTACCGAGGTATTATGTAATGTTCTGTACGGGTAGTACTTGTCTGATCAAGCTCGGTCATGCTAAAATAAGCAAAACTACTCCTCGCAACCCTATTCAGAAACTAAAAGTGTTTTAATTGAACTCGCGAACAATTCGACGGCACATACGCATAAGGTCGTAAGTAGATAAATTATGGATTTGCTTTCATGAAGTAGCCGAAATGAAAATATAACTGGAAGGGACCTCCCTGTTTCATCATTGCAACTTCTTCAAGTACGTTGCTGGTATCATAATTATATGCCGTGATTCTATTTCATTTTAATGTAATTTTGTCAGTAACTCATTGCAAAACTACATCGGAACAGGTTAACAAAACTTGTTACACATTAATACGTCCATATGCGCAGTCGTGTATAGCTGTTACACTTAAAAAATCATAAATTATCGAAAATATGCGATCTGAAGAGCATAGTATAGCTTAACAACGGTGAATTTTTGTATCCTTAATTTGTTAAAAATATTGTTACGTCTTTATGCGTTTTACATACATAGACTCACGCCTGTTTCCCGGAGGGGTAAGCAGAGACTGCGGAACGCCATTTGCAACGATCCTGACATGCCTCACTTGCTTCACGTACCTCACTTACGCGTTTAAGGCATTGAAATATGTGCGCTGACCTGACCAGAACACTAAGTGAAAATGCTGCTGTAGAATATAGTATAGAACTTCTTTTGATACATGCGAGGCAGCTAGCATTAGAAAATATATAATTAATAACAACTTCTTGAAAATAAATATTTCTCTGTCGCAAGAGCCGTTATGAACCTGGTAAGAAAAAGCATCTAGACTCAGAAAAATCATTCAGAAATTAAGGTATAATTCGGCGCGGCATGATTTTCTTGTCGCTTGGGAGAGATCAAATTCAAATCTTTTTTCCAAAGTATCTAAATCCAGACTATTTAAAAAATGGCCATTAGTTTAAAATTGATTTGGTTATTCTGAACGTCACTTCTCCCAAGTGAGGTGTTAAAGTAGACCGAGGGTTATTGTGGAGAGCGCCGTAATGTGGACGTGTAGTGTGCACTTAGGAAACGCGCTTAAGCTGCTTGGCTTAAGAGGAAATACTACGGGCGCGAGAATTGAAAAATAGGTATTTGTAAAATCTATTGCTGTCACGCAGAGCGCGATAGAGACAACTGCAGCTTGGACCAGAAATACCTAGTAAATGTACACAAAATCAACATTTCCTTCCAGTATTCCCTTGATTCCTTCTCCAAAACTTCATCGATTTAACTAGTTTTTTCATATTAAATTAAAGAAAGGCTTTGGTCGTGTTCCTATGTTTTCCTTTTTTTAAATAATCTAACCAAATTTGTTTTTTGGATGTTTGAACACAGCGGAAAATCTGGCAACTTTTTGAGGTATTTGAAGGTTGATATCTTTTTTAATATTTAATTTATGAGAAAAAGGAAACATAGGGACATGCCAATCGGGGCCATACATCTTTTGGACAAAACAATTGCTCTACTGGCATTATCCAGGGAGAAAACAGGAGACTACGTTTGTATGGAAAAATGGCCGTTGTGTTTCATCTTAAACTCAATGTTCCTCAGAATGTACCGTATCTTAATCTTATTCAAAGCAAAAAGCCTTAAACTATGTTTATCTGCGTTTTATAGTCGCATTGTGTTTTATAATTTTGGAACTATTGATCTCAAAACGTTCAGATTCTATACAAATATCGACTGCACGGTTGGCGCAGTGGTTTAAGCGGCCGCCTCGCCGCTTGACACTGCGCCGAAGTGTTGTGGGTTCGATCCCCACACGAGACAACACTTTGTGTGATTCATAAATTGTTGTTTCGAGTCTGGGTGTTAATTGTGTCCGTTAGTTGTATGTTTGTAAAGTCCCCCGCGACACAGGATTAAGTCCTAATGCGGGCGTTGTCTTTAAAAAAAAAAAATCTGGTTGTACCATTGGTTCTCGAGTGAAGTAAAGAAAAGTTTCCATTTTTAACAGTATTACGAGTAAAGTCAAGACAAAGAATAACCTTAAAACACGCGCTTTTACCTAAGAACAAGTTCAATATGGTCACTGTAATTCAAAAGTGAAGCAAGTTTTTAAATATGTGTAACTGAATGAAGTAAGTATTGGCGTGCCGAAACTTGCCGTGTTGACAAGGGTATTTACTGAAAGGTGTCCCATGTGAAAAAAGGAGGATTAAGTACTTTTTTACTTAATTTGAGTATTGGTCAATCAAATCCTTAAAAAACCTTAAAATGATTTATTTGATTATTGAGACGGAGAAGGGCCGTGTGGTTGACGGCATAGAATACAAGTCTCACCACCCCCTATCTTCCCGTGGGTGTCGAAAGGCTAAGGGATAACACGATGCAAATACCATCTTTGCGTAGAGACGGAAAACTCGACATCAAACCCTATACGACTGCCTCGTTGGTCTCGCGGCATAAATGTGCGCGTGGGATCGGGTCCCGGGTTCGATTCCTGGGTCGGGCAGTGTTATTGGGTTTTTCTGTCACGAAATTCTCAGTAGCCGCATGGAGTCTGGAAATGTGCCCGGTACGGCAATAGGCTCGCCCCTTACTACGTGGGACTAAAGTATATCTGGTGAAAAGTGGGTGCAGAAATACACCTCAGCCTACCCCTTCGGGGATAAAAGGCGTGACGTTATGTGTGTGAGAAATGAATGTGTTAATGGACTTACAGGCACTTACAGTCTCCAATGTAATTCGTGGATTGGGTTGAATGTCATGTTCGTTTAGGTTGTGGACTAGTTATGGAGATGGTTTAAGCTTTAAGCGATATATGAGATATCCAAATCCTATGTTGCAATTATATATATTATTAAAAAGATCCACGAATCGTGTGACGTAACTAATCTTTTGATGATAGATAAAAATACTGGAAATAAAACACCACGCTGCTAAGTGCTACATGCACGATTGGGATAGTACTTACTTGTAACAGAAATAACAGAATAAATCAATATAAATAAATATCTTAGCAAAAAAAATTAAACACATTTAATGGAATACGTGTTAGAACGTATTATTTCTAAAATATTCACATTTTAAAATGATTTTTAACAGAAATACCTATGTAGAAAATATCTCCTATTCCTAGCCTTTTTTAATATATTGCTACCTAAAGATAGTCAAGCTGTGCTGTCAGTGACTCAGTCTGAATTGCATCATTGTGTGAGAATTTCGTGAGCGAATTTTAAGACAGCCTGTCTTCCCCTTTTTAGTTTTAGTGTCTGTTACGAAGTGTTTAAAAGTTTACTTATATGGAGCCAATTCTGACAGAATGAAACCATCATCATTACAATAAAAAATATTAAGACTAAGGCAACATGCAAGGCCTTATTACAAAACAAGGATTTCGGATTGCCAGACATTAGTGAGTATAATGTATATCTTTTTACGTTGCTCCAACGAATTTCAGATACAAAATTGATACTTTTCAATCCTTGGGAACATACAAAGTAATTCTGATTCAGCTTTCAAGATGTAACCCACACACGCTGACTAAAACTTAAAATAAATAATATAAGGAGGTACATAAAAGCTTGTAATAAATATTGCATTTCTCACCATCTAAGTGAGACAAATACAAATAAATATAACGTGAACAAACTGTGATGCACGCAGGTATTGTCAGAAATACATTATATTTATAGGTGTAACTTGTATTCTACTTATACCAACAGGTTGCTTGTTTAAAATTACGATCAAAAATCAAACGATGTTTTAAAAAATAATAAATAAGTTATATCTCTCGTAATTTTGTTCAAGTAAGTAGCAGTGCAAAGTTATATTTTTGCAATCTAAGTTACCTAATATCTATATTTAGATTTGTAAAGTAACAAGTTAGCTTAATAAATTTAAACTTAAATAAACAGTAAACTATTGTGACGTTACTTTCCTAAAGTGAAACAGCGAGAATGCCAAAGTTGGTCTGTATATTTCATAACTGGCAACCTGCTCCTTCTCTTTGGGAAATAATAGCTTAAATTGTAGTGTTGCTGTCTTTTTGATGATCCAAATTACTCAGCGCGAAAGTGGCAGACCATAATTTCGACAATTTAAAAAAATTAGCTTCTCAGACTGCATAGAAATCCAAATTGCACGTGCGGGGGGAGGAATCTTGGAGGATTAAAAGATCCGCCGCAAGGAAGCCCGCAAGAGAGAACTGTTTTTAATTTACATAATGGCGTCGATAGCACGGAGGCTCGATGTGAGCTTATAGGCGTTATAACAAGTATTAAATCATTGAGTGCAGATTAACCCAAGTGCCACCGTTTTATGTACATATTAGGTATTACCATAAAATCTGTTAATTTTATTAAATTGTGCTTTAATTTCGGTATTTACTGATAAACTAGTTGTTGCCTGCGGTTCTGTGCGCGCGGTAGTCAGTCAACAAGACAATACATAGGGTACCTTTTAGTAGCATATTTATTATTTTGATAATATTCTGCACATTATTAAATAAATAAGCATCTTATGCAAGAAGGACTGTGAGGTTTGGCATAGTTAAAATTATATAAAAGAGAATGAGGGGTAATCGGTCGGTAAATTCAAGCTGGATATAATTTAAAAATAGTAGTTCACTATGTTTCAAAATAAGATGTCTGATATTTACGCTTGGGATAAGTAGTAGGTCTAAAGTACATAGGTCCAGACTGTAGACTATTCCCCCCTGTGGGATCTCCACCTTGTCGTGGTGGGGTGGCTCAGTAACCGTGGGTTAGAGGTACACCCACGGTGAAGCTAAGCGGGATCCTGGGAGAGGACGCGCCACGTGGGCTTGCGTGAGGCCTGCGTAGGATGCGTCCCAAGGTGCGGGTGCGGGGGACAGTTCTGTCTGTCCCTCGCAGTCGGGTGCGGTCGCGGGAGGAGAGGCGTGTCGGTGTTGCGTTGCCGCGCGCCCTATCTCCCGCGACCAAATGGCACCATCGTTGCGTCGCGGTGGGGCCGCAGAGGAAGAGGAGATGCGGTGTTGCGTTGCCGTCCTCCCTATCCTCTGCGGCCGCTGGGTGTTTTGGCGGCGGAGCCCAACACCTTCATCCGCCGCCAAGGTCGTTTCGTTCGGGGCCCGCCTGACCATCTGGCGGGCCAAAACCCATCTCAGGGGGTAGCGAGGAATGCTTCGGTGAAACCCTACCCTCCGACACATGGGCATGTGAGGAGCACGGGTTGGTTTTTAGCCAGTAAGAGTCTGACAGTCCCCTTCGTCCTACCTCCGCAGGGCGGAGGGACTCCATGAGGATTTTCCAACCCGAAACCCAAAAAAAAAAATTCCTTTTTTTTTTTAATCTTTATTTGTTAAGGGGTTTTTATCTTAGGAGATACGCAAACCCCATCGTACCTTTTACATTGGTAAATTTACATATAATATAAGTACATAAATAATTTATAGAGAAAAAAACAACAAATTGACAGTATTTTGAAATATTAGTACGCCGGCCTACATTTACATATTGAGAATATTCACTTTTTTTATACGAATCAACTTAAGAAAATCTGATTGTTTCTTTCTATTATCCTTATAAATTATTCATCTGTCTTTGAACAACTTCACGTCTATATCCGTGTTAAGTCAGATATCTGTTGAAAGCGTATCATTGAAATTGTAATCTCGTCATCAGCCATCCCATGTTATCTTTACAAATCGTCTCTGAGCGTGCAATAACGCGAATGTACTTTTTTTAATGAACCTTGTTTGCGACAGCTAATGTTTCTTATTCAACTTAAACCGCGTCTCAAGTGCTTTGTTTTGTAGCTAGTACTGCTACACCGCCGTCTGTACTTTAATTACCACAATTTATAAAATTAATTAAACTCTAAAACAAATGTTCTATAGCCAAAAAAATAAAACTATATAACTCCTTTTTGACGACAAATGCTCGAACGGAGTTATATAGTTTTATTTTTTTGGCTATAGAACATTTGTTTTAGAGTTTAATTAATTTCATAAATTCGTTCCAGTAATTTCATAAAAGATTCATTGTGCGGGAAGGTCTTTGATTGTAGAATCTTTGTCAATTAAACCTTAATAATGTAGAAACTTAACATTTAAATAAATTATGGTCGAAATTCGACCATCACAAAATTTTGCATCACGTATTTATATATAGATACTTAAAGAAGTCAAGAACAAATCCGTTGTGGTTTCCGGCTCAAAATAATTTCCAACAATCTTTCCGTTTGCATGAATATATTATGAAATAATCCCTCCCACATATATCTATAAGAGGAACACAATGAAATATTACTAACTTCAGAACAGTCTTCCAGATATATAAGGTTCAAATTATTTTCACATTACTTGTTATAATTTCTACTGTTCCCAGAGCCTCAGTCATTTACCAGCGGTAACTTACGAGAAATAGGCCAAATGAACCAAGAATACCAAGGCGCGGGCCCAAATGAACTATAACCGGGGTGGGACCTAGATGCTCCTCTTCTTCAAAGACTCAGTTTCATTCCCGCGAATACTGGATTCCAAGAAACATAGATTAGAGTTAAAATTGGAAATCTATCGAGAATATCGATATGGTGCAATAGAACTTGAATTTTAGCGTTTTAAAGAAAAACGTTTGTAAAAATTGACGCCAAAAAGTTGAACGGGCAATGAATCACAATCAGTCGCACTCATATTCAATGAAAACTAGCAACTGTAATTTGGGTTAAACAAATTGGGTTTTATCTCAATATCAAAGTCAACGAAATCATATATGTACATGTTTGCATAATATGGCTGGAGTGTGTAACCGTAAACCTTATAAATCTGTTTCTACAGTATGTTTACCATTACGTTGGTCCACATAATTATGAATATAGGTAGAGCTAATTCCAACCACTATCACCCAAGTAATGAAGACGCTTAACCCTAGGGTAACTCGTTAGACAATTTCAGGCGCTGACTGTGGCCAGTAACGGCTGTAACAGGTGTTCATGTGACAACTAGAATAGCGAACTAAGTCTGTCCGAGCCACTCATTCAGAGGATATTTAAGGCTTCGTATTTTTGCTGGAACACGTGGCCTAGTGTGGACTTGTTTTATTGCAATATTTTTGCAATTTTCAAGATTTTACAACATATATAGTGCACTAACTACGTAGGGTCTGTGATCAGGATAAAGGTACCATGTGCTATTCTGATGTATAAGGTAAATTACTGCAACGTCTCATTAAAACCCCCTTAGTTGTTTTTGCGAGAAATATTAATAAACATCTATCCTCAGAAACAGTAAGAAGATTTAGGGCTTGGGCAGTTTGAGTAAAATAAATAAAAAATGTTTGTTTATTCACTATTTTACGCTTTCATAATTTATATTAGCATCCGATACAATTTTTTAAACTTATTGCTTGCGCATGCGTAGGCTGCACACGTGGACCGCCTACTGCAAATTAATTGAACCTTGTCTATATATATAACCTTTGCTGGCTTGTTGACTTTTTATTTTTACTAACAGCAAAAACCACCTAGTTTTTATATTTATTTCAAATATCTATGTGGATTCGCGTCAGCTGTATAATGCGTGGGATCGAATATATCGTACTAGACTTAACTCACGGCTCCGCCTGCGTGGGAGTCTGTTAACGCGACATGTTTTGCCGCAGTAAAAATAGAGTCGGTTTATGTCACTCTCCAGTCTTCTAACTACTGCTACTGCCCCTCTACACAAAAATCACACCGTAACATCACTCCGTTGTGAGGTACAAGAAGTAAGTATAAACAAACACACTTTCGGATTTATAATATACCTAAGTGTGGGTAATAGTTACAATGATCTCCTTCTTAGTTTATTTTGTTACATTCATGAATCAAATACCTGAATGAATCAAATATTTACGGGTCGAGTTATAGTGTACATAGCATTAGCTGTGCACAAAACAATAAATTAACCGTTCTTTGAATTATAAAACATATATTCCATGTCCGTCATCACAGTTGCGGGTCCCTCGGCTTTGACTGAACGTTTTTCTTTTGTACGGGAGAAAGTTTCCTGTTTGATTCGGTGATACATAGATTGTAATTAAACGATTAAATTATATTTGCCGTACCAGTGCGTCTAATTTACGCAATTTCCGAATCCGCCTTTGGGTAAGAGTGGCCTAAATGCCAACTACCTAGAGGCCCTGGGTCTCCAGAATATGAGGCATGCTTAAGAACGATTGTGACTTTCATTAGGGCGTTATGACACTAAAACCACCTCGGTGTTCCTCTCTGAACCCATTATACAAAATACACGATAGTAAGTCATATACTGTGTCTTTATTTTCTCAATCGGTTCAATTCATACGTTCAATTCGTACGTTACGTTTTAATGTAAGAGCCTTATGTACCTAATATTTAACGTCTTAAGTATTCGAAGTGTAAAGGATGCATTATTTTTATATTTCATATACTTTAGAATGGATCCTTGACATCGTGTGTCGTATAAAGACTTAAGCTGATGCTTCACGCGAGGCACCTCGAGGGCAGTAAATGTAACTTTAGCTAAAGATTTATAAAATATACTTTTTAACTTAAAATCTTTGATGGATCTTTTATAATTGTCTATCACTGGGATTTATGGATTCTACTAGTACATCTCACTCAGTCGACAACTTTATGATTGAGTAAAATTAGAACTCAATGTGCGACTGAGGTAATCATTTCCATTTATATTTTTAAACGTTACTTTACCTGTGTCGTTAGATAGCAATGAGTGAAACATAATGCGATGCGACATTAAGGCCGAGCTCACATTGGCTACAAAGTAATTCTGTAGTACAAAGTGGCGCCGAGGAACGCTCATGCTCAATGTGAGGGAGGCCTACCCACGCGCTTATCGTTCCCATAGAAATTTCCTGCTAGTATGAGATCTTGGTGACTCTGACTGCTCAGGTTGGATTCCCACCCGGGATAAAGTGATGATATACAAGTGTTTGTTCCATGTGTATTAAAGCGTACATAAACATGTTTATCGGTAGTCTGACGGCCATACTACAGTCAATTCTAGTTAGGGATCGATTGACCGTGTGGAAATTGTTGCACAACTTACTCACTTATAATTCTTAAGTTACACTTAGTTTGATTTACTTGGGTCGCATTGCATCGTTTGACATCCCTTATGTCGGAAACTAGGTAGCTAAATTGTACCGGGAACTCGAAAATATTAGCAGTGGCTTTTTTATTTTGTACGGGCATCGAACTTCTAACTCCACATTCGAAACAATTTGACTATCATGAAAAATCAATCATTAGCTCTACGAATCACTATTGTACAAGTGAAATTTATTGTATCAGAACTTACATCATTAAGAGCGTATTGTATGGCATTATTGCAAAGTACGTGAGAGTAAAAGCCCAATTAATCGCTATTAAAACATTCACGCTGTTAATGCTGAAGCAACATACCGGTGTGATATGATATTCGTATTCAAGCTTATATTAAAGAAGCAACTGTCTATGTATAAAATCAATTGCTGATCGTTAGTCCCGCAAAATCTCGAAACGCGAAGCACCGGCTTATTCTCCCTTGCTTTTCTTCATTATTTCAGTTCAACTCTCAAAATAGGGGTCAATGAAAAGGACACATAAGGGTGTCCTTTTCATTGACCCCTATTTTGTGTTATTGAAAGAATGCACCGATTTCAATATTTCATATTTCTGTGTTGGTTAAAACCATGTAGAAATGAACAGCCAAAATCAACAGGCCAAAGTGATCGTTTTACAAGAGAGTCGTCGTGTAACCGTAATTATTTAAATAAATAAAAAATAAATAAATTACAGTAGCTCTACATAATGAAAGATTGAAATAGCAATCCATTCTTATAAACAAAAGCTTTTGTGCTCTCTCATATGAGTCTGCCTTTATAAAAGATGCAAGTAATGCTTACCAATGTTTTATAGTGTAATTAATCGAAAATTGATATTAATTTGTCGATTTAATAACAATGTATTGTAGCGTGGTCATGAGTAATTATACACATTTAACCCTACGGATTGCTTTTTGCTCATAAGTATAATAGGTATACGTTTATTATTATTAAATTATTGAGTATTATTTATGGACAAACAAGCATTAATGGTCTAACAGATGTTAAGCACTTGCCGAAATCTACAAGGAGCTAAAGGCTCCTCACGTCTCCCTCGATTCGACCGGTGTGCGGTGCAATCTGAGTTGAGAATGATCTAACCTTAAAGAGCTGCAGTAAATGTGCCGAACCTCGATCGAGGCGAAACGTGAGGTCGCGCACAAGCTCTCTGCACTATTGCAGAGAGCTTGTGCGCGACCTCGCGTTACTATTAATAATAGCGATTTCGCAGTGATATTGTTGATAGCAGGCACGGTGGAATAAGGAAAGAATTTTTTTGCTGTTAGCACTGAACTTTTTTAACTGTTTTGATAACACAAAGAGACAGAAGAATGGAGAAGGTGGAGTTCGTTGTCTGAGAAAAGTAATGAAAGTGACTGTAATAGGCTTTCACTAATGCACAATATTTATAATGTTTTATTTCATTGATGCTATTATCAGTTTACGCTGTAACCTCAACACATGTACACGATTTATCTATTTATAGCTTTATATACGTCACGGTGTGTGGTTCCGACAAGTCATGTTCATTAATTTATTCGACATAAATAGACATACACATATGCTATGAAAAGCCAGTGAGACTATATTTATACCGATTATATAAAGTTACAAGTCATACTTACATATATTTGTAGACGCTCACGCGGACATATATACGACTTGTGGGTTGGGCCAAAATATTAAGAGCTTTTTATAGTAAACTAGCTGACCCAGCGAACTCCGTATCGCCTTTTTAAGAGTTTTTATTTAATTGCATTTTTTCCAAGCCCCTTTTCCAAAGTTACCATTGACTTAGCGCTTAATCTCTTATCATTTCAGAGTCTACAAATGATGAACAAACAAACATAGATTTTTATATAGGTAATATTGAATTCCCCATTCCTTAAAATATCGGAGACGATATCCATATCGACTTTAAAAAACAAATCCCGTCCGCCATCTTTGATCGCGAAATAGATGTTGTATTTGGATTCACCATCCTTTAAATCATCAGAGACGATACACATAATGATTTTTAAAATTTTTCCCATCTGCCATCTTTAATTTCCCATCCGCCATCTTTGATCACGAAATAGATGGTGTTTTTGAATTCCCCATTCCTTTAAATATCGGAGACGATACCCATATCGACTTAAAAAATATCCCGTCCGCCATCTTTGATTTGCCATCCACCATCTTGAATCACGAAACAGAAGTTGTATTTGGATTCCCCATCCCTTTTAACATGGCAGACGATACCAATATGGATTTTTCAAAATTTTTCCATCCGCCATCTTTGATTTCCCATCCGCCATCTTTGATCACGAAATAGATGTTGTATTTCGATTCCCCACCCCTAAAATATCGAAGGCGATACCCATATTGATTTTTAAAATTTTCTCATCCGCCATCTTTGATTTCCCGTCCGCCATCGTGGATCACTAAATAAATTTCATATTATTATTATTCAGCGTCCCGAAAATCTCAAAAAACGATAACCATATAGATTGTATTCTATTCGTTTAGCCTTTTTTTGCCTTTGACCCAACCCTCCCCCTTCTCGTTTGACCATTTTATTATTTTTGTCTGGCCCCTAAAAGTTGTGGCTTAATTTTATATTAGCCTTTCGGAATAATTGGGCTATCATAGGCAATAACAATTTTTTAAATCCGACTGCTAGTTCTTGAGATTAGCTGACATTATCTTTTAGCCTTTTGCCCGGCCCCAAAGGGTCGAAGCGTTATGTTATATAGCCTATAGCCTTCCGGAATAACTGGGCTATCGTATACAAAAAGTTTTTTTCAGATCCGACCGCTAGTTCCTGAGATTAGCGCGTTCAAACAAACAAACAAACTCTTCCGCTTTATTATATTAGTATAGATAGATATGCAAACAATTTAATCAACGTGCACAATATGACATTATGTAGGTATGACGTGACAGTACTGACAGATATGCGATAGCACATGCGCAGCAATCAATTATCAGGGCATGCGTTCTTACTTCCAAGAGGTAAATTTGTGCCGTACAATCTTCTACCCTCCCTACAATCCCTCCCAGTTTAATTTTTACAACTTATGGTAGCCTATATCCGTCTCCATGGTCCAATATATGTATCTCTATATTAAAATTCAACAAAATTGGTTCAGCCGTTTAAGCGTGAAAACGGAACATACATACATACACAATTTCGAATTTATAATATTATGTAGGGATTATCAATGGGTTTCTTCTGACATGAAGCCCGCTGGGCGGCAGCACTGAGACTTCAGGTCCGTAAACCTGTCAAAACTGCCATCAAACAAAGAAGTATATCAACGCGCACGCGAATTTGAACTTTATGCAGCGGTTATAAATTACAAATTAACTCTACGTTTTAGTTAGAAAACGTTTGTATGGGAAAAAGAAAAGGGCTGTTTTTAGGGTTTTGCCGGCAATTATTAGAATTTTTTTCGCCGTAAAAACCATCTTTGAACTTCAACGAATTTAAAAAAAAGAATTGGACAAATTGGTCCAGGCATTGTTGAGTTATGCGCTTACCAACACATTTTGCGATTCATTTTTATATTATAGATGTAGGAATTATCAATGGGTTTCTTCTGACATGAAGCCCGCTGGGCGGCAGCACTGAGACTTCAGGTCCGTAAACCTGTCAAAACTGCCATCAAACAAAGAAGTATATCAACGCGCACGCGAATTTGAACTTTATGCAGCGGTTATAAATTACAAATTGACTCTACGTTTTAGTTAGAAAACGTTTGTATGGGAAAAAGAAAAGGGCTGTTTTTAGGGTTTTGCCGGCAATTATTAGAATTTTTTTCGCCGTAAAAACCATCTTTGAACTTCAACGAACATTTAAAAAAAAGAATTGGCCAAATTGGTCCAGGCGTTGTTGAGTTATGCGCTTACCAACACATTTTGCGATTCATTTTTATATTATAGACTAGCGGTTGCCTTCTCTAAATTTAATTCTAGGAGCCAAAAATTACATCCCTTATTTTACCCCAGCGTTTATATTGACACAAATCGTTGAACATTCACCCCTAAGGGATATTCGTAATCGTAAATTCTTCTATAGCAACTGCCTACTTCGTAGCTGCTGTAGTCACACCTTACAAACTGTAGCTCCTTTCATGTTTTTACTAGTAATGAGAACTTGATATATGCCTGGGGAGATATTAGCTATCGCTCATTATAATAGCACCGCTCCAACACGGTCTCTGGCTTATCAATGGGATTGGACCTTGGGTCGATATTTGAACAGTAAGATGCAATAATTGATAGCCCATCGCCGAACCTCTGAGTGCTGCAGTCAATGCCAAAATTTAACATTATCCACAATACAGGGGCGCGGTCTTAATTGCAAACCGAGTTGGGTTGGTGCGGTTATATGTTCAGACTGTTTATGCCGTGTGGTTGACGGCATAGAATACAAGTGTCGCCACCCCCTATCTTCCCGTGGGTGTCGTAAGAGGCGACTAAGGGATAACACGATGCAAATACCATCTTTGCGTAGAGACGGAAAACTCGACATCACATATATACGACTGCCTCGTTGGTCTCGCGGCATAAATGTGTGCGTGGGATCGGGAGGTCCCGGGTTCGATTCCTGGGTCGGGCAGTGTTATTGGGTTTTTCTGTCACGAAATTCCCAGTAGCAGCACGGAGTCTGGAAATGTGCCCGGTACGGCAATAGGCTCGCCCCTTATTACGTGGGACTAAGGTATATCTGGCGAAAAGTGGGTGAAGAAATACACCTCTGCCTACCCCTTCGGGGATAAAAGGCGTGACGTTGTGTGTGTGTGTGTGTTTATGCTAAGGCATCTTTTAAATTCGTATTACTTAAAAATCTTTAAAAACGTACCTAATTTGTGAAACACTGTGGCTGTGTAACGAATAAACGGCACAATGTTTCTCAAAGACTAGATGTTAAATTTTATTGAACAAAGGCTCTCTGTGCAATAAGAGAAAATAGGCTATAACTAAGAATTTAGATAAATCCAGACGTTAACTGAAGATTCAACCGAGCCATTGAAAAGTTACGACATCTTTTATACTCGTCATGCCAGTTAAGAAGTTGTTTGTCACTTGAATTAATTTCACAAATGCAGCATTTGAGGTATCCGCTGGTACTAAATTATTCCTTCCAAAGTCAAGAGGTGCGTGAAGTCACGGTCGATCTGCAATTCCTTACTAGAAGCTCCTCATAGAGCTTAGTTTTACTGGCAAATAGTTGATGATCAAATCTAAAATTGAATATTCACCTAAACTTCGCCTAAACTCAATTCCGTATTCCTCCTTTTTATCGAATATGATTTTTGTCGGCTTACCAATCGTTAATATGCAAAGGAATATTTATTAAGTTTGTACAAATTCCTATCATCTTAAATAAGACATATTTTCAATAATTTGTAATATCTTTTAGAGTATAGGTACATAAAGTAAATACGACAAGCCTCTCCGAGGTCCCCCTCCCGTGGGATCCATGACCATCTGGCGGGCCAATACCCGTCGGGGGGTAGCGAGGAATGCTTCGGTGATACCCAACCCTCGGGTTGGTTTTTAGACAGTAAGAGTCTGACAGTCGCCTTCGCCCTTCCCCCAGGGCGGAGGGGCTCCATTAGGGTTTTCCAACCCGACACCAAAAAAAAGCCTCTCCGACAAAATAAATTAAAACATTGATTGAACAGTTTCTTGTCTAACAAAATATTATTTGGCATATTTATTAGACTTGCTCTGTTTCCCCCCCGTTAGATCTCCATCTTGTTGTGGTGGGGGGGCTCAGTAACCGTAGGTTTGAGGTACAACACCAACGGTGAAGCTAAGCGGGATCCCGGGAGGGGACGTGTCAGGTGGGCTTGCGTGAGGCCTGCGTAGGATGAGTCCCAAGGTGCGGGTGCGGGGGACAGTTCTGTGTGTCCCTCGCAGTCGGGTGCGGTCGCGGGAGGAGAGGCGTGTCGGTGTTGGTCCCTCGCAGTCGGGTGCGGTCGCGGGAGGAGAGGCGTGTCGGTGTTGCGTTGCCGCACGTCCTATCTCCCGCGACCAAATGGGGGCGCACCATCGTTGCGTCGCGGTGGGGCCGCAGAGGAAGAGGAGATGCGGTGTTGCGTTGCCGTCTTCCCTATCCTCTGCGGCCGCTGGGTGTTTTGGCGGCGGAGCCCAACACCTTCATCAGCCGCCAAGAGGGTTTCGTTCGGGGCCCGCCTGACTAGCGTTGAAAAAAGCAGGAAAAATCCCGTTTCTTTCCAATTCTTGTTTTTTTCAATGTTTCATTCGAAAGTTTCAAGAAAATTTGCCAGTATATATTTCATGTTTTTTCCAATAAAACGGAAAAGAACCGAAAATATTGAAAGAAACGGGAAACTTTACATGTTTTTTTTTCAAATCCGTACTTTACTTACAATAAGTACGGGATTTAAATTAGGATATTCTATGCTTTAACTCTTTCCATAATAATACCTACGTACCGATAAAATGTAGGGTAGAATGAAAAAAAATCAACGGGCTAGGCGCGCACGCCCCCACTGTTGTGCATCTAGTATTCAGTCAGTTGCATAAATAGTTTCATTAATTTACGTGCTAGTTCCGTTGCAGTTTGTTATCTTAAATATCGAAGGCAAATAATGCAATTGTGCGTAGTGTAATATTGTTTACCTCATAATGCCTCACAATAAAAGTTGTGTTTGGGATCATTATCAATTAACCGAAAGAGATAGCAAGAAATATGCAAAATGTGTATTTTGTACAAAGGAAAATGCATATGCAAATGCTACACGTATGGCAGATCGTTTATTTTCATGTGCACAGTGTCCATACGACATAAAGTCTTATTTTAAGGATAAGGCAAAGAAGTTCAACATGGAAAAGAAATCATTTTCTCTGACTTCGACTCCTATAAGTACCTTTAATTTACCATCGACTTCTGCTACTGTAGAAAAAAATTGGTACCCTTAGCAGGACGATCCCAAATAGCACCGCCATTTGGTAATTTGGATTTAACTGAGTCTGCTAGTTCTTCTCTTGAACTTGAACGTGAACCGATTATTGATAACATTGATGCTGCATTAGCACGTGCAGCATATTCTTCTGGACTACCACTTAATTTATTTGAGAATAAATACTGGCAAAACGCTATCGGTTTTTTAAAAAGTAACTATAAGCCACCCACAAAATATGCAATGAGCAATGCATTACTTGATGCCGAGTATTCACAGAATAAAAATAAATATAGACCTAAAAATCAAGTCTGCAATAGACTTAGGCCTGGTTATGGATGGGTGGACGAATATTTGTGGTAAAGGAGTCGTCAATTTTACAATTACAACACCTGAACCCATTTTTTGGAAAAGTATATAACCAGTTTTAGTTAGGGTTCCCACCAAGTGGGTGCACAGGGTTCCCACCAAGAACTTAGGGTCCCAAGCCAACCTCACCTGCAATTGGTGCACCTGCCGATCAACGGACGAGACTCTGGCAAACAAAATATCCCGATAAGCGGCAATAGACTCGCCACCTATTACGTGGCATCAAAACACTGGCGAAAAGTGGGCGTTTAATATGCCTCTGCCTACCCCTTCGGAGAAACAGGCGTGAGTCTATGTATGTATGTATATGTCCAGGTATACAAAGAGAAACGGCAGATTATATTAGCAATGAAATTGTAATCGTACTGGAAGAAATTGGCCCATTAAAATTCGTTGCCATTATTACCAATAACG
Source organism: Euclidia mi (assembly GCA_944739405.2). Lineage (NCBI taxonomy): Eukaryota > Metazoa > Arthropoda > Insecta > Lepidoptera > Erebidae > Euclidia > Euclidia mi. Next base: position 62,928,413 of record OX123183.2, read on the forward strand.
CAAGTAACATGCGTGCAGCGTGGAGGCAAGTTCAGACTTTGCATCCACATACCGATTGCATCGGAACTGGATGGATGGACTGAATTTATTATTTAACGATATCATGAGAATCGAGCATTGAAAGGGTTTTTATGAAGAATGCAAGAAAATTATAAAACATATAACTAAAAGACATGCTCGCTTGGCACGGAAACAAGATGGGCGGGGGCTATTCTGACTTTCAAGTCGTTACTGGCAAATCGCGACGCTTTATCAGCTTTGGTAATCAGTCAAGATATCCAAATTGATAGCAATGTAAAACAAATTATATTGTCGGACTCATTTTGGTCCAGATTAAAAGTTATGAAAAAGATGCCACTCCCTATAGCCGAAGCAATATAAAATTTTGAATCTGATAAAGGATTAATTTCGGAAGTGCCGGCATCATTTCAAAAAATCAAGAAAATAATTGCGAATATTGTATTTCCGAATGACTGTTCTGAAATTGCTGATAATAAAGATGCCATTTTCAACTATATTGAAGAACGCAGATTATTTTGTATTCAGACGAATCATTTAGCCGCGTATTTGCCCGATCCTAGGTTCCACAATTCCATAAGCCCACATTGCGAACCCTTAAATGACAAGGAGTTTTTCCAAGTGTCCCAGTATATAGCTAAGCTTGTTAACATTATGCAAAAAAACACATGTGAAATAATGGCAAACTTCGCTGAATACCAAGTAAGAAGTGGTTTTTGGGCCAATGAATTCATTTAGCAACCAGTAAACAATTTACACCCTTGCGACTGATGGAAAGGATTTTGTCACTCTAAACAACTTTCATGTGTTGCGTTAAGATTGTTGAGTGTTCCACCGTCATCTACGGCGTCTGAAAGAAATTGGTAAATTTTTGGTCGAACGCATACAAAAGATAGGAATCGCCTTCTTCCAGAGCGATTTAATAAACTGGTTTACGTCCGATCAAATTTACTTTGAATGCAAGCTAAACAAGAAGCTTTCAAATTCGATCTCGAGTCTGTTGAAGCTGACGATTCTTCGGACAGTGAAATTGGGATTGTGGCCGAGCAGAGCTTGATTATCTACCTACCTATGTATTCACCTACCTTATGTTTTCTTTCTTTTTTGTATTTCACCTATTAAAATATATTTCAATTTCAATAAAACTTGTTTTTTTCAACTTTTCAAAACATCAAGTGAAACATTCGAAAGAATCCTGTTTTTTCCAAAGGATTCCTTCTGTTAATTTTTCTATGTAACATGCGAAAAAAACGGGAAAAAGCCACAATTTGTTTTTTTCGTGAAAAAAACAAATTGTTATTTTCGGCATTTTCAACGCTACGCCTGACCATCTGGCGGGCCAATACCCGTCGGAGGGTAGCGAGGAATACTTCGGTGAAACCCTACCCTCCGACACATGGGTACATGAGGAGCACGGGTTGGTTTTTAGTCAGTAAGAGTCTGACAGTCCCCTTCGCTCTTCCCCCCCAGGGTGGAGGGACTCCATGAGGATTTCCAACCCAACACCAAAAAGAAAAGGCTTGCTCTGTTTACAATTATATAGGTAAATGATAACTTAATTAATAAAAAATGTACTGATTTAATTATATTTATAAAATACGCTAATTTTCTTCTTCTTCTTCTTCTTCTAATATTGTTGACATAATAAAACGTAAAGACGTAAAGTTTTTAATATATATATTGAATATATTTTTTTATGGGACTAGTTCCACCCTCAGTACCACTACTGTGTCACCTGTTTAGCCAGGTCCAGCAGCAGTGACCATTGATAACAACGAGGTTTGACACTCGTGAAGTCCCGAGGAAAGTTAAACTGTCTTGAACCCGCAATGAACTTAATCAGAAGTATATTGTAGGAGTTGGAAAATGAAAAGTCCACTTCCCTCCTTAACAAAGCGGAAGACAAGCAACGAAGAGATATAATGATGAGAAAAGATAAGCACCACGGACATGAGCATTAAGAGGGCCTAAATTGTGAACTATACACTACCGCTCAAAAGTATTTGCCCACCTTGATTTCAGGATGTTTGAAGAAAATGATTTTCTTCTAATAGGGTATTTGACTAAAAAAATCGAATTAGTCCGTCAGATAGATTTCCAAAAAATATTGGACACGTATATTTTCTTTAGTCACGTAAACAAAAAAATAAGACGACAAACTTTGCTGAAAACTCGTGTGACGTCACTTGCCAGGACACTTTTTACCGGCAAGTGACGTTACAACCCCCCACTCTTATACGTTTCTCCATCTTTGATGCGTTTTATCTTCGTTATATTTTTACTGTATCGATAAAACAAAAAATACGTATCCAATATTTTTCGATAATCTAACCGACGGACTAATCCGATTTTTTTAGTCAAATACTCTATTGTACTAATTTTATTATGACAATTCATTGCCGTATTTTATTTAATCTAATAAAGACAGTTATCTATCATGATTTAACTAAAACTTAAATAACCAAAAAGCAGGCAACGATAGCCTCGTGGATATACCAACAGACTGCCGTGCGGGAAGTTCGAATCCACAGCGCGCACCACTGACTTTTCGCAGTTATGTGGTATTTAATTGTTAAATATCGCTCGCCTCGTGCCTCGGCGAGCATGTTAAATCATCACTCTTGGCTCTCGTGAACAGTTGTTGACAGTCGCTACGCGGAGTCACTACCCTTAAATAAACTGATGCTGGTCTAGATAAGCGGAGACCGGTCTCCAAGGCGTTGCAAGCCTTGGCGACCGGTCTCCGCTAACTAGTCTAACCAGATGTGACTAAATATCAGCTTTTCCACAGAGCGACTGCCGTTTGACCTCCGCAACCTAAAGGGATAGCGGTTTTCCATGGTTTCGTTATTACGTTCGTTTTGCCAAAGACTACACTCCCATAGAATGTAATGAGCAGATTGTTCATAATTGTTGCAAGATGTTGAACATTGGCATAACGGTGAATCAACTAGCTTAAATGAATACAAATTGCTCCTAAATTTACCATGACCTGTAAGAAATTGGGCAACACAGTGATCCACCTCCAACCTATTCCTGGCCAGTCGCTCTCGGACGCATGGGAAGAACTGATAGAGGTGACGACCCTTAGTTGATTTGTTCCAGCGACATTGCCATCCATCAAGAAGATCGTCATAGACTGGGTTGATGGTTCAACAATCTAGCGATCTGTCGCGTGGAGCTAGAAAATTTAGATCCATGTTATCTCGTGTCATGTTATACTTTGCTGATATATATAATGAATATATATATATTATTATTGAGATAAGGTCATTAAGCGATATAAATGAATATTGTGAGGATCCTGTTAAGATCGATCGCTTTAATAACATTGTGATGCCATGTGATGTGTGTGATGATGTGTATGCTAGGTATACTATAATATATTATATGCATAATTGGTTACATATAATAACAATTTCTGTTTTTTCTTAAAGCTACAGCAAACGGAATAAACTTTAAATAAACCTAAGAAAGTTGTTTCCTTTTGAAAAATTCAGGCGATTGATTGGTGTAATTTAAAAAGTAGATCACGTTGTTTCAAAGGAATGAATTATTAAGTATGTAATTACTATATGATGATAGAACACAATATTTATACAAATAATTTTATGAACGTAATCAGTGATTCCTCCTTTCAAAGGAGAGGCTTAGTCCAGTAGTGGACTTTTTAAGGCTGATGATGATGAATCAGTGATGTGTAAGTCAAATCAAAATCTGAAACCTATTAAATTAAACTAAATAAAATAAAATAAATAAATAAAAATGCATTTATTGACAATAAAAGTATACAGTGGATTGTTATCCGGCGGCCCCACACTAGGCAAGCCTGCCCTGTGGGTGCCTGTTACGATTTACATTTTGTTACTAACATAAGAGCTCGGTCGACATCTTAACAGCTATACATTTCATTTATGTTTGTACTTGTCTAATCTTATACTAAAGAATCAGGCTAAAATATTTACTAACATTACATACTTAAATAGGTTTAACACAATATGTTTTCTAGACTATAACTAAAATATATAATAGATAATATATGTATGTATAGGAAACAAATATTATTAAATATAAATATATAAATAAGATAAGCTTTTGTTGCGTGTATATCCTAACCAGTTCAATAATTAAGTGCCTACTGTTCAGATTGAATGAACCAGAAGATTTTCGGTAGCGTCATATGTTAACGTGAGTAGCCAATTTATGATTTTTAATTTTGCCTCTTTTACTGAACATTGCTTAATGTCACACAGTTTTACAACTTTATTATATATAAAATTTTACGATAATAGGGCTGAAACGTCTAGCAAATGACGTGTTAACTTTTGGCGTATCAATTCTATAAACGCGACGCTTTAAAAGGTCTTGGTACCCCTCAGAATTTAAAACAATCCGATGTACTTTTAGACATGATTTAAGTAAACATAGCTGACGAACATTTAACAATTTACAATCATTGTATAGACTTTTAGTGGAGTACCTAAAAGGCTTTTTCAGCATAGTTTTGAGGACAGATCGATGTGCTCTTTCAACCTCTAACATATAAGTTTTACAGGCAGTCCCCCAGCAAGTTATGCAGTATGTTATAAGGGATTGACACAATGCAAAATATACAGTTTTTAATGTTTCTAGTGATACGGATGCTGTCAAATATTTTCACAGCCGTTTATTAATCATCAAATTCTGGCAGGCAATATTTACTGAACAATGTTTCTGATCAAATTGCGATAAAATAGTATTCATTGTGAGAGTGCAAATAGAAGAGAAGTGACAGCTACAAATTGACAGATATCAGAGGGACAGAAGTGTGACCCTCTTTAAGTCTTGTTGAAGTCACAAATGAATATTCAAATTTTACATTGACTAGCTTACTTCGAGGTTTAATTTATAATTGAAAGTGTTGCTTTTCCTCGCGCTTTCACGATTCAGATGCGGCTAATTGCGATTCTGAATGGCACTTTGAGTTGGGACTTAAACTGGTTATAATGTCCGTCGTACGCCGGTCACGTAACGCTTTAAGCCTAGGGCTGTGCCGTCCACTCCATCTATTTGTTATTCACTGTTTTTGACATTTAACAGTTTCCAAGCAGAATTAATACGCGTTAATTTAATATAAAGATCACACAGTTGCAGGTGAATTCTTTATATTGTTTCTGCTATAATTTATTTTCAATTTCAACGGCTAAAATAATTCTGGTTGTATCATATTGACACTATCAATGCAATAAAAAAGTGCAATATCTGTTTCAGAAACACTTCAATTTCAGATTTAATCTAAACATTTTTTTTACTTTCATCAAGACACTGATGCATAATGCAGGAAAATATTATATGACGTTTATAATAATTATGTTAGGGATTGATAAAGTAATTTTCGTATCATAATAATTTAATTGAACATTGAGAGTAAATCAATTATTAAATAGCATTTACATTAACATCAATGCTGTGATAATAAAAAAGATGAACACATAATTTACTCGTTTATTAATATTATGGACGATCGACGTTGATACGATTTGGTAAATAAACAAATCTACGGATAAATAAAATTGGAGTGTCTGTTTGTAATATTAAAATAACCGCTTTTTACTAAATGCATATGGATGTATACAATGTACGAGGGTCAAACTGAAAGTTCTTAGAACTGGCCACTTATAAACAATATAATAAAAAAAATATTCTTAAATTTGAAAATAGAACTCTTTGCCAATATTACTGAGTATATATTTCATTCATTTGTCATTTGTTTTACGATTTGGCGGCAAATTGAAAATTGTCTGTGTCACTTCAACATGAATTTAACACGAGAAAATTTTCGTGCAATGATTTTTTATGACTTTCGATGTCATTTAAGTCAACAAGAAAGTTATGATAGACTACGATTGGCCTTTCACGATGAAGCCCCATCTCGTGCGACTGTTTACAACTGGTTTAATGAGTTTCAACGTGGTCGCACTAATCTCACTGATGATGTACGTGAGGGACGGCCTTCTACGGCGACGACTGAAAATAGCATCTGTGTTGTGCGGCGTATGATAGAGACTGACAAAAGAGTGACCTATCAGCAGATTCGGACAAGCTTAGGCATCGGTATGAGTCAAGTGCACAAAATCCTCCACGAACATTTAGCGGTCAGGAAGCTTTGCGCCCGGTGGATACCTCATAATTTGACTAAGGCTCAAAAACTACATCGTGTGGATTGGTACCGTAAAATGATTGAAAGATTTTACGGAGGTGACTCAAATGCTGTGTTCGACATACTAACAGGTGACGAAAGCTGGATTTACTGTTATGATCCTGAAACCAAAAGACAATCTGCTCAGTGGGTGTTTCCTTTCGAGGAGTTGCCAACTAAAGTGAAGAGAGATCGAAGTGCGGGAAAAAAAATGGTGGCCTCGTTCTTTGGAAGGATAGGTCATTTCGCAACAATTGTGTTAGAGGATCAAAAAACAGTTTCTGCAGAATGGTACACTACCAATTGTTTGCCACTTGTCTTGGAAAAAGTTCGAGAGAAACGACCTCGCAGTAGGATCCTCCTTCACCACGACAACGCCTCGTCGCACACCGCCAAGCGAACGATCGACTATTTGGCGACATCAAACGTTGAATTACTGGGTCACCCGCCGTATAGCCCCGACCTCGCGCCTTGTGATTTTTATTTATTTCCAAAAATTAAAGAAAAACTTAAAGGAAAGCGGTTTATGAATGCTGAAGAAGCGGTGGCTGCGTATCGCGATGCCATTGAAGAGACCCCTAAGGACGAGTGGGCAAAGTGCTTTTCCCAGTGGTTCCATCGCATGCAGCGGTGTATTGACGTCAATGGACAATATTTTGAAAAGATATGAAGTAGTTTCCTCAGGACGCGGTTGAAACCGCGGGCAACAGCTATTGTGTAATAAAATTATACTCGTACATAATTTGATTACATTTATAAATTAAATTAAATACCTGTATCAGAGTGATTACCTAGTTGTGATTCAAAACAGGCATTACTCGCATATTGTCAACCCTAGGGAGAGGGTCTCCCTCTCCCTAGCGGAGAAGACACAGCTAGCGAAGCCTAAACGTCCCTCTTAATTCGCTCTGCCCTTTCCAGAAATCTAGGAAGAGAGAAAGAGAAAGATGAAAAAAAGAAATAAGGAGGAATATTGTCACGCACGGGACGATGCAGCAAAGGGAGGCCACCAAGATGAATGACGGTCATATTGGAATCGCAAGAAACGGTTGGATCCGAGCGGCTCAAGAATACTCTGTGTGGAGAGCCCTGGAGAAGCTTATCTCTAAGGTTTTTGTTAAAAGGTTGGCAATGCCTCGTTAAAGACATTCACGTTGTGACAGGCGCAGCTCTTGTACTGTTTAAAAATGTTAATATCAACCCAGTCAAGTTTAATCTATTAAAATTTATTGGTTTCACCGACTATCTATCGGATAGTTCGTTCCCGAATGAGAGTTATTGTAGAGTAAAGAAACAAAGGAGATTCGAAAAAGTTCACATAAGATATGAATCCCCTCGAGACGGGGCGAGACGTGGTTGAAGAGATCCGAGAATGGCACACACGGATCCTTGGAGCCGGCGAGCCTTCGCGGTTTTACAAACGTGCCTGCTTCAAATGTTTAACAAGAATTGTGTTTGAAAATTAAAACTTTGAGCAACTTTATGCACTACCTTGTAACACGTGACGCTGGCTATGAGTAGCTAGGTAACCTTGGTTTTTTTCCGACTAGTAGATCAAAATAGAATAATTTTATGTACGGCAAGATTTCTTAGTGAGCAAGATGATATACCTACGAGTAAGTAATTCTGGCAAGTAGGTTCAAATTGTATAAGGTATGTAAAATTTCTTATAAACCATGCATATATAAATCTATTAAGATTTTAAATATTAAGGTTAAGATATTAAGGTTCTGTATATGCTATTATTATCACGTGCTAAAAAGGCTTACACAGGTTGGCAGGAATATATTCAAACGTTTGGTAAAACAACGAAATCAATTTCAATAGAAAATAAATTTAAATAACCTTTATTCAAAGAACCTACAAAAATGTTTAATTGCTTCTTTTTGACTTTTAATCCATCGTATGAGTAGGTGGCACACGAGATAAAATAGATTTATATTTGAGTCTGGTATTCTCGCACACAAGCGATTAAATGTTACTCTTGCATTATGAACACTTGGGTTGCAAGTGTTAACAAGTATTTGAACTACAGCCACAGGGACACTCCTCAGATTTGGAGCAAAATTTTGTCCCTTGTTCGATCCACACTTGACGCAGTGGGAAACGACGAGACGATGAGATGACGTATTAGTAAAACTACAACGCCATTTGTGCAGTCATTGCTTGATGCACCATGAACGGGCCGGCTCAACCTAGCGAATACTACTCTCATACAAAATATTTGGATCTCTAGATTGCAGTTACATCTCTTACTTTCACGTTTATGTGTTTTATTTTTATAGAATCGCTTCTATAATACTTAAAGAATACAAGAGCCAAGCTTGCCAGTCATTATCATTAAATTGATTTAAATTTATCATATTTGCTCCTCCTTACCAATAATAAATAATTAATAAAGATAAAAATTGCTTAGTTTATATTTTATACAAAATTACAGAAATACTAGTTATGATAGAGCCGTTAGTTATTATGATAATTATAACAGTACTGAGTTTACGCTTTGGGTATAATTATTAATATCTAAATCGACGGCTACATCCCTTATCCATTTAGAGGAGTTCGGTATTGTCAACCTTTTTCTATTGCAATAGTTGAGTGGTCAATCCGAGGGTGGGTTCCTCTTTCCTTCCATTAGGTTACAAATATTTTTTCTTTACTGTTGCTAAAAACTGTAACAGTAACGAATATAATAACTTTATTAAAGTACCTTCTTAAAGTAGTAGACTTTAAGTTACAAATAAGATAATAATAGATTAACAAGTTAATTTAATAAGTATGAAAATTATGGACATATGTAAATAAGGTCAGATGTTTTGAATAAAGGTCACGGCAGCTTCCATTCAAGCTAGACTTGGCAGGCTACATATAAAGCAGTTATTCATTACTTCAAAACGGGTATAATGAAAGTCAGATACAAATTTTTACGCAAGCTTGTAATGAAGTTTCCGAAACAAATGGTAAAGCTCAACTACGTGCCAGAATTCAGAGACAAAATTAGATTTTCTTTTGTTGATAGCTGAATAGTAACGGCCTATTAATGCGCCAGTACTGAGTGGAGGCTCTTTGTTGAAGTTATCCGTACACCGAGAGATAATTGACAAAATCACCCAGCAGCCACGGAATCTCTGTGATATCAGGTTTATTTTTGAGAAATCGTGTATAAAAGCACCTGTGCGTCCATGCGTTATTCAGTATCGTCATTAAAGTCAACGGTATCAACGGCGTTTCGAATGTTTATGTATTTATCGGTCGCTGTGACCTAGCGTAATGTTACTATTATTATAATACTTTTATCGAATAAAAATATTTGGATTCTTTTTCCACATGTCTGTTTATAAACTCCGTATAATCAATTTAGCATTTAACTAAACCACGTCATTGGCTCAGCTGTAAGCTAAATATTTTTCAACATATTGAAATTTATTGTGAAGCCACAATTATTTAGGAAAATAAATCACAACTGAGTATAAAAAAGCTACATATTTGCTTATTTATTGTTAGGTTAGAGTAAAGTTTACCGAACGATTTTTCGCAAAAACAGGTTGTCCCGTTACCCCAAATTTCTCACCGGGAAAATGAAATACTTTCGGCGTGAAAAATAGCCTGTGTTACTTAGTATACGAATCTTCGTCTATTCATATATTTCAAAGTATTCATATTCGACATAGAAGAAAAGTAATCACACATATACGTATATAATATTGTATCTCTCTACAAAAGTTCGTTTAATCCGGCTTAGACGTTAATTGGCGCAAAAAATAAAATTACAACAATTTTTACAATGAAACTAAATTACTGTATCTTTATCCTTGCGATGTAGATCACCATGATTATATTCAATTGGTAAGTTAAATCCGTGTTTTTCCGGCTGGCTTATTACTGTCAGACTTTTACACACGCACTGGTGTCTGTCCGCTTGCATTTCTGTTTTAGCCCTATAGAACATTTTCAAGGGAACGAGTTCAAAATGCTGCCGATTAGGTAAATTAATGTATAAGGAGCTCAAAAGGATGAAAGGGACGTCATATTTTGCCAGCGCATTTTCGCCTTTGATATTAATTAGCATAGCTCTAGATTATTTTTAACAATTTTGTTTACTGCTGCGGAGTTTCTATCAGTTATCTAAACTTACATAACTGCTTAGGTTGCCCGTTCTAGGAAATACATAACTATGCTTCGGCTGGCAATACTTTCCTATTCCTGAGTATCAAACAAATAAGCTCTATGTTCAAAACTATTTTGCAAATGTTTGATTTTGTCCGCAGAATAAAGATAAAAATGTTTTATTATATAAAATATTTTATTTATATTTAATTGAAATGCGTATCAATATTAAAACATTATTAAAACCAAAAGAAAATGTAAAAGATCATAAAGTTTCCTTTTAGTTGCAGTAAAACCTCATCGCTGTCATCAACAAATGTCAAAAATGTTATCAGATAATGTCAATAGGACAGTTGGTACAGGAAAGAGGCCAAAGCTCCTAGTCACGTGAAGCATCGATCAGTCAACTCGTAATTTCCCTACTTACGTAAAGAGCGACCGTCGGACCCCATGAATGTCGGCTGAGACGACATGAAAACAAAATCACTTTGAACATTATTTTGTTTACGTTAAAAAGGATGTCGGGCGCCTTGATGGCTCATTCAGGTAAGTAGCAACATTTGCGACACCCCGCTATTTAGATTCTGCCAAGTGTTATTAGGGCAATTTCTGTTGTAAAAAAATACAATTTTGAAAGAATGTTTCATGAAATTTTTGAATAACGTTTAAGGACAGTAAATATCTACATAATAGGTTGCAACAAAATGTATTTTCTATCTGAAACTGGCCGGCGATTTTGTAGTATTAAATATTTGTATCTACCCGCAGAATTTTAACGAAAATCGTGTTATATGTAAATAAAATAGTTTTGTGTTATTTCATTATTTGATATAATGTAAATTGTGTGTAGTTGCCTAAAATATAATTATCTAGTAACTAAATTAACTAACAATTTATTGGCTATGTATTCGTATGGCTTTTAGTTTAAAATGGATACTGATATTATGTAATGCCTCTTTATGGTAATATACTAGAGGATGCCCGCAGTCACGGCCGCACATAATATTTTAATCTAACCGTTTCTACTCGATCCCGTGGTAGTTTCAGTAAATCCCTTCTTAGTGCACCCCTACGGTCGTTGAGGAACACACATACCAAATTTCAGCTTCTTGCGCAAAATGGTTTTGGCTGCGCGTCTTCTGTTCGTCAGTCAGTGACGGATTTTTATGTATACTGATTTTTACAGAAATCTTAATCATGTGTGTGTCTACATTATTAAAAAAATTAATGCGATCTGCGTTTAACGTATCCGCATTCAGCTGAAATAATATATGATTCCTTAACAGTTTGGTAAAATATTCTAGGAAAATAACAAATAATACCTATAGATGGGGCAGTCAATGGGCAGTGTTTTAATTATACGTAATTGTTTATATGATTATAGATTACTCTTGATATTTCAGATCTCTTTAATTATATTCTTTTGAAAACAAGTGACTATTCTTAAACAATAGATATTTTTTTATGGAAGATCAGAAGATATGTTTACAGGTATGTATTTTTGATTAGTTTTGTTTTTATAATTTTAGACTTTAAATCAAAGCTATCTTGACTAACAAGATAGCATAGTGTTCGGTTAGGAAGCATTCCTATTTCAACTGATTTATGTAGGCAAATCAGCTGAAACAGGAATGCTCCATGTTCATGATTTTTCAAATATCTTGATAAAATACATTAGAATCAGAAATACATATTTTCAATATTTCTGCTTTCCTTTGTACAAAAATATACAAGGCAAGAGAGAAAATAATTCAAGCTTCACGTTTACTACATATGTATGTAGAAAATAAGAAGATACGAGCTTTTCGAATCAGCAGAGTAAAGTACAAGATCAATAAAGATGAATCGTACTTACGTCTAAAAATTCCAACCAATAGATTCCAACCCTAACTATAAAAATAGCAAAAAAATATTTGTCACCATATCAAAATAATATTAGGTAATATTTTCACGTTATGCTCGATTAGGTCGAAGCATATAATACGCGGAGGTGAAGGTAGGAACGCGTAAATGTACAAAGCAATAGATTTTTCCGCAGCTTTAGGTTAGCGAAGCGGTGAATACCTCGTACCATCGGCAATGTCACCTCCCTGCGATTTCTCAAACGGTAATACCACTTGATGTATTTTCTCTTCCAACTTGATCGGAGATTTATACACAGCTACATATTTTAACGTAAATACTGTTATAACCTTCGCCGATATTTTATTGGCAATAGGCTCGTTCGACATTATAATTTTGAATCCAGACACGATGTTTGTGGTCTCGATGGCCACCTCAAGCACGCTAACGAGTTTGTCCCGTAGAATTTGTTTAGTATTACCAGTTGACTGCCCATTATAAATGTGGCTTTTTTATTTTCTGTTAATTGTAATTGAATATAGATTTAAGATTAATTTTAATTAAAGCTAGAGTAGCAAAAATTGTCTTGATTTTCGTGTAGCTTTTATAAACACTATTTATCACGTTTTGACATTACTTATTACTTAAAAGTGTGAATAAAGTACAATAACATTGCAGACATCAATACTACGATTTGGATTTAATGCGTCAAAAGCGCTTTACAATATTTTTTACTCGTATATCCGGGCTTTCTAAATTTTGTTTTTGTAACTTATTAGGATAACACGATATGTGCTTTATAAACAAAAAACTTGCTCAACGATGCTAATTTTATGCATGCATAGCTTAACCAACATTATTTTAAAAATAGAATTTAATATAAAACCCTTTCGGATTTTATTCACTTAAATATATTTACCTACGACGTAATCGGTCTTTAAATTACAATAAGTAGCCGTCATAGTATTTAAAAATACCGCAAATCGCAAAAGTATAACCATATTTGAGTATATAAAAACATCGTTAGAATTATGTTCCCAAAGCACAATTCACGTGAGCCCGGAGCGTGTAAGTGAAAATAAAGCAGAAGCATTCTAAACCAGCATCTGAATCCCACAGCACCTACATACGTGCGTCAAAAAAAGTTCGCTACCTTATCTTCGTACCTTATCACGGCGTGTCATTACAATATCAACTCTTAGGATTAAGGAGAAGCGTACGACTGGTCTTGTAACGACATGAGGGGAATTTTCCACAATGTGACCTCGTGTTCCGTCTTTGCTAAATCCCGATCCCGAATTGTATCATATTAGATGTGACGAAAATAGCTGTGACGACTTTCGTTGGCTCATGTTGTATTATTAGAGCACTATGCCTGTACTCTCGGTTCAGTTTTAATAACACGCGCTTCAGCGAGCATGTTCAACATTGCCGTGTGATGTAAGGGATTAATCACTTGTGCCTGCGTTTGTATCTTTCAATGCTCAGATGATTGTAACGTCGGTGTAAACGGAAGTATTTGTACATTAAAACCCGTTATATAAACTTGTACGATAGATTGTTATTGTACTTGTTCTATAAATAGTGTGCGCTTTTTGTATTTAACATGTAAATGAAGGATTTTTGTCTGTTTGCTTTATATTTTTCATAATATATAAATTATTATTTTTTTCCTTTATTCTGCTTGAACACTTATAAATTACTAGTGCACTAAGTCAAATTATTTTTTCTCGGCGGACTGTACAATCGTTGAAACGACGAACACAAAGGGCATCCATAATTGTAATATGTAGAAATGGGTGGCTTCCAAGAAGAATATTCTGTGTGGAAAGTGAACCCAGGATACGTCTAGTGTTAACGACTAACGATGCATCTACTTAAACCACTACAGCATACGAACAGACATACATTAGTTTGATAATATATAACACTAACTATTTGTGAAGTATTTAATTGAGAATAGTTCGAATTAATCACCTGACTAACTGTAAATTTACTGCTGCTTAAAATATACGTAATTTCTTACTCCAGCCTTAACAGTCGTATGTAACCCGTGACGTACCAATTTACGCGGGCACTTGAATAATGCGCGTTTTACAATAAATCTATTAACGAAGACTAACGCGGTCATTAGTATGGGCAACAATTTGGCGGGCACAGTAGGTACATCATTAAGGTTAAGACTAAATGGGACACTGTTACAGAAACGGTTGTGCAATCCATCACGCGTAAGCGAGCCCCGACAGACCACTTAGCCACTGTCCGTTGCCATCGGACGTAACCATCTACACAACATCCGCTACATATACCGCGCAGCCACCGCCTCGGCTACAAGTGCTACGAGCTACGTGTGTGCTACGAACAAATGAAAATGCCTCGATCTTGTGCGCCTCACTAAAAATTTACTGTCGAACGGACGCGTCGCAGTTACTTTGAAAGAATGCTATTATTCAACATGTAACACGTATTCTAAGAGATACTGACCAACGACATGGCGCTCCAAAGCTATACTGCGTATTGTATTTAAAAGGACAATAAATGTGTGATAATAAAACAGTTGTTGTGTTTTTTGAAGTTTATTTTTGCTCAAACATTTTGAATGTCTTCCATGGAATATTATTATTTATATTTCCTATCAAATATCAACAATTTGATTATATTTACATCCACCGTCAAAACTTTGAACTATATTCTAATAACACGAGTAAATTAGCACAATTTTGAACGGTTATGCAACTACTTATCAGGAGATGCTAAATCAATCCCCTTTATGACGTAGCATGTATCATATTATAAGCTTCATTCTTGCCAATTATAAGGTGAATGTAGCAAGCGAATACTTAATTAAATTTTGCTCCAAGTTATCTTTGCTAATATTACAAAGAGGACTGTAAAATAAGTTTGTATGTCTGGCCTAATCTTTGGAATGGATGATCGGATGTTTTGACTGGCAACAGGATTGGAATACTTACCGGTTTTAAAAAGAATTTCTTGCATTCTCTGCCTAAAGATTTCCCTAAAGGGAAGACGTTTGCATTCGGCACTTCACTGGCTTTTTCTTCAATACTTTTGTTTAGATCAATACATTTTCGAGTGATGGTCCTATTTGTGAAACTCTAAGCTTTTACGATCACTGAGTCAGTTCTACCTATGCCTTATCGATGATTATCATGAGTTTAATGAGTGAGATGTTTGAAAATATCAGTTCTCGTAATTTTAGCGCAACGACGTCACGTGGATGCTCGTGAGTATACGTCAAACTATCAGGTTGACATGAACATCTCAATTACAGGTAACTGAAACCTTGTTACGGTGCAGTTCACAAAGTTTAATTTTTTATGCCGTTGGAAGAAACCTGTATATTCTTTGGTTTATATTTGTATTGGCATAACGAAATTACCGTTCAGTTATCGCTACAAATATTTCTAGGTGTATTTGTAATTTGTTTTTCTTTAGTTCTTACAATCATAGGTAGATGGCGCTGATTTATATGAAATTTACCCATGTAGGGAGCTTTCACGGCCCTGGTAATAGGGGCGAGCCTATTGCCATCTACCGGGCACATTGTTAAACGAGCGATAATTAACATTTTTAATACAGACATAACTTCGAAAAGTCAGAGCTGTGTGCCTGGTAACTGGTGATCGAACCCGAGACCATCGTCTCGACAGTCCGTTACGTACACCACTGTGCTATCGCCGCTTTTTATTTATAAACTAGAGGACGCCTACAGCTACGCCTGCATTTCTTTTTAATTTACCCGTTTTGGCCGATCCCGTGGGAATTTCGGGAAATCCCTTCTTAGTGCACCCCTACGGTCCCCAAGAAACATACATGCCAAATTTCAGCTTCCTGCGCCCAATAGTTTCGGCTGTAGCGTGTCTGTCAGTCAGTCAGTAACGCAAGGATTTTATATATTAAGATAATATCCTGCGCCATTAAAAGTTGTATGAAAATTTAAGTAAATTATATTGTTCACGAAGACATACAATAAATATGATGATGTTGAAGATATGAAGATGGTCAGGCGGACCCCGAACAAAACCCCCTTGGCGGCGGATGAAGGTTTCGGGCTCCGCCGCCAAAACACCCAGCGGCCGCATAGGATATCCGAGGACGGCAACCTGGCAAAACCGCATCTCCTCTACCTATGCGTTCCCACCGCGACGCAACAATGGTGCGCTCCCATTTGGTCGCGGGAGATAGGGCGCGCGGCAACGCAACACGGACACGTCTCTCCTCCCGCGACCGCGACCGACCTTTGGACGCTTCCTGCGTAGGCCCCTCCAAGCCCACGCGGCGCGTCCACTCCCGGGATCTCTCTTAGCTTCACCGCGGGTGTCCAAGCCACGGTTACTGAGCCCCCCACCACGACAAGGTGGAGATCTCACGGAGGGAGACGTCTCGGTAAAGTCTAAAACAACAAGATCTTACATTAAGATCGCAAGGTTTTCTAGTCTTCACCGTATCTTTAACTTATTTTCATAATTTTTATTTTTATTTGTTTAATTTCATTTTTATAGCCTCACGCCTGTATCTCCGAAGTGGTAGGCAGAGGTGTAATATTACGCCCACATTTCGCCATGAATTATTAGGTACCACGTAACAGGGGGCGAGGCTATTGCCGTTACCGGGCACATTACCAGACTCCGTGCTGCTATTGAGAATGCGGAAAAACTCAGAAACACTTTGCCCGCCCGGGAATCAAAACCACGATCTCCGATCAGCAGACGTATACATTTACATTTACTACTTATTACATTTTAATTTTTTTAATTTCTCTTTTTATTTATTTTAATTCGTAATCTAAGCCATGAAAAACATTATTGTCTGTTTTCGTCGTTGGGGTAGTAAAATGAACAAATAAGGATATTTGTATCGGTTCTTATATGAAATATTGTCAAGTTACATTTTGAAATTAATTTTAATTATGTATCTAAAACATTGGCGGCTTAGGGGTGGCCCAAGGGCCACCCGAGCCGCCTTAACCTTACATTACACAAATAATTATGAGTAGAACCATTATGCAAAATGAAATTATGGCTCACTAGAGAACGCCAGCGGCTACACCTGCATTTTTCTTATATTATAATATTCTTCCACATACACACATCACCATCTAGTCCCAAACTAAGCAAAGGGCTTGTACTATGGGTACTAGATAATGGATATACATACATACATACTTTTATTTTTTTTGTAAATTAACCCGTTTTGCCGATTCCGTGGGAATTTCGGGAAATCCCTTCTTAGTGCACCCCTACGGTCCCCAAGGAACATACATGCCAATTTCAACTTCCTGCGCCCAATAGTTTCGGCTGTAGCGTGTCTGTCAGTCAGTCAGTAACGCAAGGATTTTAATATACTAAGATTATTAGACGAATATGTATGTTATACCACAACAAATTAGACCGAATGATAGTTATGCTTATCTTTATGCGTAAATATTATTATGCTACAGTATCATTATGCTAATAAAAGTTACGCGAACGCGTTATGCCAAACAATATTATGCCTTAAAATTTTATGCAAGTAAAACGAATGCCGTATTTTTTCCCGCATTTTATTCCTATTTTAACCTGGGATTCGGAGCGCATCAACAGACGCAATGTTACGAATTGGATGCGATAGCTATCATATGCGACCAATAGTAGCAAATGGCACCGCTAAAATATAGTCTCTAGCTGTTGCAGTGTCAAGCTTTGTGTAACACTGCTACAGCTAGATGCTGTCGTAGCATGACCATCATGCTATCACGATGAACTCAAAGACGATCTGAAGTGGATTTCTGTGGAACCAGAATATAAAACTACTAGAGGATGCCCGCGGTTACACACGCGTTGTTTAAGGCTACTTCTCTGCTCCTGTCACTCATAGCGTGATGTTATATAGCCTATAGCCTTCCTCGATAAATGGGCTATCTAACACTGAAATAATTTTTCAAATCTGACCCGTAGTTCCTGAGATTAGCGCGTTCAACCAAACAAACAAACAAACTCTTCAGCTTTATATATTAGTATAATATTAACCCTCAGTATGTTGTTCTGATCCATTATGTGATTGGCTTGTGACCTTGTGACGTCGCTGTGATGTCGTGATGACACCGTCCGCCCGGCCGCCTGCATCTTCGCCCCTCACCTCAGACACCACACCTCGAGCTACTATAAATACTGAAGCGCTGGCTGCGCCCGGTCTCTTTTGGGCTGCATTCGTCTGAACACTGAGAAGCTAAGTACATCTCTGCAACACTGACCGACGCCGGAAGTGGACTCCCAACAGGACTCCTTACCATCGCCGAATCACGCGACCCTGATTATATATTTTTAAATCACAGGTTTTAGTAAATTTTCCTAAGAAAAATCAATTGCTAAAGGATTTATTAGATTCTTTGATGAATTAAATCGATTTTTAATTGTAACATTTTACCACGTTTCTCATTTAACCACACCCCAAGGTAGTCCAACGTTACAGTGGACACCTGGTAGGTCTACTTTGTTACAACCTTTCTAACAGTCTAACCTATTTGTTCGGCTAAGGCAAGTCAGAGAAGACACCTTGACTGCCACTAAGAGGCACTCGGAGCCTCATTTTTGTCACTCATATTGAACCCAACGAGGGCTTAATATGAGTTGCAATAGTATTAATATCATTCAAAGGTTTTGTTGTATTGCAAACAGATTTTGTACAAATAAAAAATGCCAAATTCAAAATCAAAATTGTACAAACGATAACTAATAGAACAATTAGAGCTACTGCGTACTACGTAACTAGTAGCGGTTAGCTAATTAGAGTGATATTATTTTATCAGTTTTCGTCCACTGAGGGCAATACTCCATTTGTGAAATGTAATTTACAATTTCATATGCGTATTAATTTGTTGTTACTTATTATGATTGTTGGACGTATTGATATGATATAGTGTACTACGATCATTACAAGTCAGTGTAGGTTTAGCCACTTATTTTGTCCAGTATTCCGTTTATAACTACTATATAAAAGTAATCTAAAGTTAAATATCAGGGTAATTTTACGCGATTAAAATCCGTTTTATAATTTTGTATGATGTTTTAAATTCGTGAAAGTTTAAGATCGAAAATGTAAATTATTTAAAACAACTAATAGTGGTTACCCAATTTAACTACTTATAATGTCCGCATCCCAGAATAGTCGCAAGTAAACTTAAAAAGAGGATAGCTTAATTCTACAGATTTTATTTTACTTTAGAGTTGTTTACTCACTATGTACTTATTTATATTTTTTTTATAGTCTCACGCCTGTATCCCCGAAAGGGTAGGCAGAGGTGTAATATTACACCCACATTTCGCCATGAATTTTGAAGGTCCCACGTAATAGGGGGCGAGACTATTGCCGTACCGGGCACACTATGTACTATTTTAGGAAATTCGTAATCGCTTCTTAGTAGAAGCTTTTTGAATAAAATTCTTTGCAAAACTTGATTTATTGTTAAACTCTTTTGTCATCAACATTTCTCATTCCAGCAATTAATCCGGAAATTAGATAAAGTAGGTTCGCTTGTTTATTTTTAAACCAAAGACTGAAATGTTAATTAACTTAAAATCCTTTATCGGGCCTTTCAAATCAAATCAAAACGGGCTGTAATTGTCAAGTGGTGACATGGGTATCTCCCGGACTTCTGTGGAATGGACGGCGAGGAATGGAAGTGCCACAATTACGATGCTTGCCCGTGGAAATTGTTGCGGGATCATTGCGTGGGTCACCAGATAAACAGGTGGATGCAGCTGCTGTCCTCCTCATTTAATCCCTCTTTAACGACACACACCGAATATTATTGCAATATTTTCAACTGAATCTTTCAGTGACTATTTGCTTAGTGCTGAAATAATATGAATAAAAATATACATTTTGCCGCGCATAATATACGTTATTAGGTATTACGAGATGATGAGAAACAGACTTGATATTTAGTGGAATAGAGAGATTTTTTTTATTGCTATTACTTTCGCTACTTTCAAATAGTTTGGAACAGAAATCTTAAGTCAACAGTGTCTAGAACCGCAGTCAAAGTAAATATAGAAATCCCAACGGGTTTAAAATAGTGGACAAAGTTAAGGTAAGGCTTAGATCAAAGCGATATGTGAAGGTAGACATTGTTTATACATAGCAGTGACAGTATATTTACTTGTGTCCAACTGTAAGCCGGGGGATGGTTTACTCTTGTGGGGAAATGTTCAATATTAACAGATTAACTCGGTCGGGGATCCAGCTTCATAAAAATAAATTCCAATATTCCCCGTGTTGCTCTCATAACTCGTAAGAAATGGCCCTCGCTGGAAAGTTTAAGGCGTACGATTGGAGAGTAAAATTTTTATTTTTACTATGTTAAATTAAGTTTTTATTGTGAAATTTACGGGGTGTAGTAAAAAGAATGTTACGTTATAGCAATTAGATATTTTTTACGCGTAGAACGACAGTATAATATAAATGTTATTGTAAAAAGTTTATGCGATTTTAATATTTCGAATTAAATGGTAGCTGTTATTGTTCGTTTATTTTATGTTTGCTCTCTCGGCTTTATTAATGGCCTGGCCCCAAATAAGCAAGAACCTCTTGCTTTTAGGTCTTTGAGATTCCCTCTTGTCATGAGGAATTTAGACCAGAAACAACTTATTTACAAATATAAATGGCTATAGCTGTTGATAATACACACATAAATTCACGTCTATTTGCCATCGGGGTTGGCTGAGACAACAAAATGCCATTTGCTCGTATTCTTACAAACCTAACGCGCTTCTTCTACACTCATTACTGTTTTCATACATGCTCGCCGATTTCTGGTGCTTTGGGCCTTTTCATTTTTAACCGACTTCAAAAAAAGGAGGAGGTTCTCAATTCGTCGGAATCTTTTTTTTTTTATGTATGTTCCCCGATTTCTCTAAGACGCCTGGACCGATTTCAAAAATTCTCGTTTTGATTGAAAGAGTATACTTCCTAGTTGGTCCCATGATCATCAGGTCAGGATTTGATCATGGAATCCTGAAAAGTCGAAGGAACTCTTCAAATTTTATAAGCACACTTGAAACGATTTGACGATAACAACCCAATGCCTTCGAGTTTGGGGTCGTTTGATTCGTCTTTACATGGCCTTTGGTACTGGATGTTTTCCAGGGTCTGATGATGGAGCAGGAAGGTGGCCATGGGATCTTTGTAATACAAAGACGCAATCCCATTGAGTTTGGGCTCGTTGGATTCATCATTACATGGACTTTAGTGCTGAATGTTTACCAAACTCTGATGATAGAGCAGGATGGTGGCCATGGGATCTTTGTAATACAAGAACGCAATCTCATCGTGTTTAGGCTCGTTTGTTTTGTCTTGGCAAACACTTTGGTACTGGATGATTTCCGGGATCTGATGATGGAACTAAAACGAACGTGTTTAGGCTAGTTAGTTGAAAACAAAAAATACTTGAAATTGCCAGAAAGGTACAGGTCTACATTTCATAATGGAGGCACGTAAGGCAGGCCTCTCCATCATCTACCACCTACACTATACTATGTACCTACTTACCACTTATTACTATTTTTATTAGTATACCACTAAAAAGCAAAAAATAAACATTATTTTTAAATAAAAAAGAAACCGACTTCAAAAAATGCTAAGGAACTCAAAAACAAAAAATAATTGGTTTTGGAGCAAACATTTTTGGAGTAGGTGCCAAGCCCTTACGCAAAAAGTTACTAAATTACAAAGTAGTTACCTATTCTATCAACAACGAAAGTTATATAAAAATGTGTAGGGGTTTTATAGTCAGATCAGAAATACTTGGCTTGGCACCGACTCCAAAAATGTTTGCTCCAAAACCAATTATTTTTTGTTTTTGAGTTCCTTAGCATTTTTTGAAGTCGGTTTCTTTTTTATTTAAAAATAATGTTTATTTAAGATGAAATTGGACGACGAATGTCCTACGAGGTATGCCACGACCGACTTGCTGATTGATAATAATACAATCAAAGCATTTTATAAATGATAAACTAGCCCAGGCCAGCTAAATTTTACTTCATGCTACGAAGGTTTGGGCAGTCCCGACCAGTTGAAAGTGGTGAAATACGAGACAACCTACGACCAAATCTCTCACAATAAAATTGGAATCGAGTTAATTTCTGGCAAAACTTATTTATAAAAAGGCTATATTTAGTAAACATCAACGTTTAGTATAAGCCGGTTCACGAAAGTTGATCACAAATGGCGGCCGTCGCGCATTCGTCTTGACGCATTTAGGGAATGCGTCAAGAACGGAGCCACACCATTAGCATTCCACCCGCGCCTCACCCCGCACCTCCACGGGGACCTAAAAAATGATTTCTGCGCAGTGGTCATCTTTCGTGAACCGACCTATAAAAATAAAATGAAATCATAGGTATATCGAAACGTTAATTTTAGTCTAAGTAATTGGTATCATAATAGCACCAAGTCATTGAACTTATAAATAGCACAAAGCTCTTTAAATGATTTGAACATACAATTGATTATAATACAATTTCGACAAATGTATGATGTTTCGTTTATTGGCTCTATAATATTTGGACCCAAACCCTAGTTGCCACTACCCTGTCCATAGCTGTCAATGTTTCTATTAAACAAAGATCCAGAATACTTTAGTCCATTTAAATAATTTCAAATATTCTAGTATTTCTAACGATAATGCATATCTCCAGCTGGCAACGAAAAGGATTTTTATAATTTTACTAACTCCCAAACGACACTTCTAACATTGCAATTATACTTTGGCAAATGTTTGCTACGAGTACCATATGGACCGTGTTTTTTTTACAATTTTAAAACTTTGTTAAAAATAAAGTGAATTTATAGAAAGTTTTCCATAATATTCAGCCAAATTGTAGCCTTATTTTGGTGTATTACAAAATGTATGTGTGTGCACCACATACAAATATGAGCCAACGAAGCGTAGCCAAGACTTGTACCTAGTTTCTGAATAACCTTGCCGTGACAACCGCTGTCTAGAACTTCCAAGGAGACAAACATATTATGATTAGCAGTAAAATGTTGCGATAATATTTACGTAACAATATGAAACTTGTGTTCAAATTTTGCAACATTTCTAAGAATTTTATTATTGTCATTCTAAATGAATAATAATATTCCATGCGCGAAGTATATACATATAGGGCTTGTTATCAATGATTTTTGACGTAATAATATCCTAAAGTTCCTAATTAATTTTCAAGCCTGTCAATTGTGACTATATTTACAGATATTAATCATTAATCAAGCTGACAAGCAACAACTAAAATTGAGCTTTTAACGAACCTGAATAGCGACCAGAACATTGAACCCGAGTAATTAGGTACGTATTTTATTAACTTGTGTTCTATATATTATTATATACTGATGATACATCCATTACCGAGTAGAGACACCAACAGATTGCTATGTAGAGAGTGTTAAGACCAAGCGCTCACGACACTACTGACTTTTTGACATGTTATGCATATTAATTTAGATACTAAATGTAAATTAGGTATCTTCTCAGGCAGTATTACCATGTTCGAAAAGGCTGTGCTCAATCATTTGTAAACTCGACTTTTGTATTTATTTGTTTAGAATTTAAGGTAAAGTCTTTATAATGTTCTAGTAGTTTAAAAAAAAGTTCTGCTTTTGAGTGAGATCATCTGATGCAAAAATGCTTTATATTATTTAGTCGGCTAAAAATTTTAAATAAATTGTTAATTGTAAGCGGACCTCGGACAAGGCAAACGTCTTGGGTACAATCTAGACAACTCTAGGATGGTGATGATATGTATAGTTGTAATAAGTTAAGACTAGTCTGAATCGGTGGATATAATTTCATAAGCTGGTATGGATAAAGTTAGCTATAACCTAATTTGGTTAAAGTTTGTAGAAGTTTAGCTAATCTAAAGGTGATTTCTTAGTGACTGCGGAACTTAAACTTATTCTATACTTATTGATAAAATTTTAAATAATGGGTTAGCAACGTAGCTACGAATTTTCTTAACTACCTCTGTTGAAGCTTCTCCGTTAACTAGAATTAATTGAGTTAGCTTTTACTCGCTTGAAACCTTTTGCAATTATTGAATAAAATAATAAATAGCTCTACTGGGGCAATCGAGATTGATAATTTGTAAGCAAGTAGAGATTAGATCGTGTGCACGATGTTACCGAGGAAAATTTATCAAGTAGGGAATTCCTACGGCCGTGTATGCCAGTGTCTGAAATATTCTTCGCTTCGCCGCTTTGTTTTTAATAAAAAAGGAACTACTTGCTGTTGAGCTCGAGCGTCAGCAAACTCGGCTAACATCTTGCAGTATTCCGCTTCAAAATAAATAACTTGTTTTTGACGTTTTCTTGAAATATGTTGAGCTTACTAAATAAATAATTACATCCCTTTGAAATACATCTTCTTTGAATATTTATTTTATATGTCTGCACTGAAAGCTTTGTCTATTATATTATGTTTTGCTATATATCATGATAGGAAGTATGCAACATTGTATTTTTATTCCGCTGAACTTTAACGTCTTTAGTAATAATCTATTATTAACTATTTCATGACATAAACCTAAAGTATCCTTGTTGTTTCGTTTTTTTTATGTCATAAGTGGCAATCGAGCAGACGGATCGAGCCGCGCATGAACACAAGAGACACCAGAGGAGTCGCAAGTGCGTTGCCGCCCTTTGGGTTAGGAAAAGGGATGGGAGGAGGAGTGGGATGAGGGAGAAGGAATAGAGGATGGGGCCTCCGGCACTCCCAGTCACCGAACAAAACTCAACAATATTGGTAATGTTACTTTACGTCGATTTTCTGTGAGAGGGTAATTCTTTGGTCTAGACGACCCATTCATGCTGAAATCAGCAAGGCTCTACTACCAGAGAATTAAACGTTGCATTCAATAAATGTAATCGCCGGGCACTTTCTTTCATAGAGTGACAAAAGGAGAGGGTCGTGTCGGGAAGGTAGTTTGGAGAAGACAGCTAGGTAATCCTAGCTGTCTTCTCCAAACCACCTTCCCGACCCGACCATCATTCCATCTTCTTAATGGTGCTTGGTTGATACCACCAACGTCTGAAGACCACGATTAGCCACCTACCACAAAGCTAGTCGTACTACATTTGCCTTAGTTGCCCAAAAAAATCCACTACCTATCCTCCGCCAATCTACATTACCTACATATAGTATAAAAATAGGATAACGGATATCCGGACGACAGAGAACATAATACACATTATATTAGACGATATACGACACGATTTTGCTCTACATTGTATATAAGTTCAATAAAAGTAGATAAAGGATACAAGTAAGATTATATTAATAGTAAAATATTGTGGAACGGATCCGAAGAATCTCAACTGTCATATCAAGTCAAAAAAGATAAACACAAACATGCTGTATATTGCGAATGAAGGTAAAAGAGGAAGATCTGACGTACATCGACAAGTACGTGCATTCATACCTCAGATTAACTAAATAAGATAGACGACTTACTGTAGGAAGTTACTATAGGAAGTGAAGCCACTATTTTATACATGTGTAATTGGATGATGTGTTGACATTGCGTACCGTGGGGTAGTTATCTAACCTACTTTTTTACTTAATCTGAATTTCAACTATGCAAATTTGTTCATTTCGAAGTTTACATCCCACCACCGGACCTGCGTAGGTGCAACGCGGTGGCAGCTGAGTGGCACAAGTGCTCGAGATCTCCCCTGGTTTTGATGCTCCTCATCCAATGTGGGTGAAACTAAACAGATTCAGAACCAGACACAGAAGATCCAACCATCACCTTCACAAATGGGAGCTCAGAGAGTCGCCATCCTGCGAGTGCGGAGAGCCAGACCAAACTCTAGCCCACGTCGTGAATGATTGTCCGCTCCACCGCTTCCCTGGCGTTATGTCCGAGTTGCACCAGCTCTCTGCAGGGGCCAAAGGCTGGCTAATAAATCTAAAAATAGACATATAGGATCCAGCGCAGAGAATGCCATACGAAATGATGAGAGTTGCTCAGGT